>CAWUFW010001362.1:1192500-1920000 GCA_963921515.1 Calotriton arnoldi
CCCATAGAGCAGTCTCTCTCGGAGTCCGCGCTGCAAACACAGGTACGATGTCTGCAAGGTCCGCGGGCCGCCAAGGAAGGCTTGCCGGGCCGCTGGCGGCCCGCGGGCCGTACTATGAGTACCCGTAACTTAGCAAATACAGTACATTGAAATGAATAGGCTTTTTCAGTAAATTACAGGTAAGTTACTTTTTAAGTTACTTTTCTAACTCAGTGCTGGATACCTGGATTCAGCACTGGGACATTTCCTGCAAACAGGTAAGTAAATACGTTTTGGTTATTTGTGCGATTTTTAAAGAATATTTTTAGATTTCAAAACTCACACTTAGAAACTTTTTGGAAGAAAATTGTCAATGTTATCCTATGGAGGAAAAAAAGGTTATCGGTTCACAGGTAAGTTATCGACTGTGGGAGTTAAGGTTCTGGGGGTAGACTCAGGGGTCCCCCAGGGTCAGTGATGCACTTTTGTTTCACCCTCAGCGGCACTAGGGCGGCCGGGTGCAGAGTGTTGAGGCCCAATGTTATCCAATGGGGGATAGAGGGCCTCCGGTTGGTGGCTGCTAGCAAGCAGGCCACTGGGTTGTGGGAGCAAAGCTCCTAGGGTTAAGGTCAGGGCAAATGGGGAAACAAAGTAGCACAAAAGGTGCACCCTCAGCGGCACTGAGGCGGCCGGGTGCAGAGTGCTGTTTCAACGTCGGGCGCCCTGTTGTTTTCAATGGAGAACCTCCGGTTTGAAGAAGCACTGCAGGCAAGGAGACGAAGGACTTCTGGGTGCGACCACCACTTCAAGAGGTAAGTTGGGAAGGTAAGGGTTGGTTAGGCATCGTCGGTTTGGGCACCCAAGGCCATGGGGCGTCGGGTGCAGGGGTGCCTTTTGGGGTCGGATCTTCTTACCAGCTCCGGGTCGCGGTCAGGGGGGCCATCTGGATTTAGGCTGCAGGCGTCGGCTGGAGGCTTGAGGGAGGTCAGGGATCACCAGATCTCGGGTCAGGATCGCCGGGGTGACCTCCTCGTGGTGTTTTTCCACTCGAGCTCGGGCCGGGTGCAGAGTGGGCTGGATTCGCGGTCTCTGGCTGCTGCCAGAAGTTGCAGTCGAACAAATTCGGTGTTCACGGGAGAAGCAGTCTTTGGAAGTGAAGTCAGGCAGGTCCTGCGGGGTTTTTGAGGTTGCTGGCTGTAGGACACACCGGGATTTCGCAGGAGCAGGTTCGAGGGGAGACAGGCCGTTAGGGCTGGGGCCAAGTCAGTGGGCGTCTTCCTCTTGTTAGCTGGCTGCACGGCTGTTCGGTCATTCTTCTTTTCTTCTTGTCGTTGCTGGATCTGAGGAAGCAAGGTTCAGGGTGCCCCTAAATACTAGATTTAGGGGCGTTACAGGTAGGTAAAGGGTAGGGACCAATGGGTCCCTTCCTGGGGTGGGTACACCCCCTATCGTGCCACCCTCCAGTGGGAGGGGGGCAGGAGCCTGTCCCTGGTTGGTTGGGTCCCCCCATCCTCAAGATGGCAGGGACTGAGAGTTGTGCTTCACCTCGCCTCCCCCACCTGACGGGAGGAGTTGGAAGAGGTGGGCACACCTCTTTCCCTCACTTGTTTTTCCCGCCGGTTCTCCCGCCCAAAGTGGGGGGTAGAACCAGTGGGGACCAGTTGTTGAAAGCAGCAAATGGTCTAGGGAGGCTCACAAAGGCGGAATGCCTTTGAAGCTTCCCCTTCGTGAACCCTGCCCATCCTGGGGGAGGAGGCTTGGCACCTCGGCCCAGGATGTGCATTGTTTCAGGCCCCAGAGAGCAGCAGGCTCTCGACCCAGGGGTCCAGAAACATGTCTGATGGTGGCAGCTGAAAGCAGCCACTCAGCCTGGACACTAGTGGTGGGTTAGTTTTCAGGGGGCATCTCTGAGATGCCCACTGTGTGCATTTTTCATTAAATCCCACACTGGCATCAGTGTGGGTTTAATGTGCTGAGAAGTTTGATACCAAACTGTTCAGTTTTCAGTGTAGCCATTATGGTGCTGTGGAGTTCGTAATGACAAGCTCCCAGCGCCATATACTCTTAATGGCAGCACTGCACTTACAATGTCTAAGAATGGACTTAGACACTGTAGGGGTACAGGGCTCATGCACCTGTACCCTCACCACTGGCATAGGGCACCCAGCTAGAGGGGTGACTGATCTATGCCAGGGCAGTGGGTTGTAGGCATGGCACACAGGGATGTGTGCCATGTCGACTCTTCACTTTGTTCTGCACCAAAACACGCAGCCTGCAAAGGCAGTGTGTGTGTGTAAAGGTACAGGGCCTCTAAGGGTGGCACAATAAGTGCTGCAGCCCTTAGAGGTCTTCCCTGGTCACAGTGCCCTGGGTACCTGTGGTACCATTTACCAGGGGCTGACCTGTGGCCAGAGATGCCAATTGGGTTAGTTTTGGGGAAAGAACACAGGCCCTGAGAACCTGATTGGCAGGGACCCAGGGCACACCAAGAAAAAGTGCATTAGTAGTCTGGCAAAAAGTGGGGGGGTTACTGCAACAGAAGGAAAATGCAACTTACCAGTATGCATCTGTTCTTGGCATGTAGAGCTGTAGAGTTGTATACTTTAGCATAGATCGCCATCTGGTGTTGGGCTCGGATGTTTGCACTTTGTTTTTGTCTGAAGAAGTCTTTGTAGTCACAAGATAGGTGACTCCTCCTTATGGTGATAGTGCGCATGGGCATCGACTCCATCTTCAGATTGTTTTTCGCCATAAAGGGTGATGATGGAGTTAGTAAGAGAATAGAAAAGGATGTCCATGTAATGTATCTAAATAAGATAATACTGCAACAGATAAAGGTACCCTGGGAGGTGGGTGGGCGTATACAACTCTACAGCTCTACATGCCAAGAACAGATGCATACTGGTAAGTAGCATTTTCCGTTCGAGGCATACGAGCTGTAGATTGTATACTTTAGCATAGACTATACAGCAGTTTTCCTCCCTAGCGGTCGCAACCTGTATCTGTTGCAGTGGTTTGAAAAGTGTTTTTAGTACAGCCTGGCCCACACTAGCCTGTTGTTTTGCCTGCACATCTACACAATAGTGTTTTGTGAACGTGTGCGGTGTAGACCATGTTGCTGCTTTACAAATGTCATCTATGGGAATGTTCCCTAAGAATGCCATAGAAGCCCCTAGTTTGCGTGTGGAATGCGCTCTAGGGGGAATAGGTAATGTCCGCTTTGCTCTTTGGTAGCATATTTGGATGCATTTAACGATCCACCTGGCAATTCCAGCTTTTGATATAGGGTTGCCCTTATGTGGTGGTGAGAAAGCTACAAAAAGTTGTTTAGTTTTTCTGAAAGTTTGTCATTTCAATGCAGTAAAGGATAGCTCTTTTGACGTCAAGCGTATGAAGAGCCCGTTCTGCTACTGAGTCTGGTCGAGGAAAAAAGACTGGCAGCTCAACAGACTGGTTAAGGTGGAAAGCAGAGACTACTTTTGGTAAGAATTTAGGGTTTGTCCTAAGAACCACTTTGTTGTGATGTATTTGCAAAAATGGTTCTTGTATGGTTAATGCCTGGAGTTCACTAACTCTTCTGCGAGATGTGATTGCTACAAGGAAAGCTACTTTCCATGTGAGAAATTGTAACTCACATTTATGTAAAGGTTCAAATGGGGGACCCATGAGCCTGGTAAGGACAATGTTTAGGTTCCACTGTAGAGAGGGTGGAACTCTGGGAGGAATTATCCTTTTAAGGCCTTCCATGAATGCTTTGATGGCAGGTACCTTAAACAATGACAAGTGTTGTCTGTTTTGTAGGTAAGCGGCTATGGCAGCAAGATGTAATCGTATAGATGTGTATGCCAGATTACATTTTTGTAGATGCAAGAGATAACAAATAATGTTTTGAATTGAAGCATCTAGTGGATCGATTGTGTTATTACAGTAGATAACAAATCTTTTCCATTTAGCTGCATAGCACGCTCTAGTGGTAGGACGTCTAGCCTCCTTAATGATATTCATACTGTCTGGCGGAAGGTTGAGGTAACCAAACTCTAAGATTTCAGGAGCCAGATCTCTAGGTTCAGTTGAGCTGGATCTGGATGCCTTATTTCTCCATGGTTCTGTGTGAGGAGCTTTGGAGAAAGGTGCAACTTTTGATGTGGAACTACTGAGAGTTCCAGCAGGGTTGTGAACCATGGTTGTCGGGCCCACGTTGGAGCATCCAGGATCATTGTGAGAGACTGTTGTTTGAGCTTGCGCACCAGAAATGGAATGAGCGGGAGAGGCGGAAAAGCGTACGCAAATCTGCCTGACGAGTTCATCCATATTGCATTGCCTTTGGACAATGGGTGTGGATACCTGGAGGCGTAGCTTGGGCATTTTGCGTTTAAATGTGTGGCGAACAGATCTATGTCTGGGTGTCCCCACATCTGCAAAAACGGATGAAGAACTTGCGGATGAAGTTCCCATTCGTGGATCTGCTGTGTCTGACGACTGAGCAGATCCGCAATTTGATTGTGTACCCCTGGGAGATGTTCTGCTAAGAGGTATATTTTTTGAGGAATGGCCCATCTCCATATGCTTTGCGCTAGGCGTGAAAGCTGCAGAGAGTGTGTCCCCCCCCTGATTTTGTACATAGTACATTGCTGTCATATTGTCCGTACGAACTAGGACAGCTTTGCCTATGAGATGTATTTGGAATGATTTTAACGCGAGAAAAATTGCCAGTAATTCCAGGTGATTGATGTGGAGCAGTTTCTGTTGAGGGGTCCAATGTGCCCTGAATTGTATGGTTTAAGAGATGGGCTCCCCAGCCGGTGAGCGATGCGTCTGTTGTTAGCACTATCTGTGGAGCCGGGTCTATGAACGGCCACCCTTTGGAAAGGTTTTGTGTGTTCCACCACTGCAGAGAGCGATGTGCGTGGCTGTCCACCAACACCAGATCTGTAAGCTGACCTTGAGCCTGGTTCCACTGATGTGCTAAACATTCTTGTAATGGACGCATTTGGAGTCTTGCGTAAGGCACGATGAAAATGCAAGAGGCCATCATCCCTATTAGCTGCATGAACACTCGAGCTGGTAGTGAGTGTTGAGGTTAAAATTTTGTTATGAGAGCTTGCATGCTGGCTATCCTGACTGGATTGGGGTATGCAAGGGCTTTTGAAGTATCTATTGTGGCGCCCAGATACTGTTGTGTGTGGGACGGTTGAAGATGTGACTTGGTGAGGTTTATTGTGAATCCTAAGTCGTGCAGCAGCTGGACTGTTTTGTGTGTGTGGTGCACACACTTGCTGGGTGACTTGGCTTTTATGAGCCTATCGTCCAGGTAAGGAAACATATGAATGTGTTGTCTTCGCAAGTGAGCTGCTACTACTGCGAGACATTTTGTGAAGACTCTGGGTGCTGTAGTCACACCGAATGGGAGGACTTTGAATTGGTAGTGGTGACCGTCCAGTACAAATCATAGATACTTCCTGTGAGCAGGGTGAATGGGAATGTGAAAGTAGGCGTCCTTGAGATCTAGAGTGGCAAGGAAATCGCCTTGTTGGAGCAGTGGGAGGACCTGTTGGAGAGTGACCATGTGAAAGTGGTCGGATTGTATGTACAGGTTTAACGGTCTGAGATCTAATATTGGCCTGAGAGTACCGTCCTTTTTTGGGATGAGGAAGTAAAGGGAGTAAACCCCTGTACCTTGATGGTGTAGGGGAACCGGTTCTATTGCGTGCTTTTGCAACAGAGAGAGAATCTCCTGTTTTAGAAGTGTTAGATGTTCTGTGGACATTGGACGTTGTTTGTGAGGTATGTGCGGGGAGTAGAAGTGAGTTCCAGGCAGTAACCATACTGGATACTTTGTCTCACCCACCTGTCTGTGGTGATGGAATTCCAGACAGGTAGGAACTGTGATAGTCTTCCCCCGACCGGAGTGGAATGGTCTGGGGGGAGTGGAGGGAAGTCACTGTTTTGTGGTAAGGGAGGTGCGGGTGTTATTACCGCGTCCTCTTCCTTTGTTATTTCCTCTGTAACCCCCCCCTAAAATATCCTCTGTCAGAGGAAGTTTGAGTGGGGCTTTTGTAGGAAGAAGAAGTGTTGTCCGTCCCAATGGTTTTGGAGGCACCCCTATAAAAGGAGCGACGAAAGGAACCTCTAGTTGTTGGTGACTGTAAGGCCCCCATGGACTTAGCTGTTTCAGTGTCTTTTTTCATCTTCTCTAAAGATGTGTCTACAATAGGTCCAAATAAGTGTTCTTGATCAAAAGGCTGATTAAGAATTTGAGACTGCACCTCCTGTTTAAAACCAGATATGCGTAGCCATGCGTGCCTGCGCAGTAAAACGCTTGTGTTAACGGCACGAGATGCTGTGTCCGCTGCATCAAGAGCACATTTGATAGAGGTGTTCGTAATTAGTTTTCCCTCTTGTATGAGGTCGTTAGCTTTAGACCTATATTGTTCTGGAAGATGTTGCATGAGTGTCTCAAGCTCATCATAATGCGCCCTGTCATACCTGGCCAGCAAAGCTTGGGCGTTGGCAATGCGCCAGTAATTTGCCGCCTGTGACGCAACCCGTTTACCAGATGCGTCCAATAATTTAGATTCTTTATCCGGAGGAAGGGCATCACCTGTTGTTTGTGAATTTGCCCGTTTACGGGCATTTGACACTACTAGAGAATCTAGAGGGAGCTGCCCCTTGATATAAGCTGGATCATTTGGAGCTGGTCTATATTTTTTATCAACCCTGGGGTTGAGAACTCTAGCCCTGACAGGGTCTTTAAACACATCACGGGCATGTTTAATCATACCTTTTAACATAGGTAAAGTACTTGTTGACTTTTGTGATTGTGTAAAAGTCTCTAATAAAAAATCTTCCTCCAAAGGGTCTGAGTGTAATTCTACCCGATGATATTTGGCTGCTCTATTTATGAGTTGCGCAAAACCTATGTTGTCGTCTGGTGGGGATGGTTTAGATGGGTATGAGTCTGGCTCAGGTATATCTGAGACATTATCATAATCCTTCCAAGGGTCAGGTGGTGGGATACTGTGGATATCATCATCATCCTCCCCTTGTGGGTCTCCATCCCCACCCCCAAAGTCATCTTCATCATCTTGTGGTGCAGGTGAAGGAAGCAGTGGAGAGTGTGCTGGAGAAAGTGGTATAGTTGGAAGATTTGGAGGGGGAGAGGAGGGTCTGAAAGGTGAAGTTGCTATGTCTTTCTTCTTTAAGGGTACCTCAGGTGCTTCTGAGGTGTCCAATTTCCTCTTTTTAGGTGGTATTGTTGTTACATAACCTGTAACAGGGTCAATGTGTAGGATTTTTTGTTTCGGATCCGATGGATCTGGTTGAAACAGTTCTTTGGAGCCATTGTCTTTTTTCGGCACCGACGATTTTGGTTCAGTGGTGCTTTGATTTAGTCTCTGTAGCTTTAGGAGGGGTCTTGGTCTCCTTATGCTTTGGTGGAGTTTTCGAGTCCAAAATCTTTTTTGGCTCCGAGGATTTATGGTGTTTTTTGGGGTCCGAGGTCTTGTCCTCGGTGTGTTTTGGTGCCGAAAAGCTCGGCGTCGAAGCCGTCTTCAGTGCTGATGTAACAGGGCGTGGCACTGTGTTTGTTTTCGGCTTTTGTTTCGGTGCCGGGGATTGTTTTTTGGTACCGGTACGCGGCTGACTCGGTCCCGAGCCGCCTGAAGGCTTTGGTTTGGGCTTCGGAGCCGGGCCGGAGGGCGGGGCATCTGAAGTATTATCTCGGTGTTGACCTGAGCCCTAAGGCGAAGGTGTTACCGGAGCCTTATCTTTTGTTTTAGATGGGGCAGGGGTGTTGAGCTCGGTACTCACGATCCGTTGAGCTGGAGTAACCGACTGATCCTCGGCATCTGAGTCGTCTGCCTCGGAGACGCTGATGTCTTCATCCTCCGGTTCTTGTGGAACATCGGGGCCTGCATCGAAGATGCCGTCCGGCGCCGAGGTAGTTGATCGAGACATTATGCGACGTCGAGCCCGGCGATCACGTGTGGTCTTCTTTGATCTGAAGGAAGCACAGGCCTCGCAGTCTTTGTCCTCGTGCTCTGGAGAGAGGCAAAGGTTACAGACATCGTGGAGATCAGTGTGTGGGAATTTAGTACCACACAGGGGGCATTTTTTAAAAGGAGTTCTTTCCATTGACTGCAGGGCCTGATGGCGCAGATACGCCCAACGGCCCGCGTCTACGACCGGAATCGAAGGTCTTGACGAATTTTTGGATGCACGTCGAAGGGGAACGCGATCGAAACAATACAGTTGAGTGGTGAGGGATTGCGCGTCGAAGGGGGATCGAGTATGACACCGACCCGGAGCACAGCAATTTACATCCGAACCCGATGGCGGAAAAAAACAATCTGAAGATGGAGTCGATGCCCATGCGCACTATCACCATAAGGAGGAGTCACCTATCTCGTGACTACAAAGACTTCTTCAGACAAAAACAAAGTGCAAACATCCGAGCCCAACACCAGATGGCGATCTATGCTAAAGTATACAATCTACAGCTCATATGCCTCGAACACCCACTTTCCTACACAAGCCCCCCCCCCCCAGCCCAAAGGCCAGGAGACTCTGCCAAAGCTGGGAGAGTCTTCCTAGACTTTCAGGCGAGGAAGAGTAGAGGAAGTGGTTTGAAAGTTGCAGGGCCTACTCTGCCTTACATCCTTCTGTCCAGGTCAGTCCCTTTGGGGAGCTGGCCTACCTCAACAGTTTCAGGACCTAATTCCCAATGCTCCTTTCCTAGCTCTTTACCCCATCTTTTTAGTTTGGGTTCAGAGGTGCCCACCTCTGCAAATTCTAACTTAGCCAGGGCAAAGCCCAGCTTACCCACAGAGGTACCCCACAGCTGGAGCAACCCCACCATGACCAATAGGGTCAGGGGGCCTAACATGCTTTTGGCAGGGGGCTAGGCCACCATGCCAAGGACAGTGCTGCCATGAATGCTAACACCCAGCAGAGGCTGCTGACAGCTGTCAGTGCCCAGAACCACACCTTTAGCTCCTGACTGGTAAGTGAAGGGGCTATCTTACAGGCTTCTTTGGGTTCTGGCTGCCTGTCTGCTGTTTTAGGGTGGGGGGTCTCTACACTTGGTAGTGAACACCCTTCCTCCACACTCTGTTCTGCCAGCTGAGGAGCCACCAACTCAGGCTGGACAGTTGCCTGACTAGTCAGGTCTTTTTGTTGGCTAGGGGGGACTTAACCAGTGCCACTTGGGAGTTCTCCCTTACTGGGATAGAATCTCCCTGGCCCACTGGAACTGTGGCTAACAGTTGCCCACCTATCCTACCCGGTTTCTTCTTTTTCTTTTGGGGCTTAGCTGCACTAACTGCAGGTTTAGCCCCCCCCCAGGTTTCTTGGGTGAGGTCTGGCATTGGACCAGCACCTCTCTTTGGCTTAGACCAACCTCTGGGTGGTCATTCCCCAGGAGACAATCAAGGGGGAGGTCTTTACTGACTACCACCTTTCTCCATCTAAGGGACCCAGCTATTTCTAGGAGCACTACAGCCACAGGCCTAACAGTGACCCCCCCCTGGGACAGTCCTTACTCTTTTTGTTTCCCCTGGGACATACTGGTTTGAGAGAACCAACCTGTCATGCACCACTGTGTGACTGGCACAGGTATCTCTCAGGGCAGTGGCTGGGATTCCATTCACCAGTAGGTGGTGGAAGTGTCTACTCCCCTCTGGAACTTCCAGCTTACCTCTTGGGCCCATTTTCCAGTTGAAGGCTAGGAGGACTTCCTCATCTGAGGACCCCTCCTCCATAGCTACACTGGCAACACCTGGAGCAACACTAGTCACCCCTGGAGCTGTACTAGGGGGCTTTGTTTTTAGGACAGTTAGGGTCCTTGGTGTGGTGCCCTGCCTTTTGACAGTTGTGACACCATACTCTGTTGGGATCCCAATTCTTACCTTGGTACCCTGTTTTAGTTTGTGAGGTTTCTTTGGGCCCACCCTCCTGGACAGGTTTTTGGGGGGCTACCTGGGACTCCTTACCTTTATCTTTAAGGGGTTCACTGTCTTTCCTCTGGGGAGGCTTTGTAACCTCTTTCTTTTGGTCACCCCCAGTGGACGTCCTAGTTACCCTTGTTTTGACCCAGTGGTCTGCCTTCTTTCCCAATTCTTGGGGAGAAAGTGGACATAGGTCTACCAGGTACTGATGCAACTTTTCATCAATGCAATTACTTAATATGTGTTCCTTCATAAACAGGTTTTGTGAGCCCCCCTGAATCTAATTCTGTACTCCTCAGTTGTGAGTCCAAATCCCTCAATCAGAGTTCTCTTCATGAGGTCATAGGACCCAGCATCTGCCCCAGAAAGGGTCAGTAGTCTGTCTCTGCAGTTACCAGAGAACAGTTCCCAAAGGAGTGCCCCCCAGAAAGTCTTCTTCACCCTTCTGGCTTCACAAGCCCTCTCAAAGGCTGTGAACCACTTGGTGATATCATCACCCTCCTCATATTTAGGGACAATCCCTTTGGGGATTTTAGGATCATAAGATTGCTCTCTATCCTTATTATTTTCATTCATTCATTAACTTTATTTCGGCCACACAGGCCATAAAAGTGCACTGCAAAAAAGAGACATTAAAATATGTACAATTTCAACTACAAATTACATAACCGAAAACTAGCTTCATATACAAAGTTTGCAGAGTTAACAAAGAGGCTGTTGAGGACTCTGATACAATGTAGTTTTAGAATTAATACAAGAGCCTGGGCCGATTTAAAGTACAATAAAAACAGTCATCAGTTAAGAGAGACACGATCTAAAATTTACTGAGATAAAAGTAAGTAAAATACGATAAAACCAAGGTAAAATAGGCAAGTGTGGCCATATACAGGTTAAACAATTACATTATCCATACAAAAACTACTTTAAAAAGGCCCGCCGGATACGCCACATGGAATTTAAGAAACGGGATACAGCAAAGACAATGGGTGCATGAGTGTACATATTTTAAGACTCTGTATGCCTCCGCACAGCGCACGAAACCTAAGTTCTTGCATAATTGGATGAGCCAGCGCTTACGCGGCAATGAGTAGGCAGGACAGAGAAACAGAACGTGTAGTTCAGTCTCTTCCTTGTAGTTACAAGCAGGACATTCACCAGTATGTGTTTTGGCCCACTTGTTAATGTGCGCAAAAAGTGGTAGGGTCCCTAATCTGAGCTGTACGTACAGTTTCCTGGCCAAAGTAGGTTGGATAATGTCCAAAAAGTGTTCCCTACTGTATTCATCTTTGACTTGAAAAAACTCTGCTGTCAATCTACCACAGGAGGAACTTTCCTGGATAATCGATAGGTTGAGTGATCTATAATGTCTTACTAATTCCAACATGGAAATCCTGGAACATGACGACTCAGGTGTCCTCCATAAGTCCGGCTTACCTAGTTTTGAGGAGAGGTCCCTTATGTGGCAAAACCAGGGTATTTTCATAATACTATGGGTAGACAAGAGCTCTTTGAGCTCGGCCCTGTAGATGGACAGTTCCGGGGTCACCCAAAGCCGGCGCCAAAAAGTCACAGGTCTAAGGGCAATCTCTTCATCAATGGGCCTAATACCCAGGTCCATACGAAGGGGAGTGAGAGGGGTATTGAAGGGAAGGCCTAGTAACTGCCTCATAAAGTTGTTCTCCACCTTGGTCAAGCTAGGGGTAGAGCAGTGCCCCCACAATTCCGCCCCATACAATGTGGCACCCCGCGCTTGTGCTTTATAAATTTCGACTACTGGGCCTGCTGGTTTAAATACGGAGGTTCTATGTAGTTTCAAGAACCCACCCACTGTCTGAGTTAGCCTGAGACTTGCTTTAGCCATCTGTGGCCCCCATTCAAATTGCTCTGTCAAAGTGACACCCAAATAGTCAAATACCGTCACTCTTTCAAGGGGTGTGCCATGTAAAGATGGATTTGGGCGGGTCGTGTTGGGGGGGGTTGAAGACCATATATTTAGTCTTTGATGTATTGATCTCCAACCCCCGCAACTTGCAGAAGTTGGCAAAGCCATCAAGGATGCGCTGGATTCCCATTGGTGATTTTGAAAGTAAGAGGGTATCATCAGCGAACATCAACGCAGGGACCTTCCCAGAAGCTAGCTTGGGGGCATCATTATCCTTAATTTTTCTGAGCTGGTCAATGAGCCAGTTGATAAATAGACAAAATAAGGTAGGGGCTAGAACACAACCCTGTCGTACCCCTTTTTTGACAGGGAAGCGAGGATTAAGTTCACCATGTTTTCCGTATCTCACTTGTGCAAAGTTTTCTGAATGAAGCCTCTCTATAACGTTGAGAAGGTAGGATGGAATCCCCAGATCTCCGAGCACATTCCAGAGTTTCTCCCTGGGTACAAGATCGAAAGCCGACTTCAGGTCAACAAATATTAGATAGAGGCTGCCACCCTCTAATGTCACCGTTTTCCAGAAAAGAAGTTGGAGTCTGAATATCTGGTCAACGGTTGACATATTTGTTCTGAATCCGGCTTGGTAGGGGCTCAGGATCTCCTCTTCTTCCATCCAAACCTGTAAGCGGTCCAGAAGCACCCGACCAAAAAGTTTTTGAGTAATATCAATTAGGCTAATCGGCCTGTAGTTAATAGGTAGGAGGGGACAGCCTTTTTTGTGGACGGGAACTATCTCTGCCCCTCGCCAAGTGTCAGGGGGATCCATGCCGTTCATAATGGCGTGGAATAGGGCCCACAAATATGGTACCCAGATTTTAGGTTACTCCCGAAAGAGGTCCCCCGGTAGTTTATCTAAACCCGGCGCTTTGTTGCTATGGAGTTTATTAATAGCATTTCCCACTTCGATCATAGTAATTTCCATAACCCCCTCCTGATAGGGCTCTGGGAGTAGACCAGGGGGAACAGTGTTGTCAATCAGGACTTCCTTAGTGGAGTACAGTGACCGAAAGTGAGTCTCCCAAACTTCAGAGGCTATATTTGGCTCAATGGCCGGTTTTCCTTCCGTATCACCAGAGCTCACTATTGCCCAAAAAGATTTCAGATCTTTATCATTCAAAGCGGTCTTGAGTGTTTCCCATCTATCTAGTTCCCAGTTTTTTTTTTCCTGCTGGGTGGTCCCTTTGTACAATGCCCGGGTTAGTTTAATTTGTGGCTTATCCTTCGCCTTCACGGCATCCAATAGGGCCTGCTTGGCTTTAAGGCATTTGTCATTATACCAAGTACATTTGGGTCGAGTTCTTGCCCTCATGCACACCACGGGGTAGAATACGTCTGCAAGTTTCGAGGTTAGCTCTGAGTGTATTTTGGCTACCTTCTCTGTATCTTGGATGGGACCCTCCACATGTGATACCTCCCACATTTTTGTCATTATCGGGATTGCTATGTGGTAAACTTTTGCCAGCTTGAGGGGTGATTGTTGAATGTGGCCCCACCTGACTTTCCTTCTGTTGTTTGTTAGCGTTATTGCGCTATTCGCATTTACAGAGGTGTGTGGGGAATTGGGGGAACCCAGGTCCCACGACTTCAAAATCAAAATCAGGGCATTATGATTGCTATCCTGTATCTGCATAACCGAGAAGTCGCAGACCTTATACCAGAGTCTTGTTTCCACTAAGATATAATCAAGCAAGGAGGCTTGGCCTACTCTATTAAATGTGAGCTGCCCTGGAGAGTGGGATTTTGTCCGCCCGTTACATGCCCTTATGGAGAGTGCTAAAGTGAGTGAATTAAGCTGCAATGCCAATGGTGACCACGCTTTGATGGGGGTAATCTGAGGGTCAGGTATTAGCCATTGTAAATCCTCTTCACTAGGCATGGTATGGCTTGGGTCAATAAGGGGTTCAAATTGACAATTGAAATTACCCCCTATGATCAGCCATGCGGTTGGGTCGATAGTTGGAATAAAATGCCCCAGATGATCAATAGTAACGGATTCTTGGCTATTCGCAACGGGTCGGGAATACACATTGATTAGGGCAATTTTTATCTTTGTGGGAAAGGTGAGCAAAACACACTGTATATCGTTTGTGGGTGTTAACAACTGTTCTGCTCTACAGCCCAGGTGAGTGCCCACCCAAATAGACAGACCACCAGAGGGTCTACCCCTTCCCCCCGTTGTGGCTGAGATGTTAAATGAAGCAAAACCCACCCTCTGATAATCTTCCCTAGCGCAGGTCTCCTGAAACATACAGATGTCCTGGTTGTCCACAAAAAGCCCCCATTCGGGACAGGGCAGTTTGCTTTTGAGTCCTGCCAGGTTCCATGATAAGACCCTCAGTCTGCTGCCTTGCCCTCTTTTCCCGTTCGAGGCCTTGGGAACACTGGAACTAGGGGGTGGGAGTTCGCCGGGTTGTACCATGCGATGTCTATCTAGTACCCTGCTATGTTCACCTTCTCTAGTTGCCTCACTCGAGGGGGCGAGGGATGTATCGTCAAGGGCCCCCCTCATTTGTATCCTAACACCTGATGGATCTAGGGACTGAGGGGTGCCAATTCTGCTACCCACAGTTATTCGCCTTGAGCCACAGCTCTCATCACACTTAGGGTCCCGCCACTGCATTTCTGGATTCCCTCCCTTAATTGGACCCTCCTCCTGTCAATCTACCTCCTCCGGGCTTCCGTATCTATTGTTCACGGGAATATTGAACAAAGGAGGCCTGGGGTGGGCATCCCACCTTCCCTCAGTTAGAGGTCTGGGCTCCCATGTTGGAATTAAAGGTAGTACACAACCCCTTGATGGCATTTGTTGTTGGGGATAGAAGAAATCCAAAGGATAGAGACTCATTCCTGTTGGGGCGTTATGGTGGCTTGTGGTTTGTCTGAGTAGGTTGGTAACAGTGTTGGGGTTTTTAAAGTTAATAACAACACAATCCCCTAGTTCAAATTTCTGACGGTTTCCCACCCACCCTACTCTTCGAACCGTTAAGATCTCCCCTGCTCTGGCATAGTCAAAGTGCTTGTGTCTAGCAAGCCAAAACAGGCATTTATTTCTTAGCTCAAGTTGGGTTTCCCTTTTACTGGTTGCGATTGCAGGGATTCCTGTCAATATGACTACATACGGAGAGCAAGCAGGGGGGAGATTTATGTTAGGCAAATTTGAACTTTTCAGCCTCCCCTCAATGTGATCTGGCACTGGTCGCCCGCTCATTTTCCTCTTAACGCTAGGATCAGGGGGGCTAGCTTTGTCCAGGGCCATGGGAAGGGAAGATGTATTTTTGGCACCGGTCTCGTGTCTGCTGCTCGTACATGCCTGCTGGTTATTGGCGCTCTGACCCCTTATCTCATGGCTAGTAGTGTGACCATCATGTGCATGCACCCCCAACACAGGCAGGGGTGTTAAGTTTGAAGTATCCGCCTGGCAACCTATCAGTCCCTTTTCCTGACTTGTTAATGGGGTAATTATGGTGGTTTATTAGTCTAGATTCCCCTGTTGCTATCAGTTTATCTAGTTTATCTAGGTGACTATTAAGGGGGGCCAATTCTTCTCTTATAGTGGCTCTCAGATTGTTCTGTAAATCCGTCATCAGATTTAATGCCCATGAAGGATAGGTCGTGTCTACACTGGCGGGTAGAGGGCTGTCTTGGTTTTGTTCTTGCTCTTCACCCCCCTCTGGAACGGCTACAGGGCCCTCACAAAATTTCTTTCTTTTGGGGCCAACCTCAGTCATTTGTTTACGTTTCCCGTTCTTGGGGATGCTGGTGGTGTTTCTACCCTTGCGAGCTACTTTCTTAGTGGGGACTTCCCGGGGAGATGACAGTGGGATGTCATCTAGCAGGGGTTGAGTATGGGTTGGCAAAGTGGGCAAATCAGGCGATGGAATGAATAAATCAGGGGTAAGTGACAACCGCCTTTCCGTGAGCTCAATTTCGGTGTTAATCACCCCTATAGCCCTCTGTAACATTTTGTCAATTGATGTTGGGGGGAGTGAGGGTACACTCGTGATTTTTGTTTTAGGAAGACATGCCCTCTTCCCCATTTTGCAGCCTAAATACCAACCCGGTACCCCGGCACCTTACTCACTTATTAACAGCGCTCCTACCCTAATGGATAGCACATACAAACAACTGAGCAACTTAGTGGTAAAGGGTACAAGATACTAATGGCCCAGAGTCCTCTGCCCCGGATTGTACGCCAGCAACCAGTTCGTGGCCTCACCAACTCAGCGACTGATTCAACCTTGGGCACTAAACCAGTTCTTGGTAATCCAGACTGTGGTACCCGTGTGAGGCTTTGCTGTCCCAAGCTAAAAGCACTGAGTCACATCAGCCTGGTAGTTTTATTTAGGCTGTGGATAGGGTCCTTTGGTCTCCTTTGTGCTCCACCTCTCACAGACAAGACAGCAAATACAGGTGAAGATTCGTCGAGAGAGTTGGCTGAGTGACAGGTCAATGGAGAGAGGCACAGCAAAAACTGTGGGCTTACCCGCTGCCTTTGGTAAGATGAAATAGGATGCAGCCAAGAGATGTGGCCCAGCCCTGCCTCTTCCGGTCGATGACGGGCACAGGACGGGCCCGCCCTTGGCCCGGGCGCTGCCCGCGCCGGATTTTAAACAAGTGCCTCCTGGCGCTTGGCGATGACGCTGGGTGCGCGCTGAGGCAGGAGCGCGAGGCACACTGGGGCGGTAAGTCCAAGCCCCCTCCGGTCCCAACAATGGTGCTGCAGAATTGACAGGCGTCAATTATTTTGATTGCTGCCACCATTGATGGGTGCTAAACCCATCTCTTTTCTCTCTTTCTCTAGAGCCAGGAGTCTGGTCTCTAGATCCAGTCTTTTGGTCAGCCTTGCTAAAAGGCTGTCCTCCTCATTGAGGCTGTCCTCAGTGTCCTCACCAGAGCCTGAGCCACCTGTGTGGCCTCTAGGTCCCCAGAGGTTGATTCTTGGAAGTAAGGGAACAGGGTTCCTTTCTTCCCTAGGAAGTGGTGGAGGTGGACACCTTTCTCCATCCTCCTCACCTCCTTCTCCCTCTGACTGGTCATCACCATTTTCAGAGGGGTGGGCCTTTGAATACTCAGCCAATAGCTCCTGGAGCTTTTGTTTCGTTGGATGAGGGCCCATTGGTATATTTTTAATTTTACATAAGGACCTTACTTCCTTGAAAGACAAGTGAAGGTAAGGGGTGAGGTCAAGCTCTTCAACCATGTCCTGTATGTCATTATTATCTTCACTAATAGCTGGGTTCTGTTTTTGAGACATTCTAACAAAAGAAGTTCTAACCCCTCTACCCTGGACTACAGTGACTTTTTATTTTCTAAAATTCTAAAGGGACTTAAGCAAGGCACTAACAAGACTTTTAGTAGTTTGGAACAAATGCCAATTTGAAAAAAATCAGAATTCTAAAGGCAATTTAAGAGTTCTATCTTGTGATCAGGTGATAACTAAGTAGTCCAACAAATGCAAGTTGTATATCCCACCGCTGATCCACCAATGTAAGAAACTGGCTCTATATATACTACACCAAAATGAGGTAAGGTGTGTATAGAGTCCAAGTGACCCCAGAGGTAGGCAGAGGTTAAAGTTAGATAGAACCTTACTCTCTATTTGTGGTAGAGTGGTCGAGCAGTAGGGCAGTATCAGAGGACAGTGTTAAGCATTTGATGTACACACTCAGTCAGCAAATGAATTCACACACTCAAGAACTGAACTCTAGGCCAATTGTTTTTGTATAAAAATATATACTGTTGTTTTATTTTAGAACCAAGCAAGCCTGGCACAGGTAAGCATTAAATACTTTTCAGTAATAAGTTGCAGAATATAGAACAGTTTGAAAATGCAGTAGAAATTGTACTTTGTTTGATTTACGGGGGATGCAGTAGGTTGCAACACTTAGCAAATAAAGCCTATTCATTTCAATGTACTGTTTCAGTAAATTACAGGTAAGTTACTTTTTACGTTACTTTTCTAACTCAGTGCTGGCTACCTGGATTCAGCACTGGGACATTTCCTGCAAACAGGTAAGTAAGTACGTTTTGGTTATTTGTGCGATTTTTAAAGAATATTTTTAGATTTCAAAACTCCACACTTAGAAACTTTTTGGAAGAAAATTGTCAATGTTATCCTATGGAGGAAAAACAGGTTATCGGTTCACAGGTAAGTTATCGACTGTGGGAGTTAAGGTTCTGGGGGTAGACTCAGGGGTCCCCCAGCGTCAGTGATGCACTCTTGTTACACCCTCAGCGGCACTAGGGCGGCCGGGTGCAGAGTGTTGAGGCCCAATGTTATCCAATGGGGGATAGGGGGCCTCCGGTTGGTGGCTGCTAGCAAGCAGGCCACTGGGTTGTGGGAGCAAAGCTCCTAGGGTTAAGGTCAGGGCAAATGAGGAAACAAAGTAGCACAAAAGGTGCACCCTCAGCGGCACTGAGGCGGCCGGGTGCAGAGTGCTGTTTCGAAGTCGGGCGCCCTGTTGTTTTCAATGGAGAACCTCCGGTTTGAAGAAGCACTGCAGGCAAGGAGACGAAGGACTTCTGGGTGCAACCACCACTTCGAGAGGTAAGTTGGGAAGGTAAGGGTTGGTTAGGCACCGTCGGTTTGGGCACCCAAGGCCGTGGGGCGTCGGGTGCAGGGGTGCCTTTTGGGGTCGGATCTTCTTACCAGCTCCGGGTCGCGGTCAGGGGGGCCTTCTGGATTTAGGCTGCAGGCGTCGGCTGGAGGGAGGTCAGGGGTCGCCGGATCTCGGGTCAGGATCGCCGGGGTGACCTCCTCATGGTGTTTTTCCACTCGAGCTCGGGCCGGGTTCGGCGGGTGCAGAGTGGGCTGGATTCGCGGTCTCTGGCTGCTGCCAGAAGTTGCAGTTGAACAAATCCGGTGTGCACGGGAGAAGCAGTCTTTGGAAGTGAAGGCAGGCAGGTCCTCCGGGGATTTTGAGGTTGCTGGCTGCAGGACACACCGGGATTTCGCAGGAGCAGGTTCGAGGGGAGACAGGCCGGTAGGGCTGGGGCCAAGTCAGTGGGCGTCTTCCTCTTGTTAGCTGGCTGCACGGCTGTTCGGTCCTTCTTTTCTTCTTGTCGTTGCTGGATCTGAGGAAGCAAGGTTCAGGGTGCCCCCTAAATACTAGATTTAGGGGCGTTACAGGTAGGTAAAGGGTAGGGACCAATGGGTCCCTTCCCTGGGGTGGGTACACCCCCTATCGTGCCACCCTCCAGTGGGAGGGGGGCAGGAGCCTGTCCCTGGTTGGTTGGGTCCCCCCATCCTCAAGATGGCGGGGACTCAGTTGTGCTTCACCTCGCCTCCCCCACCTGAGGGGAGGAGCTGGCAGAGGTGGGCACACCTCTTTCCCTCACTTGTTTTTCCCGCCGGTTCTCCCGCCCAAAGTGGGGGATAGAACCAGTGGGGACCAGTTGCTGGTCTGGGGAGGCTCACAAAAGCGGCATGCCTTTGAAGCTTCCCCTTGGTGAGCCCTGCCCATCCTGGGGGAGGAAGCTTGGCACCTCGTCCCAGGATGTGCATTGTTTCAGGCCCCAGAGAGCAGCAGGCTCTCGACCCAGGGGTCCAGAAACATGTCTGGTGGTGGCAGCTGAAAGCAGCCACTCAGCCTGGACACTAGTGGTGGGTTAGTTTTCAGGGGGCATCTCTGAGATGCCCACTGTGTGCATTTTTCATTAAATCCCACACTGGCATCAGTGTGGGTTTAATGTGCTGAGAAGTTTGATACCAAACTGTTCAGTTTTCAGTGTAGCCATTATGGTGCTGTGGAGTTCGTAATGACAAGCTCCCAGCACCATATACTCTTAATGGCAGCACTGCACTTACAATGTCTAAGAATGGACTTAGGCACTGTAGGGGTACAGGGCTCATGCACCTGTACCCTCACCACTGGCATAGGGCACCCAGCTAGAGGGGTGACTGATCTATGCCAGGGCAGTGGGTTGTAGGCATGGCACACAGGGATGTGTGCCATGTCGACTCTTCACTTTGTTCTGCACCAAAATGCGCAGCCTGCAAAGGCAGTGTGTGTGTGTAAAGGTACAGGGCCTCTAAGGGTGGCATAATAAGGGCTGCAGCCCTTGGAGGTCTTCCCTGGTCACAGTGCCCTGGGTACCTGTGGTACCATTTACCAGGGGCTGACCTGTGGCCAGAGATGCCAATTGGGTTAGTTTTGGGGAAAGAACACAGGCCCTGAGAACCTGATTGGCAGGGACCCAGGGCACACCAAGAAAAAGTGCATCAGTAGTCTGGCAAAAAGTGGGGGGGTTACTGCAACAGAAACCCACTTTCCTACAGTGTGTATCTTGAAAGTTATTCTCTTCTCGACGGGGAGCCAGTGGAGATTTGCAGGTGTTGGGAGATGTGTTCGTGTCGAGGGATGCCGAGGACGACTGGCTGCGGTGTTCTGTATGGTCTGGAGTTTGCGGAGCAGAGACTTGGTGATCCCGGCGTAGAAGGCGTTTCCGTAGTCCAATCTGCTGGTTATGAGTGCGTGGGTGAGAGTCTTCCTTGATTTGGGGGCGGGGGGGAGGAGAAGGTCCATTTGAAGGTCTTCCTGAGGATGCGGAGGGTGTTGAAGCAGGTGGAGGCAATTGCGTTGACCTGTCGGGTCATGGAGAGGGAGGAGACTAGTACGATGCCGAGGTTCCGGGCGTGGTCCGTGGGGGGGCGGCCGAGGGCAGTGGGCCACCAGGTGTTGTCCCATGCAGAGGGGGAGGGTCTGAGGACGAGGACCTCTGTCTCCTCCGAGTTGAGCTTCAGGCAGCTGCTGCTCATCCAGGATGCGACGTCCTTCATTCCTTCCTGGAAGTTGAGTCTGGTGGTGATGGGGTCCTTGGTGAGGGAGAGGATGAGCTGGGTGTCGGCGTAGGATACTATGCTGAGTCCTTGATGTCGGACGATGACGGCGAGGGCGACCATATAGATGTTGAAGAGCGTGGGGCTGAGCGATGATCCTTGGGGTACTCCGCAGTTGATCTCTGAGGGTTCGGAGAGGAAGTGTGGAAGTCTGATTCCTTGGGTTCTGCCGGTGAGGCACGAGCGGAGCCAGTCGAGGGCGGTACCCTGTATGCCGGCGTCGTGGAGTCTGGCGGTGAGTGTGCTGTGGGAGACGGTGTCGAAGGCTGCAGAGAGGTCGAGTAGGATCAGGGCCGCTGTGTGTCCTTGGTCGATGTCATCTGTAGCGGCGAGTAGAGCGGTCTCAGTGCTGTGGTTGCTGCGGAATCCGGATTGGGAGGGGTCGAGGATGGAGTTCTCTTCGATGAATTTCGTTAGTTGGACGTTGGCGGCATTCTCGGTGACTTTAGCCGCAATGGGGAGGAGGGAAGGAGGGAGATGGGTCGGTAGTTCTTGAGGTCCGTAGGATCTGCTGAGGCCTACGAAGAAGAAGGACGAAAGAAGACGCCCAGCAAAGGAGACTGCAGAGAAGAAGTGACTTGGCCCCAGCCCTACCGGCCCGTCTGCAGTTTCCAGAGATCCGGCGCCAAAAATCACCGTGTCCTGCAGCCGACCACCTCCAGAAACCCTGGGAGGACTGACTGCCTTCAACAAAGACCAGATCTCCTGTGAACAGCAGCACTGTTCAAAAGAATCACCAAAGAAAGAGTCCAAGCCTGCTGAGGACAAAGAAACCTGACGCCTGGAACCACCACTAGACCCGACACCTACGGCCCAAGTCCGAGTGGCCCACCTGTCCCAGCGAGATCCCCCAGCGCTCCAGAGTCCGAGTCCACCATGAGTTGACCCCCCCCCAGGACTCCGCGATGTCACCTGCAGCCTCTGCACGGAGACCCCCTCACCCGCGAATGACCCGGTAAGGTGAAATCCGACCTCAAAAAGGTACCCCTGCATCCAGCCGCCCTGGTGAAGAGGACCTGAGGTTCACCTACGTCCCCGAGCCCTCCAACTTACCTGCCCTGCTGTTGGTTCCTCCCGATGACTTTCTGGATCGAGCCTGCAGCCAAAACCAGCAAATCCCATTGAAAACAACAGGGCACCCGACACCAAATTAGCACCCTGCACCCCCAGTGCCGCTGTGGGTTCACTTTGTGTGCGATCTTGGAGCCCCCTTTGCCCTGACAAACCCTAGGAGCTTTGCTCCCACATCCAAGTGGCCTGCCAGTGAGCAGGCATCAACCAGAGGCCCCCTCATTGGGCCTCAGCACTCTGCACCCGGCCGCCCTGGTGCAGCTGAGGGTGCTTTGAGCGTGTATCCTTGACCCTAGGGGAACCCTTGTTCAGAAACCCAACTCCCAAAACCAAGTCCTTACCTGCAAACCGATAACTTCATTTCATCCCATAGGATTGCATTGACTGGTTTTCTGTAAATAATGTTTTAAGTGTGGAGTTGGGAAATTGTATGAGAAATGTATATTTACCAAAACCGATTTACTTACCTTTTATCTAGGAAATGTCCCAGTGTGATATCTAGGCCTATCACACCGAGTAGAAAAAGTAACTTAAAAAGTAATCTGAAAAGTAACTTACAAAGTAATCTCAATAGTAACTGAAAAGTAATTTTAACTGTCGATTTACCTGTAACCAAACCAATTGCATTCTACTGCATTTCAACTGTATTCAACTGCACTATTGTTGCAAAGTATTATTTCACTTACCTGCACCAGGCCTGGCTTGGCTCTAGAAATAAAATACAACTAAGTAATATTTTTTTATACAAACCAATTGGTCGGAGTTCAGTCTTTGAGTGTGTGACATCATTTCTTGCCTGAGTGTGTACAATACATGCTTAACAATACCCTCTGATAAAGCCTTACTGCTCGCCCACACTACCACAAATAGACAATAATGTATTATCTACTTTAGCCTCTGCCTATCTTTGGGGATCCACTGGACTCTGTGCACACAATACCTTACTTTGGTATAGTATATACAGAGCCAGCTTCCTACACCGTGTGTTTCATGTGCTTTACTTACCTGTTTTGAAGTAGATCTTATTGTGTATTGATATCTCCGGGTAGGAGATATACCAAAGTAGTTTTAGTGTTAGTGTATAATAAATCCAAGGTATTTTTCTAACACTGGTGTGAGTCTTTCTTGTGTGTAAGCTTCACTGACTGACTGTGTGGTAATGCACCTGATTCACACCCTCCTGGATAAGCCTTAGTTGCTCTCCACAGCTACCCCCTTGAGAGTTTTGGTTATCAGGGACCAACCCAACTATCACTAAGGGTTGCCTGGACTCAGTGCAGGGTGCCTCACCAATAGGTGTACACCATATACCGAGCCAGCCTCCTACACCACCTGTCCAATGTGATATTGTACCAGTGGTGGAGGTGATAGCTGACTCAGCCACTAACTGGATGCCCATGATCTGGAAGGGCAAGACTAGTAGGGTTTGGAGATTGAAGCTGCCGGGGGTTTTGGGTTTGACTGGACCTCTGGCTACCCGACCCTCGTGGTCGGAATTAACAGCGCCCTCGTCCGCGCAGGGGTTGTGGAAATTGCATGGCTCGGTGTTTGGGATAGGGCTGGCACGACTGAAAGCCCCTTCCGTAGCCACGGAAGGCATGAAAGGCAGATTGGGGGCAGGTTGCAGCTGACAGGCCTAAGGACTTGCCCGTAGCCTGGGATTCCTTAAAGTGCTCCAATGCAGTGTCTGCCTTGTCTCTGAAGAGACGGGTGCTATCAAAGGGCATGTCTTACAGCGAGGCCTGGACATCCCCTAAAAAGCCAAATGTCCTCAGCCAGGCATGGCGTCTAACAGCCACCGTCGTGGAAATAGCTCGGAGAACTTCGCTGCATCTCTCCCATCTGATACTGCTTGGGAGAGGCTGGTCCGGGCCTCCTCTGGGACCTGTGGCAGTACCTGCACAACAGTTTCCCCACAGAGAATGGGAACAGCCCAATAAGCATGCGGTGTTCACTGACCGCAATGCAAGGCTGGGGGAAGTGGAGGCTTGGACCACCAAGCTCTCCGTGTTGGGTAGTGAGGAGGTTTGGGTCGCCCGGGGCAGGGCGGTGGCGGCGGGCAATCATCCTGCTCACAGAAGCCCCAGTGCTGGGCTTGGACAAGGTTCCCAGAGGACATCCGTAAGGGCTTCGTTAACTGAGAGCAAGGGTTCCAAATAGGAAGCGCCCGGCTTTAGTACCTCTGTCAAGATGCAAGTCTTGACCGCCTCTGTGGGTAGCTGAAGGTCAAGGACCTCAGCTGCCCTGCGCACCACCATTGCATAAGATTTGATTGGATTTAATATTTGTACAGCCCAAACGTTTGCCCAGAGGCGTCGTGGCGCTACCTGAGACTGGAAGTATGACAAAGCTACAGACTTCAGAGATAATTAGTCAAATCCAGAGTAAAAAGATAAGACTTTAAACCATTCCTAAAATTGAGACAGGAGGTAGTCCTTCTCAATTCCAGAGGTAGACAATTCCAGCTTAAGGCTGAACAACTGATCAGGCTCCTCCCATACCCAAGTCGCCAGTCTGTGGGAGGGAACAGTCAGGCCACGAGAAAAGCTGGAACGGAGACTCCTGCTTGGGGAATACCAACTAAACCTATTCCTGAGGTAAACTGGCCAAAGCCCTGAAGAGCCTTATCAGTTGTACAAAGGCCCTTAAAAATGATACGTTTTCTTATTGGCAGCCAATGGAGATTACCGACAGCTTTGGAGGCCGAGTCATATCTAGTGGTCTTGGTTAGAAAACGGGCTGCCGCATTGTTAATTTGCATTTTTTTCAGATGCTTCTTTGACAAATTTACATATAACCCGTAGGGGAGAGGATGTGGCCTAACGACTAGGCCAGTCGACCTCAAATCTGAGGAACCGGATTCGTGTCTCGGCAACGACGCTTAACATCCTGTGATTATGGACAAATCACTTAATCTCCCCGTGTCTAACAAAAAAATGAATGTGTCCTTGTGTAACGCAACTGGTGCTCGTGTAAAGCGCTCTGATACCCGATACCTTCCGGGTCAAGTTCAGGCTATATAAAACTCTGGAAAAAAGAAAAAAAAAAAAAACATTGCAGTAGTCCATCCACGATAGCACTAAAGCAAGGACAGCAGTTGTCAGCATGTCAGAAGGCAGGGAATCCGCAATTTTCCGAAGAATGCGGAGAGAGAAGAAAGAGGCTGAGACAACTTTGTTCACTTGTTCCTTATAGGTCAAATGGTCGTCAATCATGACACCTACGTTTTTTACCTTCTGCATTAGCTTTGGCAGGCTGCAAAGTTCTTCAGGCCACCAGTCTGGAGACCAGAAGATAGGATGATTGCCGAACAGAATGACCTCAGTCTTTGTAGAGTACAATTTTAAACAGTTGTGGTCCATCCAATGACCCACTGCACTCGTGTAGCTTCTAAAGGTCTTACTCATGTCCGGGCCTTTATCAGATATTGGCACAATAATTTGGGTGTCGTCGGCATAGGATACCAGCGCCAACCCAAATGACTTAATTAAGTCTGCTAGGTGGGGTCACATATAGATTGAACAAGGTTGGACTCTATGATGAGTCAAGTGGTACCCCACTAGGCAGCCTAAAAGGCTTGGAGGTAAAGCACTTAAAAGCTACTGATTGAAAACTATTTGTCAAACAAGCATCTGCAATGCAATAGGTCTCGCATTTACGCGAGTTTGAGATATTGACGTTGTAAATGACAATGCCTTTTATTTATGTTTTGGTGTTTAAACCATAAATAAAAGGCACTGTCATTTACAATGCTAATAGCTTAAACTCTCGCAAATGCAAGACCTATTGCATTCCAAATGCTTGAAGGCATCGCTGAGTTGCCCCCTTCTGTCTCCCAAGTCCCCTGAAGAGCTCTTCGTTAGCTAAGAGTTAAATAAACAGGCCAGTGGTCACAACTGCGCACGAGAGACCCTCCTGCAGTAAGAGAAACTCATTAAAGAAAATAGTGCTTACAGACTAAAGAAGCCAAGCCGTACCTATTAACAACCGAAGTAAAAGGGCCAATCCTCATGAGAGGTTACAAATGAAGACAAGGCGGTACTAAGGAGGGACTAACCAGCCTAATAATGAATCAGAAGCCAGCATTTTCGAAGGACAATGACACAAGCCAATGACAAATATGGGCGGAGAGTGGGCGGGGCTTCAAGTACATACTGCAATACAGCATGGTTCGCAGAGCAGCGCATGCGCTGCCCAGGCTCGACCTAAAAAGATCTCAGCAATTGAGTGCTACACCCTGGATCCCCAGGTTCTGGAGACGGTCAATCAAAAGATCGTGATTGACTTATCCAAGGCCACAGATAGATCTAAGAGGATAAGGGCGGCATTGCTGCCCTTATACACTGCGGCCCTGATCTTTATAGTCGCCACCATAAGGGCAGATTCTGTGCTAAAGCCGCTGCGAAAGCCACATTGGGTGACATCAAGGTCAGAAAGGCTGCTAGTTGAGAGTTCATAGATTTCTCACACAATTTCGCTGGAAGTGGAAGTCTAGAAATAGGACGATAATTGTCCACAACCTGCTCACTCAGGTTTGATTTCTTTAGCAGAGGCAACATGGAGGTTTATTTCCATTGTTTAGGATAAATCCCAGAAAAAGGAAACAAATTCAACACCCCACCCAGCTGCGCGCACCCCCCTGTACCCGGTTACAGTCCCGACCGCCCTAAACCCCCTTCCGCCCTCTTCTAAAATTACGTACCCGCTTCTGCTGCAACTCTCCTGAGTTGTGGCGGCTCGTACGTTTCCTCCATGGGGAACCACCACTCCTTGCTCCATGCGTCTGGAGTATCATCGGGGTCAGCGTCCTCCGCACCCAGCTGGCAAAGTCATCACGCTCTCTATGCTCTGGTCTCTCACGTCTGGCTCTGCACTCCTCTACGTCCGGTCTCCCCTCCTTCCGGCGACGAGCTCCTTTTCTCCCTCTATTCTCCTTCCAGATTGACCCTCCCGAGTTTTTCTTAATTTCAGAGCCCCCTCTCTAATCCTAGTCTCTTCTTTTCATAGGTCAGGCGTGGAAGGCAAGGCGACGAAGACGGCGGTGGAACACTGGGTAAGTAGGGGGGTACGAAGAGGTCCAAAGGAGATTTCTTACACCCCTTGTAGAGTATGCGCTAGGTCTAGCAGGTTAGTTTTTTTTTAGCAAGCTGATAAGAAAGGAGTATACAAGAAACTATCCATCTCAAAATAGTTTTAGAGGATGCTAAACCTGTTCTCACTGGACCATAGTTAACAAAAAGGTACTCCGATTTCCTGATAACTTTGGTTTTATCCAAGTAGAATTTTAGCACTCAATATCCAGAGAATGTAAAGACCTTTTGTGGCATCTTAAGCTGCATCTGAAGCCTGTGTACTTCTGATGTCATGCTGCCGTGGTTACGAGAGGTTCTAAGCTGAGTCCTGGTCTCCCAGGTGATAGGATTGTGTTTGTTGAAAGGAGCTGAAGCTGTTGGATGAACTGGATGCTAGGGCCTGGATGGGTTCTTCTACTTTGAAATAAACCTGAAGTTATTTCACTGAACCTGCCTCTGCGTGATCCTTTCAGCTGCAATTTGGGATCTTACACTGGCGTAGTCGGCAGCTGAAAGGCAAGATGAAGAACTCAACACCCCTCAACTGCTTTCTTTACTTTCCCTGTTTATAGGTAGTGATCGGACACTCCTACCTCAGGTACTGTGTTTATTTCAACTTGTTTACCGGGATTATTCTTTTATACAAGGGTTGTTGGTCTCTGCCACTCATACACCCTTCTATGACTTTCAACTGTTTAAATTTACACCCCAGGGACTGGGAGCTTTCGCCGCGCTTTTCATCACTTCTGTGTTAATGAGGGATGGTTTATCGACGCGGGCTCGTCCCTTCGCATATGTTTCCTCTTTCTTATGTGATGGAAACTTTGCTTGTTTAGTTGGGGTCTGCTTGGACTAATTCACGCTACAAGTTGTTCCGGTTCTGGCTTCCCAGCTGTGAATTTTTTTCCATTTGCTTTTAACTATATGCTTAGAACCGTTTTGGTCTATTTTTGTGTTGTTGTGGGCCAGCGGGACTCTTCTATGGACGAACTGTGCTCTTGCTTTTAAAAGAAAACAATCTTGTAACTGACGTCTCCTACCTTGCCTTCCATCGCGAGCTCAGCCGTGGTTTGGAGCTTTACCATCACGTTCGGCTCATCAACCTTCTCAGAGCATCTCCTTCGTTCGGCTTCCTTTCCACACGTTCTTGGCTTTGTGCGCTGCGCTTCACTCAAGACCTTTGACCTGTGGTGTCACGTAGGTCACGCAACGTGCCGCCATCTTGCTTTTCCTCTGATGCCTTTTTGTTTTGCCTTGCGTGCCACTTCTGTGACATGCACACATTTCATAAGTGCCTCTGGTTTACTTTGCGTGCCACTTCTGTGACACGCACACAAGTAATTGCTTCTTTCCTCGTTTCTACGTGGTGTGCCACATCTGATACACACACACACTGATCATTTATTTAATATAAAGAATGAATGCTTCTTCTGTGACACACACACAGTTCAAGGAAGCACTGCTTGAGGCACATTATATTATTTGTGCTACATCTGACGTTGAATCCACCTCAGTGTGCCACATCTGCTGTGACACACTCACATTAATTTGAAAAATTATTGCAATCTACAACTATCAACTATTGTTATACACTCGTATCCAATAACATTTGGTCTTCTTTTATGTGTTCATCCATGTTAATGTTAATGTGTCACATTGAAACTGGTGTTTTGCTTGACAATTGTATATTTTAGGATAGTTTTTCTTACATTGCTTTCTTACTTACTGTCCACTTAACCATGCAAAATGTAACAGCGCCTCCTTTCTTTTTGATGTCTCCTGGTGAGCCACCCATAAAGTGGCAAAAATGGAAAAAGTATTTGAGCGCTATGCAAAGGTATGTGGAGTTAACCTGAGTGCTGAGCGTAGATCTTCCCTTTTGCTTCATTGTTTAGGGTCGGAAGGACAAGACGTTTTCGATCACCTTCCAGAACTAACTGATGTGGAGAGTACAGATTTAAATGAGTTTGAGATCTGCATAAAAAAACTTGATAAACACTATCTTCCTAGAGTCAGCACCATACTAGAAAGGTATCAATTCGCTAAAAGGATGCAAATTGATGACGAGAGTGTTGAAAGCTACATCACTCAACTTAGGAAACTTGCTTCATGTTGCAAATTCGCTGCTTTGCTTGATGAAAGGATCAGAGACCAGTTTATGTTTGGGTGCAATATTGACAAGATTCGTGAAGAACTTTGGTTGAGGGATGAACCATCTCTTGACGAAGTAATTCAGGTAGCGAAGAGGGTGGAGCACTCTCAAGTGTGTCGACACTTTAAAAAAGATAAGCAAGCTTCTGTTCAAGTTGTTCATGAAGAATCTAAAAGTACTTCTAATTCGAGCAATATTTCCAAGACCAAAAGTAAATCTTTTGTAGGCAAATGCTACAGGTGTGACAAAGTAGGCCACTTAGCTAACGACAAGAAATGTCCAGCATTGATTGTCACATGTTCCAAATGTAAGAAGAAGGGTCATCTCTCCACTGTCTGTAAATCAAAGAGGCCCTCTTCTAACATCAAATGTGTGGAGGCTGAGAGCCCGGAGGAAGACTTTGTCTGTGGTCAGATTGTTGTACAAGTACAGTCTGGAAAGGAATCTAGGGTTTGCCCAATAGATGACATCTTGGTTGAAGGTGAATCCACTAAGGTTCTGTTCGACTCAGGTGCTAAAATCACCCTAGTTTCTAGAGTCTTTTATCAAAACAAGTTCGCTAACAAGACAGTTCTGCTGAAACCGGACATTCGTCCTTTGGCCTATGGTGGTGAGCCCATTCCACTGCGTTGTTACTTTGTGGGACTCATTGAATATAAAAATCGTTACGCTTCTGGCAAAATCTACGTCTCGGAGAAAGGAGACAGCATCATCAGCTGGTTCCACCAAGGGGATCTGGGGGTTATGCTCGACCCGAGTAGCAAATGTCCCATTAAGGTTAAGGATGAGGTGAATGCAGTGGTTGTTGGAGCGGGTCTTGATGTGGCAACTACTGTCAAACAAAGTGTTGGAGCTGATCTTGATGTAGCAACTGCAGTTAAACAAAGTTTTCCGAATGTGTTTAGAGATGAACTTGGGTGCCTTAAGGACTTCAAGCTTGAAATACATCTCCGCCCTGACTCTCAGCCCTCTTGCTGCAAAGTTAGGAGTGTTCCCTTGGCTGTGAGGGATGTAATGAGCAAGGAATTGGACAAGCTCAAGCAAGGAGGAATCATCGAGGGTTGGCCCCTGTTGTAGCTGCTCGCAAGGCCAATGGGTCTCTCCGTCTTTGTGTGGACTTGAGGCAATTGAACAAGTGCGTTGTAGTGGATCATTATCCTCTCCCAAATATTTCAGAGCTGTTAGTTTTGCTTGGGGGAGCTAAAGTCTTCAGCACCATTGACTTAGCTTCAGCCCATCACCAGATAGAGCTGGATGAAGCTTCAAGAGACTATACAGCTTTCATAACGCCCTTTGGAACTTTTAGATTTGTAAGGATGCCGTTTGGCCTCGTGTCTGCGGCATCCGTTTTTCAGCGTATAATGGAGAAGGTACTCAAAGGTTGTAAAGGGGTTTGTGTCTACCAAGATGACATTTTGGTATTTGGGAAGGATAACAAAGAGCACAATGACCGCCTTAATGTTGTTTTGGGAAGATTGAGTGATGCTAATCTCACCATCAAATCTGAGAAGTGTCAGTTTGGCACGTCCTCCATTCATTACTTGGGACACATGATCTCAGGTGAGGGGATAGCCCCAAAGTCCAATTTGGTTGACACCATTACTCACATGTCTGCCCCTTCCTGTAGAGAGGAACTCCTTAAATTCTTAGGGATGATTGAGTATTATAACAAATTTATTGAAAACTTTGCCGAGAGTAGTAATCACTTGAGGGCTCTCTTGAGGAAAGGTGCGGATTTCATTTGGTCTAAAGAATGTTATCTGGAGTTTGACTTCCTCGAGAGAAGACTCAGTGATTCCCCCAAGCTTAAAAGTTTTGACCCCTCCAGAACGTCCATTGTCACAACGGATGCAAGTCTTAAAGGTTTGGGAGCCGTTCTCCAACAAGAAGGTGAAGGGGGTTTGGAAACTATTATGTTTCTTTCTCGGGGGCTCAAAGACGCAGAGTCTCGATACTCCGTTATTGAACGAGAAGCATTGGCTGTGTAGCACAAGTTACTAACTTGTGTTACGATATATCTGTAAGAGACAGTAGTTAGTGACAGATTCCTTACCTTAGAATATCCCCAGGCGTCAGGCTGGATCCGGAAAGTTTTGCGTAGCAGTACCCTTGCGCGTCGGTAGGCGGCGTCGTGCGGCTCCGCGTCCGTCGTCGGCGTCGTGATCGCCGGGATGACGTCGCGGGCAGTACTTAGGCGCCGCCCCTGCGCGCTGACGTCAGTTCTGTACACGACTTTCCGCGCCAGGAACGCAGAGCCATGCAAGAAGCTGACATAGGTGTCTGAAAAATACTAGGGCCCTGAAAGGGATGTCCTTAACCCTAGAAATCAGTTCGCAGAACGGGGAGGATGGGTGGCGGTAGGAATCTGTCACTAACTACTGTCTCTTACAGATATATCGTTACACAAGTTAGTAACTTGTGCATCTGAAAGAGACACGTTAGTGACAGATTCCTTACCTTAGAATAGATACCCCAGCAATACCAACCCCGGTGGTGGGTCTGCGAACAAAGATCAGACAAGGAAGTCCTGGAGGACAGAACGGCCAAAGAAGCCGTCCCTCTGGACCTGACTGTCAAGGCAGTAATGCTTTGTAAACGTGTGCAGCGAGGCCCACGTAGCTGCCTGACAGATAACCGGCAGCGGAACACCGCGGCCCAAGGCCGTGGTAGCAGCCGTTGCCCTGGTGGAATGGGCACGCAGCCCAACAGGAGGTTCCTTTAGCCAAAGAATAGCAGGTCTTGATGCACAAGGTAACCCAGCGGGAGATGGTCCTCTTGTGCACCGCCCGACCTTTTGGCGCCCACGTAGCCAACAAAGAGCTGGTCATCCACCCGGAAGTGTTTCGTGCGGTCGATATAGAAGGAGAGCGCACGTTTTGGGTCCAGACGGTGGAGCCTCTCTTCCTCTCTAGAAGGATGCGGAGGCGGAAAGAAGGTGGGCAAAGTGATGGACTGCCCAATGTGGAAAGCAGTAACCACCTTTGGCAAGAAGGACGGACGCGTCCGAAGAACAACCTTGTCTGGATGAACAGACAGAAAGGGAGGTTTGCAAGATAGAGCCTGAGCTCACTCACCCGCCGAGCGGAGGTGATGGCCACCAGAAAGGCTGTCTTCAGAGTCAGAAGACGAAGAGGACAGTTATGCAGAGGCTCAAAGGGAGCGCACATTAAAAAGGTAAGAACCAAATTCAAGTCCCACTGAGGCATCACAAACGGAACAGGAGGGAAGAGGTGAGTAATGCCTTTTAAGAACCTGTTAACAACAGGGGACTTGAAAAGGGAGGGCTGATCAGGGAGCCTGAGGAAGGCCGAGATAGCACAAAGATAACCCTTGATGGTACCCAGGGCAGAACCCTGTTGGGCCAGAGAGAGAAGGAACAGAAGGACCTCAGAAAGAGGGGCAGAAAGGGGATTCACAGCCTTTGCTGTGCACCATGCCACAAATTTGTTCCACCTGCAGGCGTATACCACCTTAGTGGAGGGACGCCTGGCTGCCAGAATCACATCACAAACTTCGGGAGGCAAGTCGAAAGGAATCAACTGCCGCCGCTCAATCTCCACGCAAGCAGGTGTAGACTGGACAGGTTCGGGTGGAGGACCGTCCCCTGCTGCTGCGACAGAAGATCCTCCCGAAGAGGCAGACGGATCGGGGGATCTATGCTCATATTGAGTAGCTCGGGATACCAAACTCTTCGAGCCCAGTCCGGAGCCACAAAAATGACTTGGGCCCGGTCGTGCCGAATCTTCTTCAACACTCTGGGTAGAAGTGGTATAGGCGGAAAGGCGTACAATAGACCGCAACTCCACTCGCGACGAAAAGCGTCGCCGAGCGAGTGCCGCCTTGGAAATTCCAACGCGCAGAACTGACGACATTGCGCGTTCTCTTCGGTGGCGAATAGATCTAACCAAGGCTCTCCCCACTGTAGAAAGAGTCCTTGCGCCACTTCCGAGTGAAGACGCCATTCGTGATCCATCATGCACCTGCGGCTGAGTTCGTCCGCCCTGGCGTTCAGGGAACCTGCCAGGTGTTGAACCATCAGGAACATGCCCTGACGTTCCAGCCATGTCCAGAGGCGCAGAGCCTCCTGACAAAGGGTCCAAGACCCCACCCCGCCCTGTTTGTTGCAGTACCACATGGCGGTGGTGTTGTCTGTGAACACCTGCACTACCTTCCCTTTGACAGAGGGAAGGAATGCCTTGAGTGCAAGTCGGATCGCCCGGAGCTCCAGAAGGTTGATATGGAGCCGGGACTCCGCCGGAGACCAGAGGCCTCTGATCTCCGCCTCTCCCATGTGACCGCCCCATCCCAGAAGGGACGCATCCGTCACAACTGTATGCTCTGGCTGGGGAAGGGAGAGGGATCTGCCCATGACCCATTGCCGGTTCGAGAGCCACCACTGCAACTGTCTTGCAGTCCCCTCCGAGATCTGGACGTGATCGGACAGGTTGCCCTGGTGCTGCGCCCACTGGAACTTCAGGTCCCACTGCAGAGCCCGCATATGCCATCTGGCATGATTGACCAGCAGGATGCAGGAGGCCATGAGGCCCAGCAGCCTCAGGGTCATCCGTACCGAAACCCAGGATAAAGGCCGAAAGATCGGAATCATAGCCTGAATATCCCGGACTCGCCGTTCGGGAGGATAGGCCCGAAACTGCGTCGTGTCCAGAACTGCTCCGATGAAAAGGAGCTGTGGAGAAGGAATCAGATGCGACTTCGGCACATTGATGGAGAACCCCAGCGAGTGCAGGAGTTCGGCCGTAGTCTGGAGGTGGGAGACGACTGCCTGGGACGAGCCCGCCTTCAGCAGCCAGTCGTCGAGGTAGGGGAAGACTGAAACCCCTGCCCGGCGCAGATGAGCTGCGACCACCGCCATCACTTTCGTGAACACCCGAGGGGCACTGGTAAGGCCAAAGGGGAGCACGGTGAACTGAAAATGCTCGGGGCCTACTGTGAACCGAAGGTAACGCCGGTGGGCCGGCAGGACGGGGATGTGGAAATACGCGTCCTGCAAGTTCAACGCTACCAACCAGTCTCCAGGGTCGAGGGCAGTCAAGACCTGAGCTAGGGTGAGCATCTTGAACTTCTCCTTCCGGAGGAAGCGATTGACGTTCCGGAGGTCCAAGATAGGACGCATGTCCTCCTTGTCCTTTTTGGGCACCAGAAAGTAGTGGGAGTAGCAACCACGCCCTACTTCTGGGGTCGGAACATGCTCGATGGCCCTCTTGGTCAAGAGGGCCGTGACTTCCTTCTGTAGAAGCACCAAGTGATCCCCTGACATGCGGTGGAATTGAGGTGGCATGGCTGGGGGTGGTCTCGAAGGGGAGGGAGTAGCCCCGTCGGACAATGTCCAAGACCCACCTGTCCGAGGTGATGGTGCGCCAGTGGGGAAGGTGATGGCGGACCCTGCCCCTACTGGCGTGCCGTGCACCTGAAAGGAGGGACTAGGAGGGCTTGGAGGCCGCGGACGGGTTGGAGGTGGTGGCCTGACCCGCACGCTGGTTGCCCGATCCGCCACGGCGGAATCCACGTCCTCGGCCACGCGAAGACGCCTGCTGCGCGGGCCGGTGGCTGGGCTGCTGACGTGAAGGGCGCCCTACCGTGGCCACGATAGGGGCGAAAAGCAGAAGTCAGCGGAGGGCGTGTAGCAGAAAGGCCCAGGGACTTGGCAGTAGCCCGTGAGTCCTTAAAGCGCTCCAACGCATGGTCTGCTTTGGACCCAAAAAGACCGACTCCATCAAAGGGCATGTCCATGAGAGTATTCTGGACATCCCCTGAAAACCAGTGGTTCTCAGCCAGGCGTGGCGTCGAGCGCCACCGTCGTTGCAATAGACCTGCCCAGCGAGTCGGCGGTGTCAAGGCCACAACGGATAGTGTATTTGGCCGCATCCCTTCCTTCCGCAATGGCGCGGGAAAGCAGTGCCTGGACCTCCTCAGGACACTGGGGCAAAACATCCGCCACCGAATCCCACAGGGAGTGGGTATATCGGCCCAAAAGACAAGCGGTGTTAACGGACCGCAAGCCAGCACTGGAGGAAGAAAACCTTTCTTCCCAAACTGATCCAGGCGTTTGGATTCCCTATCCGGAGGAGCGGTAGGGAAGGCGGTTTGGGAAGCGGAGGCTTGGACAACCAAGCTCTCAGGAGTGGGGTGGACAGAGAGAGAACAGGGGGTCGCCCGGAGCTGGGCGATGGCGTCGTGACACGTTCCGATCCACAGGAGCCCCTGTGTTGGGCTTGTACCAGGCGCCCAAAAGAACGTCTGTGAGGGCGTCGTTAAACAGCAGCACAGTCTCCGCAGAGGAGGCTGCCGGCTGAAGCACCTCTGTCAAGATGTTAGGCTTGACCGTCAAAGTAGGGAGTTGGAGACGTAAGGCCCCAGCTGCCCTACGCAACACCGTACCAAAATTGGCTCCCTCCTCCGTAGCCACGGGAGGAGACAGCATGCCAGTGTCAGGGGAAGTATCCAGACCACTGGCCTCCCCTAGACTCTCCGTCCAGTCCTCATCATACTGACAGTGTCGCGTCAGAGGGTCATCAGACCCCTCCCAGTCCAACTGGTCCTCCTCTGGTTCAAAATAAGGAGGAGGAGGGACAGTTGGGACCCAAGGTCCCATCGGCGCCGGAGCCGGCGTCGAGCGACGCCGCTCCGGGTCCATGTCCGGAGCCGGAAGGAACTGGGGAACGACGCCGCCCGGAGCCCAGGGCGGCGTCGAGAACGGCACCGGAGACATCGGCGCCGGCGGAGGTGTCGTGAGGTCGACCGGCGTCGATGGGGGTTGTGGAGCCGGGATCGAGGCCGGGGCCGAAGCCGGAGCCGGGATCGAGGCTGGAGGCACGGGCGACGCCGGGGCCGGAGCAACCCCATCAGGGCCCGCGGGGCCCGAAGGCGCACCGGAGGGGCCTGAAGGCCCGAAGAGGCGGGCCATGGCCGACAGGAATTCCTGTACCTTGGCCGGATCCGCCCCCGAACCCGGGAAGGGCGGGTATGGCGGGGGCGACTCCACAGGCAAGTCCGGGGCCGCGGGGACGGTGCCGGGAGGGGCCTCAGCCGAGTCGCGAGACCGGCGAGGCGAAGTCCTAGAGCGATGATGCTTTTGGACTTCTTGTGCTTTGACTTACCGGACGAAGAAGACTTCGACGCCGACGACCGGTGTGCACTCCGCGAGCGACCCCTGGACCTCTCACGCGACCGGGGCCTCCGTGGAGCCGAATGCCGGGCCTCGAGGAGCTTTCGAGACCGCTCTCGCAAAGCTTTCGGGTTGAGGGCCTGGCATTCGGGACAAGACTCGGTGTCGTGGCCTCGGCCGAGGCAGAAGAGACACTCCCAATGCGGGTCGGTGACGGACATCATCCGCGCACAGGCGCCGCATCGCTTGAAGCCGGGCATCCCTACGACACCTTGAAGTATGGAAAAACAGTGAAAAAATTCACCAAAAAGTATGGTCAAAAAGTGACCAGGGCACTGCTCTTCCCGGATCTGCGCTTGCTGGCGCGGAAAAAGAAGAACTGACGTCAGCGCGCAGGGGCGGCGCCTAAGTACTGCCCGCGACGTCATCCCGGCGATCACGACGCCGACGACGGACGCGGAGCCGCACGACGCCGCCTACCGACGCGCAAGGGTACTGCTACGCAAAACTTTCCGGATCCAGCCTGACGCCTGGGGATATTCTAAGGTAAGGAATCTGTCACTAACGTGTCTCTTTCAGATTTGGGCCATTAAGAAGTTGAAGAAATTTTTGTGGGGAACTAAGTTCTTGGTAAAAACTGATCACAAGCCTCTCTGTGAAACTTTCTCTAAAAAAGGGATTGACCTCATTTCTGGGAGGATAACAAAATGGGTCATAGCACTCCAAGATTATGACTTTGATATCAAGTACATTCCAGGAGTAGACAACGGTATTGCTGATACTCTTTCTAGATTGGTAGGAGAAAGTGAGGGTGATGGTGATGATGAGGATTATGAGGACATTGATCTTCGTGTGTGTGTGGTTGGTGAAGGGATCATTGATGAGCAACAACGGCGCCTTGAGCTATCTACTGATCCTGTTCTCTCAGAGGTATTGTCTCTCATTCACAAGGGATGGCATTAAAAAAAACAGGCATCTGAAGAAGCTGCCAAATTTTGGGGTCTTAAGGATGAGTTAGCTGCTTGTGATGGTGTGCTATTACGTGGAATGAGACTCGTTCCACCCCTTAAACTTCGTCAACTTTTGATTGAGTTGGCTCACAAGTCACATTCAGGCATGTCAAAGACTAAGGAGAGGCTGAGATCCTCTTATTGGTGGCCAGGTATGGATCTGCATGTGGAGAGAGTTGTGAGGGACTGCACGGTCTGTGCCTTATGTGATAAGTCTAAGCTCACAAGGGTCCAACCAATGGTGATTAGGGAACTTCCTCGTGGTCCCTGGAAAGAAGTGGCGTTAGACATTTTGGGTCCAGTGCATACTAATGGCCAGCAGATTTTTATTTTGGTGCTTTTGGATTTGTTTTCAAGGTGGCCTGAAGTTTGTTTTACGTCTAGCATTGAGACTGTGTCTGTCATCACATTTTTAGAATCCCTCATGGCCAAAGAGGGTTACCCTGAAGTTATTCTCACTGACAATGGGGTGCAGTTGGTTTCACGAGAAATGGAGGCTTTTCTTAAAAATCATGGCATAAAACACAAGAGGTGTTCCCTTTACCACCCAGAAACCAATGGAATGGTAGAAAGGTTTAATAGGGTGTTGAAGGAGACCATCTCATGGGCGAAAAGCTCTGGTCTTAACTGGAAAGAGGAGGTTCTCAGAAAGGTTGAGAATTATAGGCTTACACCCCACAGCACGACTGGGAAGTCACCTTTTGTCCTCTTTAGGGGTAGGTCTCCTTGTACTTTAGTAGAGCCACCTTGGGTCAGACATCTAGAAGAGGCTGCTTCTAACTCTTTGTCTGAGAAGGTTTCGCCTGACTGGCGTAAGAGAGAGGAAGCCAAGTGCTTTTCTAGGAAAATACATTTTGACTCTAAGAATTTGTCCAAAGAGACTGTGGTCAAGCTAGGTGACTTGGTTGTCATTAGGCAACCTGGTACCAAGGTTAGATTTTCCAAACCCATACGGGTTATAAAGGTTTTCAAAAATGCTGTTAAAACTCAGGATCACAGAATTTGGAATCTAAATAGGGTCTCAGTTTGTAAAGGGGCTGGATGTGGTGAAGGTTCTGGGGTTAGTGAGAATGCTAATAATACTTTTGTTGCATCTCCACGCTTGTCCTCTAGGATTGTTAAGAGGCCAAGTTATCTTAAGGATTTTGTGTCTTGAAGGTTTCTTCTCATTTTTTAGTACTAATTATTCTCTTGTGTCTTTCCTTTATATTTCTTTCTTTCTCATTTCTCTTGTTTCCTTTCTTTCATTTTATTTATTTTCTTTTGTTAACGGGGAAGGTGTGTGGCATCTTAAGCTGCATCTGAAGCCTGTGTACTTCTGATGTCATGCTGCCTTGGTTACGAGAGGTTCTAAGCTGAGTCCTGGTCTCCCAGGTGATAGGATTGTGTTTGTTGAAAGGAGCTGAAGCTGTTGGATGAACTGGATGCTGGGGCCTGGATGGGTTCTTCTACCTTGAAATAAACCTGAAGTTATTTCACTGAACCTGCCTCTGCGTGATCCTTTCAGCTGCAATTTGGGATCTTACACCTTTCAACTGGATTGGAGGGCTAGGAAAGAAAGTAAGTAATGAGATATTCTGGTTAATGTGAAAGTCTGAAACTACCTTTGGAAGAAAACCGGGATGAGTTCTCATCACCGCTCTATTGCAATGAAACACTTTGTACGGCTCTTCAGAACACAGAGCTTGAATTTCACACTAACCCTACGGGCTGAAGTGATGGCAACAAAAACAAGCATTGGCATAGCCAATAGGTCTCGCCTTTGGGACCTTATAAGTGTCTAGCCATGCAACAGTTGATGTTGTTGCACCAAGGATATTGTGCTGCATAACTAAATACTTATAAGGTCCCAAAAGCGAGACCTATTGGCTATGCCAAGCAAGTAGCAGTGAAGATGATGTGTAAGTATGTGGCATTCTTGTCTATCATATAGCACTTCATATAGCACACTAGATATTGTTGGCTTTTGTGAATGGAGAGTAAATGATATGCAAGTGTTATGTAGGCCATGGAAGCTAATGGGGCATCTGCGGTTGTCATTGATGGTTCTACTAAGCACTGCCTCCTTGAGCACGGACCAATTTAAGGGTTAGTCACTGAGTTCTTGTAACCATTCACTTCACTGCCTCTCAGAAATACCGGACATGCCAGAATCGCTAGAGTTTCAGATTGCTGGTATGCATTTACTTCTTTTAATTCAAGTGGCTTCATATTTCCATTTCCTGCAGCGTGCATGCTGCCCTGGGCGTCTGTATTGGGCGATGGCTCATTTTTGGGCACACGTGGTAGTAGTTTTCTGGCATATATCAGTCCTCCTTGAAAGCAGAGTGTATTTTTCGAACTTGTATTTTTTCTTACACTTGAATGTTTTGTATATTTCCATGTGGTCTGAAAATCGTGCCCCTTTAAGTTGGTTTCGATGACTGTTAGAACTCCAGCCGGGTTCTTTATTGGCACGACATGTGACAAAGGGAATTAGATGAGGCAAAATATACTGTTAAGGGGGGGGTTTGAGTCCGGAGCAGTTTTGCCGGCAGGACCGACGCCAGGGAAGCGGAAGGCAGTGCAAGTGGGAGGGACAGCGGAACGAGGACAGTGAATGCGCGTTTGTCCTGCTGCACTGGCCATGCGAGCGGCTTGAAAGCTCTAGTTGTGACGGTTCCAGAGAAGATATTCCGCCTTCAAAGGAGTGGATGTGACGGGTGAGAATGCCCGCAACAGCTGCAGAATCCCGTGGCGCAGTGTCATTCCCATTGCAACGGGACACTTTGAAGGTTGAAAGTGCTGCTTTTCAATCAACACGGGAGGTCCTGGATTTTGAGGGGTGAGGAGGGGGAGGCTCACAAGAGACATTCAGAAATCGAATCTCGTTCGGAAAGGCAATAAATATCTTTATCAGATAACAAGCGAAAGCACGTGACCAAGGAGGAATGCAGCTGCAGCTGCCAGCCTGCTCGCTCCCAACAGCAAAACACAATGGGAGTGAACATTTTAAGAAGAGGTGGGACATGCACCCGCCTTTGGCCAATTGCGTGCTTTCATTTATTGAAAGCCACACGCAAAGGCCAATAGAATTTGACAACCAGACGCACAAGCTTTCTGAAAGCTCTCTGAATGTCTGGAGTGATTCCAAGAGGCCCTCTCCTAGAGCAGCGCATGCGCTGCGCTAGGCTCGACCTAAAAACTGCTTTCCAAGTGAGATGCTACAAAGAGGGTTTATGTATTGGTTCAAATGGAGGGCCAATCAATTTAGAAAGGACAATATTAAGTTCCCATGGAGGAGAGAACGCTTTAACTGGAGGGAACACCTTTCTAAGTCCTCCTAAAAAATCTTTTGCCACTGGAATTTTTAAGAAAGGTTTGTGAAAGAGATTTCCTATAGGCAGCAAAGGCTGCAAGGTGTAACTTCATGGAGGAAAACTGCAGCCCTGATTTTGCCAAATGGAGAAGATATGGGATGACTACATCTTCTGGGCACAACAGATGGAAGGTCTTAGCCTGTCTTAGAATGCCCTTACATAGTTTAGAAAGACCTAAATGTCCATATTGGAGGAATTCAGGAGCCATGCTGTCAAGTTCAGTGATGGGAGGTTTGGATGTAATATCTGTCCTCCGAACTTGAACAGATCTTGTCTGCACGGCAACGTCTTGTGAGGTCTCTAAGACCGATGTAGAAGGTCTGTGAACCACCATTGGTGAGGCCATTCTGGTGCAATAAGTATCATTCTGGTCTTTGATTTGTATAGCTTGAGAATCACTGTTGGAATGAGGAGTTGGTGGAAATGCGTAGAGAAATTTGCATGACCAACTCATCAAAAGGGCATTCCCCTTCAACCCTGGTTAGGCGAATCTGGATGCTTAGTCGTGGCATTTTCTGTTGTTTGCATCTGCTAACAGGTCTGATGACACCCCCATTCGTGAAAAATGTTGTGCAAAACCTTGTCGTTTAGAATGCAATTGTGATTTTCTTCGAAGTGTCGACTGAGAGAATCTGCTTGCATGTTTCGAACGCCTGGTGGATGAATGGCTGTTATTGTTAAGTTCCTGACTAGTAACCATTTCCAAATGGTCTGAGCCTCGAGAGACAGATAAGAGTGGGTTCCTCCTTGTTTGTTCAGGTAGTGCATAGTTGTCATGCTGTAGGGCAGAAAAAGGACAGAATTTAATTTCGCTGGAAAGAAAGATCTTCGAGCAAGGTGAACTGCTCTCAATTGCAGCATACTGACGTGGTAAGTCTTTTCCTTGTCTGACCAAACACCCTAAGTTTGAAGGGAACCCATAAGAGCACCCCATCCTTGAAGGGAGGCATCTGTGATTAGTGTCGGACTTGGTGTTTCCTGATGGCATGATATCCCCACCATTAGATTTTTCCGCTAAGACCACCATGGGAGACTGGCTGGCAGCCTGCGATAGGGTCAGCTTGTCTTCCCAGCAGTTGGAAAGTTGATTCCACGGGTCTTCCAGGCATTTCTGCAGAGTTCTCATGTGCAACCTTGCAAGAGGCACTATGAAGATGCAAGAGGCCATCGACCCCAGTGGAGACACAATCTGCCTCGCAGATGGGTGGCGAACCTGTATAAGGTTGCAACAATTCAGAGTGATTGATGATAGTCTCTCCTCCGAAGGACACACTCTTGCGGACTGTGTGTCCAGTGTGGCCCAAGGCAGTGCAATCTTTGTATTGGGCATGCTGTAGACTTTTTGAAGTTGATACAAAAACCCAGACTGGAGAGTGTCTCGTCACAGACGTGAAAGTGCTCCTTTGTATGCGATGTTAAGTAACTGTTTATCAGCCAATTGTACAGGTAAAGATACACAAAGATGATCTGTTTCCACAAAAATGCTGCGACCACGGCCATACATTTTGAAAAGGTTCATGGGGCTGGTTTGAGGGCGAATAGTAGTACTTTGTACTGATAGCATCAAGATCCCACTTTGCAACGGAGACCTTTCCGATGCTTTACAGAAAGTTGAATGTGCAAATATGCATCTTAAAGGTCTATTGCACACATCCAGTCTCCTTGATGCAGTTGTGGATAGATTTAGTGACGGGCCAGCATTCTGAACCTTTCACGTGTAAGATGGGTCTGAACTCTGGTTTCTGTCCTTTCTTTTTTATTAGAAAGTAACAGGAAACCCATTCCCAATTTCCTTTGAGGCATGGAACCTCCTCTATGGCCTCTTTCTGCATTAAAACATTGGTACTGTGATTTTTTCACTAGAGGAACAGTAGGTGGAGGGCACTTGAAGTGAAAAGAATAGCCATTCTGTACAATATTTAAGACCCATCAGTCTTTTGTGAGTGACGATACTCCTCCCCCCCCCCCACCCCCAATCGGGCAACAGAGAAGGGGGAAGTGATGATTCATTGTTTTGCTGGAGGCTTTCCTGTTGTTGTGGTCCTCTTTTTCAGGATGGTCTTCGAGGATGGAAGTGTGACCTTGCCTGATGCAAGTTAGGGGTTTGAACCCTCTGTGGGAAATATCGCCTGTCCTAAGGTATGTACCTTCTGCGAAATTCCTTCTTTTCCATACCAACAGCCTTGAGAGTGTCCAAGTCTGTCTTCAATCTGGACATCTCATCCGCATGGGTACCAAAGAAGGTGTTACCCGAGAACGGAAGGTTCATTATTGAGTGTTGTGCCTCTAGTTTCAATCCAGTGAGACGCAGCAAAGATGACCTTCTTGCACAGATGCCGTGTGCATATCCATGCGCCGCTGGGTCAGACGCATCTGCAGCTACACTTATAATCTGATTAGACACCAGACCACCTTCATTCAAAACTTCTTGAAAATCCTGCCTATCCTCCTTGGGCAGTTTTTTGGTGAACCTGGCTGGCGAATCCCATAGGGATCTGTCATATCTCCCAAACAAAGCAGTCGAACTTGCAACTTTTATATAAGATGCTGTGTTACACACATCTTACCAATGGCGTCTATATGCTTACTTTCTTTGTCAGGTGAACCAAAGAAGAAGAAAGAAGCTGCAGAGTGGGATTTTCGTGCTGCAGCTAATATCACGGAATCAGGCGGAAGACCATTGATTTTTTTAAGGATCTGAGCTGGACGGATCTTAGCGATGCTGGGGTTAGAAATAATTGCATTGCAGGCTTCAAGAGTCCAGGAACAGGTGGCAAAAGTGGTCTTGAGACTGTTCTTTGATGCAACGTTTCGAAGATCACAGATGAAGTGGTTGCAGTGGTTGGAATGTCCACGTTTACTTTTGTTGCATCTCTAATCATTTCATCATTGAAAGTCAAGAGGTCTTCCACTGGTGACACTCTTGCTAGAGGTGTATCTGATTATGTAGGAGAATGTCGCACTGAGGAACGAGAATTTGTAGACCAGGAAGATGATCGCCTATGCCTGGATGATGCGATATGAGATCTTCTGGATCTTGAAATGGTTCTAGATGTTTTTGATCTAGACTGATGACGGATAGGACTTCTTGACCTATGAGGTGATGTATACGGACTCCTACGAGGTGTGACTTTTGAAAGAACTGTAGGAGGTACAGATGGCGTGCCAGACTAAACCCTTGGAGAAGGTGTCCATTTAGGAGATGGCGTATGTGGCGTGACTCTTGAAGGAAAGTATGTTTGTGAATACTGAATCAGAAGTAGGAAGCACAGGTCTATTTCACCGACCATGGTGAGACATTTAACGATGACTGTGACTTGGATCTAGCAGGATAGAGAGGCCTAGATTCAGCCAAGTCCGCTGAGACACATTGCACCTCTGTTGATATTGATTGCGGCCCTTCTGCAGAATGAGAAAGCGTTTGTTCTTGATGGATGTTTCTCTCAACGTCATGCGAGGTTTCTACGCAGGCCTTGACGTCAACGGATGTCTCATAGTCGTCAAGAGCAGCATCAATGGTGATGTTTATCTTGACGTCATGCCATTAGACTTTCGACAGTGATGACTGTCGCCTGGCCATTGACGCCGACCTTGACGGCGATGGATGTCTCGGCGCCAAAGAGTGTCTTGACGTCGTCTGATGGTGCCCCTCCTTGTCGGCAATGCGACTCTTGACATCAGGTGTGTTCAGACGCCGAGCGATGAGCCGACCCCACCTTTGACGGTGTCGTCGATGGCGAACATACCTGGAATTTTCCCAATGCCATATCTCTCGAAGTTAATTGGTAACTTTTTTTTAACGTTTCTCATGTGATCTTCCTCTCTGGGGATCTTTGGGACAATAGAAGGGCTCTTTGTAGGAAGACTGGTGCTCCCCAAGGCCTTCTGATGAACTAGCAGATCCTCTCTCTCGAAGTCCATGAAGCACGATCTTCTCTCTGTCCTTGAGAGTGTACCTGGATAACTTTTGGCAGTGAGGATAAGTGTCAGAACAGTGGGACTCTGGCAGGTGGACAACACAGACTTAGAGTGGGGATCAGCCTCCTTTTCCCCCACAGGAAGGACGTTTCACGAAGAGTGAAGGCATATTTTGACAGAAAAAAACCTCTCCTGTTAGAAAAAAAGGTTGTCAGTACTGTAGGTACTGGATAGTATAAAGAAATGTTTTTTTAATGCTTGATCAAGATTTTTCTTACAATTCTAGTTAAAAAAACAACAAAAGAGCTCAGTGCTCCAGCATCCTAACAGTAGGAGCCGGAAAATGAACTGACCTAACTGTCACCTGTGGGGCATGATGGGATACAGGGGGTACTGTGAGATTCCGAAAGGCACAGTGCCAGTTTTTGTGTGTCCTCCTTTTAATCAGAACCCCCAGGATATTGCAGCATAGATGTGCAAATTTAGCGGCACACAAATTGAAATTGTGTAGCACAAAAATGAAAATTTTGCGGCATTATTGCGGCTCTTTATTGTACTCGTAATAATTCCTTTTCAGCCTTAAATCAATGTACCCTGTTTTAGCAGAGTATTCCACTTTGAAATAGGCATGTTTAAAGTTTCTGCAGCTTTACAGAAGCACAGCTCCAATCCCAACCTCATTGAAGGGGTGTGAGAAAGTGCCCTCTTTCTGCATGGTTGCCCCCACTTTTTGCTGAATTGCTGATGTGCTTTGACTGAGTTTGCCCTGGGCTCCTGCTAATCAGGTACCGAGGGCCTATGTACTTTCCCTCAAACTGCATTGAAGCCTAAACCCAATTGGCATCTCTGGCCACAGGTCAGCCCCTGGTAAATGGTACCACAGGTACCCAGGGCACTGTGACCAGAGAAGGCCTCTAAGGGCTGCAGCACTTATTGTGCCACCCTTAGAGGTCCTGTACCATTACACTCACTCACTGCCTTTGCAGGCTGCGTGTTTTGGTGCAGAACAAAGTGAAGAGTCGACATGGCACACATCTCTGTGTGCCACGCCTACAACCCACTGCCTTGGCATAGATCAGTCACCCCTCTAGCTGGGTACACTATACCAGTGGTGAGGGTAAAGGTGCATGAGCCCTGTACCCCTACAGTGCCTAAGTCCATTCTTAGACATTGTAAGTGCAGTGCTGCCATTAAGAGTATATGGGGCTGGGAGTTTGTCATTACGAACTCCACAGCACCATAATGGCTACACTCTAAACTGAGAAGTTTGGTATCAAACTTCTCAGCACATTAAACCCACACTGATGCCAGTGTGGGATTTAATGAAAATGCACACAGAGGGCATCTTAGAGATGCCCCTGAAAACTAACCTACCACTAGTGTCCAGGCTGAGTGGCTGCTTTAGCTGCCACCACCAGACATGTTTCTGGACCCCTGGGTCGAGAGCCTGCTGCTCTCTGGGACCTGAAACAATGCACATCCTGGGACGAGGTGCCAAGCCTCCTCCCCCAGGATGGGCAGGGTTCACGAAGGGGAAGCTTCAAAGGCTTTCCGCCTTTGTGAGCTTCCCCAGGCCACTTGCTGCAGTCAGCAACTGGTCCCCACTGGTTCTGACCCCCACTTTGGGCGGGAGTAACCGGCGGGAAAAACAAGTGATGAAGAGAGGTGTGCCCACCTCTGTCAACCCCACCCCTCAGGTGGGGGAGGCGAGGTGAAGCACAACTCTCAGTCCCCGCCATCTTGCAGATGGGGGGACTCAGCCAACCAGGGACAGGCTCATGCCCCCTCACACTGGAGGGTGGCATAATAGGGGGTGTACCCACCCCAGGGAAGGGACCCATTGGTCCCTGCCTTTTACCTACCTGTAACACCCCTAAATCTAGTATTTAGGGGCACCCCTGAACCTTGCTTCCTCAGACAAGAAGAAACTACAAGGAGAAGAAGAAGAAGGACCGAACAGCCGTGCAGCAGCTAACAAGAGGAAGACGCCCACTGACTTGGCCCCAGCCCTACTGGCCTATCTCCACCTTGAACCTGCTCCTGCGAAATCCTGGTGTGTCCTGCAGCCAGCAACCTCGAAAACCCCGGAGGACCTACCTGCCTTCAACTACAAAGACTTAGTCTCCCGTGAACACTGGATTAGTTCAGCTGCAACCTCTGGCTCCGGCCGGACACCGCGAATCCGCCCCACTCTGCACCCGCCGTCCACAGCACGAGCTCGAGTGGGCAAACAGCACAAGGAGGTCACCCCAGTGATCCTAACCCGAGATCCGGCGACACCTGACCTGCCTCAAGCCTCCAGCCGACGCCTGTAGCCTAAATCCAGAAGGTCCCCCCAACTGCGACCAGGAGCTGGTAAGAAGATCCGACCCCAAAAGGCACCCCTGCACCCGACGCCCCACGGCCTTGGGTGCCCAAACCGACGGTGCCTAACCAACCCCTAACTTCCCAACTTACCTCTCGAAGTGGTGGTCGCACCCAGAAGACCCTCGTCCCCAAGCCTGCAGTGCCTTTGCAAACCGGAGGTTCCCCATGGAAAACAACAGGGCGCCCAAAGTCGAAACAGCACCCTGCACCCGGCTGCTGAGGGTGCATCTTTGGTGCTACTTTGTTTCCCCATTTGCCCTGAGCTAAAGTCCAGGAGCTTTGCTCCCACAACCAAGTGACCTGCTTGTCAGCAGCCACCAACCGGAGGCCCCGTATCCAACATTGGATAACATTGGGCCTCAGAACTCTGCACCCGGCCGCCCTAGTGCCGCTCAGGGTGTAACTAGAGTGCATCCTTGACCCTGGGGGACCTCAGAGTCTACCCCCAGAACCTCACCTCCCACTACCAAATACTTACCTTAACACCGATAACACTATTTCCCTCAATAGGATAACATTGACTGTTTTTCTTGGAAAACTTTCTAAGTGTGGAGTTTGAAAACCTAAAGAAATTCTTTAAAATTGTACTGTTTAACAAAAACGATTTTACTTACCCGTTTACAGGAAATGTCCCAGAGTAGTATCCAGGTATACTACTCTGAGTAAGAAAAGAAATCTCAAAAGTATCTTACCTGTAATTTTACTGAAAAGCCCATTCAAGTTTATGTACTGTATTTACAAAGTATTGCATTTCTCTAAAACCATACTGCAAGTCAAAACAAAGTGCATATACAATTTCAATTCAAACTGTTTACAAACTGCATTACTACTGTAAAGTATTTATTGCTCACCTGTGCCAGGCTTGCTTGGTTCTAGAAAATAAAATAACTAAAAGAATATTTTTATACAAAAACAACTGATCTGAAGTTCAGTCTTTGTGTGTGTGAATTCATTTGCTGACTGAGTGTGTACAACAAATGCTTAACACCGTCCTCTGATACTGCGCCTTACTGCTCGACCACACTACCACAAATAGAGAGTGAGGTGCTATCTAACTTTACCTCTGACTACCTTTGGGGTTCCACTGGACTCTGTGCACACTATACCTCACTTTGGTATAGTATATACAGAGCCTGCTTCCTACAAGGGGGCTGTATTTCTCCCTTGGATGTTCTAGCGCCCATGTATGCACCCCTGCCGGGACACCGCTGCCTCCCGTATCGGTGAGGAATGACACCTCTTCGTCAGGCACCCTAGGGATCAAGATCGTACTGGGTAGAAAAATTTGTGGTAGTTCAGTACGTTTTCCACAGTCATGTAGGCATAAGGTAATTCTTATACAAATATTACTTCGCAATGGTCTGACCAGAAATCACAACTCTGCCCCAGTCATCACAAAGGAATGCATAATGATATCCCTGTAAGGAAACTCACATATCCAAATATATATTTATTTTGAGTAAAGTAGCTGAAAAATGACTCCTTAATGGGAGTCTTGCCGCCCCCTCATGGTGGTCTAACTGGGTTGTTTTCCGGATCCCATGGGGGCGGAGATTATATATTTAGTAATTTTTCACATTTTAGTAATATCAGAATGTGAACAATGCCCACAGTTCTCAGTAAATCATTTAATATTGGCTGTTTGCTTTATTCAATAAAAAACAGTCCACGGCCTTCGTGATGAGATGGTGGTGTGGGGAGTATTTCAGTGCATAATTTTAACACCTAGCTGTAATTTTTTTAATTTTTATTTTCCACTACCTTCCACCTGCGACATTTTAGCCTTGGCTATCCACTCTGGAATCTATATACCAAGTGTACTAGTAAAGCTTTTTTGTGTTTCAGGGCAGTACATGTGATAAAAATGCAGTTATAATAAGCAAGCTCAAAAGTCATGTTACCATGAGGTCTGCAGCTTCTAAAATAGTAATATTTTGCAGCGAATCCAATGTTACCGCACACCCCGCAGTGGAGTCTTCAATTGAAATTCTGCAGCTGACGCTATGAGAGTTACTTGACTGTTGGCAAATGCAGGACATCTGGTGTAAACCTCCATGAAGGTGGCAGCACATCAGCCACAGGGTTGCTAACTTCAAGGTGTCGCCAAGCAGACCATGGCAGCCACAGAGAACGCAAATCATGCTCCCCTTCACCCTTAGATAAAACACAGTTTCAGGGTCATTATTTTCTTGATATTACTTATTATTATTATTTTTAAATAAACCCCGCTTTGTGAATTTATTTACACATCTTCAAAATAAGAAAATGTGTGCTGTAAGATTTTTTGCTGAAAGTGCTCCTACAGTGCTGAGATGAGGGGGCACTTTCAGTGAAAAGATTCCCTCCAAGCTAATGGGAATCTCTAGGTGCATCAGGAAGGTCATCTTCAGATGGCGGAGGCGGAACCTCCGCCACCCCACAAATCAAAGGGCCACCCACTTGGTCTAAATGTCCCTCTAAGTGTACACCTGAAAGCAGCAGGATATTCTGAATGAATATAAGGGCATACTGGCTGGTATGGTGTTGCAACATAGTTGGTGTGATTATCTGTCAGCCCTTCGAAGCCTGGGTTACAAGATGGCATTAGAATGTTGTGTGGGCAAGCTAAGAGAAGTGTGAAGCAACAGCTGAAGGATGAGCAGAAAAGCAGGTCCTGCCTCTGAAGTTGATTTTGTTTCTGTTTGTATACTTATTGCTAATAAACCTTGTGTTTCGTCCTTTTCTGTACGAGTGTGTATGGCTGGCTTCTAGTTCTTGGGTGATTTTTGCTTCACTGCTCATACAATTTGTGACAATCATAGCATTTTGGTATTGGTTTTCGCATATAATTTAACAGAGTACAGAGAGTTCTCTGCTGGCTGATCCTCGTGAATCCTATGTGAATATGAAAATTAAGTTGTTGATGATTCTGGGGTGTTTCTTGTGTGGATGTATTGTTGCACTCAGATGGGCGAGAAGATATTAATTTTGTGAGATGTGAGTGGTATGCATGTACTGTGAGTTTGAGGAGGAAAGACAATTAAGAAGCTTGAATATACTTTGCAGTGCTGCATGTTTACTATGCACAGTCACAGACAATTTCCAGCAAAACTATATCGTGATGTAGGAGCACTGCACTGTAGTTATTGTAGACCTGCAAGGTGAGAGTTTATGAGATTTGTATTCCAGTGAGGTGGTCAAGATTGATAATTAACTGATTTAGAGTTTGGCACTCCGTCACAAACTTGACGGATAGCCATACCACTCACTGTCAGGTGTCCTTCTCACGTAGCACATTGCAATCTCGCCCTTAAATGGAACTGCATGTGTCTGTCTGCATCAAACGGAACTAGTCGGTTTCTTGACAGACTGTGTGTCAAATAAAGATGCACAAAGGTGACGCGTTCAGATGGTTATTCTTGGAAAGAAATGTTTGTTAAGCCGGAAGATGGTGTTTATATGGTTTCGAGGGTGTGATGTAAACCACAATCGCGGCCGAGGGGCAGAGATTCGTCATCACACATCGATTGGTTAACAAGAGTCCAGGCGTGCAGGTGTTGCTGGCTCCCATAACGGACAGGCACGTTCTCCGCATATGTTAGTTTATTTCGAAAGAAACTGCGGTATGAAAAACATGTCCCTTTCAAAAGTATAAGATCGCACTCTGAAATTTTGTGGGCGGTTTTGTAAAAAGTATGGCCTTTTTACCAAACTGCCGACTTCGCGATTTGTTTGCAAATCGTGAATTCCTGGAGGGTTTGTTTAATGGCAGCCTAGTGGTTAACAATGTCTCATTATTTTATTTTAATTTTTTTTTATAATAGAGCTTTATGTAGCGCGAACTTGACCCGAAGGTATCGGGTATCAGAGCGCTTTACACGAGCACCAGTTGCGTTACATGAGGACACATTCATTTTTGTTAGGCACGAGAAGATTAAGTGATTTGCCCAGTATCACACGATGTTCAGCGTCGTTGCCGAGACTCAAACCCGGTTCCCCAGATTCGAGGTCGACCGCCCTAGTCGCTAGGCCAACTCCTCTCCAATTCATAATCCCTTTCCTTTTCACTTAACTAAAGGTTTGGGTAAGACTTCCTATAGTCATTTTTAGGTCGAGCCTCGAGTAGCGCGCAAGCGCTGCTCTGGCGAGACTTTAAGTAAGGGGGTTTCCAAAGCTGACCACACGCTCGTGCGTCGTGGCCTTTTTCGGGCGGTTACGTGCGCAGGGCCAACATCTGTTTCCCATTATCGTGCCCAGACGCGTGCGCGATAATTGGAAACATATGCCGCCCGTGCGGGGAAAAGGCCATGACGCACGAGCGTCTGGTCAGCTGAGCAGGCTGCTGTGCTCGTTTTCCTTTAACTTGCACCCCTTCCTCCTCCCATTTTGTTGTTTGTCCCACCCCTGCCCCTCTCCTGCACTGCTTCTTGTCCAGTCCGCCCCCTGCCCCTACCCCACTGTTGCTTGCACTGCCTTCATCCTACCTCTTGCCCTCTTCCCTTCGTTGCTTTCCCCGTCCTGTCCCGCGGAAAAAAAGGTCATGAAGCGCTACATAAACACTACAGTACACTGGACACTACGGGATACTAGCTGGGTTGACAGCAGCTCGTCTCTGTACTTCAAGTACAGTGGTTAGAGCTTCATTCACCCTGTCTTTGCCGCTTGCGTTCACGCCTCCAGCGGTGTGATTCTGTGTGTGCCGCCTGGGAGGTGGCCGCGCGCCAGTCTGAGGAGATAAACCGGCCTGGGATTAGGTATCGGCGCCCGATGAGTTTGGATTCAAGCACGGCCCACGGATGACAGGCGGGGAGTGCCCTGCGCCCGCGCACAGCTCAGATGTCACATCAGCGCCCTGAGCCGGGGATGCACCTGTGACAGGACCTGGGAGCCACCCGCGGAGTCGGGAGCGTCACCAGAGGCAGCTCGACTGCGGGTCACCATACACACGGTGGTCGTAGCTCGGAGACCCTATCACCCGCTGCTCACCATTCTAGGGCCCCTGCCGGTCCAGAGACAGGAAAAGAGAGACAGCGACAGCCACAGCCTATCGCCGCCTCACCCAGAGAGCGCTGAGGGACCTGGGGGCCTTCTAACGGCAATCAAGGAGCTCCCGGGGCGGTCAGCTCCATACCGGGGCCTTGTCGACTGGAGGACTTGTGACGCAGGTAAGTCACAAACGGCGCTGGCCTTACACCTGGAGGTGCTCCAGTTACACTGTCCGAAGTGCACAGACGAACTTCCCTGGAGCACAAGGTTGCACTCACTGCACCCAGCAGCGCTGCATCTGTGCATCGGATAAACAGCTGGCTATGCAGACAGCGAGTCCTCGTGCCAAGGTAGGATCTACAGGGCGCCTTGCCCTTATTAAACATAGAGGTAAATCCTGGCATACGTCACGAAGACGCATATAAGGAAAGCCTGGTCTTCGCAGATATTACACAGTCGGGGACACACTGGGGATAGTTTTGGTTATACGAGTCCTTGCTTATGCTACACAGCAGACTTTTCAGAGAGCCCAGTCCTATACACAGTTGTTTACAGGAAGATTCACACTGACACATATCTTGCCATGGAATAGACTTAGCGAACCCAGTCACTGTGCTTAAGACTAAGTAGATATAGAACGAGCTTAGTGCTGGCACTCATTCTGCAGCAGGATACAGAAGTCTAAATATTGCACTCTTTACAGCAGGGCATAGATGGACCCCAGTGCCTGCACTCTTTACAGCAGGGTGTACATCGAGCCTAGTGCTTGCACTCTTTAGAGCAGGATGTATATAGAGTCTAGTGCTTGCACTCTTAAGAGCAGGATGTATATAGAGTCTAGTGTTGCACTCTTAAGAGCAGGATCTATATAGAGCCTGGTGCTTGCACTCTTTAGAGCAAGATGTATATAGAGTCTAGTGCTTGCACTCTTTAGAGCAGGATGTATATAGAGCCTAGTGCGTGCACTCTTAAGAGCAGGATGTATATAGAGCCTAGTGTTTGCACTCTTTAGAGCAGGATGTATATAGAGCCTAGTGCATGTACTCTTTAGAGCAGGATCTATATAGAGCCTAGTGCTTGCACTCTTTAGAGCAGGATCTATATAGAGCCTAGTGCTTGCACTCTTTAGAGCAGGATCTATATAGAGCCTAGTGCTTGCACTCTTCAGAGCAGGATGTATATAGAGTCTAGTGTTGCACTCTTAAGAGCAGGATGTATATAGATCCTAGTGCTTGCACTCTTTAGAGCAGGATCTATATAGAGCCTGGTGCTTGCACTCTTTAGAGCATGATGTATATAGAGCCTAGTGCTTGCACTCTTTAGAGCAGGATCTATATAGAGCCTAGTGTTTGCACTCTTTAGAGCAGGATGTATATAGAGCCTAGTGCTTGCACTCTTTAGAGCAGGATCTATATAGAGCCTAGTGCTTGCACTCTTTAGAGCAGGATCTATATAGAGCCTAGTGCTTGCACTCTTTAGAGCAGGATGTATATAGATCCTAGTGCTTGCACTCTTTAGAGCAGGATCTATATAGAGCCTAGTGCTTGCACTCTTTAGAGCAGGATGTATATAGAGCCTAGTGCTTGCACTCTTCAGAGCAGGATGTATATAGAGTCTAGTGTTGCACTCTTAAGAGCAGGATGTATATAGAGCCTGGTGCTTGCACTCTTTAGAGCAGGATCTATATAGAGCCTGGTGCTTGCACTCTTTAGAGCAAGATGTATATAGAGTCTAGTGCTTGCACTCTTTAGAGCAGTATGTATATAGAGCCTAGTGCGTGCACTCTTTAGAGCAGGATCTATATAGAGCCTGGTGCTTGCAATCTTTAGAGCAGGATGTATATAGAGCCTAGTGCGTGCACTCTTTAGAGCAGGATGTATATAGAGCCTAGTGCGTGCACTCTGTAGAGCAAGATGTATATAGAGCCTAGTGCTTGCACTCTTTAGAGCAGGATCTATATAGAGCCTAGTGCTTGCACTCTTTAGAGCAGGATCTATATAGAGCCTAGTGTTTGCACTCTTTAGAGCAGGATGTATATAGAGCCTAGTGCTTGCACTCTTTAGAGCAGGATCTATATAGAGCCTAGTGCTTGCACTCTTTAGAGCAGGATCTATATAGAGCCTAGTGCTTGCACTCTTTAGAGCAGGATGTATATAGAGTCTAGTGCTTGCACTCTTTAGAGCAGTATGTATATAGAGCCTAGTGCGTGCACTCTTTAGAGCAGGATCTATATAGAGCCTGGTGCTTGCAATCTTTAGAGCAGGATGTATATAGAGCCTAGTGCGTGCACTCTTTAGAGCAGGATGTATATAGAGCCTAGTGCTTGCACTCTTCAGAGCAGGATCTATATAGAGCCTAGTGTTTGCACTCTTTAGAGCAGGATGTATATAGAGCCTAGTGCTTGCACTCTTTAGAGCAGGATCTATATAGAGCCTAGTGCTTGCACTCTTTAGAGCAGGATCTATATAGAGCCTAGTGCTTGCACTCTTTAGAGCAGGATGTATATAGAGTCTAGTGTTTGCACTCTTTAGAGCAGGATGTATATAGAGTCTAGTGCTTGCACTCTTTAGAGCAGGATCTATATCGAGCCTAGTGCTTGCACTCTTTAGAGCAGGATGTATATAGAGCCTAGTGCTTGCACTCTTTAGAGCAGGATCTATATAGAGCCTAGTGCTTGCACTCTTTAGAGCAGGATCTATATAGAGCCTAGTGCTTGCACTCTTCAGAGCAGGATGTATATAGAGTCTAGTGTTGCACTCTTAAGAGCAGGATGTATATAGATCCTAGTGCTTGCACTCTTTAGAGCAGGATCTATATAGAGCCTGGTGCTTGCACTCTTTAGAGCAAGATGTATATAGAGTCTAGTGCTTGCACTCTTTAGAGCAGTATGTATATAGAGCCTAGTGCGTGCACTCTTTAGAGCAGGATCTATATAGAGCCTGGTGCTTGCAATCTTTAGAGCAGGATGTATATAGAGCCTAGTGCGTGCACTCTTTAGAGCAGGATGTATATAGAGCCTAGTGCTTGCACTCTTCAGAGCAGGATCTATATAGAGCCTAGTGTTTGCACTCTTTAGAGGAGGATGTATATAGAGCCTAGTGCTTGCACTCTTTAGAGCAGGATCTATATAGAGCCTAGTGTTTGCACTCTTTAGAGCAGGATGTATATAGAGCCTAGTGCTTGCACTCTTTAGAGCAGGATCTATATAGAGCCTAGTGTTTGCACTCTTTAGAGCAGGATGTATATAGATCCTAGTGCTTGCACTCTTTAGAGCAGGATGTATATAGAGCCTAGTGCTTGCACTCTTTAGAGCAGGATCTATATAGAGCCTAGTGTTTGCACTCTTTAGAGCAGGATCTATATAGAGCCTGGTGCTTGCACTCTTTAGAGCAAGATGTATATAGAGTCTAGTGCTTGCACTCTTTAGAGCAGGATCTATATAGAGCCTGGTGCTTGCAATCTTTAGAGCAGGATCTATATAGAGCCTGGTGCTTGCAATCTTTAGAGCAGGATGTATATAGAGCCTAGTGCGTGCACTCTTTAGAGCAGGATGTATATAGAGCCTAGTGCTTGCACTCTTCAGAGCAGGATCTATATAGAGCCTAATGCTTGCACTCTTTAGAGCAGGATCTATATAGAGCCTAGTGTTTGCACTCTTTAGAGCAGGATGTATATAGAGCCTAGTGCTTGCACTCTTTAGAGCAGGATGTATATAGAGCCTAGTGCTTGCACTCTTCAGAGCAAGATGTATATAGAGCCTAGTGCTTGCACTCTTTAGAGCAGGATGTATATAGAGCCTAGTGCGTGCACTCTTTAGAGCAGGATGTATATAGAGCCTAGTGCGTGCACTCTGTAGAGCAAGATGTATATAGAGCCTAGTGCTTGCACTCTTTAGAGCAGGATCTATATAGAGCCTAGTGCTTGCACTCTTTAGAGCAGGATCTATATAGAGCCTAGTGTTTGCACTCTTTAGAGCAGGATGTATATAGAGCCTAGTGCTTGCACTCTTTAGAGCAGGATCTATATAGAGCCTAGTGCTTGCACTCTTTAGAGCAGGATGTATATAGAGTCTAGTGTTTGCACTCTTTAGAGCAGGATGTATATAGAGTCTAGTGCTTGCACTCTTTAGAGCAGGATCTATATAGAGCCTAGTGCTTGCACTCTTTAGAGCAGGATGTATATAGAGCCTAGTGCTTGCACTCTTTAGAGCAGGATCTATATAGAGCCTAGTGCTTGCACTCTTTAGAGCAGGATCTATATAGAGCCTAGTGCTTGCACTCTTTAGAGCAGGATGTATATAGAGCCTAGTGCTTGCACTCTTCAGAGCAGGATGTATATAGAGTCTAGTGTTGCACTCTTAAGAGCAGGATGTATATAGATCCTAGTGCTTGCACTCTTTAGAGCAGGATCTATATAGAGCCTGGTGCTTGCACTCTTTAGAGCAAGATGTATATAGAGTCTAGTGCTTGCACTCTTTAGAGCAGTATGTATATAGAGCCTAGTGCGTGCACTCTTCAGAGCAGGATCTATATAGAGCCTAATGCTTGCACTCTTTAGAGCAGGATCTATATAGAGCCTAGTGTTTGCACTCTTTAGAGCAGGATGTATATAGAGCCTAGTGCTTGCACTCTTTAGAGCAGGATCTATATAGAGCCTAGTGCTTGCACTCTTTAGAGCAGGATGTATATAGAGGCTAGTGCTTGCACGCTTTAGAGCAGGATGTATATAGATCCTAGTGCTTGCACTCTTCAGAGCAGGATGTATATAGAGCCTAGTGCTTGCACTCTTCAGAGCAGGATGTATATAGAGTCTAGTGTTGCACTCTTAAGAGCAGGATGTATATAGAGCCTAGTGCTTGCACTCTTTAGAGCAGGATCTATATAGAGCCTGGTGCTTGCACTCTTTAGAGCAAGATGTATATAGAGTCTAGTGCTTGCACTCTTTAGAGCAGGATCTATATAGAGCCTAGTGCTTGCACTCTTTAGAGCAGGATGTATATAGAGGCTAGTGCTTGCACTCTTTAGAGCAGGATGTATATAGATCCTAGTGCTTGCACTCTTCAGAGCAGGATGTATATAGAGCCTAGTGCTTGCACTCTTCAGAGCAGGATGTATATAGAGCCTAGTGCTTGCACTCTTTAGAGCAGGATGTATATAGATCCTAGTGCTTGTACTCTTCAGAGCAGGATGTATATAGAGCCTAGTGCTTGCACTCTTTAGAGCAGGATGTATATAGAGCCTAGTGCTTGCACTCTTTAGAGCAGGATCTATATAGAGCCTAGTGCTTGCACTCTTTAGAGCAGGATGTATATAGAGCCTAGTGCTTGCACTCTTCAGAGCAGGATGTATATAGAGCCTAGTGCTTGCACTCTTTAGAGCAGGATGTATATAGAGCCTAGTGCTTGCACTCTTCAGAGCAGGATGTATATAGAGCCTAGTGCTTGCACTCTTTAGAGCAGGATGTATATAGATCCTAGTGCTTGCACTCTTCAGAGCAAGATGTATATAGAGCCTAGTGCTTGCACTCTTTAGAGCAGGATGTATATAGAGCCTAGTTCTTGCACTCTTTACAGGGGTATGTGCATGGAGCCCTGTGCTTGTACTCCTTTTACAGTAGGATATACAACAGCAGGATGTACACGGAGCCTAGTCTTTACTATCACTTTCGGGCTGGCAGAGTTGTGACTGTGTCAGGGTTTGAGATACCAGGGTCAATGCAGCCATGAGGCCTTATCAAGCCGTGAAGGGGCGGAAGAGAAGCAAGGGGTGTGTAGGAAATCTGCCTTTTCTGTGTCGTCAGTCCATATTTTTTGTCTTTTGCTGGATCCTATATTTTTGTTGGCTTAAGAACTCAGCACACTTTAATCCCCTAACCAGAGGTAAAGTGCCGTATTAACCCCTTTAAACATGGCCGAATTTGGATAGTTCAAATTCAGGGGCGCAACACAGGCCCCCGGATCTCCCACGGTGCGGGGGGCCCCCAGCTGCAGGGGACCTCCTCAGCACAGTACTCAGGTCTGAGCGTTCCGGATAAAGTCCGGAGCGGGGGCCCCTCCGTGTACATTGCAGGGGGGCCCTTAAACTTTCGTTACGCCACAGTTCTAATTGGTATATTTAACTTACCTAGAAGTCCAAGTATATGGTACAAGATGTGCACCCAGGGCCTGGAAGTTAAATGCCACCAGTGGATGGACTGCAGCACCTATTGTGCCATCCACTACAGAAGCAGTGCAAACATAGTCTCAGGCCTACCTGTGTAGCCTGACTGTAGACGTGAAAAAACTGAAATTCGACCTGTCAAAATAAATCCTTTCGACAAGTCAAAACATTCCTTTTAAATATTACGTCACCCCTATGTAGGCCTTGTATTCCACAACGTAGGCCGCATGGTATTTAAAAGTAGGACATGTATAAATTTAATGTAAACATGTCCTTACATTGACTAGCACCCAAAAGCTATTTTTCATGGTGGGATGCCTAGCTGTTCTATGTAGAAAACCAGAGTACAGACTAAAAAACTTAATGTATCTCAGGAATGGGACTAGCTAGAACAAGCATTGGCATAGCCAATAGGTCTCGCTTTGGGACCTTATAAGTATTTAGTCATGCAACAGTTGATGTTGTTGCACCAAGGATATTGTGCTGCATAACTAAATACTTATAAGGTCCCAAAAGCGAGACCTATTGGCTATGCCAATGCTTGTTTATTAATGGCATGAACTTATTGGTTGTGTAACTTTTAAAATGAAAAGTAAATGTAATCTGGCCCCTTTTACATGTTTTTATAGGCAGCAAATATATGTGTGTGTATATATATATATACATACACACACTACAAGTTGCCCAGAGGTGAAGCCGCACTCCGCTGCAGGTAAGTATTACTACTTTATTGAAGATAAACATGCGGCTTCCCATCCCGCTTTCAGTCTCCCGGCCTGACGCGTTTCAAACTTCTTCAGTGGCCGTGTCAGGATCCTTATTCCTTGCTGCTCCATCTTCCCCCCACGTGTTCTATGACATTTTTTGGCTTCCGGTGCGCCAAATTTAAATAATCCCACACTAACACTGTACGTTGGGAGATGTAGTCAATTTTTGTAATTATACCCTCCAGTGGGTTAGGTTTCTGGCACCCATTTTGAGACATATTTACCGCTCTCCAGTGAGCTCCAGGATGGGATTACGCATGTTAATTAAATCTCCTGCCACGCCCAAGCAAAAAACGGACTTTGCCACCCTTGCGGGTCCTTCAATGATTTTAAGGTGGTGAGGGTATAATTACAAAAATTGACTACATCTCCCAGCGTGCAGTGTGGGATTATTTAAATTTGGCGCACCGGAAGCCAAAGAATGTCATAGAAAGTAGTAATACTTACCTGCAGCGGAGTGTGGCTTCACCTCTGGGCAACTTGTAGTATATATATATTCTCCTCAACACGCCTGCTTTTTGTAACAAACAAGCACCAGGACGCTCAGGTTCACTTTCGTAGTGACGGCTTTATTGTTGCTCACAGTAAACAGGTAGCGCGTTTAGACCGCAGCCGCGGTCTTTGTCAAACCGTCTACCATTTCCATCAACAGATTATTTATACAAGTTCCTAACATTTGAAAATTTAAAGTGACAGTGCCATTATTATGATTGTGATACGTGCATGTGCTAAACAAATAAACTAGATACACTGATAAAGTGACAAGTGCCTAAATGTTCCATTTTGGATTACCATTGTATTGCACATAACGTGTTCATGAAATTTCATGTATTTCCACCCTTTTTATCAACAAATACATTTGCCGATTTAATTCACGGCAAATGAGCAGCACAGTCAGAATTAGGGGCAAGTGCCCTTTTCCACCCTATCCCTGGGTGTTCCACCCCTAAATGCATCCAAAGACCATACCAGCAGCATCAACAATATTATTATAAAATGTGCAAAATATCACTACATTAGATAAGGCAACATTGCTCGCAAAGTGCATGTGCAGTAAACTGTGCATAAACATGAGGAGTTTAAAATCGTACATAAAAAGTTATGTTACGGAATGAATTTAGAGAGAAATAGATTTAAACATACAGACGCTGGTACCATCTCTTACTAACATTCTTTAATGATATCTCTGAGTAGCCTAACTCAGTTGCTTTACAGATGTACATGCATGTCCTCCTCAGTGTTGAGACCATTTGGAATCCTTGAATTGAACCGAATGATATATCTGGATTCCAGCTGCCTCATATCTTTCTCTATTACCACCTCTTAACCTCACGGACACCTGGTCCAGTACAAAATACCCCAAATCATTGATGTTACTATCATGGGTCAATTCAAAATGTCTCGCCACTGGATAAGTCTGGTCCTTGTTTCTGATAGCTCTAATGTGCTGCAAAACACGATGTGCACGTAAAATAGTGCTACCAATATATATCTTCTGACAGCTGCACCTCAACACATATACAGCATATTCACTCCTACATGCGAGAGGCTTTGTAATCTGCCATTTTTTATCCCCTAATGGCAGAGGCACCTCTGTGGTGTGGATACCATGATTACAAGCTTTACATTTATGGCACCGTCTGAAGCCTCTACTCCCACTCAACCATGTCTCTTGTTGTTTGTTCCCTGGGCTGTTGACTACTAGGTCCTGCCTCATTGATCTAGCTTTATGGAACGTGATGAGGTTTTTTTTATGTAGTGTAGATCCCAGTATGGGATCACTGCATAGTAGGTGCCAGCGTCGCTGAAAGATGGCTCGGATTTTCTGATGCTGCATGTTATAACTGGTGATGAAGCGAAATTTCTGTTCAGCTTTACCTGAAGTACTGGTTTTTGTTGCCTGTGTGAAAATCAGTTGTTTCCTAGATTTTAAATTGGCTTTACGCTTAGCTTCCTCGAAGATATCTCGATTGTAGCCTCTCGCTTCAAACCTTTCTGCAAGGTCAGATTAAGCTTTTTCAAGCTGCTCGGAACAGCTACAGTTTCTTCTCATACGCAAATTCTCTGCGTAGGGAATACTGTTTTTTAGTTTAGTGGGATGGAAACTCTGAGCATGCAGCACTGTGTTCCCTGCTGTACTCTTCCTAAATGTTTTTGTTTGTATTTTACCATCTGCCACATAAATTGTTAAGTCTTAGAACTGTACTTCTTGGTCACTAAATTGTGCAGTGAACTGATGTTTTTAATTGTTATTTAGTCTATCCACAAACATTTCCGCTAAAGATTTACTGCCACGCCATAGGACAAAAAGATCGTCAATATAGTGTGACCAAAGTATCACATTTTCAGACCTCTCTTTAGCATACTCGATGGCCAGCACCTGCTCCTCCCACCAGCCCATATGCAGATTTGCATAACTGGGGGCGAAGCAGGTGCCCATCGCAGTACCTCTCAATTGCGGTACAAATCCGAACCAAACAGAAAGATGTTGTTACGCAAGCACCATCCCAACATGCACATCAACATTTCAGTGTGTTTGTACAGGGAAATTAATCATGAGCTCAAGAAGTGTTGGACTGCCCTCATGCCATCTGAGTGGGAAATGCTCGTATACAAGGAGGAGACAGCTAGTGTGATCATTATATAATCATGCTCCCACTCTACATCATAGACTTTCTTCATAAAATCTCCTGTGTCTTTGATGTACGAGCTGAGGTTCTTAACCGGGTCTTGGAGGAAATGGTCTAGATATTTAGAGGTGTTTTCGAATAAACTCCCTATGGCCGAGATGATTGGACGGCCTGGTGGTACACCGATGTTCTTATGAATCTTGGGTATAAGATACAAGATCGGAATGATAGGTGAATCCACTTTTAGGAATTTATATTCTGCTTCTGATAGAAGTCCTGTTACTTTCCATTGTGATAAATCCGAATGAAATCTCATTGTCACATCCGAGAGAATACCCTTGTCCACCTTAGAGTAGCAATGACTGTCACTCAGCTGATTCATGGCCTCCTCCTGGTACATGGTGAGTGGCCAAAGGACTATATTCCCACCTTTGTCGGTCTGTTTCACTACTATATCAGGACCGAGACGTAGCTTGGACACCATACTCTTATACCCTATTAGTGATGACGCTCCCGCCGGGTTTTGTTCTCAATTGCTATATAGCTCCTTTATATCTTGCACCACCCGGTCTGAAAATAAGTCTATAGAGTGCCTTGGGGCATTGGAGAAAAGGTTGACCTGGGGTCGAAAGGTGCATCAGGTCTCTCATATACATTTAGGGCATATTCTCTAATCAATATGTTAACAACTACATTGCTCATATCACCTCTAGAGAGGTAGTTCAAATCACGTAAGACGTTTAAATCTGAAACCAACAATTCATCATTGCCCACATTTACATTATCTTGTTGCTCTCTTGGTACTGTACTGTTTTCAAAATGTTTAGCCAATCTTAATTTTCGAGTGAATTTAAAACAGTCTATTCGTGTCTGGACATAGTCCATATTTTCTGTGGCACAGTATGACAAACCACGAGACAGTCTTAATTTCTGCTGTATTTAATTCAAAATTTGTTAAATTCACTACGTTCATGTCCACCAAACCGTCGGCTATTTGTTTTTCTTGTGGGTTCCCTTGTTGGCTTCTTTGTTGGTAAGTTCTTCGCCTTGACCGCCTGTTTTTCCTCCGCCTCTTCCTCGCCCTGGAATGTTCTTTCCTGGCCTCTCAGTGGTCTTAGACTGGTGTTTCTGTCCCAGCGTAAAAAACGAAGCTCGTCTTCTACTGATGGTATTGCCATCATTGGCTTCACATCTTCGTTATCTGTGTCCACTTCCGAACTCATTTCCGACCCAGACTCATCTCTTCTTTGTGCTACATTTGGTTTAAGGCTTTGTGATCATTTTTGGTGACGAATATTATCGAAGCGTTTGGAAAAGATAAAGATTTGACCTCTTTGGTAGTCAAGTTTATCACGCCTGAACTTGACTGCTTTCCGGTCCTTTATTACTTGTTCATATTTCTTTACCCTCTCTTGCATCTCTTCCTGCAATTTCTTAACTGCTTCTTGATCCGGCTGCTTGTTCAATTCGTTGCTCAAAATGTCAATTTCTTTCAATAACGCCCGGCGGTCAATGTCCGCATATTTGATCAAAAGTGCCAACATCCTCTTTGACAATTCTGTGTTATTCTCTGCCCATTCCCTTAGCATATCTGGGTTTGGGTTTTCATATGTGGGGGCAATGAGGATTCTCAAGCCTCTTGTAACACGTCCTACTTCCAAGTAGCGAGTTAGGGATTTACTCTCCCACCATTTGGATGTCTCATGTTTAATTAGCTTCTCTAGAGACCTCAACAGTTTTTGCTCCCCATGGGCTTGGTAGTATCACTCTCTGAATGAGATTCACAAAGCCCTTCTGCCACATCATCATTAAATAATTTCTCCGCATCCGATTCTCTCTCTTTAATCCAGTCCATGATTTGTGCAAAAAGTGAGCAACTAGCTGTCAAATTGCGTGTCCAGTTCTGTGGCTGAATGCCATCTCCTCTCTCCACACTGCTTAATATAGTAAGGATAATTCACGGCTTACCGCTAACCCAGACAGCCTCTGCTCCGCGGATCCTTCTCTCCTGATCGTGTCACACTTCAATGGGGGGGGCTCCGCGTCGTGTATCTCGTGCACCGCATACTCTTCTTCCCGATATGCGCTGTGCTCCTAAACGAAAGGGCGTCCCGGAGTCCGACACCGGCGACGGATTACCATCTCCTCAACACGCCTGCTTTTCTTAACAAACAAGCACCAAACTTCTCAGTTTTCAGTAAAGCCATTATGGTACTGTGGAGTTCGTAATGACAAACTCCCAGCACCATATACTTTTATGGGCATTACTGCACTTACAATGTCTAAGAATTGGCTTAGATACTGTAGGGGCACAGGGCTCATGCACCAGTATCCTCACCACTGGTATAGTGCACCCAGCTAGAGGGGTGGCTGATCTATGCCAGGGCAGTGGGTTGTAGGCCGGGCACACAGGGATGTGTTCCATGTCGACTCTTCACTTTGTTCTGCACCAAAACACGCAGCCTGCAACGGCAGTGTGCGAGTGTGAAGGTACAGGGCCTCCAAGGGTGCCACAATAAGTGCTGCAGCCCTTAGAGGCCTTCCCTGGTCACAGTGCCCTGGGTACCTGTGGTACCATTTACCAGAGGTTGACCTGTGGCCAGAGAGTGCCAATTGGGTTTGGTCTTCAATGCAGTTTTAGAGAAAGAACATAGGCCCTGGGTACCCGATTGGCAGGAGCCCAGGGCACACTCAAAGTACATCAGTACGTCAGCAAAAAGTGGGGGCAACCATGCAGAAAGAGGGCACTTTCTCACACCCCACCCCCCCCAAACGAAAGAGGATGAGACTAACCTTTCCCTAGAGAGTCTTCATTATCTAAGTGGAAAAACCTGGAAAGTCCATCTGCATTGGCATGGGCAGTCCCAGGTTTGTGTTCCACTATAAAATTCATTCCCTGTAGCGAGATGGACCACCTCAACAGTTTAGGATTTTCACCTTTCATCTGCATTAGCCACTTGAGAGGTCTGTGATCAGTTTGAACTAGGAAGTGAGTACCAAAGAAGTATGGTCTCAGCTTCTTCAGGGACCAAACCACAGCAAAGGCCTCCCTCTCAATGCACTCCAATGCTGTTCCCTGGGGAGAAGCCTTCTGCTTATAAAAGCAACAGGTTGGTCTTGGCCTTCATCCTTGGTCTGGGATAGGACCGCTCCTACCCCTAGCTCAGAGGCATCAGTCTGCACAATGAACTGCTTGGTATAGTCTGGAGCTTTGAGAATTGGTGCTGATCACATTGCCTAATTCAGGGTGTCAAAAGCCTTTTGACAGCTAACTGTCCAGTTTACCTTTTTGGGCATCTTCTTGGAGGCAAGTTCTGTGAGGGGAGTCACAATGGACCCATATCCCTTCACAAACCTCCTTTAGTACCCAGTCAAGCCAAGGAATGCCCTGACTTGGGTCTGGGTTGTTGGAGCTGCACAGTCCAGGATGGCCTGGATCATGGGCTGTAAGGGTTGCACTTAGCTTCCAACAACAAGGTGGTCCAAGTATACGACAGTTCGGTGCCCTATCTGGCATTTGGATGCCTTGATAGTTAGGCCTGCAGTTTTCAGGGCTTTTAAAACCTTCCCCGTGTGGATCAAGTGATCCTGCCAGGTGGAGCTAAAGACAGTAATATCATCTAGATATGCTGCACTAAAGGACTCCAATCCAGCAAGGACTTGATTCACCAACCTTTGGAAGGTGGCAGGGGCATTCTTTAAACCAAAAGGCATAACAGTGAACTGATAATGCCCATCAGGTGTGGAGAATGCTGTCTTTTCTTTTGCTCCTGGTGCCATGTCAATCTGCCAGTACCCTGCAGTTAAGTCAAAGGTACTTAGACATTTGGCTGCACCCAATTTATCTATCTACTCATGTGCTCTTGGTATAGGGTGAGCATCTGTCTTGGTGACAGAGTTGAGCCCTCTATAGTCCACACAGAACCTCATTTCTCGCTTTCCACCCTGGGGATGAGGTTTGGGGACCAAAACCACTGGGCTGGCCCAGGGGCTCTCAGAGGGTTCAATAATCCCTAGCTCCAGCATCTTGCTGACTTCAGCTCTGATGCTTTCCTTGACTTGGTCAGACTGTCGATAGATTTTGTTCTTGACAGGTGCACAGTCACCAGTGTCCACATCATGGGTACACCAGTCTGTCTGACCAGGGGTCAAGGAAAAGAGCTTAGCATACTGCTGCAAGACTTGCCCGCAATCAGTCTGCTGTTCGGCAGTGAGGGTGTCTGAAAAAACAACTCCGTCTACTGACCCATCTTTGGGGCTGTATGAGAGGAGGTCAGGGAGAGGTTCACTCTCTGTCTCCTGATCCTCATCAGTCAACATCAGCATGGTGATGTCAGCCCTGTCATGGAAAAGCTTAAGGCAGTTCACATGGATCACCTTTTTGGGTGTCCTGCTTGTGCCCAGGTGAACAAGTTACTTACCTTCGGTAACGATATATCTGTAAGAAACATTAAGTTAGTTATAGATTCCTTACCATAGAATTACCCCCAGGAGTCAGACTGGATCCGGAAAGTTTTTTCGTCAGCAGTACCTCTGCGCGTCGGAAGGTGGCGTTGGTCGGCTCCGCGTCCGTCGTTGGCGTCGTGGTCGCCGGGATGACGTCGCGGCAGCTACTTAGACGTCACGGCAGCTACTTAGACGCCGCGGCAGCTACTTAGACGCCGCCCTCGCGCGCTGACGTCAGTTCTGTACACGACTTTCCGCGCCAGAAACGCAGAGCCATGCAAGACACGGACCACTGGTGCACAAAACTAGGGCCCTGAAAGGATAACCTTAACCCTAGAAATCAGTTCGCAGAACGGGGAGGATGGGTGGGGCGGTAAGGAATCTAGAACTAACTAATGTTTCTTACAGATATATCGTTACCGAAGGTAAGTAACTTGTTCATCTGAAAGAAACACGTTAGTTATAGATTCCTTACCTTACAATAGATACCCCAGCAATACCAACCCCGGAGGTGGGTCTGCGAACCAATAGCACACCAGCACGTCCTGGAGAACAGAACGGCCAAAGAAGCCGTCTCTCCGGACCTGGCTGTCCAGACAGTAGTGTTTCGTAAACGTGTGCAGTGATGCCCACGTAGCTTACGTCTCCCTGGTGGAATGGGCGCGTAGCCCCACTGGAGGCTCCTTCTTAGCCAGAGAATAGCATGCCTTGATACACAAAACGACCCATCGAGAATGGTGCACTTGTGTACGGCCCGACCTTTCTTGGCGTCCACGTAGCCAACAAAGAGTTGGTCATCCACCCGGAACTGTTTTGTGCGATCTAGATAGAAAGAAAGCGCACGTTTTGGGTCCAGACGGTGGAGCCTCTCCTCCTCTTTAAAAGGATACGGAGGCGGAAAGAAGGTGGGCAAAGTGATGGTCTGCCCGATGTGAAAGGCAGTGACAACCTTGGGAAGGAAGGATGGACGAGTCCTGAGAACCACCTTGTCCGGATGGACAGACAGGAAAGGAGGCTTGGAGGAAAGGGCCTGGAGCTCACTCACTCTTCTGACAGATGTGATGGCTACCAGGAATGCAGTCTTTAGCGTCAAAAGCCTCAAAGGACAGTTGTGAAGCGGCTAAAAGGGAGCACACATTAAGAAAGTTAAGACTAGATTCAAGTCCCACTGAGGCATAACAAAGGGAATAGGAGGAAAGAGAGGAGTTATGCCTTTCAAAAAACGATTAACAACCGAGGACTTGAAAAGAGAAGGCTGATCTGGAAGCCGAAGAAAGGCAGAGATGGCCGAAAGATAGCCCTTGATAGTGCCCAGAGCAGAGCCCTGCTGGGCTAAAGAAAGAAGAAACAAGAGAACCTCAGAAAGAGGGGCAGAAAGGGGATCCACAGCCTTTGCTGTGCACCATGCCACAAACTTGTTCCACCGGCAGGCGTATACCGTCTTAGTGGAGGGACGCCTGGCTGCCAAGATTACATCACAAACTTCAGGAGGCAGGTCGAAAGACGTCAACTGCCGCCGCTCAATCTCCACGCAAGGAGGTGGAGACTGGACAGGTTCGGGTGGAGGACCGTCCCCTGATGCTGCGACAGAAGATCCTCCAGAAGGGGCAGTCTGGTCGGAGGATCGATGGCCATGTTGAGCAGCTCGGGATACCAGACTCTTCGTGCCCAATCCGGAGCCACAAGGATGACTTGGGCCCGGTCGCGCCTGATTTTCTTCAGCACTCTGGGCAGAAGTGGTATAGGCGGAAAGGCGTACAACAGACCGCAACTCCACTCGCGACGAAAGGCGTCACCTAGCCAGTGCCGTCTTGGAAATTCCAACGCGCAGAATTGCTGACATTGCGCGTTCTCTTCGGTGGCGAATAGATCTAACCAAGGCTCTCCCCACTGTCGAAAGAGACCTTGCACCACCTCCGAGTGAAGAGGCCATTCGTGATCCATCATGCACCTGCGGCTGAGTTTGTCCGCCCTGGCGTTCAGGGAACCTGCCAGGTGTTGAACCACCAGAGATATGCCCTGATGTTCCAGCCATGTCCAGAGGCAAAGGGCCTCCTGACAGGGTCCACGACCCCACCCCGCCCTGCTTGTTGCAGTACCACATGGCGGTGGTGTTGTCCGTGAACACCTGCACTACTCTTCCCCGGACAGAGGGAAGGAATGCTTTGAGTGCAAGACGGATCGCCCGGAGCTCCAGAAGGTTGATATGGAGGCTGGACTCCGCCGGAGACCAGAGTCCTCTGATCTCCGCCTCTCCCATGTGGCCGCCCCATCCCAGAAGGGATGCGTCTGTCACCACTGTGTGTACTGGTTGGGGAAGGGAGAGGGATCTGCCGTTGACCCAATCCGGGTTCGTAAGACACCACTGCAACTATCGAGCAGTGCCCTCCGAGATCTGGACGCAATCGGACAAATTCCCCTGATGCTGCGCCCACTGGAACTTCAGGTCCCACTGCAGAGCCCGCATAAGCCACCTGGCATGATCGCCCAGCAGGATGCAGGAGGCCATGAGGCCCAGCAGCCTCAGGGTCATCCGGACCGAAACCCGGGATAGAGGCTGAAAGATCGGAATCATAGCCCGAATATCCCGGACTCGCTGTTCGGGAGGATAAACCCGAAACCGCGTCGTGTCCAGAACCGCTCCGATGAAGAGGAGCTTCTGAGAGGGAATCAGGTGCGACTTCAGCACATTGATGGAGAACCCCAGCGAATGCAGGAGGTCGGCTGTAGTCTGGAGGTGGGAGACGACAGCCTGGGGCGAGCCCGCCTTCAACAGCCAGTCGTCGAGATGGGGGAAGACTGGAACCAGTCCGTGATCTGCGCAGATGAGCTGCGACCACCGCCATCACTTTCGTGAACACCCGAGGGGCGCTGGTAAGGCCAAAGGGGAGCACGATAAACAAAGTGCTCGTGGCCTACCGTGAACCGCAGGTAACGCCGGTGGGCCGGCAGGACGGGGATGTGAAAGTAAGCGTCCTGCAAGTCCAACGCTACCATCCAGTCTCCAGGGTCGAGGGCAGACAAGACCTGAGCGAGCGTCAACATCTTGAACTTCTCCTTCCGGAGGAAGCGGTTGATGTTCCTGAGATCCAAGATAGGACGCAGGCCCTTGTCCTTCTTGGGTACCAGAAAGTAGTGGGAACAACAACCACGACCTACTTCTAGGGCAGGAACGCGCTCGATGGCTCCCTTGGCCAAGAGAGCCGAAACTTCCTGTTGGAGAAGACCCAGGTGATCCTCCGACATGCAGTGATATTGAGGTGGCATGGCTGGAGGGGTAGTCTCGAAGGGAAGGGAGTAGCCCCTTCGGACAATTTGCAAAACCCACCTGTCCGACGTGATGGTGCGCCAGTGGGGGAGGTGATGGCGGATCCTGCCGCCCACTGACGTTTGATGGGCCTGAAAGGTCGGACTAGGAGGGTTTGGAGGCAGCTGCAGAGGGGGGGGTGGGGGTTGGTAGACTGGCCCGCCCGCTGGCCCCCTGAACCACGGCGTTGGTTCCCACGTCCCCCGCCGCGTGAAGTTTGGGAAACTTGCTGCGGCCTGTGGCTCTGGGCGGGACGAAGTGGGGCACCCCTTCCGTAGCCACGAAAGGGGCGAAAAGCAGACTGCGCTGGGTGGCTGGAGAGGCCCAAGGACTTGGCCGTAGCCCGTGAGTCCTTGAAACGCTCTAGAGCATTGTCCGCTTTGTCGCCAAAAAGGCGACGGCCATCAAAGGGCATGTCCATCAAGGTGTTCTGGACATCCCCCGAAAAGCCAGTCGATCTCATCCAGGCGTAGCGACGAAGGGCTACTGACGTTGAAATTGTCCTGCCCAGAGAGTCGGCGGGATCCAGCCCACAACGGATGGTAAACTTCGCCGCATCCCTCCCGGCGGCGATAGCCTGAGAGAGCACTGTCCGGGCCTCCTCCGGACACTAAGGCAGCACCTGCGCAACCGTATCCCACACAGAGTGGGAATAACGGCCCAAGAGACATGCGGTGTTTACCGACCGCAGTCCTAAGCTGGCGGAAGAGAAAATTTTCTTCCCAGGAAGGTCCAGCTGCTTGGATTCCCTTTCCGGGGGAGCGGTAGGGAATGCGCTCTTGGAGGTGGAGGCTTGGACCACCAAGAACTCCGGGGTGGGGTGTTGGGAGAGGAAAGTGGGGTCGCCCGGTGCCGGCGTCGGGCAATCATCCTATCCACGGGAGCCCCCGTGTTGGGCCTGGATCACGTGCCCAAAAGGACGTCGGTAAGGGCCTCATTAAACGGCACCAGGGGCTCCGAAGAGCTCGCAGCCGGCTGAAGCACCTCTGTCAGAAGGTTAGTCCTGACCGCCACCGTAAAGCTCGAGGTTGAGGGCCTCGGCCGCCCTACGCAACACCACTGCGTATGACGCTACCTCCTCCGTAGCCACAGTAGGAGGAGACAACATGCCAAGGTCAGGGGAGGTGTCAAGACCACTGGCATCCCCCAGTTCCTCTCTCCAGTCCTGTTCAGACTCCAGCTGATCAGTTAAAGGGTCACCTGACCCCTCCCAGTCCTCCTCCTCATCCTCAGGTTGCCAATCTGGCCGAAAAGGGACCCCAGGAGTGAACAGGGGCACAAAAACCCCACTCGACGCCGGTCCGGCTCCGGGTCCACATCGGGATGGAGGCCGGGGTCGAGGCCGGGGTCGACGCCGGCTGGGGCACGACCGGCATCGGTTGCGGCGCCGGTGGAGGTGTAATGAGGTCAACCGGCGCCGTTCCGGTTCCAGGGGGGCCTTGCGGCGCCGGAGCAGACGGCGATGAAGGCCTATGCCCCCCAACCGAGTCCGCGGGGCCGAAGGCGCGCAGGCGGGTTTGGGCCGCCCAAAGATGACATGCATCGCCTCGTAAAATTTACGAAGTTGGGCAGGAGTCGCTCCGGGTCCCGGAAAGGGAGGGAATGCTGGAGTCGACTCTTCGGGCACCGCCCGCATCCCTCGTCGCGTCAGCCGACCGACGGGGAGAAGTCGTAGAGCGACTATGCTTCTTCGACTTCTGTTTGTGCTTCGACTTTCCCGACCCCGAGTGCGAAGACTTCGATGACTTGGACGAGTGGTGATGACTCCGCGACCGGTCCCTCGACCTCCCTCGCGACCTTGAACGGCGCGGAGCCGACTGCCGGCGCTCAATCAGCTTTCGGGACCGCTCCCGCAAAGCCTTTGGAGCCATCGACCGGCAGTCGGAGCACGACTTGGGGTCGTGGCCGCGCTCCAGGCAAAAGAGGCACACGGGGTGCAGATCCTTAACCGACATCAGTCGGGTACAGGAACCGCATGCCTTGAAACCGGGCATCCCTCGTGCAGCAGGAGTCGTAGACTCAAAAAAGACGTTGACAAAAGTCGCTAAAAAAAGTCAGTCAAAAAGTGACTGGAGGTACCGCTCTCTCCAGATCTGCGCTGGCTGGCGCGGAAAAAGAAAGAACTGAAGCACAAGTTACTAACTTGTGTAACGATATATCTGTAAGAGACAGTAGTTAGTGACAGATTCCTTACCTTAGAATATCCCCAGGCGTCAGGCTGGATCCGGAAAGTTTTTGCGTAGCAGTACCCTTGCGCGTCGGTAGGCGGCGTCGTGCGGCTCCGCGTCCGTCATCGTGATCGCCGGGATGACGTCGCGGGCAGTACTTAGACGCCGCCCCTGCGCGCTGACGTCAGTTCTGTACACGACTTTCCGCGCCAGGAACGCAGAGCCATGCAAGAAGCTGACATAGGTGTCTGAAAAATACCTGAAAGGGATGTCCTTAACCCTAGAAATCAGTTCGCAGAACGGGGAGGATGGGTGGGGCGGTAAGGAATCTGTCACTAACTACTGTCTCTTACAGATATATATCGTTACACAAGTTAGTAACTTGTGCATCTGAAAGAGACACGTTAGTGACAGATTCCTTACCTTAGAATAGATACCCCAGCAATACCAACCCCGGTGGTGGGTCTGCGAACAAAGATCAGAAAAGAAAGTCCCGGAGGACAGAACGGCCAAAGAAGCCGTCCCTCCGGACCTGACTGTCAAGGCAGTAATGCTTTGTAAATGTGTGCAGCGAGGCCCACGTAGCTGCCTGACAGATATCCTGCAGCGGAACACCGCGGCCTAAAGCCGTGGTAGCAGCCGTTGCTGCCCTGGTGGAATGGGCACGCAGCCCAACAGGAGGCTCCTTCTTAGCCAAAGAATAGCAGGCTTTGATACACAAGGTTACCCAGCGGGAGATGGTTCTCTTGTGCACCGCCCGACCTTTTTTGGCGCCCACGTAGCCAACAAAGAGCTGGTCATCCACCCGGAAGTGTTGTGTGCGGTTGAGGTAAAAGGAAAGCGCACGTTTTGGGTCCAGACGGTGGAGCCTCTCTTCCTCTCTGGAAGGATGCGGAGGCGGAAAGAAGGTGGGCAAAGTGATGGTCTGCCCAATGTGGAAGGCAGTAACCACCTTTGGCAAGAAGGACGGACGCGTACGAAGAACAACCTTGTCTGGATGAACAGACAAAGGGAGGTTTGCATGAAAGAGCCTGGAGCTCACTCACCCGCCGAGCGGAGGTGATGGCCACCAGAAAGGCTGTCTTCAGAGTCAGAAGACGAAGAGGACAGTTGTGCAGGGGCTCAAAGGGAGCGCACATAAGAAAGGTAAGAACCAAGTTCAAGTCCCACTGAGGCATCACAAACGGAACAGGAGGGAAGAGGTGTGTAATGCCTTTTAGAAACCTGTTAACAACAGGGGAATTGAAAAGGGAGGGCTGATCAGGAAGCCTGAGGAAAGCCGAGATAGCACAAAGATAGCCCTTGATGGTACCCAGGGCAGAACCCTGTTGGGCCAGGGAAAGAAGGAACAGAAGAACCTCAGAAAGAGGGGCAGAAAGGGGATTCACAGCCTTTGCTGTGCACCATGCCACAAACTTGTTCCACCTGCAGGCGTATACCACCTTAGTGGAGGGACGCCTGGCTGCCAGAATCACATCACAAACTTCGGGAGGCAAGTCGAAAGGAATCAACTGCCGCCGCTCAATCTCCACGCAAGCAGGTGGAGACTGGACAGGTTCGGGTGGAGGACCGTCCCCTGCTGCTGCGACAGAAGATCCTCCCGAAGAGGCAGACGGATCGGGGATCTACGCTCATACTGAGTAGCTCAGGATACCAAACTCTTCGAGCCCAGTCCGGAGCCACAAGAATGACTTGGGCCCGGTCGTGCCGAATCTTCTTCAACACTCTGGGTAGAAGTGGTATAGGCGGAAAGGCGTACAACAGACCGCAACTCCACTCGCGACGAAAGCGTCGCCGAGCGAGTGCCGCCTTGGAAATTCCAACGCGCAGAACTGATGACATTGCGCGTTCTCTTCGGTGGCGAATAGATCTAACCAAGGCTCTCCCCACTGAAGAAAGAGTCCTTGCGCCACTTCCGAGTGAAGACGCCATTCGTGATCCATCATGCACCTGCGGCTGAGTTCGTCCGCCCTGGCGTTCAGGGAACCTGCCAGGTGTTGAACCATCAGGAACATGCCCTGATGTTCCAGCCATGTCCAGAGGCGCAGAGCCTCCTGACAAAGGGTCCACGACCCCACCCCGCCTTGTTTGTTGCAGTACCACATGGCGGTGGTGTTGTCTGTGAACACCTGCACTAACTTCCCTTTGACAGAGGGAAGGAATGCTTTGAGTGCAAGTCGGATCGCCCGGAGCTCCAGAAAGTTGATATGGAGCCGGGACTCCGCCGGAGACCAGAGGCCTCTGATCTCCGCCTCTCCCATGTGACCGCCCCATCCCAGAAGGGACGCGTCCGTCACAACTGTGTGCTCTGGCTGGGGAAGGGAGAGGGATCTGCCCATGACCCATTGCCGGTTCGAGAGCCACCACTGCAACTGTTTTGCAGTCCCCGCCGAGATCTGGACGTGATCGGACAGGTTGCCCTGGTGCTGCGCCCACTGGAACTTCAGGTCCCACTGCAGAGCCCGCATATGCCATCTGGCATGATCGACTAGCAGGATGCAGGAGGCCATGAGGCCCAGCAGCCTCAGGGTCATCCGTACCGAAACCCAGGATAAAGGCTGAAAGATCGGAATCATAGCCTGAATATCCCGGACTCGCCGTTAGGGAGGATAGGCCCGAAACTGCGTCGTGTCCAGAACTGCTCCGATGAAAAGGAGCTGTGGGGAAGGAATCAGATGCGACTTCGGCACATTGATGGAGAACCCCAGCGAGTGCAGGAATTCGGCCGTAGTCTGGAGGTGGGAGACGACTGCCTGGGACGAGCCCGCCTTCAGCAGCCAGTCGTCGAGGTAGGGGAAGACTGAAACCCCTGCCCGGCGCAGATGAGCTGCGACCACCGCCATCACTTTCGTGAACACCCGAGGGGCACTGGTAAGGCCAAAGGGGAGCACGGTGAACTGAAAATGCTCGAGGCCTACCGTGAACCTTAGGTAACGCCGGTGGGCCGGCAGGACGGGGATGTGGAAATAAGCGTCCTGCAAGTCCAACGCTACCAACCAGTCTCCAGGGTCGAGGGCAGTCAAGACCTGTGCTAGGGTGAGCATCTTGAACTTCTCCTTCCGGAGGAAGCGATTGACGTTCCGGAGGTCCAAGATAGGACGCATGTCCTCCTTGTCCTTTTTGGGCACCAGAAAGTAGTGGGAGTAGCAACCACGCCCTACTTCTGGGGTCGGAACACGCTCGATGGCCCTCTTGGCCAAGAGGGCCATGACTTCCTTCTGCAGAAGCATCAAGTGATCCCTGTGAGAAAGTGCCATCTTTCTTACATGGTATGCCCCCACTTTTTGCTGAATGGCTGATGTACTTTGACTGAGTGTGCCCTGGGCTCCTGCCAACCAGGTACCCAGGGCCTGTGTTCCTTCCCTAAAATTGCATTGATACCTACACCCAATTGACATCCCTGGCCACAGGTCAGCCCCTGGTAAATGGTACCATGGGTACCCAGGGCACTGTGACCAGGGAAGGCCCCTAAGGGCTGCAGCACTTGTTGTGCCACCCTTAGGGACCCTGCACCTTTACACACACACACTGCCTTTGCAGGCTGCGTGTCTTGGTGCAGAACAAAAGTGAAGAGTCGACATGGCTCACATCCCTGTGTGCCATGCCTACAAGCCACTGCCCTGGCCTAGGTCAGCCACCCCTCTAGCTGGGTGCACTATGCCAGTGGTGAGGGCATAGAGGCATGAGCCCTGTGCCCCTACAGTGCCCAAGTCCATTCTTGGGCATTGTAAGTGCAGTGCTGCCATTAAGAGTATATGGTGCTGGGAGTCTGTCATTACGAACTCCACAGCACCATAATGGCCCCACTGAAGACTAAGAAGTTTGGTATCAAACTTCTCAGCACATTAAACCCCCACTGATGCCAGTGTGGGATTTAATGTAAACGCACTCCAGAGGGCATCTTAGAGATGCCCCCTGAAACCAACCCGACCTCCAGTGTCCGGACTGAGTGGCTGCCCAGGCTGCCACCACCAGACATGTTTCTGGACCCCTGGGTCGAGAGCCTCTGCTCTCAGGGGCCTGAAACAATGCACATCCCGGGACGAGGTGCCAAAGCCTCCTCCCCCAGGATGGGCAGGGGGAGCTTCAAAGGCCTGCCGCCTTTGGAGTTTCCCCAGACCATTTGCTGCTTCCAGCAAACTGGTCCCCACTGGTTCTACCCCCACTCCTGGCGGGAGAACCGGCGGGAAAACCAGAAGCAGGAAATGGGTTGTGCCCACCTCTGCCAACTCCACCCCTAAGGTGGGGGAGGCGAGGTGAAGCACAAACTCGAGTCCCCGCCATCTTGAGGATGGGGGGACCTGGCCAACCAGGGACAGGCTCCTGCCCCCTCCCACTGGAGAGGAACAGAATAGGGGGTGTACCCACCCCAGGGAAGGGACCCATTGGTCCCTGCCCTTACCTACCTGTAACCACCCCTAAATTTAGTATTTAGGGGCTCCCTGAACCTTCCTTCCGCAGTTCCCAAATCCGAAAACAAGAAGAGAAGACGAAGCAAGAAGACCAGCCGTGCAGCTGCTAAAAAGGAGGCGACAACAACTGACTTGGCCCCAGCCCTACCGGCCTGTCGACCTCTGAACCTGCTCCTGCGGAATCCCGGCCTCAGCAACCTCACAAACCCCGGAGGACCTGACTTCTGGGCTACAGCCTTCGACCCAGGGACTCCCACGAGCAGTGGTACTGCTCAAAAGAAAACCTACCAAAGACCCGGCCCTGGCACGGAGCCGCGAAACCTGCACACTCTGCACCCGCCGAGTCCAGCCTGTGCCTGAGTGACCAAAGACCTCGAGGACGACCCCCGGCGATTCTGACCTGGAATCCAGTGGCCAAGGACCCTCCTCGACGACCCAGACGACGCCTGCAGCCTCAGGACAAGGGACCCCTCCAACCGCGACCAGCAGGGGGTAAGATTTCCCGACCTCAAAAGACACCCCTGCACCCGGCGCCCCACGGCCCCCTGTGCCCAACTCCTGGGTGTCTACCTATCCTCCAAGACCCCAACTTACCTCCTGAAGTGTTGGTCGTCCCTGAAGAATCACCGTCCCCGAGCCTGCAGCCTTTCTTCACCTTTCACGACCTCTATTGTTTAACATTGAGCGCCCGAGGGCTCAAAAGCACCCTGCACCCAGCCGCCCGAGTGCCCCTGGAAGTGCAACCTCTATCCTAACCTACTTCCCTACTTGCCCTGAGCAAGTGACCAGGAGCCCAGCTCCCACAGTCGCGTGGCCTGCTTGCCAGCAGCCACCAACCCGGGGCCCCCCGCCTGCCATAGGATAACATTGGGCCTTCTCACTCTGCACCCGGCCGCCCCTGTGCCGCTGAGGGTGTAAAAACTGTACTTACCTGATCCTGGGGGACCCCTGAGTCTTACCCAGAACCTTAACCCTGCCAGTCAAGTACTTACCCGAAATCCGATAACTCACTTTTCTTCCATAGGGTTCCATTGACTGGTTTTCTGCGAAATTTCTTCTAAGTGTGGAGTTCTGAAACTTTAGAATATTCACCAAAAATCAACCGAGTCACGAAAACGAAAATACTCACCTAGTATTAGGAGGGGCCTCAGTGCTGGACCCGAGTGCCCAACACTGGCCCTAAAAAGTAATCGCAACGTTACTTACCGTTAACTCACTTTTCCTTCATAGGGATCCATTGACTGGTTTTCTGTGAAATTTCTTCTAAGTGTCGATTTCTGTATTTTACAAATATTCTTTAAAAATCGAACAAACTACAAAAACGTAATTACTTACCTGTTTTAAGTAAATGTCCCAGTGCTGAACCTAGGAGTCCAGCACTGGATTACAAAAGTAACGTAAACATACTTTGCTTGCACACTGTATTTCCTTTCATAGGATAACATTGGTAATTTTATCCAGAAAAGTTTCTAAGTGTCAGCTTTTGAAATATAGTAATATTCTTCAAAAATCACTACAATAACCAAAACGCTTTTTCTTACCTGTTTACAGGAAGTGTCCCAGGACTGAATCCAGGATCCAGTCCTGTGGTTAGAAAAGTGCTCTGCAAAGTAATCAATTGTAATTAAGCATAATTTTCCATTGAGCTCAATGTTGCATTGAATTTGACCCTGTGTTGCCTCTTGCACCAACTGTGATTACCACTATCTAAAAAGTCTATTGCCTATCTGTAAGGTGAATAACCAAAGCATCTCATACTGAGAAAGTATATTTTGACCCTATTGTCGGTTCTAAAATAAAACAAGCATATATTTTTTTATATACAAACCATTGGCCTAGAGTTCAGTTCTTGAGTGTGTGGCTTCATTTGCTGACTGAGTGTGTACAACAAATGCTTTACACTGTCCTCTGATACTGCCTTACTGCTCGACCAAGCTACCACTTTGGAGAGTAAGGTTATATCTAACTTTAGCCTCTGTCAACCCTCTGGGGGACTGTGGACTCTGTACACCCTGAACCTTACTTGGGTACAGTATATACACAGCCACTTTCCTACATTGGTGGATCAGCGGTGGGATACAAACTTGCATTTGTTGGACTACTTGGTTACCATCTGATCACACGACAGAACTCTTAAATTGCCTTTAGAATTCTGATTTTTTTAATTGGCATTTTTTTTTTACCAAATTACTAAAAGTCTTGTTAGGGCCTTGCTTAAGTCCCTGTAGCATCTTAGAAAATAAAAAGTCACTATAGCCAAGGTTAGAGGGGTTAGATTTTTTTTTTTAAAAAATGTCTCAAGACAAGAACCCAGCTACTAGTGAAGATAATAATGACATACAGGAACTGGTTGAGGAGCTCGACCTCACCCCTTATCTTCATTTGTCTTTCAAAGAGATAAGGTCCTTATGCAAACTTAAAGATATACCAATGGGCCAGCATCCAACCAAACAAGGGCTCCAGGAGCTCCTGGCTGAGTATGCTAAAGCCCACCCCTCTGAGCATGGTGATGACCCAACAGAGGAGGAAAGGAATGAGGAGGATGGGGATGGTAACCCACCTCCATCACTTCCTAGGGAAGATAGGGTCCCTGCACCCTTAACTCCAAGAATAGACCTCTGGGGACCTAGGGGCCACCTAGGTGGTCCTGGTCCCAGAGAGGACACTGAGGATACCCTCAGTGAGGAGGACAACTTGTTAGCCAGGTTGGCCAAACGACTGGACCTAGAGACCAGACTCCTGGCTCTAGAGAAGGAAAGACAGGAGATGGGTTTAGCACCCATCAATGGTGGCAGCAATACTAAAAATAAGGATAGGGAGGAAACTTCTGAACCTAAAATCCCCAAAGGGATTGTCCCTAAGTTTGAGGAAGGTGATGACATCACCAAATGGTTCACAGCCTTTGAGAGGGCTTGTGAAATAAGAAGAGTAAAGAAACCTCTGTGGGGGGCACTCCTGTGGGAACTGTTCTCTGGTAACTGCAGAGACAGGCTTCTGACCCTCTCTGGGCCAGATGCAGGGTCCTATGACCTCATGAAGAGTACTCTGATTGAGGGATTTGGGCTCACTACTGAGGAGTATAGAATTAGATTCAGGGGGGCTCACAAAACCCAGACCCAGTCCTGGATTGACTTCGTGGACTACTCAGTAAAGACACTGGATGGCTGGTTAGCTGGACATAATGTGCATGATTTTTCTGGACTTTACAATTTGTTTATGAAGGAACACATACTAAGTAATTGCACAAATGAAAAGTTGCATCAGCATTTGGTAGACCTAGGTCTAATTTCTCCCCAAGAATTGGGAAAGAAGGCAGACCACTGGGTCAAGACTAGGGTGACAAGGACAACCACTGGGGGTGACCAAAAGAAGGTGGTCACCAAACCCCCCAGGGGAAAGGTGGTGAGAATCCCCAAGATAAAAAGTCTGAGTCTTCCAAAGGGCCCCAAAAACCTGTTCAGGGGGTGGGTCCCAAACTACTCCCTATGTGCCTCAACCCTATAGGGGGAAGAACTTTGATCCCTTGAAGGCCTGGTGTAATAACTGTAAGAAGTCAGGACACCTCACTGTAGACAAAACTTGCCCCCACAACAAAGCCCCTAAGGCACCCAGTACAGCTACTCCTGGGGCAGCAAGTTTACAGATGGGATCAGAAGTGTACCCTGAGCAAATCTGGGAACCCACTGAGGCAAGTCTGGTCTCCCTAGGGGAAGTGGAATTTGCCACTGTAGCTGTGTGGCCACCCAACTTAAAGAAGTATTTGCAATACCCCTGGGTGAATGGAACTAGAGTAGAGGCTCTGAGGGATACAGGTGCCAGTGTCACTATGGTGAGGGACACACTGGTTTCCCCTGAGCAATACTTGATTGGGAAAACTTACCCAGTCACCAATGCTGACAGTGTCACCACTAGTCATCCCATGGCCATGGTGACATTAGGCTGGGGGGGTTACTGGCCTGAAGCAGGTAGTGGTCTCTCCGAAGTTACCAGCTGCATGTCTGCTAGGAAATGATCTGGAAACCTCAGCCTGGGCAGAGGTGGAGCTAAAGGCCCATGCAGCCATGCTGGGCATCCCTGAATTGGTGTGTGTAAAAACAAGAGCACAGAGCAAAAGGCAGGGTGAAGAAATAGTGTTGGAGCCTGAAATGATGGCCCAGCCTACCAAGAGAAAAGGAAAGAAGACTGGCGGACCAGCTTCTACACAGTCACAAGAGCAGGACCCCTCTCCTCAGGGAGAGAACCTGGAAGCCCCAGAGGGAACTGAGCCCCTAGAGCTTGACCCTTACCAGGTTGAACTCTTGGGCCCAGGGGGACCCTCTAGGGAAGAGCTGTGCCAGGGACAGCAAGACTGTCCCACTCTTGAAAGCCTGAGGCAGCAAGCTGTTTCAGAAGCCAAGGGAGATGTCAGTGGTACCCACAGAGTCTATTGGGAAGAGGGATTACTGTACACTGAGGCAAAAGACCCCAACCCTGGAACCACCAGGAGAGTGGTAGTGCCCCAGAAGTACAGGGAGTTCCTCCTAACTTTGGCTCATGACATCCCCCTAGCTGGACATCTGGGCCAAACCAAAACTTGGGAAAGGCTAGTTAGCCACTTTTACTGGCCCCAGATGCACCAAAAGGTGAAGGAGTTTGTCAGCTCCTGTGTTACCTGTCAAGCCAGTGGCAAGACAGGTGGCCATCCAAAGGCCCCCCTGATACCACTACCTGTGGTGGGGGTTCCCTTTGAAAGGGTAGGTGTGGACATAGTGGGTCCACTGGAACCTCCCACAGCCTCAGGGAACAAATTCATACTGGTGGTAGTGGATCATGCCACTAGGTATCCTGAGGCTATTCCCCTTAGGACTACTACAGCTCCTGCAGTAGCCAAAGCCCTCATTGGTGTCTTCACCAGGGTAGGGTTTCCTAAGGAGGTGGTTTCAGACAGAGGTTCCAACTTCATGTCTGCTTACCTGACCCACATGTGGAAGGAGTGTGGGGTGCAGTACAAGTTTACTACACCCTACCACCCACAAACCAATGGCCTTGTTGAGAGGTTCAACAAGACATTGAAAGGCATGATCATGGGGCTCCCTGAAAAACTCAAAAGGAGATGGGATGTCCTACTACCATGCCTGCTTTTCGCTTACAGAGAAGTGCCACAGAAGGGGGTAGGTTTCTCACCCTTTGAACTTCTGTTTGGCCATCCTGTGAGGGGACCACTCTGTCTTGTAAAGGAGGGCTGGGAGAGACCTCTCCAAGAACCCAAACAAGATATAGTGGACTATGTGCTTGGCCTAAGGTCCAGAATGGCTGAGTACATGGAAAAGGCATCCAAGAACCTTGAGGCCAGCCAGGAGCTTCAGAAGCACTGGTATGACCAAAAAGCTGCACTGGTTGAATTCCAACCTGGGCAACAGGTATGGGTTTTGGAGCCAGTGGCACCAAGGGCCCTCCAGGACAGATGGAGTGGCCCTTACCCTATCCTAGAGAAAAAGAGTGAGGTCACCTACCTGGTTGACCTGGGCACCAGCAGGACACCCAAAAGGGTTATCCATGTGAACCGCCTAAAACTCTACAATGACAGGGCTGACATCACCATGCTGATGGTGACAGATGAGGAACAGGAAGCTGAGAGTGAACCTCTCCCTGATCTCCTCTCCCACAGCCCAAAAGATGGGTCAGTAGATGGAGTTGTCTTTTCAGACACCCTCACTGCCCAACAGCAGACTGACTGCAAGCAAGTCTTGCAGCAGTATGCTGGGCTCTTTTCCTTGACCCCTGGTCTGACAAACTGGTGTACCCATGATGTGGACACTGGTGACAGTGCACCTGTCAAAAACAAGATCTATCGTCAGTCAGACCAAGTTAAGGAAAGCATCAGAGCTGAAGTCAGCAAGATGCTGGAGCTAGGGGTTATTGAGCCCTCTGAGAGCCCCTGGGCTAGCCCAGTGGTTCTGGTCCCCAAACCTCATCAAAAGGGTGAAAAGAGAGAGATGAGGTTTTGTGTGGACTATAGGGGTCTCAACTCTGTCACCAAGACAGATGCACACCCTATCCCAAGAGCTGATGAACTGATAGACAGATTGGGTGCAGCCAAATACCTGAGTACCTTTGACTTAACTGCAGGGTACTGGCAGATTGGCATGGCCCCAGGAGCCAAACAGAAAACAGCATTCTCCACACCTGATGGGCATTTTCAGTTCACTGTTATGCCCTTTGGTTTAAAGAATGCCCCTGCCACCTTCCAGAGGTTGGTGAATCAAGTCCTTGCTGGGTTGGAGTCCTTTAGTGCAGCTTATCTTGATGATATTGCTGTCTTCAGTTCCACCTGGCAGGATCACCTGGTCCACCTTGGGAAGGTTTTAAAGGCCCTGCAAACTGCAGGCCTAACTATCAAGGCATCCAAATGCCAGATAGGGCAGGGCACTGTGGTGTACTTGGGCCACCTGGTTGGTGGAGGCCAGGTACAACCCTTACAGCCCAAGATCCAGGCTATCCTGGACTGGGTAGCTCCAACAACTCAGACCCAAGTCAGGGCATTCCTTGGCTTGACTGGGTACTACAGGAGGTTTGTGAAGGGATATGGGTCCATTGTGACTCCCCTCACAGAACTCACCTCCAAGAAGATGCCAAAGAAAGTAAACTGGACAGTCTGTTGCCAAAAGGCTTTTGACACTCTGAAAGAAGCAATGTGCTCAGCACCAATTCTAAAAGCACCAGATTATGCCAAGCAGTTCATTGTGCAGACTGATGCCTCTGAGCTAGGGATAGGAGCGGTCCTATCCCAGACCAATGATGAAGGCCAAGACCAACCTGTTGCTTTTATAAGCAGAAGGCTTCTCCCCAGGGAGCAGCGTTGGAGTGCCATTGAGAGGGAGGCCTTTGCTGTGGTCTGGTCCCTGAAGAAGCTGAGGCCCTACCTGTTTGGAACTCACTTCCTAGTTCAAACTGACCACAGACCTCTCAGGTGGCTAATGCAAATGAAAGGAGAAAACCCAAAACTGTTGAGGTGGTCCATCTCCCTACAGGGAATGGACTTTGAAGTGGAACACAGACCTGGCACTGCCCATGCCAATGCAGATGGCCTTTCCAGGTTCTTCCACTTAGACAATGAAGACTCCATAGGGCAAGGTTAGTCTCATCATCTTTCGTTTGGGGGAGTTGTGTGAGAAAGTGCCATCTTTCTTACATGGTATGCCCCCACTTTTTGCTGAATGGCTGATGTACTTTGACTGAGTGTGCCCTGGGCTCCTGCCAACCAGGTACCCAGGGCCTGTGTTCCTTCCCTAAAATTGCATTGATACCTACACCCAATTGACATCCCTGGCCACAGGTCAGCCCCTGGTAAATGGTACCATGGGTACCCAGGGCACTGTGACCAGGGAAGGCCCCTAAGGGCTGCAGCACTTGTTGTGCCACCCTTAGGGACCCTGCACCTTTACACACACACACTGCCTTTGCAGGCTGCGTGTCTTGGTGCAGAACAAAAGTGAAGAGTCGACATGGCTCACATCCCTGTGTGCCATGCCTACAAGCCACTGCCCTGGCCTAGGTCAGCCACCCCTCTAGCTGGGTGCACTATGCCAGTGGTGAGGGCATAGAGGCATGAGCCCTGTGCCCCTACAGTGCCCAAGTCCATTCTTGGGCATTGTAAGTGCAGTGCTGCCATTAAGAGTATATGGTGCTGGGAGTCTGTCATTACGAACTCCACAGCACCATAATGGCCCCACTGAAGACTAAGAAGTTTGGTATCAAACTTCTCAGCACATTAAACCCCCACTGATGCCAGTGTGGGATTTAATGTAAAACGCACTCCAGAGGGCATCTTAGAGATGCCCCCTGAAACCAACCCGACCTCCAGTGTCCGGACTGAGTGGCTGCCCAGGCTGCCACCACCAGACATGTTTCTGGACCCCTGGGTCGAGAGCCTCTGCTCTCAGGGGCCTGAAACAATGCACATCCCGGGACGAGGTGCCAAAGCCTCCTCCCCCAGGATGGGCAGGGGGAGCTTCAAAGGCCTGCCGCCTTTGGAGTTTCCCCAGACCATTTGCTGCTTCCAGCAAACTGGTCCCCACTGGTTCTACCCCCACTCCTGGCGGGAGAACCGGCGGGAAAACCAGAAGCAGGAAATGGGTTGTGCCCACCTCTGCCAACTCCACCCCTAAGGTGGGGGAGGCGAGGTGAAGCACAAACTCGAGTCCCCGCCATCTTGAGGATGGGGGGACCTGGCCAACCAGGGACAGGCTCCTGTCCCCCTCCCACTGGAGAGGAACAGAATAGGGGTGTACCCACCCCAGGGAAGGGACCCATTGGTCCCTGCCCTTACCTACCTGTAACCACCCCTAAATTTAGTATTTAGGGGCTCCCTGAACCTTCCTTCCGCAGTTCCCAAATCCGAAAACAAGAAGAGAAGACGAAGCAAGAAGACCAGCCGTGCAGCTGCTAAAAAGGAGGCGACAACAACTGACTTGGCCCCAGCCCTACCGGCCTGTCGACCTCTGAACCTGCTCCTGCGGAATCCCGGCCTCAGCAACCTCACAAACCCCGGAGGACCTGACTTCTGGGCTACAGCCTTCGACCCAGGGACTCCCACGAGCAGTGGTACTGCTCAAAAGAAAACCTACCAAAGACCCGGCCCTGGCACGGAGCCGCGAAACCTGCACACTCTGCACCCGCCGAGTCCAGCCTGTGCCTGAGTGACCAAAGACCTCGAGGACGACCCCCGGCGATTCTGACCTGGAATCCAGTGGCCAAGGACCCTCCTCGACGACCCAGACGACGCCTGCAGCCTCAGGACAAGGGACCCCTCCAACCGCGACCAGCAGGGGGTAAGATTTCCCGACCTCAAAAGACACCCCTGCACCCGGCGCCCCACGGCCCCCTGTGCCCAACTCCTGGGTGTCTACCTATCCTCCAAGACCCCAACTTACCTCCTGAAGTGTTGGTCGTCCCTGAAGAATCACCGTCCCCGAGCCTGCAGCCTTTCTTCACCTTTCACGACCTCTATTGTTTAACATTGAGCGCCCGAGGGCTCAAAGCACCCTGCACCCAGCCGCCCGAGTGCCCCTGGAAGTGCAACCTCTATCCTAACCTACTTCCCTACTTGCCCTGAGCAAGTGACCAGGAGCCCAGCTCCCACAGTCGCGTGGCCTGCTTGCCAGCAGCCACCAACCCGGGGCCCCCCGCCTGCCATAGGATAACATTGGGCCTTCTCACTCTGCACCCGGCCGCCCCTGTGCCGCTGAGGGTGTAAAAACTGTACTTACCTGATCCTGGGGGACCCCTGAGTCTTACCCAGAACCTTAACCCTGCCAGTCAAGTACTTACCCGAAATCCGATAACTCACTTTTCTTCCATAGGGTTCCATTGACTGGTTTTCTGCGAAATTTCTTCTAAGTGTGGAGTTCTGAAACTTTAGAATATTCACCAAAAATCAACCGAGTCACGAAAACGAAAATACTCACCTAGTATTAGGAGGGGCCTCAGTGCTGGACCCGAGTGCCCAACACTGGCCCTAAAAAGTAATCGCAACGTTACTTACCGTTAACTCACTTTTCCTTCATAGGGATCCATTGACTGGTTTTCTGTGAAATTTCTTCTAAGTGTCGATTTCTGTATTTTACAAATATTCTTTAAAAATCGAACAAACTACAAAAACGTAATTACTTACCTGTTTTAAGTAAATGTCCCAGTGCTGAACCTAGGAGTCCAGCACTGGATTACAAAAGTAACGTAAACATACTTTGCTTGCACACTGTATTTCCTTTCATAGGATAACATTGGTAATTTTATCCAGAAAAGTTTCTAAGTGTCAGCTTTTGAAATATAGTAATATTCTTCAAAAATCACTACAATAACCAAAACGCTTTTTCTTACCTGTTTACAGGAAGTGTCCCAGGACTGAATCCAGGATCCAGTCCTGTGGTTAGAAAAGTGCTCTGCAAAGTAATCAATTGTAATTAAGCATAATTTTCCATTGAGCTCAATGTTGCATTGAATTTGACCCTGTGTTGCCTCTTGCACCAACTGTGATTACCACTATCTAAAAAGTCTATTGCCTATCTGTAAGGTGAATAACCAAAGCATCTCATACTGAGAAAGTATATTTTGACCCTATTGTCGGTTCTAAAATAAAACAAGCATATATTTTTTTATATACAAACCATTGGCCTAGAGTTCAGTTCTTGAGTGTGTGGCTTCATTTGCTGACTGAGTGTGTACAACAAATGCTTTACACTGTCCTCTGATACTGCCTTACTGCTCGACCAAGCTACCACTTTGGAGAGTAAGGTTATATCTAACTTTAGCCTCTGTCAACCCTCTGGGGACTGTGGACTCTGTACACCCTGAACCTTACTTGGGTACAGTATATACACAGCCACTTTCCTACATTGGTGGATCAGCGGTGGGATACAAACTTGCATTTGTTGGACTACTTGGTTACCATCTGATCACACGACAGAACTCTTAAATTGCCTTTAGAATTCTGATTTTTTTAATTGGCATTTTTTTTTTACCAAATTACTAAAAGTCTTGTTAGGGCCTTGCTTAAGTCCCTGTAGCATCTTAGAAAATAAAAAGTCACTATAGCCAAGGTTAGAGGGGTTAGATTTTTTTTTTTAAAAAATGTCTCAAGACAAGAACCCAGCTACTAGTGAAGATAATAATGACATACAGGAACTGGTTGAGGAGCTCGACCTCACCCCTTATCTTCATTTGTCTTTCAAAGAGATAAGGTCCTTATGCAAACTTAAAGATATACCAATGGGCCAGCATCCAACCAAACAAGGGCTCCAGGAGCTCCTGGCTGAGTATGCTAAAGCCCACCCCTCTGAGCATGGTGATGACCCAACAGAGGAGGAAAGGAATGAGGAGGATGGGGATGGTAACCCACCTCCATCACTTCCTAGGGAAGATAGGGTCCCTGCACCCTTAACTCCAAGAATAGACCTCTGGGGACCTAGGGGCCACCTAGGTGGTCCTGGTCCCAGAGAGGACACTGAGGATACCCTCAGTGAGGAGGACAACTTGTTAGCCAGGTTGGCCAAACGACTGGACCTAGAGACCAGACTCCTGGCTCTAGAGAAGGAAAGACAGGAGATGGGTTTAGCACCCATCAATGGTGGCAGCAATACTAAAAATAAGGATAGGGAGGAAACTTCTGAACCTAAAATCCCCAAAGGGATTGTCCCTAAGTTTGAGGAAGGTGATGACATCACCAAATGGTTCACAGCCTTTGAGAGGGCTTGTGAAATAAGAAGAGTAAAGAAACCTCTGTGGGGGGCACTCCTGTGGGAACTGTTCTCTGGTAACTGCAGAGACAGGCTTCTGACCCTCTCTGGGCCAGATGCAGGGTCCTATGACCTCATGAAGAGTACTCTGATTGAGGGATTTGGGCTCACTACTGAGGAGTATAGAATTAGATTCAGGGGGCTCACAAAACCCAGACCCAGTCCTGGATTGACTTCGTGGACTACTCAGTAAAGACACTGGATGGCTGGTTAGCTGGACATAATGTGCATGATTTTTCTGGACTTTACAATTTGTTTATGAAGGAACACATACTAAGTAATTGCACAAATGAAAAGTTGCATCAGCATTTGGTAGACCTAGGTCTAATTTCTCCCCAAGAATTGGGAAAGAAGGCAGACCACTGGGTCAAGACTAGGGTGACAAGGACAACCACTGGGGGTGACCAAAAGAAGGTGGTCACCAAACCCCCCAGGGGAAAGGTGGTGAGAATCCCCAAGATAAAAAGTCTGAGTCTTCCAAAGGGCCCCAAAACCTGTTCAGGGGGTGGGTCCCAAACTACTCCCTATGTGCCTCAACCCTATAGGGGGAAGAACTTTGATCCCTTGAAGGCCTGGTGTAATAACTGTAAGAAGTCAGGACACCTCACTGTAGACAAAACTTGCCCCCACAACAAAGCCCCTAAGGCACCCAGTACAGCTACTCCTGGGGCAGCAAGTTTACAGATGGGATCAGAAGTGTACCCTGAGCAAATCTGGGAACCCACTGAGGCAAGTCTGGTCTCCCTAGGGGAAGTGGAATTTGCCACTGTAGCTGTGTGGCCACCCAACTTAAAGAAGTATTTGCAATACCCCTGGGTGAATGGAACTAGAGTAGAGGCTCTGAGGGATACAGGTGCCAGTGTCACTATGGTGAGGGACACACTGGTTTCCCCTGAGCAATACTTGATTGGGAAAACTTACCCAGTCACCAATGCTGACAGTGTCACCACTAGTCATCCCATGGCCATGGTGACATTAGGCTGGGGGGGTTACTGGCCTGAAGCAGGTAGTGGTCTCTCCGAAGTTACCAGCTGCATGTCTGCTAGGAAATGATCTGGAAACCTCAGCCTGGGCAGAGGTGGAGCTAAAGGCCCATGCAGCCATGCTGGGCATCCCTGAATTGGTGTGTGTAAAAACAAGAGCACAGAGCAAAAGGCAGGGTGAAGAAATAGTGTTGGAGCCTGAAATGATGGCCCAGCCTACCAAGAGAAAAGGAAAGAAGACTGGCGGACCAGCTTCTACACAGTCACAAGAGCAGGACCCCTCTCCTCAGGGAGAGAACCTGGAAGCCCCAGAGGGAACTGAGCCCCTAGAGCTTGACCCTTACCAGGTTGAACTCTTGGGCCCAGGGGGACCCTCTAGGGAAGAGCTGTGCCAGGGACAGCAAGACTGTCCCACTCTTGAAAGCCTGAGGCAGCAAGCTGTTTCAGAAGCCAAGGGAGATGTCAGTGGTACCCACAGAGTCTATTGGGAAGAGGGATTACTGTACACTGAGGCAAAAGACCCCAACCCTGGAACCACCAGGAGAGTGGTAGTGCCCCAGAAGTACAGGGAGTTCCTCCTAACTTTGGCTCATGACATCCCCCTAGCTGGACATCTGGGCCAAACCAAAACTTGGGAAAGGCTAGTTAGCCACTTTTACTGGCCCCAGATGCACCAAAAGGTGAAGGAGTTTGTCAGCTCCTGTGTTACCTGTCAAGCCAGTGGCAAGACAGGTGGCCATCCAAAGGCCCCCTGATACCACTACCTGTGGTGGGGGTTCCCTTTGAAAGGGTAGGTGTGGACATAGTGGGTCCACTGGAACCTCCCACAGCCTCAGGGAACAAATTCATACTGGTGGTAGTGGATCATGCCACTAGGTATCCTGAGGCTATTCCCCTTAGGACTACTACAGCTCCTGCAGTAGCCAAAGCCCTCATTGGTGTCTTCACCAGGGTAGGGTTTCCTAAGGAGGTGGTTTCAGACAGAGGTTCCAACTTCATGTCTGCTTACCTGACCCACATGTGGAAGGAGTGTGGGGTGCAGTACAAGTTTACTACACCCTACCACCCACAAACCAATGGCCTTGTTGAGAGGTTCAACAAGACATTGAAAGGCATGATCATGGGGCTCCCTGAAAAACTCAAAAGGAGATGGGATGTCCTACTACCATGCCTGCTTTTCGCTTACAGAGAAGTGCCACAGAAGGGGGTAGGTTTCTCACCCTTTGAACTTCTGTTTGGCCATCCTGTGAGGGGACCACTCTGTCTTGTAAAGGAGGGCTGGGAGAGACCTCTCCAAGAACCCAAACAAGATATAGTGGACTATGTGCTTGGCCTAAGGTCCAGAATGGCTGAGTACATGGAAAAGGCATCCAAGAACCTTGAGGCCAGCCAGGAGCTTCAGAAGCACTGGTATGACCAAAAAGCTGCACTGGTTGAATTCCAACCTGGGCAACAGGTATGGGTTTTGGAGCCAGTGGCACCAAGGGCCCTCCAGGACAGATGGAGTGGCCCTTACCCTATCCTAGAGAAAAGAGTGAGGTCACCTACCTGGTTGACCTGGGCACCAGCAGGACACCCAAAAGGGTTATCCATGTGAACCGCCTAAAACTCTACAATGACAGGGCTGACATCACCATGCTGATGGTGACAGATGAGGAACAGGAAGCTGAGAGTGAACCTCTCCCTGATCTCCTCTCCCACAGCCCAAAAGATGGGTCAGTAGATGGAGTTGTCTTTTCAGACACCCTCACTGCCCAACAGCAGACTGACTGCAAGCAAGTCTTGCAGCAGTATGCTGGGCTCTTTTCCTTGACCCCTGGTCTGACAAACTGGTGTACCCATGATGTGGACACTGGTGACAGTGCACCTGTCAAAAACAAGATCTATCGTCAGTCAGACCAAGTTAAGGAAAGCATCAGAGCTGAAGTCAGCAAGATGCTGGAGCTAGGGGTTATTGAGCCCTCTGAGAGCCCCTGGGCTAGCCCAGTGGTTCTGGTCCCCAAACCTCATCAAAAGGGTGAAAAGAGAGAGATGAGGTTTTGTGTGGACTATAGGGGTCTCAACTCTGTCACCAAGACAGATGCACACCCTATCCCAAGAGCTGATGAACTGATAGACAGATTGGGTGCAGCCAAATACCTGAGTACCTTTGACTTAACTGCAGGGTACTGGCAGATTGGCATGGCCCCAGGAGCCAAACAGAAAACAGCATTCTCCACACCTGATGGGCATTTTCAGTTCACTGTTATGCCCTTTGGTTTAAAGAATGCCCCTGCCACCTTCCAGAGGTTGGTGAATCAAGTCCTTGCTGGGTTGGAGTCCTTTAGTGCAGCTTATCTTGATGATATTGCTGTCTTCAGTTCCACCTGGCAGGATCACCTGGTCCACCTTGGGAAGGTTTTAAAGGCCCTGCAAACTGCAGGCCTAACTATCAAGGCATCCAAATGCCAGATAGGGCAGGGCACTGTGGTGTACTTGGGCCACCTGGTTGGTGGAGGCCAGGTACAACCCTTACAGCCCAAGATCCAGGCTATCCTGGACTGGGTAGCTCCAACAACTCAGACCCAAGTCAGGGCATTCCTTGGCTTGACTGGGTACTACAGGAGGTTTGTGAAGGGATATGGGTCCATTGTGACTCCCCTCACAGAACTCACCTCCAAGAAGATGCCAAAGAAAGTAAACTGGACAGTCTGTTGCCAAAAGGCTTTTGACACTCTGAAAGAAGCAATGTGCTCAGCACCAATTCTAAAAGCACCAGATTATGCCAAGCAGTTCATTGTGCAGACTGATGCCTCTGAGCTAGGGATAGGAGCGGTCCTATCCCAGACCAATGATGAAGGCCAAGACCAACCTGTTGCTTTTATAAGCAGAAGGCTTCTCCCCAGGGAGCAGCGTTGGAGTGCCATTGAGAGGGAGGCCTTTGCTGTGGTCTGGTCCCTGAAGAAGCTGAGGCCCTACCTGTTTGGAACTCACTTCCTAGTTCAAACTGACCACAGACCTCTCAGGTGGCTAATGCAAATGAAAGGAGAAAACCCAAAACTGTTGAGGTGGTCCATCTCCCTACAGGGAATGGACTTTGAAGTGGAACACAGACCTGGCACTGCCCATGCCAATGCAGATGGCCTTTCCAGGTTCTTCCACTTAGACAATGAAGACTCCATAGGGCAAGGTTAGTCTCATCATCTTTCGTTTGGGGGGAGTTGTGTGAGAAAGTGCCATCTTTCTTACATGGTATGCCCCCACTTTTTGCTGAATGGCTGATGTACTTTGACTGAGTGTGCCCTGGGCTCCTGCCAACCAGGTACCCAGGGCCTGTGTTCCTTCCCTAAAATTGCATTGATACCTACACCCAATTGACATCCCTGGCCACAGGTCAGCCCCTGGTAAATGGTACCATGGGTACCCAGGGCACTGTGACCAGGGAAGGCCCCTAAGGGCTGCAGCACTTGTTGTGCCACCCTTAGGGACCCTGCACCTTTACACACACACACTGCCTTTGCAGGCTGCGTGTCTTGGTGCAGAACAAAAGTGAAGAGTCGACATGGCTCACATCCCTGTGTGCCATGCCTACAAGCCACTGCCCTGGCCTAGGTCAGCCACCCCTCTAGCTGGGTGCACTATGCCAGTGGTGAGGGCATAGAGGCATGAGCCCTGTGCCCCTACAGTGCCCAAGTCCATTCTTGGGCATTGTAAGTGCAGTGCTGCCATTAAGAGTATATGGTGCTGGGAGTCTGTCATTACGAACTCCACAGCACCATAATGGCCCCACTGAAGACTAAGAAGTTTGGTATCAAACTTCTCAGCACATTAAACCCCCACTGATGCCAGTGTGGGATTTAATGTAAAACGCACTCCAGAGGGCATCTTAGAGATGCCCCCTGAAACCAACCCGACCTCCAGTGTCCGGACTGAGTGGCTGCCCAGGCTGCCACCACCAGACATGTTTCTGGACCCCTGGGTCGAGAGCCTCTGCTCTCAGGGGCCTGAAACAATGCACATCCCGGGACGAGGTGCCAAAGCCTCCTCCCCCAGGATGGGCAGGGGGAGCTTCAAAGGCCTGCCGCCTTTGGAGTTTCCCCAGACCATTTGCTGCTTCCAGCAAACTGGTCCCCACTGGTTCTACCCCCACTCCTGGCGGGAGAACCGGCGGGAAAACCAGAAGCAGGAAATGGGTTGTGCCCACCTCTGCCAACTCCACCCCTAAGGTGGGGGAGGCGAGGTGAAGCACAAACTCGAGTCCCCGCCATCTTGAGGATGGGGGGACCTGGCCAACCAGGGACAGGCTCCTGCCCCCTCCCACTGGAGAGGAACAGAATAGGGGTGTACCCACCCCAGGGAAGGGACCCATTGGTCCCTGCCCTTACCTACCTGTAACCACCCCTAAATTTAGTATTTAGGGGCTCCCTGAACCTTCCTTCCGCAGTTCCCAAATCCGAAAACAAGAAGAGAAGACGAAGCAAGAAGACCAGCCGTGCAGCTGCTAAAAAGGAGGCGACAACAACTGACTTGGCCCCAGCCCTACCGGCCTGTCGACCTCTGAACCTGCTCCTGCGGAATCCCGGCCTCAGCAACCTCACAAACCCCGGAGGACCTGACTTCTGGGCTACAGCCTTCGACCCAGGGACTCCCACGAGCAGTGGTACTGCTCAAAAGAAAACCTACCAAAGACCCGGCCCTGGCACGGAGCCGCGAAACCTGCACACTCTGCACCCGCCGAGTCCAGCCTGTGCCTGAGTGACCAAAGACCTCGAGGACGACCCCCGGCGATTCTGACCTGGAATCCAGTGGCCAAGGACCCTCCTCGACGACCCAGACGACGCCTGCAGCCTCAGGACAAGGGACCCCTCCAACCGCGACCAGCAGGGGGTAAGATTTCCCGACCTCAAAAGACACCCCTGCACCCGGCGCCCCACGGCCCCCTGTGCCCAACTCCTGGGTGTCTACCTATCCTCCAAGACCCCAACTTACCTCCTGAAGTGTTGGTCGTCCCTGAAGAATCACCGTCCCCGAGCCTGCAGCCTTTCTTCACCTTTCACGACCTCTATTGTTTAACATTGAGCGCCCGAGGGCTCAAAGCACCCTGCACCCAGCCGCCCGAGTGCCCCTGGAAGTGCAACCTCTATCCTAACCTACTTCCCTACTTGCCCTGAGCAAGTGACCAGGAGCCCAGCTCCCACAGTCGCGTGGCCTGCTTGCCAGCAGCCACCAACCCGGGGCCCCCGCCTGCCATAGGATAACATTGGGCCTTCTCACTCTGCACCCGGCCGCCCCTGTGCCGCTGAGGGTGTAAAAACTGTACTTACCTGATCCTGGGGGACCCCTGAGTCTTACCCAGAACCTTAACCCTGCCAGTCAAGTACTTACCCGAAATCCGATAACTCACTTTTCTTCCATAGGGTTCCATTGACTGGTTTTCTGCGAAATTTCTTCTAAGTGTGGAGTTCTGAAACTTTAGAATATTCACCAAAAATCAACCGAGTCACGAAAACGAAAATACTCACCTAGTATTAGGAGGGGCCTCAGTGCTGGACCCGAGTGCCCAACACTGGCCCTAAAAAGTAATCGCAACGTTACTTACCGTTAACTCACTTTTCCTTCATAGGGATCCATTGACTGGTTTTCTGTGAAATTTCTTCTAAGTGTCGATTTCTGTATTTTACAAATATTCTTTAAAAATCGAACAAACTACAAAAACGTAATTACTTACCTGTTTTAAGTAAATGTCCCAGTGCTGAACCTAGGAGTCCAGCACTGGATTACAAAAGTAACGTAAACATACTTTGCTTGCACACTGTATTTCCTTTCATAGGATAACATTGGTAATTTTATCCAGAAAAGTTTCTAAGTGTCAGCTTTTGAAATATAGTAATATTCTTCAAAAATCACTACAATAACCAAAACGCTTTTTCTTACCTGTTTACAGGAAGTGTCCCAGGACTGAATCCAGGATCCAGTCCTGTGGTTAGAAAAGTGCTCTGCAAAGTAATCAATTGTAATTAAGCATAATTTTCCATTGAGCTCAATGTTGCATTGAATTTGACCCTGTGTTGCCTCTTGCACCAACTGTGATTACCACTATCTAAAAAGTCTATTGCCTATCTGTAAGGTGAATAACCAAAGCATCTCATACTGAGAAAGTATATTTTGACCCTATTGTCGGTTCTAAAATAAAACAAGCATATATTTTTTTATATACAAACCATTGGCCTAGAGTTCAGTTCTTGAGTGTGTGGCTTCATTTGCTGACTGAGTGTGTACAACAAATGCTTTACACTGTCCTCTGATACTGCCTTACTGCTCGACCAAGCTACCACTTTGGAGAGTAAGGTTATATCTAACTTTAGCCTCTGTCAACCCTCTGGGGGACTGTGGACTCTGTACACCCTGAACCTTACTTGGGTACAGTATATACACAGCCACTTTCCTACAATCCCCTGACATGCGGTGGAATTGAGGTGGCATGGCTGGGGGGGCGGTCTCGAAGGGGAGGGAGTAGCCCCTTCGGACAATGTCCAAGACCCACCTGTCCGAGGTGATGGGACGCCAGTGGTGAAGGTGATGGCGGACCCTGCCCCCTACTGGCGTGCTGTGCACCTGAAATGAGGGACTAGGAGGGCTTGGAGGCCGCGGACGGGTTGGAGGTGGTGGCCTGACCCGCACGCTGGTTGCCCGAACCGCCACGGCGGTATCCCCGTCCTCGGCCACGCGAAGGCGCTTGCTGCGCGGGCCGGTGGCTGGGCTGTTGACGTGACTGGGCGCCCCTTCCGTGGCCACGAAAGGGGTGAAAAGCAGAGGTTTGCGGAGGGCGCACAACAGAAAGGCCCAGGGACTTGGCAGTAGCCTGTGAGTCCTTAAAGCGCTCCAGCGCATGGTCTGCTTTAGAACCAAAAAGACCGACTCCATCAAAGGGCATGTCCATGAGTGTATTCTGGACATCACCCGAGAAACCAGTGGTCCTCAGCCAGGCGTGGCGACGCAGTGCCACCGTCGTTGCAAGCGATCTGCCCAGCGAGTCGGCGGTATCAAGGCCACAACGTATGGTGTACTTTGCCGCATCCCTACCTTCCGCAATGGCGCGGGTAAGCAGTGTCTGGACCTCCTCAGAACACTGGGGCAAAACAGTCGCCACCGAATCCCACAGGGAGTGGGTATATCGGCCCAAAAGGCAAGCGGTGTTCACCGACCGCAAGCCAGCACTGGAGGAAGAAAAGGCCTTCTTCCCAAATTGGTCCAGGCATTTGGATTCCCTATCCGGAGGGGCGGTAGGGAAGGCGGTTTGGGAGGCAGAGGCTTGGACAACCAAGCTCTCGGGGGTGGGATGTTGGGAGAGAAACACGGGGTCGCCCGGAGCAGGGCGATGGCGTCGGGCCACGTTCCTATCCACAGGAGCCCCTGTGGTGGGCTTGGACCAGGTGCCCAAAAGAACGTCAATCAGTGCATCATTAAACGGCAGCACAGTCTCCGCAGAGGAGGCTGCCGGCTGAAAGCACTTCCGTCAAGAGATTAGTCTTGACAGCCAGAGTAGGCAATTGGAGGTGCAAGGCTCCAGCTGCTCTACGCAACACCGTTGCGAAATTTGCTCCCTCCTCCGTAGCCACGGGAGGAGACAGCATGCCAGTGTCAGGGGAAGTATCTAGACCACTGGCATCCCCAAGTTCCTCTGCCCAGTCCTGATCATACTCACACTGCCGTGTGAGAGGGTCTTCTGACCCCTCCCAGCTCTCCTGGTCCTCCTCTAGTGAAAAATATGGAGGAGGAGGGACATTTGGGACCCAAGGTCTCGTCGGGCGCCGGATCCGGCGTCGGGCGACGCCGGTCCGGCTCCATGTCCGGACCCGGAAAGAGCTGGGGAACGACGCCGTCCGGAGCCCCGGACGGCGTCAGAAACGGCACCGGGGAGATCGGCGTCGGCGGAGGCGTGGTTAGGTCAACCGGCGTCGATGGGGGTTGCGGCACCACCGGGGCCGGGATCGAGGCCGGGGCCGGAGCCGAGATCAAGGCTGGCGGGACAGGCGATGCCGGGACCGGAGTCGTTGGCGACGCCGGAGCAACCCCATCAGGGCCCGGGGGGCCCGAAGGCGCACCGGAGGGACCTTGAGGCCCGAAGAGGCGGGCCATGGCCGACAGGAATTCCTGTACTTGGGCCGGAGTCGCCCCCGAACCCGGAAAGGACGGGTAATGCGGGGGCGGCTCGACAGACACGTCCGGGGCCGCGGGGACGGTGCCGACAGGGGCCTCAGCCGAGTCGCGAGACCGGCGAGGCGAAGTCTTAGAGCGATGATGCCTCAGACTTTTTGTGCTTCGACTTACCCGAGGAGCGCGAAGACTTGGACTCCGACGACCGGCGGGGACTCCGCGACCGGCCCCTCGACCTCTCCCGGGACCGGGGCTTGATGTGGCGCGGAGCTGACTGCCGGACCTCGAGTAGCTTTCAAGACCGCTCTCGCAAAGCCTTCGGGTGAAGTTTCCGGCAGTCAGGGCACGACTTCGTGTCGTGGTCTCGGCCGAGACAGAAGAGACACTCCAGATGCGGGTCTGTGATCGACATCATTCGACCACAGACGTCGCATGGCTTGAAGCCGGGCATCCCTATCGACACCTAGGAGTCGACGACTCGAAAAGAAAACAGTGAAAAATCACCAAAAAATTTAGTCAAAAATTGACTAGGGCACTGCTCTTCCCGGATCTGCGCTTACTGGCGCGGAAAAAGAAGAACTGACGTCAGCGCGCAGGGGCGGCGTCTAAGTACTGCCCGCGACGTCATCCCGGCGATCACGATGCCGACGACGGACGCGGAGCCGCACGACGCCGCCTACCGACGCGCAAGGGTACTGCTACGCAAAAACTTTCCGGATCCAGCCTGACGCCTGGGGATATTCTAAGGTAAGGAATCTGTCACTAACGTGTCTCTTTCAGATGTCAGTGCGCGAGGGCGGCGTCTAAGTAGCTGCCGCGACGTCATCCCGGCAACCACGACGCCAACGGCGGACGCGGAGCCGACCGACGCCACCTTCCGACGCGCAGAGGTACTGCTGACAAAAAAACTTTCCGGATCCAGTCTGACGCCTGGGGGTAATTCTAAGGTAAGGAATCTATAACTAACGTGTTTCTTTCAGATCAACCAAGTAGGTGACCTCACTTTTCTAAGATGGGGTAAGGGCCACTTCATCTGTCCTGGAGAGCCCTTGGTGCCACTGGCTCCAAAACCCACACCTTTTGCCCTGGTTGAAAGTCTACCAGTGGTTCCGAAGCTCCTGGCTGGCCTCAAGAATTTTGGAAGCTTTTTCCATGTACTTTGCCATTCTGGACCTTAGGCCTAGTACATAGTCCACAATGTCTTGTTTGGGTTCTTGGAGACGCTTCTCCCAACCCTCTTTTACAAGACAGAGTGGTCCCCTGACAGGATGGCCAAACAGAAGTTCAAAGAGGGAAAACCCTACTCCTTTCTGAGGCACCTCTCTGTAGGGGAAAAGCAAGCATGGTAAGAGGACATCCCATCTCCTTTTGAGTTTTTCAGGGAGCCCCATAATCATGCCTTTCAATGTCTTGTTAAACCTCTCAACAAGACCATTGTTTTGTGGGTGATAGGGTGTAGTAAACTTGTACTGCACTCCACACTCTTTCCACATGTGTTTTAGGTAAGCAGACATGAAGTTTGACCCTCTGTCTGAAACCACCTCCTTAGGAAACCCTATCCTGGTGAAGACACCAATGAGGGCCTTGGCTACTGCAGGAGGAATAGGCCACGTTACAACGCATGCTAATACATCACATGCCATTAGAACGCGGTCATTACAACAACCGCGTTGTTACATCGCATACCATTACAACGCAAGTCGTTACAACGACTTGCTGTAGGGGGCGCGCTGGATTTTGGAATAGTACAATTTACTATTACAACTCCAGTCTGTGCAACAGTACGGAAGGTGTTGGATTTCAAATCCAATACCTTCTGCCCCCTACAGCAAGTCGTTGTAACGACTTGCATTGTAATGGTTTGCGATGTAACAATGTGGTCGTTGTAATGACCGCGTTGTAATGGCATGCGATGTAGCGCATGCGTTGTAAACGATGTTTCCCCTGCAGGAGCTGTAGTAGTCCTAAGGGGAATTGCCTCGGATACCTAGTGGCAAGATCCACTACCACTAGTACGAATTTGTTTCCTGATGCTGTGGGAGGTTAAATTGGACCCACTATGTCCACACCTACCCTTTCAAAGGGAACCCCAACCACTGGTAGTGGAATCAAGGGGGGCTTTGGGTGTCCACCTGTTTTGCCACTAGCTTGACAGGTGACACAGGAGCTGACAAACTCCTTTACTTTCGGAGACATCTGGGGCCAGTAAAAGTGGCTAACTAGCCTTTCCCAGGTTTTGGTTTGGCCCAGATGTCCAGCTAGGAGGATGTCATGAGCTAAAGTTAGTAGGAACTCCCTGTACTTCTGAGGCACTACTACTCTCCTAGTGGGTCCAAGGTTGGGGTCTCTGGCCTCCTCCCAATAGACTGTGGGTACCACTGACATCTCCCTTTTCCTGGGTAGCAGCTTGCTGCCTCAGGCTTTCAAGAGTTGGACAGTCTTGCTGTCCAAGGCACAGCTCTTCACTAGAGGGTCCCCCTGGGCCTAAGACTTCAACCTGGTAAGGGTCAAGCTCCATGGGCTCAGTTCCCTCTGGGGTGTCCAAGTCCTCTCCCTGGGGAGAGGGGTCCTGATCCTTTTGCTGTACAGAAGCTGGTCTTCCAGTCTTCTTACCTTTCCTCTTGGAAGGTTGGGCTATACTTTCAGGCTCCAACACTTCTTTTTCGGCTCTGTGCTCTAGTCTTGACACACAATCTCAGGGATGTCCAGCATTGCTGCATGGGTTTTTAGTTCTACCTCAGCCCATGCTGAGGTTACCAGGTCATTACCAAGCAGACATGCAGCTGGAAGCTTTGGAAAGACCACTACCTGTTTCAGGCCAGCAACCCCCCTGCCCCCCCAGTCTAATGTCACCATAGCCATGGCATGGTTAGTGGCAACACTGTCAGCACTGGTGACTGGGTAAGTTTTCCCAATCAGGTATTGCTCTGGGGAAACCAGTGGATCTCTCACCATAGTGACACTGCCATCTGTATCCCTCAGGGCTTCTATACTAGTCCCATTAATCCAAGGGTATTGCAAATATTTCTTTAAGTTGGGTGGCCACACAGCTAAAGTGGCCAACTTAACTTCCCCTTCTGTGACTAGAACTGCTTCAGTGTGCAACCCGATTTGCTCTGGGCACACTGCTGATCCCATCTGGAGACTGGCTACACCATTAGTAGCTGTAGGAGTATTAGGGGGCTTCTTGTTAGGACAAGAAGCATCTCCAGTTAAGTGTCCCAACTTCTTACAGTTGTTACACCAGGCCTTTAAAGGATCAAAGTTCTTTCCCCAGTACCTATTATTGGACTGGGAAGAGTTTTGGGACCCACCCCCCTTGTGCAGGTTTTTGGGGCCCTTTTGAAGACTCAGGCTTTTTATCTTGGGGATTCTCACCACCTTTCCCCTGGGGAGGTTTTGTAACCCCCTTTCTTTTGGTCACCCCCCAGTGGCTGTTTTTGTCACCCTTGTCTTGACCCAATGGTCTGCCACATGTCCTCCATTCGGTTGCCGACACGGACCTCAGGGTGGCGGTAGTCGCCCTAGATATCGAAAAAGCCTTCGATACTCTTCGATGGGCCTACCTTTGGGAAGTGTTGCAGAGAATGGGGTTTGGAGTTGAGAACATAGCCTGGGTTAAGCTCTTATATCAGGTACCGATGGCTAGGGTGCGGTCTGGGAGACGTGTCGGAGGCCATTAAGATCGGGAGGGGCACGCGGCAAGGATGTCCGTTGTCTCCGTTGCTGTTTGCCCTGGCCATGGAGCCTTTGGCGATATGCCTGCGGAGAAACATGGAGCCATGGGGTGTGACCATGGATGGTCGCACGCATGTAATTTCCCTATATGCGGATGACGCCCTCCTATATATATGTGAGCCAGAAAGGGCGATTCCCGTGACGTGGGAAATATTACATCGTTTTGGAATTTCCTCTGGTCTCAGTATTAATGGTCAGAAGACTATCCTTTTCCCGCTCGCGGGTTTGGCACGGGGGGAAGTTCAGGATCTCCCGGAGGTCGGCATGGCCTGGAAGCGCGATCGCTTCTGGTATCTTGGACTGCAGATTGCACATAGTCCAGAGGCCCAATATGATCTGAATATGGGACGGGTCTTGGATGGTCTAGAGGCGTCCATAGCGTTCTGGAATAGGTTACCTCTGTCGGTCATGGGGAGAGTAGCCTTGACAAAAATGGTGCTGCTACCCTGTTGTCTCTATGTGCTCCAGAACTCCTTTTGCAGAATCCCGAAGTCGACGTTTGATACACTTAACAGCCTCCTGATATCCTTGGTTTGGGCTGGTAAGCGGAGTAAAGCCAAATTGGATCTATTAAAACTTGACATGAATGAGGGTGGCCTAGGGTTGCCAGACCTCAGATTATACTATATGGCGGGCCTGCTACAGTATGCTGCCCAGTGGTGCATGGGAGAACGTACAGTTGAGATGGAATTACTGGGGAATTGGAATGAGGGGATGCAACTCCAGCGCTACCTAATGATGGGCTCGAGAGCTCCGAAGTCGTGTCCCTATATAGTTCGCCAGGTTACTGAGGTCTGGGAGCAGGCGGTGACTTGGGTGATTCAAAAAAACCCATATGCTAGCGCGCTACTGCTGCAATGGTTGCAGGGTTTTCAGAAGGCACAGGATGTCATGGACCTCACAAAATGGTATGAGGGAGGCTGTGCGACGGCTGGCGACTTATACCAGAATGGAACGTTTATGACCTTCCAAAATGCGCAGGACTGGTTCAGGTGCCACCGGGACACTTTTTACAGTACGCTAAGATATCACGTACCGTCCGGGAGATGTGGACAACATTTCCTGACTAACGGGTAGAGACCAATACCCTGGTGACATTGTTGGACCCAGGATCCACTCGAGGGCTTATATAAGGCGTTGAAGGCTGATCGGGGCTCGCATTTAGACGGGGTTAGGGCACGTTGGGAGGAGGACTTACCTGCCCCTCTGACGGATGGTGAGTGGAGGAGAGCATTAGCACAGGTGGCTGAAGCTACCAGTAAAGCACGATTTAAACTAATCCAATATTATTTTCTTCATCGCACTTACCTGACTCCCCAGCGTCGGGCTCGATTTACGCCAGGATTTTCTTCTGCATGCCCGCGATGTGGCACGGATCCGGCTACTTTTTTACATATGGTTTGGAGATGCCCCCGTCTTCAGCGGTACTGGCACCAAGTGGTGCAGTCTCTTGGCACAGTCACCGCAGTACGTATGGAGATCTCCATAAAGCACTGCCTATTGGGTGTCCTTCCGATGCCCAAGAAAGGGATGAGGATGCGCAACAGGTTCGCCCTCCTGGGACTGGTTCTGGCAAAAAGGCGAATAGCTATTCACTGGGTACAGCCTGGTCCACCTGCATGGACAAAATGGAAAGAGGACTTATGGGAATGGGGGGTAGCCGAGGAGTGTCGCCTTAGGATAGTGCGGACGGATGACAATGCGGAGGCTGATCTCCTGGATTGGGGGCTGATGTTGACCGAACTTTCCGCAACTATGAATGAGAGTGAGACGGATGGCGAGCATGGCACACAGGGCTCCATACACGACTTAACGCACCCTGAAGAGTTACTGCCCCCTACTCCTTCTCACAATATGAACGTGTGATTCACATACTAGTTATGAGTGCACTGCCAACTTTTCTACTGGATTATCTAGGTTGGGCCACCTGTCTGCCGCTGTCACGTGGGTGGGGGCGGGGGGGGGGGGTTTGGTTTTGGGGTGCACAGGGAATTATTCCCTAGTTGGGCTGGTTAGTAGTGTTGTTTATTTGTTATGCAGAGGCTAGAGCCTATGAACAAAAAAAAAATATATAAACTGCATTTACACTGTTATAATGGATGAATAGTGCGCACATGTGATGGTGATACTGTCTATGACCAACGTATGATATATGGATATCGCAAACTGTACTTTCCCTATATGGACTCCAACTGTCTGTGCATGTTTCATTTACTTGCCAAAATGGAAGTGTGTTTTTTTTTTTATAAACATAAGTTTAAAAAACAAAAAAACTTTTCATAAGTGCAATTACTTAAAAGATGTTCTTTCATAAACAAATTGTAAAGTCCATTGAAATCATGCAAATTATTTACAGTTAACCAACCATCTAGTGTCTTAACTGAGTAGTCAATGAAGTCAATCCAGGAATGGTTTTGTGAGCCCCTCTGAATCTAATTCTGTATTCCTCAGTTGTGAGTCCAAAGCCCTCAATCAGAGTTCTCTTCATGAGGTCATAAGACCCAGCATCTGCCCCTGTAAGGGTCAGGAGTCTGTCCCTGCAGTTAGCAGAGAACAGTTCCCAAAGGAGTGTCCCCCAGTTTGACTCCTTCACTTTTCTCATTTCACAGGCCCTCTCAAAGACTGTGAACCATTTTGTGATATCATCACTCTCTTCATATTTAGGGACAATCCCTTTGGGGACTTTAGGATCATAATATTGCTCTTTATCCTTATTGAGTATATTGCTGCCACCATTGATGGGTGCTAAGCCCATCTCTGCTCTCTCTTTCTCCAGAGCCAGGAGTCTGGTCTCTAGATCCAATCTTTTGGTCAACCTTGCTAAAAGGCTGTCCTCCTCATTAAGGCTGTCCTCAATGTCCTCAGTAGTACCTGATCCACTTGTGTGGGCTCTAGGTGCGGAGAGGTTTATTCTTGGAGTAAGGGCACTGGGGCCCTTTTCTCCCTGGGGGGGGGGGGGGGAGGTGGGTTGGACGGTATCCTCATCCCCTCCATCTTCTTCCCCTTCTGAGAGGTCCTCACCATTCTCAGAGAGATGGTCCTTAGCATACCCTGCCAACAGCTCCTGGAGCTTTTGTTTGTAGGGATGGGACCCTTTGACTATATGTTTGAGTTTGCAAAGAGACCTTGACTCCCTAAATTCTAAGTGGAGATAAGGGGTGAGGTCGAGCTCCTCAACCTGGTCCTCTAGGTCATTGTGGTTATTTCCACAAACAGCTGGGTTCTTGTTAAGAAACATTGTTAAAAAAAACTTCTAACCCCCGCTTATCCCTAACTAAAATGAACTGTTATTTTCTAAAATTCTAAAGGGACTTAACCAAGGCCCTAACAAGACTTTTAGTAATTTGGAAACATTTTGTCAATTCAAAAAAATCAGAATTCTAAAGGCAATTTAAGAGTTCTGTCATGTGATCAGGTGGTAACCAAGTTAGTCCAACAAATGCAAAGTTGTATATCCCACCGCTGATCCACCAATGTATGAAGCCGGCTCTATATATACTACACCAAAATGAGGTATAGTGTGCCCAGAGTCCAGTAGAACCCCAAAGGTAGGCAGAGGTAAAAGTAGATAGCACCTTACTCTCTATTTGTGGCAGTGTGGGCGAGCAGTAAGGCTGTATTAGAGGGTAGTGTTAAGCATTTGTTGTACACACTTAATCAGCAAATGATGTCACACACTCAAAGACTGAACTCAGACCAATTTTGTTTGTATAAAAATATTGTTACGTTATTTTATTTCTAGAACCAAGCCAAGCCTGGCACAGGTAAGTGAAATAAATGCTTTGCAAAAAATTATGCAATGCTTTGCAAAAGATTATGCAATGTTTACAAGTGAATGCAAGTTCAAATGCAGTTGTTTGAGATACAGTTAAGTCAAGGTATTGAAATTACAGTACAGATTACTTTTTCGTTACTTTTTAGATTACTTTTTCTACTCAGTGTGATATGCCTAGATATCACACTGGGACATTTCCTAGAGAAAAGGTAGGTAAAATCAGTTTTGCACAATTGTTATTTTTCAGGTTTACATACAAATCAACTCCACACTTAGAACATTTGTCAGAGAAAAACAGTCAATAGGTTCCTATGGAGAGAAATTAAGTTAACGGTTACCAGGTAAGTACTCGGTCTTTGGGGTTGAGCTTCTGGGGTAAGAACAAGGGTCAAGGATGCACTCTTGTTACACCCTCAGCAGCACTAGGGTGGCCGGGTGCAGAGTGCTGAGGCCCAATGCTATCCAATGGGGGATAGGGGGCCTCCGGTTGGTGGCTGCTTACGAGCAGGCCACTGGGTTGTGGGAGCAAAGCTCCTGGTGTTAGGCTCAGGGCAAAGGGAGATCCGAGTTAGCACCCAAAGTACACCCACAGCGGTGCAGGAGCGGCTGGGTGCAGGGTACTGTTTTGGCGTCTGGTGCCCTGTTGATTGCAATGGGGATTCTCCGGTTTCAACAAAGACTGCAGGCTCAGGGACGAAGATCTTTTGGAGGTGACCACCGGTTGGAGAGGTAAATTGGGATGCTGGGACACCGTCGGTTGGGCCACCCAAGGCCGGGGGGCTTCGGGTGCAGGGGTGTCTTTAGACGTTGGGTTTCTCTTACCAGCTCCGGTCGGGGGGATCCTCCAGAAAGAGGCTGCAGGCTTCGCTGGGGGATTTGAGGCAGGTCAAAGATAACCAGATCTCGGGTCAGAATCGCCAGGGAGACCCCCTCGTGGTGTTGGGCCACTCGAACTCGGGCCGTGGGCGACGGGTGCAGACTCGCAAATTTGGCCAGGGCTGGAGTCTGTGGGTGAACAAATCCAGTGTTCACGGGAGACAAAGTCTTTTCTTTGGAAGGCAGGGCAGGTCCTCGGGGTTCTTGAGGTTGCTGGCTGCAGGACACACCGCAGTTTCACTTGTTCGAGGTGGGGACAGGCCGGTAGGGCTGGGGCAAAGTCAGTGGGAATCCTCCTCTTGTTAGCTTCGGCACGGCTGTTCGGTCCTTCTTTTCTTCTTGTTGCTTGTCCGAGGAGGCAAGGTTCAGGGGTGCCCCTAAATACTAGATTTAGGGGCGTTACAGGCAAGTAAAAGGTTAGGACCAATGGGTCTCTTCCTTGGGGCGGGTACACCCCCTATTATGCCATCCTCCAGTGAGAGGGGGGCATATGCTTCACTCTGGTTGGCTGGGTCTCCCCATCTGCAAGATGGCGGGGACTGAGAGTTGTGCTTCACCTCGCCTCTCCCACCCGAGGGGTGGGGTTGGCAAAGGTGGGCACACAGCCCTTCCTCACTTGGTTTTCCCGCCAGTTCTCCCGCCCAAAGTGTCGTTTAGAACCAGTGTGGACCAGTTGCTGGAAGCAGCAAAGGGCCTGGGGAAGCTCACAAAGGCGGCAAGCCATTGAAGCTTCCCCTTCGTGGACACTGCCCATCCTGGGGGAGGAGGCTTGGCACCTCGACCCAGGATGTGCATTGTTTCAGGCCAAGAGCAGCAGGCTCTCGACCCAGGGGTCCAGAAACATGTCTGGTGGTGGCAGCTGGGGAGCAGCCAATCAGCCTGGATACTATTGTTAGGTCATTTTTCAGGGGGCATCTCTAAGATGCCCTCTGTGTGCATTTTTCATTAAATCCCACTCAGTGTGGGTTTTATGCGCTGAGACGTTTGATACCAAACTTCTCAGTTTTCAGTAAAGCCATTATGGTACTGTGGAGTTCGTAATGACAAACTACCAGCACCATATACTCTTAATGGCATTACTGCACTTACAATGTCTAAGAATTGGCTTAGACACTGTAGGGGTAGAGGGCTCATGCACCTGTACCCTCACAACTGGTAGAGTGCACCCAGCTAGAGGGGTGGCTGATCTATGTCAGGGCAGTAGGTTGTAGGCATAGCACACAAGGATGTGTTCCATGTCGACTCTTCACTTTGTTCTGCACCAAAACACGCAGCCTGCCAATGCAGTGTGAGAGTGTGAAGGTACAGGGCCTCTAAGGGTGGCACAATAATTGCTGCAGCCCTTAGAGGCCTTCCCTGGTCACAGTGCCCTGGGTACCATTTACCAGGGGCTGACCTGTGGCCAGAGAGTGCCAATTGGGTTTGGTCTTCAATGCAGTTTTAGGGAAATTACATAGGCCCTGGGTACCTGATTGGCAGGAGCCCAGGGCACACTCAGTCAAAGTACATCAGCAGTTCAGCAAAAAGTGGGGGCAACCATGCAGAAAGAGGGCACTTTCTCACAGTAACATTTTCTTATCCAGTATTGGAGTATCTTTCATAGATTCACATGCTTGAATCAAAATTAACAAGCAGTATCATGATAAGTGTAAGTACCCATAAGTGGATGGTGCGTAACATTGATATACATTTGTAGATAATGCATGTTTAAGTGAAAACATGGAGATATACATATACACACACACACACACACATATATATATATATACACACACACACACACACACACACACACACATATATATATATATACACAAAATTCTATACAGGTATAGGATTACATATCTATGTCTAAAAATATACAACCATCTTCATAATGTACATTAAGATAAGCATTTATATGTAAAACTTCAGATAATCCAAATTGAGAGAGAAGTTAAGCAGTCATGTAGCAATTTATGGAAACATTTAACCTTGAAAATAAAAGAAAAAACACCTCTACTTAAAGAGGCTCACCTTATTTAAATAGATGGCGTAATACAGCCTGGCCCACTGCTGCGTCGCTACGCTGCATCGATTCCAGGTAGTAGTGCTGTGTGAACGTGGGGGTGCTATATTCCACGTAGCAGCATGGCATATTTTTTCCAGTGGAATGCCCACAAACAGCAGTGGAAGTGGAGACTGCTCTCGCTGAATTAGCTTTAGCTTTGTTGGTCAAAGGCTTGCCCGCCTTGGCATGGCAAAACTGAATCGTCACCGAGATCCATCTTGCAATGGTCGGTTTTGTGACAGTGGTGCCCTACCAACCTTGTCCATAGGCTACAAGTAGCTGGTCAGTCTTGCGAATGTTTTTAGTTCTTTGCAAGTAAAATTTGAGGCATTGCTTAATGTGAAGAGCCTGTTCAGCCAGCGTGGCTGAATTGGGGAAAAATGTTCAAAGAATGACAGGCTCATTAAGGGGAAATTGAAAAGGAACCTTTTGAATTGACTTGGGGTTCGTTCTGAGAAGCACAAAGTCATCCGTGAAGCGAATAAAAGGTTCAAGAGTGGTAAATGCCTGAATCTCACTGACTCTTCTGGTAGATGTAAGTGCAAGGAGAAGAGCAACTTTCCACATGAGAAACTTGAATTCAGCCCTATAAATTGGTTCAAAAGGCTGCGTCATTAGTTGCAAGAGGACCACATTAAGATGTCAGTCCGGAAGAGGAGCTCGCAACGGCGGGAAAGCCCTGAAGAGTCCTTTAATGAATTGCTTTATAAATATTGTGGAACAGAGAGATAATGCCTGAGAAGAGCATTTGTACCTTGAGAGAGCAGGTAAGATTTGCTCTGGAGAAGCGTGTAAGTTGTTTTGTTGACACCAATGACAATCTCTTCTACTTCAGTTTGTAAGTCTTGTTGGTGCCTTCTGCTCTAGACTTGGAAAGAATATCTTGGCATTCCTGTGTGATTTTCAGATTCCGAAATTTGTCAAATTCAGGAGCCATGCATGGAACTGGAGAGATGCTGGTTCTGCATGGTATATCTGACCCCTGTTCACTGTCAGGAGGGATGGAGCTGGGAGAAGACTAATGGGCTGGTCTCCGAAAAGAGGAAAAGCTCCGAAAAACCAGTGCTGCCTGGACCATTTGGGAGCAATCAAAAGAATACGACAGTGCTTCATCTTCATCTTGGTGAGGACTCTGGGGATTAGTGGGATCGACTTACGCATAAATCCCAGACCAGCTCTTCGAAAGGGCGTTCCCCCATGACCCTGAGAGAGGAAATCGACTGGCGTAGATCCGGCATTTAGTATTCGTTTGTTGCAAAGAGATCCAGCGCTGGTTCCCCCATAATGAGAATATCCTGTTCAGCTGCTGCTGGTCTAGTTCCCACTCGTGGCAGCTGTCCTTGGGTCCTGCTGAGAGCAGTCACAAGCGTGTTGTGGACTCCAGAAAGATGCTCGGCCTTTAAGGATATTCCGTGAGCTGTGAGCCAATCCCAAAGCTCTTGGGGCTTCCTGAGAGATCGGGTTCCTCCCTGTTCGTGATATAATACATGCTGGTCGTATTGTCGGTATGAACCAGTACGGAGGATTTTGTGATTCTTGGTAGGAAAGCCTACAGGGTGAGGAACATGGCCTTGAGTTCCAAACTGTTGATGTTAGAGACTTTTGACTTGTTGACCACTTTCCTTGGATCTGAATTTCTTGCAAGTGGTCAACCCTCCATGGAGGCATCTGCAGTAAAGACAAAATCTGGTACTAGTAGCAGAAACATGAGGCCTTGAGAGAGATGTGGAATGTGAGACCACCATGCCAGGGTAGGTAACATCCGAGGAGTAATGGAGATTAAGTCGAAGGACCCTTGCAACTGGATCCACTGGAGCTGTACTTCCTCTTGTAACGGTCTAAATCTTGAGGCGTGGCATGGGGACCAAGTTTATTGCTGAGGAGATCATGCCTAGGAGCGACTTGAACAGTCTCACAGAAACGCACTGTTTTCCTGCAATGCTTTGAGCCAAGTGCGCCAGCCTTCTTTGTCTGTCTTGGGAGAGGAAGGCCCTGTTCTGTATTGTGTCGAGATCAGCTACGAGAAATGTCATTATCTGACTGGGAGTGAAGGAAGACTTTCGCAAATTTACATTGAGACTCAGTTTTAGGAATAGCAAAAGACAGGCTTTTGTTGTCTTGGCAGCTTGTTCTGGCGAGAAAGCTTTTAACAGCCAGCCTTCTACGCAAGGGAATACCTAATGACCTTGCTTCCTGAGTGCTGCTGCTACTGGGGCCATGCACTTGGTGAATATCCGCGGTGCGGACTTGAGACTGAAGGGAAGGACCTTGAATTGGTAATGGATACCAGCTACTGTGCAACGAAGATATTTGCAGTGCTTGGGATGTATGGGGATATGGAAGTAAGCATCTTTCAGGTCTAGAGAGGTCATGAAGTCTCCGCTGTTGAGGCAATGAAGGATGTCGCAGAGTTACCATTCAGAAGGATTGCTTGCGGAGGAACTTGTTGAACTTTCTGAGATCCAGGATCAGTCTCCACTCCCCTGATGTCTTGGGGGTGAGGAAACAACGGGAATAGAATCCTTTTCCCTTTTGAGCTCTTGGGACCTTCTCTATTGCTCCCTTGGAAAGCATTAAAAGAGCTTCCTTCAGCAATAAGTGTAGATGAGGGGAAAGGTTGGTGACCTCCCATTGGAGTAGTTGGTGGTGGTTCTGTAAACTCCAGGATATGGCCATAGCTGACAAGGTCCAATACCCATCTGTCTGAAGTGATGGTTTGCCAATGCGGGAGGAAATGATATATTTTCGCACCCACGGGTTGAGAGGATGTCGTAGCTGGTACCTGGAAAAGGTCACCGTTTGCGACCGGTGTCACGGCTCTGAGGAGGTGGTCTTCTACGAGGCCACTGTTTGAAGAAACCAGCTGTAGAGGATTGTCGATATGATTGTTGCTGGTATCCTATTCTGTGGCTGGTATGACTGGTATTGCTGAGAGCGCTGGCGGAGCGCAGGCGGAGAAACCACAGCCCGAGCTCCTCTAAAAGGCAGTTTACGGTACTGACGGGTGGCTAAAGATTTTGCAGTATCGGTGTCTGTTTTGATGGCAAGGAGAGCCTTGATGTGCTTGCCGAACAGTGTGTCACCGTCATAAGCCATGTCCAGTATTTTTGATTGATCCTCCGGTCGAAATGAGGTCACCTTTAGCCTTCCTTGGCGTGGAACAACGGCTGCGCCAAGCAGCTGACGGAAGCATGTAGATGCAATGCCCGTGGCACAATCTATAATTTCGGACTATGTCCACTCACCCTGCAACAAGATTAACTTTGCTTCGGGCCGTTTATCTTCAGGAATGAGGTCAATGATATCCCCGATATCAGACCGTATCTGGCGGTCATAGACGCCTAGAATGGCGAGGGAGTTAGCTGCTCTCACCATAATTGCGGACATGATGGAAAATCTTTTCCCTATGGTATCTAGAGGCGCCCCTCCTTGTCCAGTGGAGTGGAAATAGGAGTAGATTGGTTTTTCGACCTCCTCTGAAACGCCTGTCAAAAATGACAGGGAATCCTCCCGTGCTCTGTACTTCATGTCTATGTGTGGAAGGACAGCTGGAACAGTGGCCGGGTTTTTCATAATCTTTACTCCTGTAAGCCAGGCCATAAAGGCCGCCAACGTCATCAGATTCCTCAACTTCCAGAAGATGGCTCGGAGTTAGAGGTGAAACCTTACTAAGCGAGGTGATCTCACGGCAGATGTGCTGGAGATCCTGGTAACCTTTATTGTCATCGATGAAGGCGTGGACGATATGGTCTACGGTACCGACAGTACCGCCGTCGACAGTACCACCGTCAATGGAGAAATCGTCGACAGCATCATTGTGGACGGGGCCGTCATCGACAGGAGCGTCATTGAAACCATCACCGACGGCAGAGACGTAGTTGGGAACCTAGTAGATGGCTAGATCTTTGTCGACGAGATGGGAGCGCTAACGGCTGCTGTCGTCGTTTTCACCGACGAGATAGTGGTGCTGGTGGTCGTTGACGGTGAGGTCTTCGTCAATAGGGACCTTGTAGAGGATTTTTGCCTCAGAGTCAGTAGATTAGGCATGAGGGCGGTCTCTGTCCCTGGCGGAAAGTGAGGGTGGGCCAGGTAGAGATGTCTCAGAGGAGAAATTACGTACTTTCTCCTTTTTCTTGGAGCTGTGAGGCTGGTGAGAAGTCTTGAGGGATTTCCTGGACCCCTCTGACGTTCCTTCCAGAGATCTAGCCCTTTTTTTGAGACCTGGCAGAGGAGTCACTGTCCTCATCAGAAGACTTCTTCCGAGTCTTGGTCTTCTGAAGCCACAAGAGTAGCCGCCCTTCCTTGTCTCTCAAGGTTTTTGGAAAAAAAGTGCAGCAATTTTTGCACTCCTTTTCATCATGTTTTGGATGGAGGCAGTAAATGCAGTTCTTATGTGGATCACCCACATGGACTAACTTCTTCCCACAGGTCTTGCAAGGACGGAAAAGGCCTTTCTTGGCAGTTATATTAGCAATATGTAGAAGAATAAGCTTTGAAATGAGAAAAAACTGAGCAGAGCTTAGGGAGACTCCCTTCACACACAATGTGCGGTGAAAATCTGAGGGAATCAGCCTCTCTTGGGAGTGTTCTAGAGGGTGCTACGACCTGATTGGTCAAAGTTAAAAGTTTGGCCCTTTTTTAAAATAGGACATTGATAGGCGATTAAATTCATGGCCTAGGAACGTTTTAGCCTTTGCCAAGTTATAGATACATACTGCTTTACTAAGGTTCCATGGGACTCCCACTTTGACGACGGGGAAAGATACAAGCATGTGAATCCATTATGAAGGATACCCCAATACTGGATAACATGTCATTACTTGTGTCTGTTATAGCATACTAGCTGTCTAATGTTACATGTGCCTCTAGAAGGAGTGTATGAGGACCCTGGAAAGAATTAGGTTACTTCACACTGTTGGGCTTTACTTTCTCTGAGCTTACATCCTGCAAATCCTGCAATGAAGTCAAAGTGGTCCCTTCTTCAGCATCAGAGAAGAGTTCTTCAGTGACCTCAGCCACAGTCCAACAAATAGACAATATATCATCAGATGGAAGCTCCCCACATGATACAAAGGCCTAGTAATAAGTTGCCAACTACAGCCTGCCATCTTAACACATTGCTTTAAACCAGTCATTAATGGCACGTGTGGATGAGAAAGGCAATACCCTCTTTTTTTTCTGTAGCCAACTGGAACAAAGGGAAACAAAATTCTCGTCAATGGAAGGAGACAGTGAACAATGTTAAAGATGCCGAGAATGAATAAGCTGGTGAGAAAGCCTGTCTCAGCATACTGCTGGTAGACAGGAATACAGGAGACTGGCCTGGCTAGATGAGGTTTGGCCAGGATGCAGAATCAGCACCAGAACTGCATGCTAGTGCTGTAGTCCCTGTGAAAACCCAAGTGTCTGCATTCTTTTTGAGAAGTGTTGTTGGGTCCTGTATGCAGCACAGGCAATTTACACCCACGTGGGAAGGAGAGATATGAAAGAGTACCAAGTAGGTCTTTTTTGTTTTAACCCATTTAAAGGATAAAGTCTAAACAAAGTTACAGTCTCCAATGATGCCCAGAAAAACACTGTAAGTGATCTTTCGTGAAAGTAATAGGGCTTTGTTATGTTATATGGGTTTGTAGAGCGCATGGCTACCCCAGCAACGGGACGTCACAGCGCTAGTCTCAGAAAAAAACAAAAAACTGCAGATGATGACCAGACGGAAAGGTATCCCACGGAGTACTTAGATAAAAAACAGCCAGGTCTTCAGGGATTTCCTGAACGGCCAGTGGTTCTGAATACTCCTAAGATGTAAAGGAGGTGCGATCCAGAGAGGAAGGAGCATTTGCACGGAATGAACGGCCACCCACTCTTACTCTTCTAACACGTGGCACACAAGCCAGGTTTAGATCAGCTGAGCGCAGAGGCCGTGGGGGTAGGTACGGAGACAGCAAATTGAACAAAATGGGGGCTTCCTGGGAGAAAAAGATCTTGTGGCCCATGCACACAGCCTTAAAATGAACATACTTGTCCACAGGGAGCCGATGAAATCTGTGAATAAGGCCAGCGACCGGGCAATACTTCAGAAGAGAAAACAGCAACCTTGCCGCGGCGTTTTGGGCCTTATGGAGTTTAAAGGGAATCAAGAATACTAAGAATGGGTTTGAGCCCACGTAGAAGCCCAAAGCAAGTACCTACCATCGCTTTCGCCAGTGCTTCAAAAGTTAAGGCACTGTCCACCCAGACACTTAGGTTTTTGACCACCAACTCGGGACAATTTAATTTAAATTTAATTTAACAAATTTGTAATGCGCACAGTTACCCCGAGGGGTTTCCTGTTGCAGGGACAAGTAGAAAGCCAAAGGGAAGGAGGCCACCAGTGGTCGTCCCAGGACTGACAGTCCTTACCTAGAAGCAGAATTTTAAACTTATTCCTGTTCAGCTGCAGGCAATTAGCAGCAGTCTAATCTGCGAAAGTGTGGCATCATGTAACTAAATGAATCTTGGAAATGCCACTTTTTTTACACACATTTGTGATGGATATGCTAACTCAGTGCACACTACTGTTGATACATGTTATTCCAATATCATTACTTGCGGTCAGATGATGTTCTTAAAATTAAAGAAATCGCTCATGGGCTGCAAAATAGTCTGTCACCGTGGCAAATATGTTGTCCAATTCCATGTATTAACACTCATTTAAAAAACATACTACAGAACAAATTTGAAAATTAGTTCTGCCAAACACTTACCATATGTATCATAGGGGTCAACGTTGGGACTAGGCATGTTCCACCACTGGATGCTTGCATCAATGCCACCACTAAAACACTGCTCTCCATTTGAGCTCACCACCAAAGACAATACAGGTCCTCTACAAGGGAACAGAAATGGCCACTTAAGTAACAAGACCACAGAAGGTACAAAACAGTGCAATATAAACTCTGCCTTTTTCACTTACGAGATGGTCTCCTGAAAGTTTCAGGTGCCTGTTGAGTAATAATGAGCAATCAAAAGGAAACCAGTTACTAACCTTTAACAACCATTTTGGAAATTGATATCAATTATAAATTCACATGGGGGGGCGTGGCCAAGATGGTGACCGGAGGGGACGCTGCCTAAAGAGCTCCGCGGCCGCCCGTGGAAACATCCTTCATCATCCTGCCTACCCAGGTCCCAGAGTACCCTTACTGGCATCCTTGGTCGTAGGGGTCGAGAGGAAGCCCGTGTATTAAAGAATTGGGGACGTACCCGCTGCGATCCGGAGCGGTCCGTGATCCCATTGACGCGGAGTGAGCAGGGGTGCAGCCGAGGGTGTTGCGGCGGCTGCCCGTGCACAGATGACGACTGTGGCCCAGCTGCCTGTTGGCGTGACTGGTTAGATCCGGGAGCCTGCTTCGTGACTCCTGGTCTGGGAGTTTAATCCCCGAACTGCGCAAAATTGGAGGCAGCGCTGCAGAGGGGCCTGGTCTAGCGGAAGGAGCCGGGGACTGGCGTGGCCCGTGGACGGAGGTGCGGCGGCGCTGGACTCTTCCCCCCCCCCCTCCCTCCCTCCGTGGAGGTTACAAGGGCGCAGAAAGCGGGTGAGTGCAGCGAGCGAGAGGAGGCCCCGGTGCGGCAGCCGTAGGAGACAGGCAGTGTAGGCCCACGCGGAGTCGGAGGAAGTTGGGGCCTGGCGGAGATCGGAGAGATCCGTGTGCAGCAGGGCCTGGGACTGCACCCCTCCCCCGTGGGCCTTGCAGGGAGGACGCTGGGCTGCTCGGATCCAGGCGCTGCAGGAGCTTAGTGAGGCTCGGGGGGACACGCACTTGGAGTGGTCTGCCTGGTCCTGGGCCCCTGGCTTGGAGTGAGACCCCTGAGAAGGCACCGGTGGTTAAGAGCCGGACGTGAACGGCGCTCACACTAGAGGTGAGGTGACGGGGCTGGAGCGAAGGGGTGATCTCTGGTGGAATCTGGTGGAGTGCGTGGGCACCACGAGGGCCTAGAGAGAAAATGGACCCACAAAGTAAATTGAAGGGAGAATAAGACACGGCCACAGCAAATATTAGTGCAACTGCCTTGAGTGGGCCAGAAGTTTCAATAAATGAACCTAAGAGCACTATTATTGGCGCCAAAATAAGGCCTTGTAGTAGCAGATGAATACTGACTGTCTGGACTTAAAGGTTTTGGTGTGCAGTCAGCACCCGGGAGGACTACATGTCATAATTTTGTCTGCATAGGGGCCCGCAGCTCAAACACGAGAAATTGACGACCTCTGATTCTGCACTCCCACCCAACAGAGTAGCAGGGTTCCTGGTACATGCCGGAAGAACCTGTGTACGTACCTGGCAAGTGGTAAACATACTCTGCACTATAAAAAATACAGTGAGGAGAAGCTGGGTGCTCTCCCCGCAGTGGGGGGAAACCACGCAATGGGCAAAGACAGACCTCATAGAGGGGCCCAGCAGATGAAAATGGACCACTACACAGCACAGGGGGCACCGCCGAAAGCCGACCAGCCACAGGCGATACAGACTGGGAATGATACATACCGGCCAGAACCTACAGGAGCTCAGATACTTGCAGCTATTGAGGCTTCCAGTGCAACCGTCCAGGCTAAAATAGATGCGGTGTCGCTGGACGTTGGGCTACTGCGAGCAGATCTCCGCACTGTTGCGGACCGCTCGCTGGCCACAGAACAAACGGTCAGCGAGCTACAGAACGAAGTCTCTACATTGAAGGCCACGTTAACTGAAGTCACGAACAGGACGGCGGCCTAGGAGCGCCGGGCAGAGGACGTCGAAGGACATCCCCGAAGATGCAACTTACGTTTTGTGGGGTTTCCGGAGGGCGTGGAGGAGAAGGAGCCGGAGCTCTTCCTGGAAACATGGATCAAATAAGTATTTCCCATGGCTGAACTCTCCTCGATCTTTATTGTGGAACGCGCGCATCGGGCGCTGGTGGTGCCGCCGCCTCCAGGGGCTCCACCTAGGACCCTAATAGCCAAAATCTTAAATTTCAGGGACAGAGATTGTATTCCTAAAGCGGCCAGGCGTGAAGGAGATCCCGCTTTCGGAAATCAAAAGGTCCGTATATTCCCGGATTATACCCGCCTAGTCCAGCAGCAGAGAGCGTCTTTCATCGGAGTGAAGCAAAAACTGCGCGCTATGGGCCTGCAATATATGCTTCTTTATCCTGCAAAATTGAAGGTTCTCCATGCAGACCGGACACATTTCTTTACGACTCCAGAAGCGGCCTGGGATTGGCTGGAGGTCTATGGGGACGAGCGGATACCGCGCAGAGGGAGAGAAGAGGAGAGACCCTCGGGTGCCCCCAGGAAGGGGAAAAGCGGATGCCGTCGTAGGAAATCCCAAAAACCCTCCAGATCAACGCAAAGAGTAGTGGTGCAGAGAGATGGCTCCTTGGAACTTGAACGGACAGATTCCGGTGGCGAGGGCAGGATATCGCCTAGAATAGATCCACAAACGCAGCGTGCGGAAAGGGAGGCGGCTAAAGCACTAGTGGAGGTGGTGACAGCCACAGGCTCGGACGCCAGCACAGGAGACATTGTTGAGGAAACCTGAATGAGCTGTGGATAGCACTGGCAGCTGGAAATAGGATGGAATTCTTATAGAGGACTGAGACATGGATCGGGGTGTCTCCTTCTCCCCCCCTGCTCTGCACAGTGTATTGTGTTGTGATGGTGCTTTTTACTTACCCCCGGAAACGATCGATCAACCTGGGACGGACATAGATATTAACGGGCGGATAACGCCTCCCCTCTTTCCGTCTTCTTTCTTCCAATCTTTTCCCTATTCATCTTTGTTTTGTTTTCTTATTCTTTTGTATTGTCCATTCATCATTCAATCATTTGATTGGAGTATTCTATTTTTGAGTGGCAGTAGATATGATGATATGAGTGTGTGGTATTGTGAGGTGTGTGGATGGGTGTGATCATGACTGGGATTGAGAAGGGCGCGGCTGACGGACACTCAGGTGCCTGGAAAGGGCGTCGTTCCAGTCCGGCCACGGATACGTATTAGTTGTCTGCATGGTACGGTGGGTGGATCGATTGAGCGATATGGTGTGCATGGGGAGTGTAAGTGTATTTTTAGTCTGGTTATGGAGATTTATTACTAGACTGGGAAATGTTGATATATTGACAAAGTTTAAGAGCGGGAGGTGGGGGTTTGAGGATTTCGTGGGGATGCACGATTTGTTATTACAGTGTCTACCCGGGGGGTGGGTTGTTTGGAATGTTCAGTTTACAGTTCTCCCTGGCGGCGATGATGGCCGCACGCAGGCTGTACTTCTATTATACGAGGCAAGCTGGGATCAGATGACATGGGACAACACAATATCGTAACATGGAATGTGCGGGGGCTAAATTCGTTTGTGAAACGTTATAGGGTACAAACATATCTGCGGCGACAGGGTATTCATGTTGCTATGCTACAGGAGACGCATCTGTTAGAATCCGAGATACAAAAACTCCACAAGAAATGGAGAGGACAATTGTTTGCGTCTACCTACTCCTCTTATGCCAGGGGGGTGGCTATATGGCTGGCTCCACAGGTCCCGTTTAAACTACGGAAATATGAGGCAGATGTGGAGGGCAGGTATGTGATAGTGCATGGTGAATTGGATGGTGTGGAGGTGTGCCTGGTGAATGTTTATGCCCCGAACATTGATGATGGTGAGTTCTTTGGTGTCATGGAGAGCTTACTCCTCCCATACGTTGGAATCCCTCTAATCTGGGCGGGTGATTTTAATTGCATACTAGATGGCCTTATGGATAGACACCCCCCCCAAACAACACACCAAACCACATATGTCGATATCACTGAGCGAGGTGATGAGCGGGCTGAACTGTATTGATGTTTGGCGCGAAACACACGCAGGCGAACGAGGCTACACTTGTTATACCCCGGCCCGGGAGGTGTACAGTAGGCTCGACCGTTTTCTGCTCTCGCAGGAAGCATGCGGAGCGGTTATGCGGACTACTATACTGGGCCGGTTTTTGTCGGACCATGCTCCGGTGTTGTTAGAATGGGGACCAAGGAGACATAGGCCGAGTGTTCCGCTGTGGCGTTTGCAGCCAGCTGCGTTGCGCAATGCGATATTTAAAGAAGAACTCAGGGAGGTCATTACTGGATACTTTACTACCAACTGGTTGTCAGCTAGCACTAGGAGCATGGAATGGGACACGCTCAAGGTAGTTACTAGGGGGGATTGTTTATCCAGAGTAGGGGGCACCAGAAAGAGGCTTGAGTCAGAATTGACGACTACGGAAGATAGACTGGCTAGGCTTCAGCGTGAGGAGCGTGCGGAGGGACGAGACCAGGGCCCGCTCCTGCAGACACAACGCCAAGTTGGAGACATCTGGGATAGGTTAGATTGTTTGGTTCGTCGGGAATATCGTCAGCTCTTACACAGAGAGGGGGATAGGTCTGGCAGACTGCTGGCATGGTTGTTGAAATGGGAGCGCCCTCCCCCACTGATACTGGCGCTGCGCAGTCCTGATGGCACCCTGGCCACCACGTAGGCTAGCGTCAACAGGGTGCTATTTAACCATCTTGCTGATCTATATAGGGAGGTTCCGGAGGCGGAGATGCCTATGGATGGGGGATATCTCACTGGTGTTCCCCTCTCGCGCCTCACGGACGAACAGAGGGAGGAGTTGGAGGCAGCACTGCATCTAGAGGAACTGCAGGAGGCACTCCGAGCTATGGCTCGCTTTAAATCACCAGGACCGGATGGAATTCCGGTGGAATTCTACCAGACATACGCAGATACTCTGCTACTACGCCTCTTAGAAACCCTACAAGAGGCCAAACAGGTTGGGTGCCTGCCTCAGTCCATGAGGGAGGCGCAGATAATCATGCTCCCCAAGCCTGGCAGAAGTGTAGAGGACCCTGGTGCATATAGACCGTTGTCCATGCTGGGGGTGGATGCTAAATTGCTCGCCAAAGTCCTAGCTATAAGATTGAGTAGAGTCGTGACCTCCCTGGTTCATGAGGATCAGTGCAGTTTCATACCCGGGAGAGGTACTCACATGAACATACGTCACTTGTCCCATGTTCTCCACTCCGTGGCCGATAGTGAAATCCGGGCAGCAGTTGTGGCCTTGGACATCGAAAAGGCCTTCGATACTTTACGATGGGGGTATTTATGGGAGGTATTGAGAAAGATGAGTTTCGGAAAGGACTACATCTCGTGGGTCAAGCTGCTCTAGAACCACCCGAGAGCGAAACGGGAGCCAGGTATCGGAGATTATCCGGATTGAAAGGGGCACGCGACAGGGGTGCCCGCTGTCGCCGCTGCTGCTTTTTGCATTGGCAGTGGAGCCTCTGGCAGTGAGGCTGCGGACGGACATGGCACCATGGTATAGTAGTAGATGGCCGTACCCACATGGTTTCATTGTATGCGGATGATGCGCTACTGTACATTAGACAGCCGGAAGAGGCGATCCCGGTACTTATGGAGACGCTGGCCTCCTTTGGTGCGGACTCCGGCCTTTATATTAATCGTCAGAAATCAATATTGTTCCAGCTGGCGGCCCTTGCGCGAGAGACCCCTCGGGACCTTCCCAATGTGGGCCTGGACTGGGAAAGTGAACACTTTAGATATTTGGGCATTCAGGTAGCCCACCAACCAGACGCCCAGTTTGATCTAAATATGGGTAAGGTTCTCACACGGCTAAAAACGTCAATACAATTCTGGAACAAGCTTCCACTGTCAGTAATGGGAAGGGTGGCTGTAGCTAAAATGGTAATGCTGCCCCGTTGCCTATATGTGCTGCAAAATTCCTTCTGCAGAATCCCGAAATCCACATTCAACGCCTTAAATGGCCTCCTGATTTCGCTGGTGTGGGCGGGTGGTCGGAGCAGAGTTAAACTAGAAACACTCAAATTGGACTTGGACATGGGGGGCTTTGGGCCTACCTGATTTTAGGTTATACTACATCGCAGGGTTGCTGCAGTATGCCGCGCAGTGGTGCACGGCAGACCGCACAGTGGAAAAAGAGCTACTGGGGGACTGGAATGATGGGTCACAGCTACAAAGGTTTTTAATGATGGGTTCGAGAGTCCCCAAAGAATGTCCTTACATAGTACGGCAGGTAGCCGAGGCCTGGGAACAAGCAGTCATGGTGGTCCTCCGCAGGGCACCATATGCTGCGGCGCTCCCGCTCCGGTGGTTACGCGGTTTTCAAAATATTCAGGCATCTATGGATATCTCAAAATGGCACGAGGGAGGTTGAGTATTGGCAGGGGATATGTACCAGAACGGAATCTTTATGACTTTTAATGAGGCACAGGACTGGTTCCAGGTACCGGCAGGACACTTCTTATAGTACGCTAAAATTTTGCGTACGACCCGAGAGATATGGACAACTTTTCCGGAGGAACCGCAGGAGTCACGCACACTGACGACGCTGCTGGATCCAGGATCCAGCAGGGCCCTCATTTCGCGAATATACGCAGCACTAAAGGAGGATCGCAAGACTGACTTAATAGCAGTCAGGAGGAAATGGGATGATGACCTGTCTGTGCCACTGACAGATGGGGAGTGGAAAAGAGCATTAGCACAGGTGTCCGAAGCAACAAGTAATGCTAGGTTTAAACTCATTCAGTTCCATTATTTGCATCGCACATACTTAACACCACAGCGCCGAGCACGGTTCACCCCGGGGATAGTCCCATCATGTCCCCGCTGTGGCACAGACCCCGCCACATTCTTACATATGACATGGACTAGTGTCCGATTGCAGAGGTATTGGGAACAGGTGGTACAGACATTGCGCTCTGTGACAGCGATGCGAATAGACATCTCTATAAAACACTGCTTGCTGGGTGTACTCCCAACGCCGAAGAGAGGGACGCGAATACGTCTTAAATTTGCAATGCTGGGTCTGGTTCTGGCTAAACGACGTATTGCAATAAACTGGATTCTTCCCGCGCCCCCCTCGCTAGATAGATGGTGCAACGATATGCATGAATGGGGTGTGGCGGAAGAATGTCGCCTCAGGGCCGTGAGAACGGATGAGAATGCGGAGATGGACCTGACAGAATGGGGACACATGCTAACGGAGCTGTCAATGACAACTGCACAGAGAAATGACGGGGTCACACCTACACAGTCATCTACGCATAGCGCGCTGGTCCCTGGTGCAGAGAATACAAATAGCCAACCCGCACCCATACTGAACTAGTTAAGTCATTATGTCTACTAGCTTGGAAAATGTATGCTACTGCTGCTGGCGCCGCCGGGGAGAGGGGAAGGGGTGGGTTTAATTTCTGGTTAAATATTATTATTGTTATGTAAAAAATATACGGTGCATTGCAATATAAGACATTCATTGGACCAGTATAAATGATCTCTGATTTACATGGGAAGAACCACTGTTTGAGAATACTGGATGCCGTACGATATGTATATGACAAAATGTATATGCTATGACGCAATGCTACCAATAAAAACAAGTTTAAAAAAAAAAAATTATAGATTCACATACTGGCATCAAATGTTGAATCCTGAACTGCACATTTTAGTCTCTGCGGTCAGGGGCCATCCAATTAGTAATTACACTTCTCTACCCAAGTCTACTGCCCTTCTTGCACCCCAGCCTCTTTTGTTTTTAGTTATGTCTGAGTGCAAGACCATTACCAGCCTCAACGTTCCATTCTTATGTGGAAAAAAGAATGAAGGGACGTATACTTCCTTGCCTCTTGCTCTTCAAATGGCACTTCTCTTTTACTGCCCGATAGTTTGTGGTTCTCTTTATTCTCTACCAATAAATAATGATCAGTCCTATTTTGTGGCTAGGTAATTGGTTTCTGGGTGTTTGTCGGAATTCTAGGCAGCAACCCACAGCACTAATTTGTCTGAGATTATTATGCCTCATGCTGTGAATAAAAATTATGTATAGAGAGGTCCTAAAGCAAAGTAATCACAGTAATTGTTTGGAAGACGTAACATCAATAGTGGAGTGACCTCAAACTTGAACTGTCCCAAAATGAGAAGTATATCATATGCCAAAGAGAAATTTGTATACTAATGTATTATATTGTATTACACTGACAGCCGGGGAGGAGGGAGGGTTGTTCATGACTTCGTGAGTAGCATTTTTTTCTGCAACATAGGATTTTCACTGATAGTCATGAACAAAGAACAGAGTAGCAAGCATATCGCCACTATGAGGCTGTCAATATAAGAAAGGGAAACACTATATACAAGTAAGGCTTGTAGAGAAGTTAAGCAATCTGAGTGGGTTACTTAAATACATTTCGCAGAGTTGCTTGACCCACAAGGGATCAATTCGAGAATCTTCATCTATACAATCTCTAGTGAAAATATGAGATAATTTCCAAGTTGCTGCCATACATATTTCTGAAAGAGGAACATTTGCGTTCCAAGTAGCAGTTGATGCTTTTCCTCTAATGGAATGGGCTCTTCGTTTACTAGGTGAAGGTTTATTTGCCAGATGGTAGCAACATACAATGCAGGAGACTATCCACCAAGAAATGGTCTGTTTGGAGGATGCTAAACATGTATGTAAAGGACCATCAATCATAAAAAAATATATGTTCTTTTTCTAATGGATTTAGTTGTATCTATATAAAACGAAGACTCTCAAATCTAGATATGAAGTGATCTCTCGGCTGGAGAAAGATTGGGGAAGAAAACATGGAGATAAATTGTTTGATTTACATGGACATCTGAGACAACTTTAGCAAGAAACTAAGGATGTGTTCTTAACACAACTCTGTTGTGGTGTAAAACCAAGTAGGGTTCAGTAGATAAGGCTTGCAATTAAATGCAACTAAAAAGGCAACTTTTCATGAAAGATGCTGCAAAGTGGCTTCATGAATGGGCTCAAGAGGAGCCATAGGATTGGAAAGAACCATATTCAGCTCATATGGTGGGAGCAAACCTTCTGTTTCCACTGTTTCAAGAATGTTTCTGGTGACTAGCATTGTGAAGAAAGACCTTCGATTTCTGGATGCTGTTATAGCAGCAAGGTGTACTTTTATTGAAGAAAATTGCAGTCCAATAGATACCTTTTCCTGGCAAAATAGAGGGTCATGAATTCTATCGAGACACCAAAGTAAAACTCTTTACCATTTGAAAGTATAAGAGCTCCTGGTAGATGGTCTCTTAGCTTCTTTGAGTATTTCCATACAGTCAGGAGGCAAATGTATATGTCCATACCATATGACCTCAGGATCAAGCTGCCAAAGGATTGTCAGTGGGATGCAAGACTTTGCCTCCCATCCTGGACAGGAAGTTGTGGATGCATGGCAGTTTCCTCTGAGGTTTTAGCGATAGGTGAAGTAGCTCTGGATAACACCATTGTATCGGCCACTCTGAGACTATCAGGATCATTGTCAAGGGAGAAGGTTTTAACCTGTTGATTAGTGTTCATATTAGAGGGATTGGTGGAAAAGCGTAAAGAAGTCTGTTCGAGCAGTTCATCAAAAGAACATTTGCCACTGATTGTGGCAAATGTCCTTTTGATGAACTTTAGGGAAACATAATTTTGTTTGTTTGCAAATAGATCTATTTCTGGGAAACCCCAACCAAGAAAAATGAATTGCAAAACATCATTGTTGAGTTCCTGTAAGAAAGTGCCCTCTTTTTGCCAAACTGTTGATGTACTTTGACTGAGTGTGCCCTGGGTTCCTGCCAACCAGGTACCCAAGGCCTATGTTCTTTCCCTAAAACTGCATTAAGACAAAACCCAATTGGCACTCTTTGGCCACGTCAGTCCCTTCTAAATGGCAACACAGGTATGAAGGGCACTGTGGCCAGGGAAGGTCTCTAAGGGCTGCAGCACTTATTGTGCCACCCTTAGAGGCCCTTCACCTTTACACCCCCCCCTCACCCCCCATTGCAGGCCGCGTGTTTTGGTGCAGAACAAAGTGAAGTCTCGACATGGCACACATCCCAGTGTGCCATGCCTACAAACCACTGCCCTGGCATTGGTCAGCCACCCCTCTAGCTGGGTGCACTATAACAGTGGTGTTGGAAAGTGGGTTATTGGTAGGGGCAAATGTAGGTCTGCCACTAGTAATAAGACCACAAACACTTGATAGGACTCAGCATAGGTCTTAGAAAATTATTCCTATGCTCAACCCTTGGTAACGTGGCTGCGAGCAGACAGGCTTAACTTCAAAGACAGGTATGTAAAGCATTTAAAAACACCAATTCAGTAAATAATTAAGACACAACACACAATAAAAATCCAACACCAATTTATAAAAATAGGAATTATTGTTATCTTTAAAATGACACCAAAACGACAAAAATCCAATGTAGGGAACCGGAGATATGAATTTTCAAAGTTTAAATAAAATATAGCACTTAGAAGCATATAGCACCATATTGGGACATAGGCTGGCGATAGACCGGGCCAAAGTCAAAGTTTAAGGCCGACCGCGATGGAGCCCTGAGCGGATACCCCACGCGGAAGGTCCCGGTCAGTGTTTTTACCTTCGCACTTAGAAACTTTTCTGGAGCTTTTCTCCTCGAGGCCCCTCGACGTTCTCCGTCAGTCCGGATCCGGTGCGGCTCCGCCGGATAGCCTTTCGACGATCTCCCGGTGAACTTCCCTGGAGCGGACTTAGAAACTTTTTCAAGATCGCTTTAGCGGGGCAATCCAACAATCCAGGCCGACACGCGATGGAAGGCAGGCGGATTGGCGCTCGCGGTTGTTCCCGGTCGACTTTCTTACGAGCGGACTTAGAAGCTTTTCTGGAGCTTTTTCTCGTGGGGTCCTCGATGCTCCTCATGTAGCCGGATCCGATGAGGGTTCGCCGGCTTCAGATTTTCGCTAGTCCCGGTCAATCTCTGGAAGTCGATGCGATGGAGCTTTTAGCGGGACGAACCTGGTGGGCTTGGCCGGCTCGCGGTTGAAGGCAGGCGGCTTGGCTGACCAGGATGAGTCGGTCCCCCTATGGAGCTTTTTTTCAAAGTTCCTCCAAAGTTCCCCAAACTTCCTGAACTTCTTCCTGAAGTTCCTCAAAGGGTCCCAAAGTGTCTCAAACTTACTCCAAGGGTCTGGAAGCTCCAAGATGGTCCTTGAAAGTTGACTTCAATTCCCACAATGCACTGGACATCACCCTTACAAATCCACTGGTAGCTCCCCAGGTTGGTGATTCTTGGCGGTGAGGGTCCAGATGAGCTCTGTTAACCTGTAGCTTGCAGGGAGTCCACTCTTGACTTCTTTTACTCAGCACAGTTAGTCCACAAAGCTGTAGTTTCAGGTGGTGCAGTCTCCAGAGGTCAGGCCTTAGAAGTCTTTGCACAGCAGAAGTTTTCAGCAGGGCCAGTCTTGCTTTCTTCAGTTTCAAGCAGCAGATCTGAGGGGCTGGGCCTCTCTCAGATACTTATTCCACAGTCTCTGGGTCATCCAGGAGGTCAAGCTTCACCAATAGGAGTAGGGTACCCTCCCACTTGAGTGACTCCTTCCTGCAGAGTGTGGCATTATTCTATCCCAGAGTGCAACAAAGCTTCCAAATCCATAATGGCTGATTTTCTAGCAAGGAGGTAAGAGCTGGCTAAACACTCCCACTGAGTTGGCTAATTAACCTAGCCTCTCCTCCCTACATCTGCACATACCTTCCTTAATCCTGCCATCTGGCTGAGGTGGGGGTTCAAAGTTGTAACTGACACTGCTCTGGGCTCTGCCCCTTTGAAGCTCATTGTTTACGACCCCTCCCCCTGGCCTGGCATTCCTGCAGAACAGCTCACTGCCCTCCCAGTCCATCTGGCTGGCCCCAGGGGATCTTTATCACCTCTTCAGGCAGGCTGGCTAATCCCCTTAACTCTGACCAATCAGGGCAGAGCACTGGCAGGCTGGATTTGGAACTACAACTAAGAAAGTGTTATAACTTCTTGTCTGTTCACCTTGGGAAAAATTCAATAACATCATATTGTAGGATTTATCAATACCATTCTAGTGAGTCTTTGAATGGAATCTTTATCCCTCTCTTATCAGGAGTTATTGTTTAATAACTTTCCCCCATGTTAACCTATGAGGCATGGGGTTTGCAATGGGAAAAATGACTTGGGCCATTTTTCCAACACCAGGACCTACAAAAACATATTTTATAAGTACTTGGCTTATTTTCACAGGACCCCCACCCCATAGGTCACCTAGGGGAGACCCTAGGGGTGTTGAATCTGTAAAAATATTGCAGATCCTCCATGCCCAGTGCCCCCAGCATCAAAGTCTAATTTGGGCAGCACTTTACACAATGGGGAGAGTGAAATATGAATTTCACTTAACCCAGGGCATATATAAACTCATTTTATAAGGGTCTACCTTATAGATACCTGACCCCCCACCCCTGGGATACCTAGGGGAGACCCTGGGGGTCATTATTATGCCAAAACATTTTAGGTTGACCAGTTTTAAGTGCCCCAAACCCCAAAGTCGAGTTTGGCCACAATTTACATGTTTAAGAGCAATCCTGGCGCCGAGGGCTGCTTTTAAACTGACCACAGGCTTCAGCAGGGCACACATGCAAGTGCAAAAAGGCTGCTGGCCTCTAAACTGCCATGCCCCAGGATACTGGGGACTTCTAGGTAGTTTCAATCCCCTGCCCTATTATATACTAGGGGCTTATGGGGTAGGTCATGCCAATTACAGGGGTACCCCACTATCCCATAGTGTACCCTAGTGTATCTTGGGTGTATTAACTGTATTCTAACGTGTTCCTTTCAGCTTGGCACTGGCCCTGGGCCTAGTTAGACAGAGCCCAGGGTCAGTCAGAGTCAGCTACCACCAGTTCCATTCAGCAAAAAGTTGGGGGTGCCCAGGGCACAGGATGACTTTACAACAAGTGGTGAGGGTGCAGGTGCATGAGCCCTGTACCCCTACAGTGTCCAAGCCATTTCATAGACATTGTAAGTTCAGTAATGCCATAAAGAGTATATGGTACTGAGAGTTTGTCCTTACGAACTCCAAAGCACCATAAAAGCTTTACTGAAAACTGGGAAGTTTGGAATCAAACTTCTCAGCACATTAAACCCACACTAATGCCAGTGTGGGATTTAATGAAAAATGCACTCAGAGGGCATCTTCGAGATGCCCCCTGAAAAACTACCCAACTCTAGTGTCCTGGCTGAGTGGCTGCTCGTCAGCTGCCACCACCAGACCCCTGGGTCGAGAGCCTGCTGCTCTCGGGGGTCTGAAACAATGCACATTCTGTGACGAGGTGCCAAGCCTCCTCCCCCAGGATGGGCAGGATCCACGAAGGGGAAGCTTCAAAGGCTTGCCGCCTTTGTGAGCTACCCCAGGCCTTTGCGGCTTCCAGCAACTGGCCCTCACCGGTTCTGGCCCCCACTTTGGGCGGGAGAATCGCCAGAAATAGGGGGTGTACCCTCCCCAAGGAAGGGACCCATTGGTCACAACCTTTACTTACCTGTAACGCCCCTAAATCTAGTATTTAGGGGCATCCCTGAACCTTGCCTCCTCAGACAAGAACCAACCAGAAGAAGAGAAGGAGGACCGAACAAGCTGTGCTGAACTAAGAAGAGGACGACGCTCACTGACTTGGCTCCAGCCCTACCGGCCTGTACGCACCTCGAACCTGCTCCAGCGAAATCCCTGTGTGTCCTGCAGCCAGCAGCCCTCAAGAACCCGAAGGACCTGCCCTGCCTTCCAAACCCAAGACTGTCTCCCGTGAGCACCGGATTTGCTCACCCACGGACTCTGGCTCTGGCCAAAACCGTGGGTCTGCACCCACTCTGCACCAGATGTCCACGGCCCGAGTTCGAGTGGCCCAACACCACAAGGAGGCCTCCCCGGCGATCCTGGCGCGAGATCTGGTGATCTCTGACCTGCCTCGAATCTCCAAACAACACCTGCAGTCTCTTTCTGGAGGATCCCCTGACCACGACCAGAGCTGGTAAGAAAACCGGACGCCTAAAGACACCCCTGCACCCGACGTCCCATGGCCTTGGGTGGCCCAACCGATGGTGTCCCAGCATCCCCAGGCATCCCAACTTACCTCCCCAACCGGTGGTCACCACCAGAAGATCTTCATCCCGAGCCTGCAGTCTTTGTTGCAACCGGAGAATCCCCATTGAAAACAACAGGGCACCCGATGCCAAAACAGCACCCTGCACCCAGCCGCTGCTGCGGGTGTACTTTGGGTGCTAAATCGGATCCCCCTTTGCCCTGAGCCTAACACCAGGAGCTTTGCTCCCACAACCTTGTGGCCTGCTTGCGAGCAGCCACCAACCGGAGGCCACCTGTAGGATAACATTGGGCCTAAGCACACGGCCGCCCTAGTGCCGCTGAGGGTGTGTCAAGAGTGCATCCTTGACCCTGGGGGAACCCTGGTTCTGACCCCAGAATACCAACTCCCACAAACTTGTACTTACCTGCAAATCAATAACTTCATTTCCTCCCATAGGATTGCATTTACTGTTTTCCTTAAAAATTCTTCTAAGTGTGGAGTTGGTTTGTATGAAACAGTGAAAAACTGCAAATGTACAAAAACTGATTTACTTACCTTTTCTGTAGGAAATGTCACTGTGTGATATCTAGGCATATCACCCGGAGTAGAAAGAGTAATTTAAAAAGCAATCTAAAAAGTAACATTCAAAGTAATCAGTAAAGTGACTGAAAAGTAATTTCGAAGTATTGACTTACCTGTAATTCAACCAACTGCATTTGAACCTGCATTCAACTGTAAAACATTGCATGAGATTTTGCAAAATATTATTTCACTTAATTGCACAAGGCTTGGCTTGGTTCAAGAAATAAAATAACTTAATATTTTTGATACAAACAAATTGGTCTGAGTTCAGTCTTTGAGTGTGTGACATCATTTGCTGCCTGAGTGTGTACAACAAATGCTTAACACTACCCTCTGATAAAGCCTTACTGCTCGCCCACACTACCACAAATAGAGAGTGAGGTGCTATCTACTTTTACTTCTGCCTACCTTTGGGGTTCCACTGGACTCTGTGCACAATATACCTCATTTTAGTATAATATATACAGAGCCAGCTTCCTACAGTTCCCATTCGTGGTTCGCATGGAATTGTCTGCTGAGGACATCTGCTTGCTGATTTTGCTAATAAGTGAATTGCTTGAAGTGACAGATTTCTGACCAATGCCAAATTGCTGGAGGTTCTGATGACAATGTCCTCAATTTCATTACTCCCTGTTTTTTCAAATACTACATTGTTGTGGTATTGTCCGTTTGTACTAGAACTCTGTTTGAGAATAGAGCTGGATAGAAATCTCTAATAGCTAGATGGACTGCTTTCAGTTCTAGAACATAGGTATGGAAAAGCTGTTGTTGAGGAGACCACTGACCATGAACTGTTAGTTCTTCTCAATGAGCTCCCAAGTCGAGTGTTGGGTACCAGAAAATTGCATTCGGCCATGGAGCCTAGAAGCGAAGACACTTTCCTTACTGTTATATTTGCGATATGGAGTAGCTGGAGACATTTTTGAAAAATGAAAGACACTTTCCTCCAAGGGATACACTACTCCTGTTATTGTATTCAGAGATGCACCCAGGTATGGTAGTACTAGGACTGGCACTGAAGTAGATTTTTCCAGATTTACTTGAAGTCCTAAGCAGTCTAATAATTTGACAGAGAGTTGAAGTCTTTTTGTGCTTGTATTGATGTAGGATATACTGATGCAAAGGAAAGCTGCTAATACTGTCATGCATTTAAAAAAAGTTATTGGGGCCCATTTGAGACCAAAAGGGAGAACTTTGCACTGGGCTTTGCCAACCAGAAATCTGAGAAACTTTGATTCTATGCCATTGTAATGTGAAAATAAGTGTCTGAGTTGGGGACAGATATGACTGAAAGTCAACATCCTGAATTTTATATCTTTGATATATTTGTTGGCATTTCTCAGACCCAATAGTTGCCGGAATTCTTGTTTGGGGCCCTTCTTTAAACCCAAAAATATTTTGAATAGATATCTTTTCCACTTTGTGATGGCCAAACTGATTTTATTGCCTGTTTTTGGAGAAGTGATGAAACCTCCATTTTTAGTTGAGGCAGACTATGTTGAGGAGCTCTTTTTGGTTGAATTAAGGGGCGGAGGAGACAAACTGAAGAGTATTCCAATTCTGTATAATCTTTTAAACACATTTGTCTGTTGTGATTCTTCTCCACGCCTCCAGATGTGTTGTTACACTCCCTCCCACTGGAGTGGCAAACAGAGCAGATAAAGTGTTGGTCTCATTGCCTATTAGAACAAAACATTGCCTGAGTTGGCTCTCTGCAAGGTTGTTGACATCTGCCTTAATATGGTTGCTTTGAATACTAATGTATAAAATGCTTTATCTCATTATCCTAGTGCTTTAAGCAGCTCAGAATTTATTCACCCCCTCCATTTCCTCATCTGCATGAGAATCAAAGAGTATGGATCCTGCAAATGGAAGATTCAAAATCTTTAGTTGGGCGTCGTTGTGCGACGAAGCCAGGAAGCTTGTCTGATGGAAAAACTGTGACAGTGATTTGTTGCTGCTAGATGTCCATCAGATACCAGTGCATATAACTTGATTTGAGACCAGTTTGACTTCATTTAAAATTTCAAGGAAGTATTGAAATCTTTCTTTTGGCAAGTTGTTTGCAAAATTCTGTAAGGATTCCCATAAGGCTTTGTCACATCTTCCTAGTAGTACAGAATCACTGGCAGTTTTGAGAGCAGGTGGAAGAAAAGATCCATAGATTTTCCTTCCAACTACATCCATCTTTTTGCTCTCTATCTGGGGGACCTGCATTTTCCAGAGCAGAAGGCTGCTTCTTCCTGACAAAATTTAGTTTAGAATCTTGTTCGAGAACATTTGGATTCTGTTTTGTTGCTTTATACTTTTTAAGAGGTTTTGGTATTGCGGACTTCAAAGTAGACCAGAATTAGTAATTTAACCTCTGCTAGTTCCGTAAATTCTGAAACTAGTGGAAGTGCATGTCTCAGAGAAGGTTTCGTTTTTAACGTCTCCATGATGATAGACAGTTGTGGCAGGAACACCTATCTGAATGTGCAATTTAGCTGCCTCTCTGCTAAGTATGCCTCGAAAAGTTAATACATCATCTACTGGAGGTGCATGAGGAGAAGCTGGGGAAGACGGTGTATTTGACGCATCTGTGTCAAACTGAATTGAACTCTGAGATGGAGATCTTTTCTTTCATTTACGCCTTGTGGGATATCATGGTAGAGGAGAAATTGGTTTTAATGGTCTCTGAACAAATATGAGTGAGGGTCCTTGCGGAGATAGAGGAGCTAAATGTGTGTAAATTCCTTGAGAATCTGGTAGAGGTGGTAGATTAAAAGGCTGAAGAGGAACCTGCAAAGGGTCTTCTGCCAGAATAATGAGCCTTGATTGCTGAGGAATAATTGGCTCTTCTCTGTGATCAACTGCTTCTTCTTAAGAAATGGAGTGTATTGAGGAAATCAAATGTCTTGAAGTCAAAGGTGATAGAGACAAAAAAGTAGGTGGAGACAAAGTGGGTGGAGAGGCATGGTGCAATTTTAATGTCTATGATGGTGCCCTGGAACGCTTTGACGTTGAAAGGTGTTGTTTGAGCTTCACCGACGTCGAATGGGTTGACGTTGGTCTTACTTGCGTCAAAGCCTTGACTTGTTCATGCAGCAGTGTAGGTCTTGACATCGAAGGACTTGACACTGTTGGGGACTATACTGATAAGGTAGATGATTGTACCTTGTGTGTTGGAGTTGCCGTTGATCACTTTGACAGCAAGCATGGCAGTGCTGATGGTTTTGACATCGACTGATGCTCCTGTGAATGGCAGGAGGGTTTAGAATAGTGATGCCTTTTATGTTTCTTCTCCTTGGAACACCCTCTTTAAACAACGATGGCTTGTCTGGCAAACAAAGGAAGGCCGATAAAGCAGAAAAATAGCCTTTAACAGTCACCACAGCACAACCTTGCTGAGCCAGGGAAAGAGAAAAAGTAAGATCAGACAAATGGGCCTTCAAAGGATCAATTGAACTCTCTCCACAGCACTTAACAAATCTGGCCCTTCTACAGGAATAGACAGATTTGGTGGAGTGTCTTCTGGCCGATAATATAACATCCACCACATCCGGTGGGAGAGAGAAAGAACTCAGGTTGCCCCGTTCAATCTCCAGGCATGAAGGTGCAGGCTCTGGAGGCGGGGGTGTAGAACCTGCCCTAGCTACTGCGAGAGGAGGTCTGCCCTGAGAGGGAGACGGAGCGGAGGGTGCGATGAGAGGTGAAGGTCTGTGTACCACACCCTTCTTGGCCAATCCGGGGCGATCAATTTGACTTGGGCCCGGTCTTGGCGAATCTTCCCCAGAACCCGAGGAATCAAGGGTAGGGGAGGAAACACGTAAAGAAGCCGAAGACTCCAATCTAGTTGAAACGCGTCCCCCAACGCACCCTGCATCGGAAACTGGAGACTGCAGAACCACGGGCAGTGCGCGTTCTCGCGAGTTGCAAAAGGTCCACCCGAGGAAACCCCCACATTCTGAAAATGCGGTGAACCTCCTCCGGGTGAAGACACCACTCGTGATCGGCCGAGTATTGCCGACAGACTGTCCGCACGCCCATTCAGCACCCCAGCCAGATGATTTGCAATTACGCAAATCTGGTGCTCCTGAGCCCAGGACCAGAGCCGCAGAGTCTCTCTGTAGAGACGATACAACCCTACTCCTCCCTGTTTGTTCATGTACCACATCGCGGTAGTGTTGTCCGTCAGGACCAGAACTGACTGACCGCGAAGGGAGGGAAGAAAGGCCTTGAGAGCCAAACATATCGTCTGCAATTCCAGAAGATTAATATGAAGCAATCTTTCCTCTGGAGACCAAAGACCCTTGATCTCCAGATGAGCATCCCACCCCAGAGTGGAGTCATCCGTTATCACTGTGGCCACCGGTGAAGTAGGTTGAAACGGCTTCCCTTGAGTCAGGTTGCCTGAAACACTCCCCCATAACAGAGCAGTTGCAGTCTCTCTGGAGATTCTGACCACCTCCCTGAGATCTCCGTTGTGCTGAAACCACTGCTTGCGGAGGCACCACTGGAGTGCCTCATGTGCCAGCGTGCATGGTTGACCAACAGTATGCAGGAAACGATCAGACGCAAAACCTTCAGGACTGGAACAGCCGCTCCATCTTGAAACATTGGGATCATTGCTTGGATGTCTAGAACCCTCTGAGGCAGGAAAGCACGACTCAGAGAAGTGCCCAGTACCGCCCCTATCAACAGGTTGCGCTGAGAGGGCACCAGGTGAGATTTGGGTACATTTATCGAAAAACCCAAGTCGAACAACAGTCGAGTTGTTACCTGCAGATGTTGCAGCACCATCTCTGGCGACCTGCTTTGAGCAGCCAGTCGTCCAGATAGTAGAAAACAGGAATCCCAAGCTTCTGTGATGTGCTGATACCACCGCCATCCCCTTTGTGAAGAGACTCGTGGTGCGGTTGTAAGACCAAATGGAAGGACCGCAAACTGGTAGTGTTGAGATACTTCCAATGCGACTTCAGGATGGGAATGTGAAAATACGCATCCTGTAAATCGATCGACACCATCCAGTCTTCCTGCTGCTGCGCCAGAAGAACCTGAGCTAGAGTCAACATCTTGAACTTCTCCTGTTTGAGGTAAAAATACAAGACCCTGAGGTCTAGGATCGGTCGCAATCGATCGTCCTTTTTGGGGGATCAGGAAATACCGGGAGTAGCATCCCTAACCCCTCTCCTGCTCCGGAACAAGCTCTATTGCACCCCTCTGTAAAAGGGACAGGCCCTCTTGTTGCAGAAGCACCAGATGGTCCTCTGAACACCAAACCTGGCGAGGAGAGTATGGAGGGGGAAACTACAGGAAGGGAAGGGCGTACCCATTTTCTACAAGATTCAAAACCCAAAGATCCGACGTAACAGATTTCCAATTTTGCAGAAGATGGGACACCCTACCTCCAACAGGACCAACATGCTCCAAGACGGGGGATCTAGAGCTACTTCCCTGCAGAGCCAGTGGGGGGGAAGGGGGAGAACATGTGAGGAGGAGGAGGAGTAGACCTGTTGGCGAGCAGCCCCTCGCAGACGACCTCTTCCCCTCCTTCTGTATGACTTATACAGAGACTGCTGTTGCTGCTGGCCTTGAAAAGGAGCCGCCTTTCCGAAACCAAAGCCCCTAGGCTGAGACTGCAAGCCTAAAGATCTAGCAGCAGCCCTCCAATCCTTAAATCGCTGTAAGGCTGAGTCGGCCTTGGTCCCAAAGAGTCTTGATCTGTCGAAAGGAAGGTCCAACATCGCGGCCTGGACATCCGGAGAGAAGCCTGACCCTCTCAACCAGGCATGCCTCTTAGTTGCAAGCGAACAGCCCATTACCGTGGCAAAGGAGTCAGCCATATCAAGGCTGCACTGGACCACTTGACGGGCTGCAGTCTGTGTGTCCGACAGCACCTCAGCGAAGTGACCCTGGACATCCTCTGGCAACTTGGGTATTACCTCCTTGGCGGAATACATCAATGCATGGATACAACGCCCCATTAAACAAGTGGCATTAGTCGATTTAAAAGCCATGCTGGACGACGAAAACACCTTTTTCGCACTTTGTTCCATCTTCTTGGAGTCCCTATCCCCTGGAGTAGAAGGGAAGGAACCACCAGATTGTTTTGAGGAACAAGATGCTTGAACCACAAGGCTCTCAGGGGAAGGATGTGAAGTTAAAAATGCAGGATTCCCAGGCGCCACCTTATAGTGCCTTGCCACAGTTCTTGACACAGCAGGGGCAGACATTGGTTTCTGCCATATCTCCAAAATTGGATCTGTAAGAGCCTCATTGAAGGGAAGCAAAGGCTCCACCGCCGAAGGAATATGCAGTACTTCCATCAAAATATTAGATTTGACCTCTGACGTTGGCAACCATAAGTCCAAAAGGTCAGCAGCTTTTCTAATGACCGAATGGTAAGTGGCCATATCCTGAGAGGGAAGAGCTTTTGGTGAGGAGAGCTCCCACTCTGGTGACGTGTCAAGCCCACTGGCTTCTTGCAGTCCTGCAAAATCTTCTATTGAGTCAAGTATCTCCCCCTCCTCAGCTTGCTCCTGGAATTCCTCCTCTTCCAGAAGCCTCTGAGCCTCCCTTCTCGATCGAATCTTCGGAGTCGGTGTCAGCGGGACCAGACGCGGCGTCAGAGACCTCGGAGCCAGCGCCGATGGAGGACCTTCAGAAGCAGGCAGCGGCGTCGACCGCAGTTGAGACTGCGCCGAAATGGAGCCCGACGGCACCGGAGAGTAGTCCAACCTTCCCCCCTGAGATGGAATGTGCGTAGAGAACCTCGGCGTCGGGAGCGGCCAAGACGGAGTCATTGGAATGAACGGCATGAAAGGTACCTGGGCATAATGCTGGGGAATGCCCAAATTATAAGAAAGCAGACCCACAGGGCCAGCCAGCGCGCCGGCAGGGTTAACCGCCCTGGAAAACATACCATACATCGCACTAAGAAAATGCGATGGATCGGCAACTGGAACCGGGAAAGGTGGGTATTGATCCGGAACCGCCTGACCTGAGACAGATTGGGGATCGAAGAGCAAGCTCTGGCTGCGGTGCTGGAGATGCAGGATTCGGGATCGGAGTGGCCGGAGGCGCAGGAGACTCCCGCCTGGGCGTCGGAGAGTCCTTCGGCGTCTGAGAATCCCTCTGAGTCAGAGAATGTACAGGAGACACCTGCAGTGATGGAGAAGGGGATATGTCATTCTTCCTATGACGACGCTGGACCGGGGACACCGACTTCGAAGACTTCTCCTTCGAATAGCAACGCCTGGACCTGTGTCGCCTCTTTTTATTATGCTATTTGGAAGACCTCGAGATGTGCGGAGTCGCGACTTCGATCTTGGCTTGGTTCTCTTCCGACCCCTCTTCGCCCAGGCCATAAACAACTTCGCCTACCTTTCTTTAAGTGCCTTCGGATTCATCCAACAGCACGAAGAAGATTCCTCGACGTCGTGGTCCGACGAAAAAACACACCAAAGGCAGTCTTCGTGGGAGTCTGTGACCGACATATGGCCCCCACATTCCCTACAGGGTTTAAAACCAGGCTTCTTCTGAGTAGCCATCGTGAAGAAACAGTTTAGTTTAAGAGCAACTGCAACAAAGTAGACGCAAAGAAATGAGAGAGACCTAGAAAACCATTACGCGTCGACGACGCAGAAAAAAGGGAACTGACGTCAGCACGCTGACGAGGTCTTCTTATGGCTCCGATGACATCACGCGGAGTTGCGAGCGGAGCCGTGCTATTGTGACATCCTCGTCGACGTGGTAGAGCTATGAAAACAAGTTTCCGTGGAATGCTGCGCAAGGGGTAATTCAAAAGGGGAGGAATCCACAGGCAGATACTGTATCCACCAGAAAAAGTGTTACCGAAGGTAAGTAACTTGTTTTCATTCGATAGGATTGCATTGTATTTCTTGCTATTTGCACTAAGTGTCTATTTTCTACATTGCTACATTGAATCACAAGGCACCATGTAAGTAAGCTAACTCTGGTATTACTATTAGATGCCTCAAACAGGATACAAAAATAATACCTCAATATCTATGAAGGTGATGGAAAAGTTTCTTGCCATTAAAGACAAACACTGAATAATTCCTTGCACAAGCGCAATCCTGGAGAACGTTTGAAAGTACATAAAATATATATACTTTTTTCAATAGAAAAGGCAATTTTTAAAAAGCAAGAATGATTTAGAAAGCCTATATATAGCCTACATTGCCCAATTTTCCTTTTCTTAAGTTATATTTTAGAAAATGCAGGCACTATTGGCAGATCAGTGACCAGAAAAATCACGTTCACAAACTGTTGAACAAGATACTTACCTTTGGTAACGCATTTTCTGGTAGAGACAATATCTAGCTGCAGATTCCTTACCTTTGAAAACCCCAGTCATCAGGCCGGATTCGGAAACGTTTGCGTGAGCAGTCGTCCTTGTATGTGCTGCTGGGTGGCTCCATTCGGCTCCGCATGACGTCTGCATCGTTAGCGTCAGTTATGACGTCGCGGTTACTTATATAGGCGCCACCCAAACGCGCAGACTTCAGTACTTTTCACTTTTCCACGCCAGAAGCGCAGAGCCATGAAGTGATTGACTTGATTGTGTGTCATAACTAAGGCCCTGATAAAGGGAACAACCCTAGCCCTATCCAATAAGTCCGCAGAGCGGGGAGGCATGGGTGGGTCTGTAAGGAATCTGCAGCTAGATATTGTCTCTACCAGATAATGAGTTACCTAAGGTAAGTAACTAGTTCATCTGATAGAGACTTCTAGGTGCAGATTCCTCATCTTTGAATAGATACCCAAGCGATACCATCCTGGTGGTGGGCTGCGGACAAACAGACTAAACTAAGAAGTCCTGCAGGAACGAATGGGCTAAATGCCCGTCCCTGCGGACCGGACTGTCCAGGCAGTAGTGTTTGGCAAACGTGTGCAAAGGTACCCAATTTGCGACCTTGCAGATGTCCAGGACTGGGACACCCCGAGCCAATGCCATGGTCACAGCCTTCCCCCCGGTGGAATGGGCTCATAATCTCTCAGGGGGCTGCCGCTTATCCAGGGCGTAGCACATCTTAATGTGCTACGCCATTTCAGCGCTGCTCGACCTTTCTTAGCTCCCACCTACCCCACAAAGAGTTGGTCCAACACCTGGAACTCTTTTGTGCGGTGAAGGTAGCTCTTTTTGGGTCCTGACGGTGGAGACGCTCCTGTTCCTTAGAGGGATGCGGGGGGGGAGGGGCAAAAAAGGTGAGCAGCGCGATTGTTTGACCCAGATGGAATGGGGTCACCACCTTTGGCAAGAATGAAGCTGGGGTGCGAAGCTCCTCTTTATCTGCAAAGAGCATCATGTAGGGAGGGCTTGGATGACTATGCCTGCAACTCACTCACCCTCCGGGCAGATGTTATTGCCACTAGAAAGACTGTCTTGATGGTAAGCAGCCGGAGGGGATATTTATGCGACGGCTCGAAAGGAGCACACAAGAAATGTGAGGACCAAATTAAGGTCCCACTGAGGCATGGCAAAGGGCGTAGGTGGAAACGTATGTACAAGCTCTTTTAAGAATCTATTTACACTGGGAGATTTAAACATAGAGGGCTGGTCTGGCAGCTGCAAGAAAGCAGACAGAGCAGAAAGATAACCCTTGAGCATATCCAACGCAGAGCCCTGCTGGGCAAGGGTAAGAATAAAAAGAAGGATAGTAGATAAAGAGGCAGAAAGAGGGTCAATAGACCTTTCTGTACATTATTTTACAAACCTTTGCCAAAGGCAGGCGTATAGCGTTTAGGTGGAGGGACGCCTGGCTGCGAAGATAGCTTTCAGCCTTCCTCCTGAAGTCTGTGAGGTTATCAACTGTCGCCACTCAATCTCCGCGTATGGAGGAGGAGAGTTGACAGGTTGGGGTGAAGGACCTTCCCCTGCTGCTGCGACAGAAGATCCTCCCAAAGGGGAAGCCTGATCAGAGGATCGATGCTCATTTTCAAAAGCTCTGGATACCAGACTCTCCTTGACAAGAATGAGTTGTGCCCGGTCATTCTTGATCTTCTTGAGAACCCTGGGCAGAAGTGGTATGGGCGGAAAGGCGTACAGCAGGCCTGAGCTCCACTCGCGACGAAAAGCGTCACCTAGCAATAGCTGCCTTGAAAACTCCAGCACGCAAAACTGCTGACATTGCACGTTCTCTTCGGAGGCGAACAGATCTAACCAAGGCTCTCCCCACTGCTGAAAGAGACCTTGCGCCACCTCCGACTGGAGACGCCATTCGTGATCCACTAGGCATCGACGGCTGAGTTCGTCCGCCCTGACATTCAGAGAACCTGCCAGGCGTTGAACCACCAGGGTTATGCCCTGCTGTTCCAGCCATGTCCAGAGATGTAGGGTCTGTTGACAAAGGGTCCATGAAACCACCCCGCCCTGTTTGCTGCAGTACCACATGGCGGTGGTGTTGTCCGTAAACATCTGCACTAACTTCCCCTTGACAGAGTGAAGAAATGCTTTCAATGCCAACCAGATCGCTCGAAGCTCCAACAAATTGATGTGGAGCCCCGACTCAGCCGTAGACCAGTGTCCCCTGATCTAAACCTCTCCCAGACGACCTCCCATCCCACGAGTGACGCATCTGTCACCACTGTGTGATATGGTTGGGAAAGGGAGAGTGATCTGCCTCTGAATCGCGGTTCATTAAACACCACTGCGGGTCCTTTACAGTTCCCTCCAAGATCTGGACCATGTCAGAGAGATTCCCCTGATGCTGCACCCACTGAAACTTCAGGTCCCACTACAGAGCCTGCATACGCCATCTTGCGTGATTTACCAACAGGATACAGGAAGCCATGAGTACCAGCAGCCTCAGAGTCATTCTCACCGAAATCCAGGATAGAGGCTGGAATATAGGAATCATAACCTGAATATCCTGGACTCGCTACCCGGGAGGATAAGCCTGAAACTGCACTGTGTCCAGAACAGCCCCGATGAAAGTGAGCATCTGAGAAGGAGTCAGGTGTGACTTTGGCACGTTTATAGATAACACTAGCACATGCAGAAGGTCTGAAGATCGGAGACAACAGCCTGGGGCGACTACTATTACAACAGCCAGTCGTCGAGGTAGGGAAAGACTGAAATCCCTAACCTGAGCCGATGAGCTGCAACCACCGCCATCACCTTGATGATCACCTGAGGGGCACTGGTGAGGCCAAAAGGTAGCACAGTGAACTGAAAGTGCTCAAGGCCTACCTTGAACCGCAGGTAATGTCTGTGGCCCGGCAGGATGGGGATGTGAAAATACACATCCTGCAAGTCCAAAGCTGCCAGCCAGTCTCCTTGGCCTAGGTCAGACGAGACCTGAGCCAATGTGAGCATCTTGAACTTCTCCTTTTTGTCCGAAGATCTAAAATGGGCTGCAAACCTTTGTTCTTCGGAATCAGAAAGTAGCAGGAATAGCAACCACTGCTTACTTTTGAAACCAGGATGCTCTCTATAGCCCCCTTGGCCAGGAGAGCTGTAACTTCCCCTTGGAGTAAAGTTAAATGATCTTCCGCCAGCCGTTCTTGAAGTGGCGGAATAGGAGGAGGAAAAGAAAGGAAAGGCAGAGAATAGCCTTCCTGAATGATCTGCAAGGCCCACTTGTCAGATGTTATGGACCTCCAGCGGAGGAGATGATGATGGATTCTCCTCCAACTGGAGTACCATGGTCTTGCAGAGTCAGACTAGGGGTGCTTGGAGGCTGCGTCTGCCGAGGGCTGAGTGGCAGACAAATTCTGGTTTCCATTCCGTGGTCGGAATGAGCTGCGTCCACGTCCTCGCACAACGTGGAAAGTCTGCGCAGGAAGGTGGCTGGGATACGGTTGGAGCGGCTGGAAACCCCTTCCGTTGCCACAAAAGGGGCGAAAACTAGACTGGCCACCTGGTGTTACTGAGAGGCCCAAGGATCTACCTGTAGCACAAGAGTCCTTGAAGCTCTCCAAGGCCGAGTCCAGCTTCTCTCCAACGAGACCTGGCAAAAGGCATGTCAATCAAATTAGCCTGGACATCGCCTGAGAAGCCAGATGTTCTTAACCAGGCGTGGCGCCGTAAGGCCACTGTCGACAAAACCACTTCACCCAGCGAGTAAGTCGTGTCAAGGCCACACCTAATGGTACATTTTGCTGCATCTCTCCTGTCCTTCACTGCTTGAGAGAGCATGGCCCGGGCCTCCTCCCGGACTGTGGCAGCACCTGCGGAACCGTCTCCCAACGAGAGTGGGAGAAACGGCCCAATAAGCATGTGGTATTCACTGACCGCAATGCCAGGTTGGCGGAAGAAAACCTTTTTCTTCCCAAGTGTTTCCCACCTCTTGGATTCCCTATCCGGAGTGGCGGAAGGGAATGCGCCATGAGAAGTCGAAGCCTGCACCACCAAGCTCTCAGGGGTGGGGTGTTGGCTGTGGAACTTTGGGTCGCCCAGAGTCTTGATGTGTTCTGTATATTCGCACTCCTTGGTATTTGAAGGTATCTGAGGCTCCCTCCAATTCCTCTCCTCCAAAATGGACTGTTCTGGGTGGAGTGTTCTCCCGAAAGGGGAAGGGGAGGCATTTGTCAAAATTTATGGCTAGGCCAGAAATCTTGTGGAACTGGATGAAGATTTGGGCGACAGACCGGAACACGCATTTTAGGTCACTAACATACAGTGTAATATCGTCGGCGTACAGAGATAGGGCATGTGTCTGCCCAATTGGTATACCCCACTCCCCTGCATCTTCGTGTAGTTTTTGCGCTAAAGGTTCTAAGGCAAGCACAAATAGTATGGGGGACAATGGGCATCCCTGTCATGTACCCCTTTGTAACGTATATGGGCTTGAGATGTGTGCCCCTGTACGGGCTCGTGCTGTCAGAGAGGTGTATAATAGTTTCACCCACTTCAAAAACTCGTCTGGGATCCCAACTTTTTGAAGGGCTGCTAGCGTATATTCCCCGCTTAGCGTGTCAAAAGCTTAGCGCAAATCTAATGAGAGGCAACCTGCATTGGGAAGGTGCTCTGGGAGAGCCCACATTACTTGATATAGTCTGGATATTGAGGGATGTGCTCCGGCCTGGTACGAACCCACATTGGTCTGTGTGTATCAGTTTAGTGAGGAGGGGGAGAAGGTGGCATGCTAGGACCTTACTCAGTATCTTGCATTCGGTATTTAAAAGGGATAGGAGCCTGTATGCTGTTATGTCAGTGCGGTCCCTGCCTGGTTTTGGTAGGGAAGTAACGAGGGCCTGGAGGTAAGTTGGGGGAAGGGCTCCGCCTTCCAGTGCTGCCTTATATAGCTTTTCAAGTTGAGGCACCAATTGTTTGGCATATGCTGCATAAAATTCTACGGGGAGGCAGTCTAATCCCAGGATTTTATTGCGTGGGAAGTCTTTAATTGCTTCCTGAATTTCTGCTGACGTGATCTGTGATCCCAGCGCCTCCTGTTCCGTTGCAGTTAGGGTAAGTAGCTGTACTGCCTGTATAAAGTCGTGGATTGCTCAAGGGTTCGTAACCTGGGGAGCTTTTGTATAAGTGTTCATAATATTCTCGGAAGGCCTCATTTATTTCCAGTTGGGTAGTCACAGAAGCTCACATGGGGGTAAGGATGTCTAGGATGGGCATAGCTGGGGGGGGAGAGGGAATCCCGGAGTATCCGGGTTAGTAGTGTTCCCGCTTTATCTGCCTCGATGTGTTTTTTTTTTTGGGTGTGTGCACGTCAATCTACCACCCGCAACCGTTCTAACAGTTCTGCATAATAAATACAAGCCTTTTGCAGCTTCTCGGCACCTATCAGGGATGACACAGCCTAGTCATGATTCTACTTCAGCAAGCTCCCGTAGTATGGTTTGTCTTGCCCCTACTACTGTGCCAATCACCGTTCCCCTCATGACTACCTTGAATGCTTCCCATTCAATTATAGGTGTGGATGTAGTGTTTGCATTAGTCGAGAAGTATGCGTAGATTGTAGCAGTCAGATGTTCCCGGAAGGTGCCATCTTCAAGCAGCATGGGATTGAATCTCCATGTCGGGAATGGTGTGGGTACTCGGCCCCAGGAAAGTGTTCGCTCTAGCGGGCTATTATCCGACAGTGTTTTGCATGTTGTGTCGGTTATTTGTGGCAGCAGCGCAGGAGAGCACAGAATACGATCTATGTGGGTATGTAGCGTGTGCACCGGTGACTAAAAACAATATTTGCGTGTTCCTCTGTTCCTTCTCGCCATGTGTCAGCTAGTGACCAACCTTGTATCCACACCGCTAGAGTTTTAGCTTGTCTTAGCACTGCAGCCCCTGGGAGTGGTGGATGTGATCGATCTCAATCAATCAATCAGGGGTTTGTTAAAGCGCAACTACTCACCCGTAAGGGTCTCAAGGCGCTGGGGGGGGGGGGGGGTGCAGGTTCCATCCATCAAGGAGGGGGTCTGTCGAAGAGCCAGGTTTTGAGGTTTCTTGCGAAGATGGGGAGCGATGTTGTCTGTCTGAGGTGGAGCGGAAGGGCGTTCCATGCTTTGGCCGCGAGGAAGGAGAAGGAGCGGCCTCCCGATCTGGTCTTTCTGGTGCGGGGGACCACGGCGTAGGAGAGCAGGGCTGATCTAATTGCGTGTCCAACACTGCATTATAATTCCCTCCCAGGATCCAGAGGTAGTTGGACCATTCCGTTAGTGCTGCACTAACCCTCGTCAGGAAGGCCTCCTGTTCAGTATTTGGGGCATAAATACTACCTAATACCACTTATGTTCCGTCGAATTTGCCTTGTACTAATACATGCATATCTGCCTTCTGTATTTATGCGCCGGTCTTGTATCTCAAAGGTAACCCCCGCTCTAATCCACACTGCCGCTCCTCTTGCAAACGCAGAGTATGTTGTATGGTATAGTTGCCCTCTCTATTTTTTCCGGAGCGTACAGGCTTCTGCTGCGTTTAGATGCGTTTCTTGTAAAAATACTATCTGGGATTTACGTCTACCCAGCTGTGCATACACGGTGCCGTTTGTGAGTAGATCCCATCCAACCCTTATATTTGTGTGGTGTTGCTATTTGTGTCATGTTTGCCACTGGTGGCATTTCTTCCATGCGGCCCTCGCTTGTCTAAGGTAATGTAGGGTGAGAGTGTGCACCCGCTAGGACTCTTAACATATGTAACAAACATCCCAATACAGAGGTCCAATCTAAGAAATGTGTTCGGCCAAACATACGCCTTCAATGGCAACGGATTGAAAACAGTACATGCATTCGCGGGGGGGGGGGTGGGTACTAGACCTGCCACAGTCATTTTTATCTCCTTGCCGGCTGTGCAGTCGTATCTTGGACAGGTGGGAGGGCGCCCTTGGGTCCAGCAGCAGCTCATCCACCCCGTATCAGGGTATCTTTCTGTACTAGTAGAGACAGTCCATCCACACTATGTATCTGTAGTTGGCAGTGCAATGCAATCCGGGAAGTGTGCATGCCCAGTGTACACCATTAAGCACTGTTCAGGGGGGCCTGCACTGTTTAGTTCGGGTTATGGCACGGTTATCATCCTAATATCTCTCGCGCTGTTTGCGGTGTTACCGATGGGAACAGAGTTAGGCTACTGTCCGAGTTTGTGAGTGTTGCCCCATCTGAAGACGTGTCCCCTCCGTTGGGGTCTTCGGGGTTTCTCAGTTTAGCCGCCGTCTGGAGCGCCATTCGTCTGCTCGCCAGTTTCTGTTCCGGGGTGGGCAGCACCTCTTCTCCCAGCCGTGTGCGGCTCGCTTGACGTTGCTTATATCTTCTACGGCGGGGGCTACGCGTCAGCGGCCGCCTATGTTCTTCCAGGATTGTGAGGTTCGGAAACGTGGTCTCGATCCAGGACCATGCTTGCCTCCGCATCGTCAAAGAAATAGCTGTCACGTTCGTGTATAATCTTGAGACGGGCCGGGAATAGGAAAGTATATTTCAAGTCGAGTTGCTGTAGGTGCTTAACTCCCATGTATGATGCCCTTTGACGTTGTACTTGTATGGTGTAGTCCGGGAATAGAGCAATTCTGGTATTCTCATATAGTATGGGTGCATTTTCTCGCGCCTTCCGGAGCAGCATGTCTGTCCTTGTTATTTAAAATCTTGGCCACTATCGGTCTCTGCGGCGCTCCCGGGGTACGGCTCCCATTAGGCACCCTGTGTGCCCTTTCGACGCTGAACATACCAGTCAGACCCTCTGTGGCCACCGCGGTGCGCAACCATTGCTCAATAAATTGCGTGGGGTTATTGCCTTCACTATTCTCAGGCATGCCTATTATTCGTACATTGCTTCTTCGTGTGCGCCCTTCTGCATCTTCCACCTGGCTTTGTAGTTCTTCCACTTGCTGTTGGAGCTTAGTGACCGCCTCCGTTTGCTCTTTACGCCAGGGCATGATGTCGGGCAGCGCTGTGGAGTGCAGCCGCACTTTCTCTGACAGTTTCTTGTGGTCAGCCCTCAGCAAATTTACATCGGTGGTGAGGGTGCCCAGTTGTTGCTCCAATACCACCCTTGACTCCCTAATTTCCTTTAGGATGATGTCTAGTTTATCAGGGGGTGGTAAGTCCAGTGTAGGGGTGACATGTTCATCTTCCACTAAGAGAGGGGAGTCGTTTGTATTATTTGTAGATATTACTCCTGAATGGCCTTGTTTTCCTTTGGTCCGGCCCATTCTGTGACCGTAGAGCCCCCTGTAGGGATCACTGGTTCAGAGGCAGGGGGGCCCCCTTGAAGATTCTGTGGGAGTGTTGCGGTCCGCCTCCTTTTCTTCTTCCACTGAGGCCATCTGGGTATCCCAGATTTGACGTGAGGGGGCCACCGTACCGGTTATCTGTGGTATTCATGAGCTCCTCAGCTAAGCGCTGTAGGCTGGATATTCTTTCCTCTGCAGCCGGTCTGTGAAATCGGTTAGTGTCTACTTATGGACTGCCTACTGCTATAGTCCCGCATGCAGGAGTTCGACTGCTGGGTTATGTGTGCCCCTCGTGTGGAGAACGATTTGCTGTGCCTTTTCTCGCGTGGGCTATTATGTCAGCTATTAGGCAGCATTTAGCATCTTTTCTGCTGACTCAGTGTCCTCCTCTAAAGAAAAAATGGCAGGTTTCAGCCTCGAGTACTCAGTGCTGCCAGTCCCCCTCAGTTTCTCATTGTGACCGCCGTGGGGTCCGGTAGTGTCACTGCTGGTGGATGGCAGGGGGTGCTTTTGCTTTGGGTTCCCTCTTCCCTTCTGTCTCTGCTGTGGTGAGGCCTTTATTTCTTCCCCCGCTCCTGTGGCTTTAGTCCAGGGGGCCCCCTGCTAGGATTATGTCCAGCCTGTGACCGACCGCCAGTGGTCCTGCCTATTCAGCTCCCCGGGCCCTGCTGCATGCAGGCTCACCTTATGTGCTCATGTTTTCTATCGGCAGCCACTGAGGATAGGAGCAGCCGCCGCCGTGTGACTCAGCCGCACTGAGCCGGGGAGTCTACGCCAGCCCAGCCTCCTTTTATGCCCGATCAGCCTCCAAGTCAGGCGCCAGCGGGGAACCAGTCCGCTCGCAGCCCCCGCCGCATACAGGCCTCCGGCCGTTCGTCCACACTGCCACAGGAATTGGGACGCCGGTGTCCTGCTCCCACTACGGTGCAGCACGGGTTGCCTCCCGGCCGGCACTCGCTCAGCTCACGCTGGCACCCGGGAAGCCCACCAGCCAGTCCTGCCGTGCGCAACAGAAGGAGTCGCGTTCCAGGCCTCACCTCCGATGTGCTCGCCACGGGACCCTCACCATCGCTCAGCCCCTCAGCGGCTGCAGTCAGGAATCAGCGTCACTCCGCACTGGCAACCAGTCAGTGACTCCTCCGCTAAGTAGGGTAGCTCCGATGTAGGCCCGGCTTCTCTCTGCGGCAGCAGGAGGCCACCGCTTCCCCTTTCCGGCAGGCCCCGTTCCAATGGATTCTGCATGGGCCGGATCCCCGCCCTTTCAGCAACGGCAGGGCACATCGCCGGGTTGTCACCGTGTCGGAGGCATAGTTACTTGCTAGTATTTTAGTGGATGACTGCTTAATGTCGGGGGGATTCAGTGGGTTTTGTGGCCCCGGCCCGGGAGCCGCGCATTTATGCGTCTGCCATCATTCTCTGTAGGCCACGCCCCCCCCCCACCAGTAGAACCATAATGCATCTTTTTTTTAATAAGATTTCTTGCAGAGTAAAAACACTGCTAGCCAACAGAACTATCTGGAATAGACCACATGTCAAATCCATACAAAGGAGGTACTAGCCCAGCTACAGTCAGCGATTGAAAGCAGACACAAACCAATACAAAACAAAGGACAATAAAGAAAGAAATTTGACCTCAAAACTGCCACAGCCAAAAGAGAGCATTGCACAACGGCAGTTACTGGCTAGTTTATATAGAAGGAAAGTCAAATAGCAGGGTGAGTTATGCAAAGTTGGATCCTATCGCCAGTTCCAGAATGTTCAATGGTACATTAACTAGTCTAGCGCTAAGGCGATAGTTTCACAACACCTGGGAAAAAACATATGCACAATTCAGCTATGTTCAAGGTCGGTTAAAATTAAAACACTTACATATGAGCTCTGAATGTGTAGATTGGCTCCACATCTAAAGAGGCACTCCTAGAAAAAAACACAGGGTAATAATGTCAATGGCAAGAAAAGTACAGCTTAATAAAAATTATTCAGGTTTTGTATTTTCCTTAATCACTCTTTATTAAACTAAAAAAAAGCATGCTTTCTCTGACAAACAAATAGATAAATTGGTGCTGTGATTTTTATAAAAACTTTCATATTAAATAAACATGCTGACAGTGAGATGAAATTGTGAAGGTTCCAGACCTATAATTAGGCCGCTATACTAGTGACTTTACTCTCAGCAAGGCAATACTTGCTTTTTGGCAGGAACAGTTTTCTGCAGGTTCCACAGTTTTAAAGTATGGTCCTCAGAGGCTGTGACCAGCACAGGCTCAACAGGGTGAAACGCCAATGCTCGAACGCCATCAAAATGGCTCCGAAGCGTGTATTTTGGATTCCAAGTCTTACGAAATGCATCTTTATTGGCAGGCAACTAAAATAAAAGAAAATGGGATTAGCACATCTTTTGCGAGATTTCCAATGAAGTGTGACAATTTGTACAGACTGGTCGAGATCTTCAAATACAGTTAGGTTACAATAAAGTTCAATCATTTTTCTAATCTTCTATATTTAACATGGATCCCTATCTGACAGTTTATTTTCGGGAAAGTGCTCCAAATTATGTTTTTACTAACAATGCTGTACCATAAAAACCAGAAGCAACCCCCTAAGAAAAGAAACATTTATTTTATGGCAATTGCAGTAGTTCTTGCTCTCTCGCCTTCACAAGTTGTTGGGAATGATGGCACCAAAGACATGAACAGAAATAGCTTTTCCAAAAGATGCTACCACTCCAAAATATTCCCACTCACCTGTGACGCAAGAGTCACCAAATATAGCAGCCCTGTTGGAACATTCATTCAGAAACCTGGGGCTGGACCACAACATATGCATAATAAGGTTATGGCTTCCTGTGTGTTTTGAAGAACGAATTAATAGAAGCGAAATGACAATGAAGGTAACTGTTCCATTGTCAGCTATTTTTGATCTCTTTCCTTTCCAACTGGTTGGAAAAAATATTCCAGACGAGGCTGCAAGCAAAGACCTGCACAGAACTTCCTGGCAAAGGGCATCATCATGAGGGAAGATGCAACCACTGAATAATGTTTACAAAAGACATTTGTGGAGGCTCAGGGTCCTGCCCCACAAAACTCAGATGGACAAATACATACATCTGAAAAGCTACTGATGCTGTGTCTACAGGAGAATTTTCTCAGTAGGAGGAACTCGTATTGGAAGCTTTGGATATGTCCAAGACTAGTCACCTCATAACAGTGCCTTCTACCACCAAGTTCCTGGGAGTGAGATCACAATGGGTGTTGAAAAAAGATTATCTGCTTTCTGGATGTCAGCGTTTCTTTCCCAAGAGAACTTAATAAGCAATGGAAACATCCAGGTTGAATAAAGTTTCCTCAATTGAAGATGCATCAGTTTGGCAGGAAAATGCTACTTACCAGTATGCATCTGTTCTTGGCATGTAGAGCTGTAGATTTGTGCATAGATCGCCATCTGGTGTTGGGCTCGGATGTTTGCACTTTGTTTTTGTTTTGGAAGAAGTCTTTGTAGTCACGAGGTAGGTGACTCCTCCTTAGGACGATAGTGCGCATGGGCATCGACTCCATCTGCAGATTGTTTTTGCCATGAAGGGTTATGATGGAGTTAGTAAGAAATAGAAAGAGATGTCCATGTGTAATGTATCTAAGTAAGATAGTACTGGAACAGATAGAGGTATCCGGGGAGGCGGGTGGGCGTATACGAATCTACAGCTCTACATGCCAAGAACAGATGCATACTGGTAAGTAGCATTTTCCGTTCGAGGCATATGAGCTGTAGATCTTATACTTGTGCATAGACTATACAGCAGTTACCTCTTTAGCGGTGGCTACCTGTATCTGTTGCAGTGGTTTGAAAAAGTATTCTTAATACAGCCTGGCCCACATTAGCTTGTTGTTTTGCTTGCACATCTACACAATAGTGGTTTGTGAAAGTGTGCGGTGTAGACCAAGTTGCTGCTTTGCAGATGTCATCTAGGGGAATGTTCCCCTAAGAATGCCATAGAAGCCCCTAGTTTGCGTGTGGAATGAGCTCTAGGGGGAATGGTTAATGTGCGTTTGGCTTTAAGATAGCATATTTGGATGCATTTAACAATCCACCTTGCAATCCCCGCTTTTGAAATGGGATTGCCCTTATGAGGTGGGGAAAAAGCCACAAAGAGTTGTTTAGTTTTTCTAAAGGATTTTGTCCTTTCAATGTAGTAAAGTGTTGCTCTTTAACGTCTAGCGTGTGAAGAGCCCGTTCTGCCACTGAGTCTGGTTGAGGGGAAAAAACTGGGAGTTCAACAGACTGGTTAAGATGGAAGGCAGAAACGACTTTAGGTAAAACTTTTGGGTTAGGCCTAAGAAACACTTTGTTATGATGGATTTGCAAAAATGGTTCTTGTATGGTTAGTGCCTGGAGTTCACTAACTCTTCTAAGAGATGTGATAGCAACGAGGAAGGCTACTTTCCAAGTGAGGAACTGTAGTTCGCATTTGTGCAGAGGTTCAAATGGGGGACCCATGAGTCTGGTAAGAACAATATTTAAATTCCATACTGGAGAGGGTGGAGCTCTGGGTGAATTATTCTTTTAAGTCCTTCCATAAATGCTTTGATAGCGGGTACTCTAAACAAAGACAAGTGTTGTCTGTTTTGGAGATAAGCTGCTATTGCAGCGAGATGTAGTCTTATGGATGCATATGCTAGGTTACAATGTTGTAGGTGTAAGAGATAGCATATAATGTTATGAATAGAAGCATCTAGTGGATTGAGTTTGTTATTTGTACCGTAAATTACAAATCGTTTCCACTTTGCGGCGTAACATGCTCTGGTGGTAGGACGTCTAGCCTCTTTAATGATGTTCATGCAGTCTGGCGGGAGATCGAGGTAGCCAAACTCTAAGACTTCAGGTGCCAGATCGCAAGGTTGAGTTGATTGGGATCTGGATGTCTTATCTCTCCATGGTTCTGAGTGAGAAACTTGGGTGAGAGGCATAGCTTTTGATGAGGAACTACTGATAGTTCCAAGAGGGTTGTGAACCATGGTTGTCGGGCCCATGTTGGAGCAACCATGATCATTGTGAGGGAATGCTGTTTGAGCTTCCGAACCACTAACGGAATTAGTGGGAGAGGCGGAAAAGCGTAAGCAAATTTGCCTGACCAGTCCATCCATGGCGCATTGCCTTTGGACAATGGGTGTGGATACCTGGACGCGAAGCTTAGGCATTTTGATGTGTGGCGAACAGATCTATTTCTGGGTGGCCCCATATGTGAAAGAATGGAAGAAGAACTTGAGGATGAAGTTCCCATTCGTGGATATGCTGTGTTTGACGACTGAGCAGATCGGCAATCTGATTGTGTACCCCTGGGAGGTGTTCTGCAAGGAGATATATGTTTTGCGGAATGGTCCATCTCCATATGCTTTGAGCTAGGTGTGAAAGCTGTAGAGAGTGTGTCCCCCCTGTTTCTGTATGTAGTACATTGCTGTTATGTTGTCTGTTCGGACCAGGACAGCTTTGCCTACCAGATGTAGTTGAAAGGATTTTAATGCCAGAAAAATTGCCAGTAATTCCAGGTAATTTATGTGGTGTTGTTTTTGCCGAGGGGTCCATATGCCCTGAATGGTATGGTTTTGAAGATGAGCTCCCCAGCCGGTGAGCGATGCGTCTGCTGTTAGCACTATCTGTGGAACCGGGTCGAGGAACGGCAGCCCTTTGGAAAGGTTTTGTGTGTTCCACTACTGCAGAGAGCGATGTGTGCAGCTGTCCACCAACACCAGATCTGTTAGCTGACCTTGAGCCTGGTTCCACTGACGTGCCAAACACTCCTGTAAGGGACGCATTTGGAGTCTTGCATAAGGGACGATGAGAATGCAAGAGGCCATCATTCCGATCAACAGCATGAACACTTGAGCTGGTAATGAGTGTTGAGGCTGAAATTTGGATATTAGAGCTTGCATAGTGCTTATCCTGAGAGGGTTGGGGTATGCTAAAGCTTTTGAAGTGTTTATCGTAGCTCCTAGGTATTGTTGTGTGTTGGACGGTTGGAGGTGGGATTTGGTGAGGTTCACCGTGAATCCCAAGTCGTGAAGCAGCTGGATTGTTTTGTGTGTGTGTTGCACACAGCTGCTGTGTGACTTGGCTTTTATGAGCCAGTCGTCCAGATAAGGGAACACGTGAATGTGTTGTCTTCGTGAGCCGCCACTACCGCAAGGCACTTGGTGAAGACTCTGGGTGCTGTGGTCACCCCGAACGGAAGGACTTTGAATTGGTAGTGTTGACCATCCACCACGAACCTGAGATATTTCCTGTGAGCGGGGTGAATGGGAATATGAAAATAGGCGTCCTTTAGATCTAGAGTGGAGAGAAAGTCGCCTTGTTGAAGCAGTGGGAGCACCTGTTGGAGAGTGACCATGTGGAAGTGGTCTGACTGAATGTAGAGGTTTAACGGTCTGAGGTCCAGTATTGGCCTGAGAGAGCCGTCCTTTTTTGGGATTAGAAAGTAGAGGGAGTAAACCCCTGTGCCTTGATGAGGTAAGGGGACTGGTTCTATTGCATGTTTTTGTAATAGAGAGAGAACCTCTTGTTTCAGAAGAGTCAGATGTTCCGGGGACGTTGTCTGGGAGGGATATTTGGGGGCGTGGAGGTGAGTTCCAGGCAATAACCATACTGGATAATTTGTCTTACCCACTTGTCTGTTGTGATAGAATTCCAGACAGGTAGGAACTGTGAGAGCGTCCCCGACAGGAGTGGGATGATCGGGGGGAAGTGAAGGGAAGTCACTGCTTGGTGGTAGGGGAGTTGCGGGTATTGTTACCGCGACCTCTTCCCTTACCATTGTTGCCTCTGTACCCTCCACGAAAGTATCCTCTGGAGGAATTAGTTTGATTGGGGCTTTTATAGGAAGAAGAGGGATGCTCTGAGCCAATAGTTTTGGAGCCAGCCCTGTAAAAGGAACGACGAAATGAACCTCTAGGGGAAGGTAATTGCAAGGCCCCCATGGACTTGGCAGTGTCCGTATCCTTTTTCATCTTCTCTAAAGATGTATCGACTGTGGGCCCAAAAAGATGCTCTTGGTCAAAAGGCTGATTAAGAATAGCGGACTGCACTTCCTGCTTGAATCCGGAGATTCGGAGCCAAGCGTGCCTGCGTAGCAAAACGCTGGTATTAATAGCACGAGATGCCGTATCAGCCGCATGAAGCGCACATTTGATAGATGTATTTATTAATTTTCCCTCCTGTATAAGGTCATTAGCTCTGTCTTTATATTGGTCAGGAAGATGTTGCATAAGCTTTTCAAGCTCATCATAGTAATCTCTGTCATATCTGGCCAACAAAGATTGGGCATTGGCAATCCGCCAATGATTTGCCGCCTGTGACGCGATACGTTTTCCAGTTGAGTCTATGAGTTTGGATTCCTTATCAGGAGGAGGGGTGTCGCCTGTGCCTTGCGTGCATTAGACACCACAAGAGAATCTAAAGGGACCTGACCTTTAATGTACACTAGGTCATTGGAAGCTGCCTTATATTTTTTGTCTACCCTGGTGTTAAGAATCCTGGCTCTGACGGGGTCCTTAAAAACTTCTGGTGCATGTTTTAGCATGCCTTTTAACATTGGCAGGGTGTGCGTGGACGTTTGTGTGGGTGCAAATGTTTCCAATAAAAAGTCTTCCTCTAAAGGGTCAGAGTGTAATTGTACCCCGTGGTATTGAGCAGCTCTATTAATTAGTTGCGCAAACCCAATATTGTCATCTGGTGGTGATGGCCTAGAGGGATAGAGGTCCGGTTCATTGTGTGGGTTGGGATCTGTGTTGTAATCATCCCAAGGATCTGTATTGTGTGGAATAGTATGTGCGTCGTCATCCTTATCTGGATCTCCATCCCCACCCTCATCAGTATAATCATCTTCATCATCCTGTGGTTGAGGTGAAAATGTATGTTGTGGGGAGTGTGCTGGAGAAATTAGCAGATTTGGATCAGCTGGAGAAGGAGAGAGAGGTGGAGAAGTATTAGTGCCTATCTCCTTCCGCTTCATGGGTATTTCAGGGTCTTCTGAAGTGTCCAATTTTCTCTTTTTAGGAGGCTTGGCACCAACTTTGCCAGTTTCCGGGTCAATGTAGAGAGTTTTTTGCTTTGAATCCGAAAAATCTGGTAGAGGTTGTTGTGTGGGTACAATGTCCTTTTTCGGTGCCGAAGACTTAGGGTCCGAATGTTGTTTAGACCGTGTCTCTGAAGCTTTTTGTGGGGTCTTGGACTCCTTAGCTTTTGGTATAGAAGTTTGTGGCTCCAAGACTTTTTTCGGCTCCGAAGGTTTGTTCGGCTCCGAAGATTTTTTCGGCTCCGAATGCTTGTCCTTTGTTTCGACGCAGAGGGCTTCGGCGTCGAGGCTGTTTTCGGTGCCGAGGAAGAAGGGCGTGGCACCTCTTTGGTTTTGGACTTCGGTGTCGAAGGTGATTTTTCGGCACCGGAATGGGGTTGGCTCGATCCCGAGCCGGAAGGCTTTTCTCGACCTGAGCCTGAGGGCGAAGGTGTTACCGGAGCCTTAGGTTTGGTTTTGGTTGGGAGAGGGGTTTCGGTACTCACGGACCGCTGAGCCGGAGTGACTGTCTCGTCTTCGACGTCGGAGTCGTCGGCTTTGGAGACGGAGATGTCTCCATCAGCTTGTTGCTCCGGCTGGAGATTGGGATCTGCTCCGAAGATGTCCGGAATCGAGCTGCTTCCGCGAGACATTTCGTGACGTCGAGCCCGACGGTCACGGATGGTTTCCTTCGACCTGAAAGATGCACAGGCCTCGCAGTTCTTGTCTTCATGCTCCGGGGAGAGGAAGAGGTTACAAACCTCGTGTAAGTCAGTGTGTGGGAACTTATCACCACACCTGGGGCATTTTTTGAAAGGAGTCCTTTCCATTGACTGCTGGCGTGGTCGGCGCGGATAGGCCCAACGGCCCGCGTCGAAGATCGAGGTTTTTATATTTCCCGAAGATACGCGTCGAAAAGGAAACGCGATCGAGACAATACAGTCGAGTGGTGAGGGATTGCGCGTCGAAGGGGGTTCGAGAACGACACCGAACCGGAACGCAACAAATCACATCCGAACCCGATGGCGGAAAAAAACAATCTGCAGATGGAGTCGATGTCCATGTGCACTATCGTCCTAAGGAGGAGTCACCTACCTCGTGACTACAAAGACTTCTTCCAAAACAAATACAAATGTCCGAGCCCAACACCAGATGGCGATCTATGCACAAGTATACGATCTACAGCTCATATGCCTCGAACAATTATTTCTTAGCTGAGAGGAAATTCAGTCAAAACATTATGAATAAAAGAGCACAGTTATCAGTTCTACAGTCTCTACAGGAAACTTAATATGGATCCTTCAATAAGAGCTTGAAACTCACCAATCCTTGCAGGACTAGCAGATTTCCTCTATGGCTAATAAGGTACTCATTAATAACAAACAGATGTTTGCAGGGCTGTAGAAGGATGCCTGAAACTATCACAGGTGGTATGAATGTTACCATATTCTTGTTAAGATGAGTTAGGCTGCAGAGGCACAACAGCTGTTTTTATCAGCACTTTGCACATTACTCTTGTACTGTGATAGCATACTGCCTTACTCTGATTTTTTCCTGTTTCTTTTCATCCTCCTTTTTAAAGTGGATAAATTCTTTTTATTTTATGGAATAGGAATGGTCTAATTTTGCACCCAATTTATATTTTTCTTTTGCTGCTTATAGGAGAGGACTTTTTCTTAACAAGGAAGCCTTATTTAGCCCAACTGTCATTGTGGTGCACAGCCATTTACCTTAGCAGTCTAGCTGCAAGAGTGTTGTTACAAGCACCTACTTAATTAAATCAGGCCTGCCGAATGAGAGCTAAAGGTAAGCAAATCTGCAACCAGACCATAACCAGAGCTGACACACGTAACTGGATAACCCAGCACGTAAATAGTATAAGTCGACAGCTACATTTTTATGCTCTTTGTCTTCAACAAGATGGGAACCCAAAGATTCTCCTAAACGTACTTTAGCTGCAGGCGGACTGCTGACTCCATATACTTATTAAGCTAATGACCACTTAAATTTTTATGTGGAAGTCAAGCAGATTTCCAAATGTTTTCTCAAAATCACTAAGTGGGATGTTACTTAATGCCGACTCAGCTGTAGATAAACACCACAACATCTGTAATATCACAATTTAATCTGGACTGTCTCACTGACAAACAAAGACTAGGAGAAAAAGGTGCCTTGTTTTATGTGCTAGCTCGAATGCTCTTCTCCTGTACCTCCGTGCAACTAAGGATGTGAGCTCTTAAACGTAGCCTGAAAACCTGGCTTTTTAGACCACCACCGCCCCCCTCCCCTCCCTGGGGGGGGGGAGCAGCAGTTAACGAACCTGTAGCGCCAGGACACTCTTGGAGTAGCTGCGCACTTTATAAGTTCCTTGTATTGATTTAAAGGAAAGCTACAGCGCAATTTTTAAGGACCTAGTATCAGTGGGCTACTCTATTCTATAGCAAAAGACACACGGATGATGGACGGAATGCAGAGTAATAAACATTCACCCCCAGTCAAAAGATCTTGTTTAAATCCATAGTTCTTTTGCTCACCATGCCACCCCAGTTTAGACCCAGCCATATGCAAATCAGTCTTGACCCTGTGCCTCATGTGAACAGTCCAGCCTGAACTGCCAAGCCAGGCCCTTCCTGGACCGGAAACAAGCATCCTGTGACCGGTTTCGGGGCATCACCCCTTATCAGGCTAGCTTGAATCCAGTGACATAGTGAGCCCAGGACCCACGTCTGGGCATACCTGGCGACCTTAGGGCGAGAAAGCAAACGGCACACAGATGATGGACGGAATGCAGAGTAAATCAAATATTCACCCCAGTCAATAGATCTGGGTTGAATCCATCATTCTTTTGCTTACCATGCCACCCCAGTTTGGACCCAGCCATATGCAAATCAATCTTGAGCCTGTGCCTCATGGGAACAGTCCAGCCCGAACTGCCAAGCCAGGTCCTCCCTGGACCGGAAACAAGCATCCTAAGATCGGTTTATGGGGGTGAATGTTCGATTGATTGAGCATTCCTTTCATCATCTGTTCTTTTTGCATTTGTCGTCCTAAGTGGGAAGGGTATGCCCAGACGTGGGTCCCGTGCTCTCTATACCACCAGATTCAGGCTATCTTGGCTGATGAGGGGTGAAACCGCGAAACCGGTCCTGAATTTCGCCTTGCAAATCTCAAACTTTGTAAAAAAATAAAAATAAACACATTTTCCTCACATTTCTGTGATGGAAAGTTCTAGAATCTGCATGGAGCCACAAACTTCCACCCACCCAGCATTCCCCCAAGTCTGCTGATAAAAATGGTACCTCACTTGTGTGGGTAGGCATAGTGCCTGCAACAGGAAATGGTCCAAAACATTGTGGAGACATCAAAATTATTTATCATGAAACAATCTGGTTTTGAAAGGGAGTCATCCGCGTTTTTGGTCCCGGGCTCGACGGCCATCTAGGGGAACCTACCAAAACCCAGACATTTCTGAAAACTAGACACCCGGGGGAGTCCAGGGAGGTGTAGCTTGCATGAATCTCCCAATGTTTTCTTACCCAGAATCCTCTGCAAACATCAAATGTAGCTTAAAAGAACTTCGGTAACGATGTATCTGGTAGAGACAAAGTCTAGCCCAGATTCCTTAACTTGTGAATTCTCCCCAGGTGCCACACTGGATCCGGAATTTTTTTCTCAGCAGTACCTCTGTGCACAGGGGGTGGCACCGCATGGCTTCGAACAACATCGGCTGCGGAAATGACGTCACTGGACCCATACAAGTCCCCTCTGGCGGGCTGACTTCAGCTTCTAATGTGAAACTTTCCGCACGGAACGTGGAGACACATAGAAACTGGCTGTGGAAACAGTGCGCTAAAAAGAGAAAAAATATTTACAACAAACGAAAAAGGGGAAAAAAGGGTATGATAATACCAGAGAAGACCCTGGAGGAAAAGGCCAAAAAGTCAATTAAGCACAAGTCATGTAGAACAGTACAGAGGCGCATGACAGTACACAAGACAAACACGTCCTACTCCCTTAATCCTATACCAGGAGGAAAGGGTAGAACTCCTTGACCATATACCAAGAGAAAAGAGTGGAAGAGAATTCCATATAAGGTCAGTGAGACCAGCACAGCAGATCTGGAGAACCCCACCACAACAGAAGCAGAATAAGGAAAAAGGGATGACCACGCCCCCACGCCAACGGTCAGTCAACACAGGAAGTAAGTGAACTGAAAACACCAAGACCAGACCTCAAGGTCATTCGCAGAGCGGGGAGGATGGACGGGGCATTAAGGAATCTGCGGCAAGAGTGTCTCTACCATATACATCGTTACCGGAGGTAAGAAACTTGTTCATCTAATAGAGACATCTAGCCACAGATTCCTTAACTTGTGAATTAGATACCATAACCTCTAGGAGGAGGGTCTGTGAACTAGTCCCAGAATAGGTCCAGGAGGACCGGCTGACCGAGATTAAAGATCGGCCACACCACAGTGGGAGAAGATATGAGAGAGCTCTTTTTTAAAGGTGGTAACTACCACAACAAAAAAGCAAGCAAGTAACATGCACCAAGAGTAAGGAGCATGTTTCTTCAGGAATAGTGGTACCAAAGTACAGACGCCCATTGTAATCCAACCCCAAGGAAGATGAGAAAAGTTAGTCACAGCAGTCGGAAAATGGGCAGAGATACGCTACTTCGGCTACACGTGCAGCGCGGAAAAAGAAGAAACTGGCGTCAATGTGCCGGAGGGGACTTATATGGCTACATTGACGTCATATCCGGAGCAGACGTCGTATGGAGCCATGCGGCGCCACCCCCTGGCCTGCAGAGGTACTGCTGAGAAAACGTTTCCGGATCCAGTCTGACGCCTGGGGAGAATTCACAAGTTAAGGAATCTGCGGCTAGATGTCTATCAGATAGTCACATTTTCCTCACATTTCTGTGTGGGAAGGTTGTGAGATCACCGCGCCGGAACAAATTGCCTAACACCCAGCGTTCTCCTCAGTCTTCCGATAAAAATTATACCTCAATTGTTTGGGTGCCCAAAGCAATGTCAGCCTAAAAATGTATGAAGAAAAAAACTGCCCTAATGGACCCACTTTGGTTCCCCCTCAGTTTTTCATTTTGTAAGTTTTTAGGTTCTCTGCTTTGGGCACCCACACAAGTGAGGTATCATTTTTTTCAGGAGACCGAGGGGAATGCTAGGTGGTCGCAAATTTGTGCCAGCGCAGTGATACGACAAATTTTCCACACCGAAATGTGAGGAAAGTGTGAATTGTCAGCTAAATTTGGGGTTTTCAGGGGATTCTGGGTAATACAACTCTGGAGGATCCACGCAAGCCGCACCGCCAGCCAAGTGCCATCCATTCATACCACCATCCAAGCTCCATCCACACACACGGCCAGCCAAGCGACAGTCATGTGCCATCCACGCAGAACATTAGCCAAGCGACAGTCCACGCACACCGCCAGCCAAGTGCTAGTCCACACACACTGCCAGTTAAGCACAAGGCCACACACACCGCCAGCAAAATGAGGGTTTGCACACAGCCAGCCAAACGTGAGTAAACCCAGACCCTCAGCTGAACTCCAGTTCTCACACACAGAGAAACTTTCGCTAGTGTCTAGTGGTTTTCTGCCCCCCCCCCCCCTTCCCGGGAGCAGATGTGCCTAAAATATCGCTGATCTGCCCCCAAGGGACAGAAAGACTGAAAATGGCAACATTTTTATGTAGGGGGCTGTTACCCCCCTCCCTGGTGTCTAGTGGGTGGATCCCAAGTAGGCATCCACTAGGGAAGGGTACCATTGGAAAGGGGAGATTTTCCCCTTTCCAATGACACCTCTCCCGTCTGCCTACGTGCTTGTTTCAATTGGCTCCAGTACTTAAGCATTTCTAAAAGCTGTACTGGATGAACTCGCCACTTCTGTCCACAGTGGTATTCCAATGTCTTTGGTGCTTTTTGAACTCTGCATCATGCCATACAGTCGACCACTGGCTCCTATTAAATGGTTTACAATTCTTGGGAATCAAGAATACTGCTTTTGAATGGTATTATAACATTCTAATGAATAGACAAGTTCAGGTTCTCCTTAAAATCCTTTTTTGTTTGATATAAATACGCTAAAGTGTGGTGTCCCACTGGGATCAATCCTTTCACTGTTTCTGTTCCATCTTTATATGGTCCCTCTTGCTGCTCTGATTCAATCTTTTAAGGTTTCTATTATTTAAGTGCAAATTCTGTTTAAAATTGAGGGTGATCTTATGTCATGTGTCAGAGCACCGTAGGACTGTTTACAGCAAGCTAATACATAGATGTCTATACACCAGTTAAAATTAAATGGTGCTGAAACTGAGATTTTACTTCCATACAGAACATCTACAGTGTTGGACTTTCCCTTTTAACCAATTTGCTTCCGTGATACATCTGTACTGATGCCTTGCATAAAGAATCTGAAGTATAATTTGATTCAGGACTTAACTTTATCAGTAAGATAAATGCGAATTTTAGCTCATGTAATTTACAGCTTTGGGCTAAAAGGTGCATCATACACATTTTCTAATTTTCAAACAAAATGCAGATCTTAAATGCTTTTATAGCATTAAGACCTGCATTTCAATGCAATCTATCTTGATTCACTAGATAAATTAGTAAATAAACTGCAATTAGCTCAAAACTTGGCTGCAAGACTTGCTGTGAAGCTAACAAAATTGAGTGTATACCTCCGGCACTTGCATCTCTTCACTAGTTACTGGTTAGGCAAAGGATTCTTTTAAAATCAGTCTTGCCCAGAAGGCCTGGTTTGGTGCACAGCCGTCCTTTTCATTTAAACATTTCCAGCTTTATAAACCCAAATGTTATTTATGATTATCTAACTCTTTTCAAGTTGTCTCCAATTTTGAATTTGTGACCTTTGGCGGTAGGAATTTTTCTGTAGCCACTGCAAAGCATTGGAAACCCTTCACATTTCACATATCGAGTATCTCTTCTCTTTTGTTTATCAAAGCCTTAAAAACATGGCTTTTCCCTGCTGTGTAAGGTTTGTGGGTTATGAGCTCTTATCTGTCTCTATTTCAGCCTTAGTACTTTTTCAGAAGCATGATACCTTTGGGTGTACACCTTGCTTAATCAAATACCATAAATGATATCGTATCTCAGAGACCGGTAACGGGCTAAAGACGTGTGCATGATCCCAGTGACAAAATGAATCCATTTCCTCTTATACGGACATACAGGGCAGTTTTAAATGGCTGCACACACGAAAACAAGTATGGATCCTGAAGTGCACACAACTAAAGTATACAAAAAGCGATGGATTGAAAGGTATTATTATCTAAGCCACTGCTAATCACTCGGGCCGCATCCCAATCTATTGCTATTTTGCATGCTATGCCACCTGAGCTGGGACCCAGCCATTTGCAAATCAGTCTTGAGCCTGCTTCAATTGGAAAAGTCCAATGCGAACTGCCAGGCCAGGTCCTCCCTGAATCGGAACACTAGCAACCCAGTACTGATTTCATCCTAGTTAGGGCACATTTGTCAGAGATAGCTTGGTTCCACTGACACAGTGTGCATAGGACTCACATCTGGGCATACTCGTCCAACTTAGGGCGACATACTAATGTATATAAAAACTTGATGCATGGAATGCTTGAATTAATCGCAGCCACTTAACCACTCAGGGACACATCCCAATCCATTCCTTTTTTGCACAACACGCCACCTCAGTTTATACCCAGCAATATGCAAATCAGTCTAAACCCTACTCCAATTTGAAAAGTCCAGCCCGAACTGCCAGACCAGGTCTTTCCTGAATTGGAACACAAGCAACCTAGTACCGGTTTCGCCCTTGACCGGGCTCATCAGCCAAGTACAGCTTTGTTCCAGTGATACAGTGGGGAAGTGACTCACACCTGGGCATACCCCTCCCAATAGGGTAGCACAATAAAGTATACAAAAAAAGTGATTGTTGGAATGCTTGAATTCCCAGACCCTGGCAATCACTTGGTGTTGCATCGCAATCCATCATATTCAACACCATGCCACCTCAGTTGAGACCCAGCCATATGCAAATCAGTCTTGACACATGCAACCCACGCTGATGAGGCCTAACTAGAATGAAACTGGTCTTGGTTTGCTTGTGTTATGGTTCAGGAAGGACCTGGTCTGGCAGTTCAGGCTGGACTGTTACCTCTCAAAGACGGGGAAGCGATCAGACTTGGGGGAAGATGCTGGACTTGAGGGCTGAAGAAAAGAAAAGGAGGCTAGGAAGATCAGTAGCTCAACCTGCCTCTCCAAGGGTACCGCCATCTGAGAAAGACTTCCACAGAGGGACATCTAGAGAGATGAGGTCCAGCGGCAGAGACAAGCACAGGCACCAATCTTGACATCACAGAATGTCTATGCCAAACCCTATGACTTCGCTGTCGAGGGGCTCAGCCAGGACATGTTCATCGTCAAAGGATGGCTCGGTGGGTGACTCAACCTTGACACTGTTGGTGTGCTAAGTCGATTTTGAAACATTCAAAATCAATGGTGAGAATATCGCCTTTGATGGTGACACTTCATGCCAGATCAAAATACACCCATTCACCACCGCCAAGCAGATATCAAAGATCAACAAAGTCACCGTCGACAATACCTTGATCTAGGTCGACACATTCTTCACCGTCAAAAATGTCACAGATTATCTCCATCTTCATCATGGTCTCTGTCTCCTATCCAGTTAGGACATTTCTCTGCTCCAGTCACCTAACACTTCCAATACAAGGCGAGCAGGAGAAACAGTTTCTCCATTAGCTCACCATAGAATGGTTGCGGATCCAGACCAAGTGACCGCCCACATTGCAGACTAAACCCAATAATTCTGTTCTGTTTGAAGATGTAGTCCCGACAGCGCTAACGATTCTCTATCTTTCTCCATTGAAGAAGACCTCTAAAGTCCATGTCTTCTTTAGGAGTGTAGAAACCCTCTTCTACAACAACGGCATCACCACTAAGCAAGCCTGTCAGTAGAAAACAGAGATTGCACTTACGATCTCATCTCCTTATTCTGACTCATCACACACTTCCTACAAACCGAACTTCATTAGCTCATTCTCCACCCAGAGTCTCTCCAGTAGATGATATTCTGACACTTCAGGATGTCCTTGCCAGAGGCAAGCTGGGTCTGTCATACTAGAGACTCTCCAGCGACCTAAGCCTCTTACCTCTTGTCCTGGGGGCTACAGGACATTACGGAGGAGAAATTGGTGACTCCAGCAAATGTCACAGAGGCTACACCTGGTCTCTTAAAGAAATATAAACCTCCTCAACACCACCTGGAATTCCTAAACACTGATCCTAATCCAGATACATCAACTCTAGGATCGGAAATAACTCATGAAGGAAACGCCGGTGTTTGGGTATGAGGCTGCTAACTGTTGGTGATGGCCTTAGAATGACACCGGAAGGAGGAGTTCCGTTTACTGTGTATTATTTTAATTTTTTCTTCCAAGATTTGTCCTTTAATTTCGACATACATGGGGAGAGTGACCTGGAGCAGGAATGGCCATTTTGTTTTGCAGGTTTTCGTCAGGCAAAACTCTGCATTGCACTCAATGATCGCCTTGAGGTACATCAGGAAGCATTTGTTACAGGAACTGTGCTTAGGCCCTAGACACCACAGACAGGTCAGGTGTATCACTGGCTGACATCTGGTTACAGCACATAGAAGTTTATATCTCTCCTTGTAATTCCCACCTGCAGCAACTGTAATGCAACAAAAGTAATGTTGATGAATAGTTTCTGTGGTGAGACTGACGGTGGTGTTTGGACAATTTCAAGGTTTTGTCCATACAAGACGAGATGTTATGTTCACTTGCCTATGGTGTTTGTTGCACATCGGTAACAAAGTTTGGAAATCACCCACTGTTCTTAGTGAGGTAGGGAAGGAGTGTAAAGTAGTTGTGGCTTGTAGCATGTCAATGACTCAGTGACGTGTCTTGTTGCATGGACTGCCCATCATCTCTCCTCTGGGCTTCTGCTTGTTATAAGATAAGGATGCTGGCATATTGGGGATGGATCGAAGAAAGGACAAAAACAAGGTCTCTATGGTGATTGCTGTTTCAATCGGAGTGGTTGGTAACCAACCTTGTAAAATGGTGTTCTTTTTAGTCCTTACGACCTGAAAGGAAATGTTTTGTCTGTATTGTAGTATTCCAAAAACGACTGGGCTGTATCAGTTTCACAATTCATTGATTGTAAGACCTCCCCCAAAGGCTGTCCAAAAAGGTTTGACCTATCGAAGGACGTCTAAAATGCAGTATTATACTTTGGGTCAATTAAATGTGGAGTGCAAACCGAGCCTTAGACCTGCCATCTTGTGAAAACCAGAGGAAGCTATGTCTACTGACCTGTCCAGCACAGGCGTAGACACCTTCTTCGCTTCTCGCAAGGTGGCCTCTGTCTATATTGGTCTACTGCATCATCCAACAATTGTTAGAGCACTCTATTTTAGGGGAAGGGATGACAGTTCCACAGCTTTGGATTCAGCATTGTCGTCTCCCTGACTTGAATGACTCGGGTTGTTCGAATAGTCCTCCTTCCTCCAGTTGAGTCTGACACCCTACTCCAGGTGGTGGCTGCAGCATCAAGAAAGTCCTTAGCTGATGTGGTGGAGCTAGGACTAATATGCCATAGGCCTCTCATGCTCAAAGGAAAAAGGAAATTGTGCTTAATAGTGCAACATCTGACCAACGGCGGCTTCACAGTACAAGGGTCAGCATTGATAAAAGTGAGGCGCTAAAGGTCAAAAGAGGTTTCTGTCATGGGAATCTACATCAGCACTATCAACAAGAACTTAGTTTGCTTATTTGATGCAAGAAGCGCCTAAAAAAGATGCCTTGCGTGTCCTGTGTGGCTGCCTGTTCGATTTCTTAGCACTCTTTTTGGGCAGGAGAAGAACTCACATGACGATATGTAGGAGTACAGAGGGTCAAGCAAGCGGAGAGATTTCGCATCGGTGAGACGATACCTCGGCCCCCGGTACCGATTAACCAAGACAGCGTAGTGCAGCCGGGGCAAGACAGGAAGCTGGGGAGGTCGGGATAATCCAGGTGGCGATCGCACTAGGCGGCGGGATCTTCGCAACGTGAGGAGGCGGCATGCATAGGTAGGCACGTGCTTGAAGTAGGAGCCCGCTCCCCCCCCCCACGCCCCTTCCCTGCCATAGGATACACCATGTTCTGAGGACCTACTGCTACAGGTCAGTCTATGAACACAAGGCAGCATTACGGAGCTTGGTACGCAATACCACGTAAGTAGTGAATAATACACTAGTAATATCACTTCAGGGTAATGCTTCTGAACTCACATCTGAACTTACACCCCAAGCCAGCCATAGGCAATATAATTCAAGTGAATTGCAGCAGACTTTTTTAAACAGACTTTTTAACAGAAACCAGATTAATATTAGACAGTGCTTAAGATAAAGAGCGTTCTATCAACCTTAGCCGAAATAAGCTAATTATCATTCACCGGGCTGGCCACTTATCTTACAGAGGCAGAAAAGGCACAGGAATGATAGGAGTAAGTGGAACACAGCACTCCAAAACCCATAAAGTCAAACTTTACCAAGTGCGTGACAGTGTGACAGGCCCAGACCCAGGCTGGGAAAAATGAGGAATCGCAGTGTTTTGCTTCATAAGGCACAAGCACAGCTACATTCACATAAATCAGCAAGGAAACAGAAATACAAAAAGACCTTCATTAATATGCGGGGGAACATACAAGCACAGGAAATGCTTGATAGTGACCCCTGTACTTTTAACACAAATTCAGGCCCCACAAACGAGGCACCCACCTCGGTCAAGGGAGACCTGCCACAGAAGAACTGCCACAACCCCTGCTAATCTGAACAATGACATTAGGTGGAATTTTCTGCCATATCCAAAAGCTAGTAAAAGCACATTAGCGTGCACCGATTCGAGCAGTTGCACCTTGGGTAAAGGCACTAGCAAGCACCATGTTCTGAGTGAAAATGATATAAAGAGCTCAACAGCAGGAACAAGAGCACCTTTTGTAGGATATTCAAGCTGCAACACGAACATGAATAGCAAGGGGCCGTGTGATAACCCTATGATATGGTGGGAGAGCATAGAAGATGTCCATCAACAAAATACAATACCGTTGAGCCCAAAGACAAATAATAAAAGCAGGAAGGAACCTAAAATGAAGCAATCAGGAGGGAACCAGGGAAACTATGGAACTCATGGCAAGAAATAAGGTACAATTATATTAAGTGCACAAGATACCACCGGCCATGACTGTATTTTTCGCTGGAGGTGAAGTAGAGGTAGTGTGCGCCATGGGCACTGAGGACACCAAGGATCAAGCCATACATAGGGTTCGGCCCCAACTACAGCAGGACGGCAAGGACTCTAAATCAATAGGAGATATAGAGACCTTGGTGCAGTGGGGCACGTGTAGCCCAATTCATAACTCGCATCCTTGCGTCCCCCTAACCTCCCCCCCACAACTACATCATCTAAACCAAAACGAAGGACAGAATGAGTGTCAACAGCAAATATGGGGACAAACAGGCCTACAAACAAGGGGAACATCAATCGGGCAGATGGGGGAACAGGCCCTGGCTCAGGTTCTGGGAAACATTAAGACACAGGATGCCATGGCATAAGCAGCAGTATTACACGCTGACAAGCTAAATGTACAAGTCACCATTCTACAAGCAATAGCTGAGCTAATCACAAGAATTGATGGGAAATTAGACTGCCTGAATAGCTTAATCGTGAGAGCACAGTAGCCCGCATGTATGGAAGAGCACACACCATGCCCATGCAGCCGCCAAATAGAGAAGCTTGCAGGCCTCCCTGATATACTGACCATCTTGATTGATGACTTGGAAAAAAAAGTCAGCAAGTATAAGATCAATAGGGGGCTTTCCCAAGGTCAATAGCAAAATAGGGAGACACTACAAACCACCAAAACGCTATGAGCCCCAGAAGTAACAGCTGCCATCCATTTAGACCACACGGAGGCTGAATTAGGAGAAGTAGAAAATTTGCCCGCCAAAGATCATCTAATAAGGGAAGTTAATATGGACAATCAAAGACATTCAGAAACGGAGCTCAAGGCTACTGGCTTGGACATCCTCCAAAACTACTCATGTAAGGGGGACAATAGAGCATATGAGGTTCTGGAGGTACTTCTCTCAAAGAAAAATAAGAAAAGATTGAACACACTAAATAAAAGCAGAAGGACAAATCTCTTCCTACAACAGCATCAAGAGACACATGGGACCTGGAAGTCCGATGTAATTAGGGAGCCTAAAGTTGAAGACAAAGAGGTACCCAAGCCTATCCAGCATAGCCCCAAAGTCTATTGATACAGACTACAGTACGGCACATGTTCTTCCCACTGTACGTGGAAGCCTAGATGCGAATGGAGACCTTAATGAAGGCACAGAGAAATATTCTTACCCCCTGCACCAAAAAGGAACCACTGGCAATGATCGAAGGAATGGAGGAAACGCAAATATAAAAACCCAAACAAACATGCAGTGGGGTCTCAAAGAGCACCCGCCTCTCGGAATTTATACAGCCACCCAGCAGCCCAGTGACCAACTGCCCCGAGCGGCCTCAGTATCTGCGACTGGTCATCTTATTGTTGAACAAAAAAATCTTCCAAGCAGTATTTGTCAACAAGAAAATGGAAGCAAAATAGTGATGAGCACAAAAGAAAGTAAAGAGCATGGTCGGAATCAACCCTGGGGTGAGAGCAAAATTGAACAATCCACAGGAATGGGGTGCTTGATCAAGCCGCGTATCTACGCAAGCCAAGAAGCCGTATGAGCCAGGAAGTCAGCATGAGCCAAAGCAACAAAAATGGTAACAAGATGAGAAACAGTAATAGGATTATGCTTTATCCAGAATATACCTCAAGAGGCAAATGGGATGCTTTAAATAGAGTGAATATCTTAAAATCTTGTGCTACCTTGCCTGGCCTGGAGATAAGCTCCAAGGATATTGACTCATTAGCTTTTCTGCCCCCTGTAAGAGGGGAGGTAAATGAATGTACAGAAATTATTTTCACTCACATGCCGGTCAAGGCTCTGAAGGTGAATGAAGTTCACCTTGAATGGGGAATAAAAATCAAACTCAGATGAGGGAAAATATCCGGTAATGTTCATGCCTAAGGAGTCTACCACCGGCGAAATAACAGGGAGAACGCTGGAAAGAGCACACAAAACAGAATGTACAGGAATCAGTGTAAAAGAGTGCCAAAACCGCAACTACACCCCTTGAAATATAGGAAGGTGAGCTGATAAAAAGCACAAGCTGCCCAGGAAAAGGCCGTTCTTGTGTCACTCTGCAACCAAAATTTACGGACTGGGCATTATTGCCAGGAGTGCCAAGTGCCCGGCCCTGGCATTTGGATCAAAACTCAGCAGGCAACCCTTAGAATATGCATGTGGAGCATAAGAGGCCCAACCGACTCCTTAACAAAGAAGGAGGCAATAGTGGAATTAAGAGGAGCTGACATCATTGCCCTTCAAGAAACATGGGCCCTTTACTCAGCCCCCTGGAATGACTAAGGTACATGAAGCACCCGCGACCAAATCACAAGCAGGGGGCCATGCACCAGGGGGAGTTTCAATTTACGTGAAAAATGATCTGGCAGTAGTAATAGAAGTCGTAAAGGGAAAGGGCAACTTTATTATCATTTTGGGAACTCGTCAATAAATCAAACCATAGTATTATTCCATCGCTCATCATAGGGAGCATTTACCTTCATCCCGCAAAGGACAAAAGGGAACAAACAATAGCACTGCTTCTCTCGGCACTGACAGCACTAAAAATATCACACTCTGAATCAATGTGGCTAATAATGGGTGATTTCAACGCTAATTTAGTGAGCACAGGGCCAAACGCTATGTGCCAGGATCTTAATAATGAAATCCAGGCCATCCCAGTAATACATAAACAGTTTCAAAGGCCTGACAAACATGGAAAGGTTCTTGGTTACTTTTTGGGCCTAGGTACATAAAATGGCAGGTTAAGCTACTATCAACGATCGCATATGGGGCATTGTCATTTAGAGATAAATTGACTGGATAGGGCGCAAATCACCTGTTACAGAAGGATTTTTGCCCTACTGGAATGTACAACACGCTCAAATTCGCTCAGAATTCTGCCTGAATTTGCCACATCTGACATTGAAATCAAACTTTTTAGACATAGTGCCTGAAAACTAAGCAAGCACAGACTGACATCCTAAAACATACTGTAAGGATGGTAATAAACTCCCCTGCCATCGATATTTGAATACCTCATTGGTCAACTTGGAGGCACAAGACATTTGGGCAAGCAACCTTCCAGCTGTCCAGACATCCAAGCTTCTGTCAAAACAAGCAAAACTAATATCCATGGAGCGGGATGTGCGGTCACTGAAGGGAAAGGCGCATGGTAGCTGGGCAGCCATGCTATATGAACCAGGGGTCCTCACAAATTTCACTCTCAACAGCTTGGTAAGGAAATGTAAAAAACAGCTGATTAAACCTTGATTTGGATTGATCCCCTTAAAAGGGTATTGGTATGGCCGGAAGGAAAACAATGACAACAGGCAATGCAGCCTTTGCGCTAAGGGAGTAGAATACTTGATTCACGTTATCTGCATCGGTGAGCTGTTAAACCTATATAGAAGATTCTGGCTGTGACCACGAGAACAAGGAGGAAGACACGCATGATTGTGAGGAGTTACCATACTCAAGACTATATTGTTGGGTCCTAGTGGAATACACAGGATCGCGCCTCAGATAATCACAAGCTTAATGGTTGAGACTATCAAGATAAGAGGCACATTGAAAAACGTATACTTATATACATGTCAGAGGTGATTGCACCTCAATTGTCATCAGTTACACGAGGAATATAAAACAGATTTGAAACGATTTTTTCTTCCTTTTTTATTCGCCCTGATGAACTTCCCAGTGTGGGAATGAAACGCGTTGGCTGGAGTGTTAATGTTCAATGCTTATTTATACTGATGAAAATAAAGAAATCATAATTTTTGTAACTACAATTGACTACTGGACTTTGTGAGATGCGCACGCCCTTCGAAAGTGAAATATTTTGAGTATTATATATTCGGACCTGGCACAATGCTCCACAATCCTGCTTGAAAGGTGAATCCCCAAATGCATCTGTTCGCTTTATGAAATTTTTTTAAGTTAAGATTTCACTTCTGCAAATGACCAGCATGGGACAGTCGTAACACCCCCAACCTGCCACATGATAGATAATATGACTGCAACAGCCATACCTTTGTTAACTGCAGAAAAGGGTTGCCATTCTGTCATTAGGACTGGATGCATTTTATGGATCTCTCATAGAATGGCTTCCTTAAGTACATGGCCTAGAAGCTTTGCATTGCACTTTAACCACATTGTAAATTGATTTATACCAGTTGGGCAATTTTTTATAAGTATTTTAATTCATAGGTATGTTGCCTGTTGCAGTGGTTTTTCTACGTCATGTGTATGAGCTTAAATAAGGAAGCTTTTTTTACTCCATGGACTCCTAGGTTGATTAGTTCGCTTTTTATACTGATGCTTTGAGAATTATCATACTATTGTATTGATTTGAATTAATCGTACAATTAAAAGAAAAAAACAATTCTAAATTCCCATGACTATAATTGCTCCACTGCCCCTTTCTGCTGCTACCTAAGTAGGTAACCATTGTGGTCAATGATCGTTTTGTGAAGAAAGAACATAACATTTTGCAATTTTTATGAACGGGGATCATTTATATAAAACCCCTTTTAGCTACATGAAGTGCAAAGTCTGACTAAGACTTTCTTGGATTCTGCCATAACGAAAGACGAAAAGAACTACTTACCTTTGGTGACAATACTTTTGGTGGATTCCATCTCTTCCTGCATATTCCTCACCTTCTGAATATATCTTATTCCCCAACTGTAAATATGATTTAGAAACAACTTCCCTACCAACAGATCTGCAGTGTCACCGGGTAGTGCTATGTGGCTTTAAGCTGCCGCTTCATGTGCCCCAGATGTGCACTATATGTACCATTATGATGTTACATTGGTGCACTGGCGTCAATTCCCATAATTACTTCCACGCTCAATGAGAAATGAGGAGAGGAGCTGCAAGAGGACTAGTGGCAGAGCGCAGCATTACAAACATTTCCATACCATGGGATCTTAATATCATGGCATTAACTCAACAGGGGAGGAGGGAAGGGCCTGAGGATTCTGTGGAAAGATGTGGTATTTATCAAAAACGTTATCAAAAGTAAGTTTTTCTTCAAATGGATCCGTCTTCCTGCAGAGTCTTCATCTTATGAATTAGTCAAAATGCAATACTCCCAGGAAGGTAGGAATAAGCATTGCTAATCTAATACAACCCTTGCAAAGTATCCATCACTGCAAGCCCGAGGCATGAGGCAATAATGTTTTGCAAAGGTATGCAAAGAAGATTAAGAGGCAGCCCAGCAAAAATCATCCACTGGGACATCCCTGGAAGAAGCATTAGAGGCTGCAAAAGCCCTTGTAGAACTGGCACGAATGTTAGTCAGAGGGTCTTTTCTTGGTCGATGAATAAGAAATCCTTATGCAAAAAGTAACCAATGAGCTACTGTGCGCCTGGTTACAGAGTTACCCTTCTTAGCCTCGGCAAAGTCCATAAACAGCAAATCATTTACTGTTTGGTCTTCTTTAGTAGTATTAGTGGGATGCCGCATGCCTGAGGTCAAGTCTACAAAGTCTCGCCTCCTCCATGGTGGGATGAGGACTGAAAGGGCCTGAACTTCACTAACACCACAGTTTGAATCTATTGCCATTAGAAAGTCCAGTCTTCAATGTCGGTATTCTGTGTAACTGTATAGTACGACTGAATTAGGGTTCGAATAAAAAGGCATGAGCAAGGTTAAAACTAGATTTAAATCCCACTGAGGATCATTAAGCAGAATGGAAGGAAACAGACAGAGCCAACCTTTTAGTAACGTGCCACCAATGGCAACTTAAAAATACAAGGCGGATTCGAGAGGCACATGAAGGTGGATAAAGCTGCGAAATACCCTTTAGCACTGACAACTGCAAAATCCTGCTGGGCCAGGAAAAGCACGAAATGTTGGATGTCAGAGGCATATTTGGAAAAGATTCAACGCTTTTTGACACGAACCAAGAAGAGCGACCGGCATACACACATTTTGCAGCAGGTTTTTTAGCCTTTAACTAGACATCAGCCACTTCCATCCGTAAAGAGCACGTCTCCTTACGCTCAATCTTCATGTATGCAGCAGAGGATTGGGATAAGGACCCAATGAATTTGCTATGAAAGCAGTCCCCACGGATCAGCATACCAAATGTTCCATGTTCAATTTGAGGCAATGAATAGAAGGTTGAGCTTGATCCTAATGACTTATCTATAGGACTTTTGACAGAAGTGAAATAGGAGGGAAGTGTAAAGCAGACCCTACAACCAGTCTAATATCAAGTCAAACCCCAGCGAACCATTAGAAGGGTGCACATAACTAGGAATACTTCGTGTTCAGGGCCTTGGCTCCAGAATGGAGTTGAGTGGCTCTAGAGAAGTCGGAAGCACCAATCCTCCTTGGGGAGTGGACGAGAGGGTTGCAAGACTGACCCCAATATCTCAAACATAGTCAGAAGGCCTCTATTGGAGCAGGATTAGGAGATAGAATATCCAGTTTCACCTTTTTGAGAATTGTAATAGACAAACTCTGAATGCTCTCAGAAGCAGGATCATTTACTCAAGGAAGAGGGCATCTCCTTTCTTTGATGTCTTTGTGCCTTTACAACGAAGATCACTTGATGCACCTGCTCCTTTCAGGTGACTAACGTGAAGGATGGGACAGGGAACGCTTTGGGACCGATTGGCATGCCCGAGCCAAAAGAAATTGCCTCTCCTCACTCTTTGATTTTTTTTGATGTAATGAGGAGCAGCAGTCAGAGGCCAAGGGGTCGTGGTCAGATGTCAGACACTGCATACAGATGTCAAGGTGATCCAATGAAGACATCTTCTTGCAGCAACTTCAGAGTTTAAACAAAGAGGTTTTAGGAGGAGACATTTAACTTAAGCAGAGTGAAAATACAGAGGTCTTTTATCTGTACAGCACAGGCAGAGCTTTGAACTCGGGTTGACGAGGCATGGAAAAACAGACACTGATGAAAATGTGACAGTTGGTGCTATACATACCATGACATCTTCACATCTCAGGTGGATGAAGCTGAATAGTGGTATGCAGGAAGAGCTAGTGTTTGGGGGAAAAGTTTATTAATTCAGTCTGGCGCATGGGGGATATTAGTTTCCATAAGATGAGTATCCTGCAGGAAGAAGTATCCAACCAGAAAAGCCACATACGTACAGGACCAAACTCCAGGAACAGGAGCACCCATAGGAAATATGCCTAAGAAGATGTATGAAGCCAGAGGAAGTTGTTGAAAAAAAAGTTTTAAAGTGTAGAAAATGGGTTACTGAGCAGCAGTCTGAAAGGGACTCCCAACCACACAACATGATAGAATATCAGGTGTCCTCTGGGAAGTAGAGTTCAGTGCGCTCTTACCTTCGTGGCTGTATTTCGGGTCCTTTCTAATGAGCTGAGTGGGTTTCCATAGGGAAACATCCTTCTATGTGTCTCTACGTGAATTTGAATTTATTGCTAATGTATAATCACTGTGAACCCCATCTCGATGATTGGAAATTATTCTAACGTGAATTGATGAAAGAGAAAATACTAAAGAACCAAAGAAACCTTTAGTGGTATCTGAAGAACTGGCAGCTAAGGTGAAAGGCTTTCCTTGGGACAACATATGTGCTTCCTTCAGGAAATACTTGAAAACGTTCCTTAATGAGATCTTTTGAGTCTTAATACAGAGTGCTGAAAAGTACCTTTTTGCAAATGGAAGCAGAGTTTCGAGGCCCTCACCAACCTGTCTTCACATTTACCCACGTCTATTTCAGTCACTAAAACAATTAGAACTGTGGTTGTCCAATGGGACATTTACAACTATTTTGAAGGTCCAAATTCAAAGAAGATGATCAGGCAAGTCCTTAGGCTCAGACCTTTTAAATCTTCTCAGACGCAACACTGGATCTGCAAACCTCTGCAATAGCTCCAGCATGCCATCACATGGCCATCTGCCTACTTTACGAGACTGTCCCACGCCCCGGACTTGACGGCACAGAGCTGCATATACACTCTACACCTGCATACCAGCGTAAATTGTCTGTTAGTTTTTCCCATGCACTCAGATGCAGAACGTGACTGATAGGGTATTATTTGTGCTGGCAGTAGGCAACAATTAGCTTTGTTAATGTGAAAAGCGCACTCCACAGAACAGAAAGGAAGGCGGTGAAGAGTCTGTGGTAAATTAAGAGTATCCATCAGAAACTGTTTTACTGAAAGTAAGTAAAATTCTTCTGACGGATACTTTGCAGTTTCCAAAGCAGTAACCCCCACCACGTAGGTAAGCCTTAGGAGTGGTCTTACCCCAGTAAGTCATGCAAAACCAAATAGGCAAAGGTGTTCTCTGCAGATATGAGAATCGATACATTAGTGCCTGGTGAAAGCATGGACAGGTGGCCACATGACTGGCAGATGTCTAGGACTGGGAACCCTAGAGCCAGGGCTGTAATAGCAGCTTTTGTACTGGTAGAATGAGTTCTAAGGCACTCCGGAGGATACTTTATAGCCAAAACAAAACTAGCTTTGATCCATCATGAAAATGTATGCTTTCTGACCACCTTTCCTCAATTTACACCAACAAAACCAATAAATAATTGATAGTCAATATGGTACTCTTTAATCCTATTAGCATAGAAGACAAGAGTATACTGAGGGTCTAATCAATTAAACCTCTACTTTCCTTCAGATGGATGCAGAAGAGAAATGAATGCCGGGAGCATGATGGATTGTCCCACATCGAAAGGTCATATCAATTTTGGAAGAAAGGATTCATGGTTCCTAGGTATTGAGGTGTCAGAGGAAAAGGTAGTCTACAGAGTCTGAAGTGACAAGGCTTGTAGCTCGCTGATGCTACCGATCATCAAGACGAAATAACGGTTTTCGATGTCAATAGTCTCACAGTACTACTGGTTAGAGGCTTAAAGGGAGAACAAATAAGGGAGGTTAATGCCAAAATAAGGGACCACTGCGGCATAATGAAGGGAGTAGGGGTCAATATGTGAAGACATTTTTAAACAAGCATTTGCAATGCAATAAGTCTCGCATTTGCGAGAGTTTGAGCTATTTTTATTGTAAATGACATTGCCTTTTATTTATGTTTTGGTTTTTGAAACAAATAAAAGCCATTGTCATTTACAATGCCAATAGGTCAAACTCGCGTAAATGCGAGACCTATTGCATTGCAAATGCTTGTTGTTACTGAAAAGCCCTTTCCACAGCGCATACTGGCTCCTTTAACGTTACTCACAAAAACAAACAAGTACAGGTAAAGCACGAGATGGCTTCGTGTAACCAAAAGCACAATGCTCCAGCACTGGAATTATAATCAACATAGTGGCAGAACTTAAATCCCAATGGCAGGAGTCAGGAGGCCTCACAAGGAACATATTAACCTGTAATAATGTGCTAGAATCTGTTGGAGGAATATGGTTAAAGACCAGTGTGCACACTGATGAGAGGCATGTGAGTCCAGGACAGTGTCTCCTATTAATGAGCAGTGCGGACCCTGAGTAACAGTCTCTTAATCATGCAGTTTTGCCATCTGCACTAGTCCTGTTATCATCAGCGCTATTCTTATCGTTATTATCAGCGGTATTTTCGTTGTTGTCATTAGTGTTGTCATCAGCACTAGTCTCATTGTTGTCATCAGCGCTATTCTCACTGTTCTCGTTAGCACTAGTCCCACTGTTATCATCAGAGCTATGGTCATTGTTATCATCAGTGCTATTCTCATTGTTGTCATGAGCACTAGTCCCATTGTTATCATCAGAGCTATTTTCATTATTATCATCATCACCACTAGTCCTGTTATCATCATCAGGGCTATTCTCATTGTTGTCATGGGCACTAGTCCCATGGTTATCAGTGCTATTCTCATTGCTGTCATGAGCAATAGTCCCACTGTTATCATCAGTGCTATTCTCATTGTTGGCATCGGCACTAGTCCCATTGTTATCATCAGTGCTATTCTCATTGTTGGCATCGGCACTAGTCCCATTGTTATCATCAGTGCTATTCTCATTGTTGTCAGGAGCACTAGTCCCATTGGTATCATCAGCGCTATTCTCATTGTTGTCATGGGCACTAGTCCCATGGTTATCAGTGCTATTCTCATTGTTGGCATCGGCACTAGTCCCATTGGTATCATCAGCGCTATTCTCATTCTTGTCATGGGCACTAGTCCCATGGTTATCAGTGCTATTCTCATTGTTGGCATCAGCACTAGTCCCATTGTTGGCATCGGCACTAGTCCCATTGTTATTATCAGTGCTATTCTCATTGTTGTCAGGAGCACTAGTCCCATTGGTATCATCAGCGCTATTCTCATTGTTGTCATGGGCACTAGTCCCATGGTTATCAGTGCTATTCTCATTGTTGGCATCGGCACTAGTCCCATTGTTATCATCAGTGCTATTCTCATTGTTGGCATCAGCACTAGTCCCATTGTTATCATCAGTGCTATTCTCATTGTTGGCATTGGCACTAGTCCCATTGGTATCATCAGTGCTATTCTCATTGTTGGCATCGGCACTAGTCCCATTGGTATCATCAGCGCTATTCTCATTGTTGGCATCGGCACTAGTCCCATTGGTATCATCAGCGCTATTCTCATTGTTGTCATGGGTACTAGTCCCATGGGTATCAGTGCTATTCTCATTGTTGGCATCGGCACTAGTCCCATTGTTATCATCAGTGCTATTCTCATTGTAGGCATCGGCACTAGTCCCATTGTTATCATCAGCGCTAGTCCCATTGTTATCATCAGCGCTATTCTCATTGTTGGCATCGGCACTAGTCTCATTGTTATCATCAGTGCTATTCTCATTGTTGTCAGGAGCACTAGTCCCATTGGTATCAGCGCTATTATTGTTGTCAGGAGCACTAGTCCCATTGGTATCATCAGCGCTATTCTCATTGTTGTCATGGGCACTAGTCCCATGGTTATCATCAGTGCTATTCTCATTGTTGTCATGGGCACTAGTCCCATTGTTATCATCAGTGCTATTCTCATTGTTGACATGGGCACTAGTCCCATGGTTATCAGTGCTATTCTCATTGTCGTCATGGGCACTAGTCCCATTGTGATCATCAGTGCTATTCTCATTGTTGGCATCGGCACTAGTCCCATTGTTATCATCAGTGCTATTCTCATTGTTGTCATGGGCACTAGTCCCATTGTTATCAGTGCTATTCTCATTGTTGTCATGGGCACTAGTCCCATTGTTATCATCAGTGCTATTCTCCTTGTTGGCATCGGCACTAGTCCCATTGTTATCATCAGTGCTATTCTCATTGTTGTCATGGGCACTAGTTCCATTGTTATCATCAGTGCTATTCTCATTGTTTGCGTCGGCACTAGTCCCATTGTTATCATCAGTGCTATTCTCATTGTTGGCATCGGCACTAGTCCCATTGTTATCATCAGTGCTATTCTCATTGTTGGCATTGGCACTAGTCCCATTGTTATCATCAGTGCTATTCTCATTGTTGGCATCGGCACTAGTCCCATTGGTATCATCAGCGCTATTCTCATTGTTGGCATCAGCACTAGTCTCATTGTTATCATCAGTGCTATTCTCATTGTTGTCAGGAGCACTAGTCCCATTGTTATCATCAGTGCTATTCTCATTGTTGTCATGGGCACTAGTTCCATTGTTATCATCAGTGCTATTCTCATTGTTTGCGTCAGCACTAGTCCCATTGTTATCATCAGTGCTATTCTCATTGTTGGCATCGGCACTAGTCCCATTGTTATCATCAGTGCTATTCTCATTGTTGGCATCGGCACTAGTCCCATTGGTATCATCATCGCTATTCTCATTGTTGTCATGGGCACTAGTCCCATTGGTATCATCAGCGCTATTCTCATTGTTGTCATGGGCACTAGTCCCATGGTTATCATCAGTGCTATTCTCATTGTTGTCATGGGCACTAGTCCCATTGTTATCAGTGCTATTCTCATTGTTGGCATCGGCACTAGTCCCATTGTTATCATCAGCGCTAGTCCCATTGTTATCATCAGCGCTATTCTCATTGTTGGCATCGGCACTAGTCTCATTGTTATCATCAGTGCTATTCTCATTGTTGGCATCGGCACTAGTCCCATTGGTATCATCAGTGGTATTCTCATTGTTGGCATCGGCACTAGTGCCATTGGTATCATCAGCGCTATTCTCATTGTTGTCATGGGCACTAGTCCCATTGGTATCATCAGTGCTATTCTCATTGTTGGCATCAGCACTAGTCCCATTGGTATCATCAGCGCTATTCTCATTGTTGTCATGGGCACTAGTCCCATGGTTATCAGTGCTATTCTCATTGTTGGCATCGGCACTAGTCCCATTGGGATCATCAGTGCTATTCTCATTGTTGGCATCGGCACTGTTCCTCAGTGAAAAATCTAAGAAAGTTTCATAAGAGCAACCTGTGCCCGACAGGCACTTCAAACTTAGCAGTCTGTCAGGAAGTACATCGAAGAGCAGAGCCCTCCACAGCTGCAAGTAGCTGAACTGAATGCCCAAAGGAACATTTTGCGTGCGTGGTGTACATTTATCTGGAGTTCGCCACCAAACCTGTTACACTGTAATCAAACATTCCTCCGTACATCCACGCCAAAGACAGTCAGCAGAAAACACGGGAGTTCTGCCTCACAGAAGTCCGAGGAGCGGCCTAAAGATGGGGCAGACATTTTTATACTGTGTGAACATAGTGAACATAGTGCAATGCATAATACGTCAATACTTCAACACTTTTAAAAGCAGCTGCGAAACTTATTTCAGATACCTGGAAAGCGCCACAGCTAAGCATGTGATTTCAATTATCACGCCCGTGTCTGGGCACGATAATTGAAACCACATGGCCTATTGGTGTCCATTACGCGCACCAAGCGCGTAATAGACACCAATAGGCCATGGGCGGAGCAATGCGCCCGCCTTTAGCCAATTGCGTGCAGTCTTTTATAAAAAGACGCACAAAAAGGCCAATGGGGTAGCACTAAAGGAATCGTACAAGCGTGTGCGATTCCTAGGTCAGTGCTGAATCCTTGTTTTTCACCTACTAAATGTCTCGCGCTGCGCGAGCACTGCTGTGCAGTGCAACGCTAGGCGCGAGACCTAAAAACGGGTGAGCTGTGGGAATGAGGAACCAGGAATGCCAGTGTGCTGAGAGAAAAGAGTGGCATGTGCACATTTGGAAAGCCTCAACTTAGCACATAAACACACATGTCTGTGTTAGGGATCTATTTTTATACTGTCCCATGTTCTTGTTGCCTGTGGTGGGCTTACAGTTACCATTCACGCTCAGGTACTTGACAGAATCTCTTTGGTCCTCAACAAGAAACCCATGAGCATGCACATTAGGGTTAAAGTAAAATACTATAAGAGGTCTGAAATGTTAAAGTTTTTCTGTGCTTTCCAAATGATGGGACATTTATTCAGGTACTACATTAGACACGCACCCAAATCAATGATGTTTTACAATACTGACTCAGCTACCGGAATAATGCATTAGTGGAGTATAAATTACCACTGAAATGTGCCAGTCATAGTAGCTTCGAGACGACATTTTGAGGTGTCCAAATGTCAGCAATTGTACGAGATATGGTTAGTGAATGGGGATTAAAAAAAAGGGGGGCCCAAGAGTCAAGATTTAAGAAATGATCGATAGTTGTAATCATGTAAAAAGCAAATTTGAATATCAAGGCAGAATTTAAAGGAGTAAACAAGGCAAAAGCTAGTAGGATTATCTCGACAAAAGGCACTAGGGTCAATTGACGCACAACTGGATGGGGCAATAATTGCTCGGTAAAGTGGTTAATACCTTTAGTGAATGTGCAACAACTCCCTGACTGTGCGGTAAAGCAAGTTTATATATGAAACAAAAGTATGATAAATTGTGGCATACCTAAGAATAATATCAGTCTCACCATACTGATTTTCACTATTTTATAATGCAGTAACTACATGATGTCACTAGTCTGTAGTTCTGCTTGAATTGTTGGGGTTAATTAAGCTATTCACCCTGCCCTGTTTTGTTCTGCCATTAGTTCCTTATCCCTCACAAGCAACCTTGACTCCTCAAAGCTCAATTCCAATGCACCAGGAATCAGGAAGTTAAGATGTCTCTAACTGCAAGGAATGTGCATCAGACTCCGACACCTACCCTTCTAAGGCCAATAGAAAGTGATGGACTAACTAAACAAGGTGATGTCACTTCCTGTGATGTCACGCACTTTGATGTCACACCCATTCTGCCTAACTTAGTGAGTCCCCCTACTTCTTTTTTAGGACCTGAACCCTGACCCCAAGGATGGAGAAAACGCCACAAACTTGATGCTCTTGGCCCTCATGAAAGAGCGCTACAGTGAGCATTTGAACCAGGGCCACTAGAATTAAGTGATTGTGTGGCTGTGGCAATTTTTGCATAAGTTTAGATTTTCCGCATTTGCCACATAATCTGAAGATTTTAACCCCAACAATGGTTTCTAGCTCAAACGGTTCAAAAGTTACCAAAAACGCAGCAACATGTGTTGCAGGGCAGTGGAGGGCCCCTTGCAAAGGTTGACTCATCACCTTTCTGTAGCTTATTACTATATGTGGGTGTTAAACTGGTACTAATGAGGCGCAATCAATGCCCAGACAGTGTTAAAAAATTACAAAATAATGAAGTAATACTGCCACAAATGCAGAAAAATTTGCCTTTACTTGCCGCATAATTTGCTCAACCGTCATGATTTGACCCTCCCGTGCCGCATAATTTCAGAAGCCCTGATTTTACCCCATAAAGGTCAGTTGGTATCCTGACAACTGGAGGAGTTTGCTTTTAAACGCTCCAAGTTTCACGGGACCTCAGTCCTACTTTTAAAATGTCAAGCACCACATTTAAATGCAGTCCGGGAAGAACTGTTATTAGAGGCTCTGGCTTGGTATTCGGGGTGGGCGCAGCTCTCAAAGTTTAACACAGTCCTGGATCACACTTACGTTAACCCATCCTATGTGAGTGTTGAAGAGTAATAAACTCGCACCAGTTTCCCTTATACAACAACTTCCCATTTTGCTCTTGTGACACATAATAGTCAATTATCATCGCTGGTGTGCGTTACCATAATACAGGAGGTTTGAGGTGGAAAAACTAAGAATAATCTTTGTAAAATTTAGATTTAAAAAAATATATATATCGACATTTCCAAAAGCGCCAGGCTATCCTAAAAGAAACAAACTTCTACGGGTCAGAAAACACTCCAGCATACAAGGGAATAAAATAACGAGTGCAGAACGCAACCAGGGGGGGCGACAAGTGTCACAAATCCACCAGAGGGACAACAACTATAGTCAAATGAAAAAGGCTGATTTAACGTGAAACAGCACTAGTGTCAGTAGTGTGGACATTGTCATGAGCCCTTGCCAAAGGAAGGAAATGCTGTTCGAGTTATAAAATACAACTATCGGGGTTGAGCGGGCCCTTGGGCCTCTGGATCACGGTGCCACTGCACCTGCTGCACCAATGGGAAGTTAAGGTTGACTTGTGCAGTTAGAGACCGCACCACAGTGCTGTACATACGCACTGTCCGTGTGTGCACAGTGTACCGGCTGCCGTACATGCAGCGGCTATTTTTGGGGCCTCGCTTTGCTCCTTCAGCGGTCCACGCTGTGTCTAATGTCTGTCTCGGGCTCCGCAGCACTCACAGTGTCTTGCCAGCAGACTCACTCCGGGTCCACGAGCCCCAGGCCTCTCTCTTCTCCCGCTCGCTGCCTGGTCTCACTGCCCTCACTCCTGCTCCCAGTAACTGACTGTTTGCACACAGGAAGCAGCTGGCTGCTGTCAGCTAGGAGAGATTTTCTCTATGATGCAAGGCATGCTCAAAGTATGTCACACAATGGAAAACCCTTAAGAAGGCATGAAAAGATAAACACAAAAAGACAGCATCCGTTCACACAATTCACAACAATGCTGTACAACACCACAGAAAACAAGCGGCAGTGAAAGCGATCGCTAGTGTAAAAAAAAAAAAAAACACGCCCGCGAGTGGTGCGCGCGCGCCACAGCGAAACATGTGGTTTCAATTATCGCGCCCGTGTCTGGGCACGATAATTGAAACCACATGGCCTATTGGTGTCTAATACGCGCACCAAGCGCGTAATAGACACCAATAGGCCATGGGCGGAGCAATGAGCCCGCCTTTGGCCAATTGCGTGCAGTCTTTTATAAAAAGACTCATGCAAAGGCCAATCGCGTAGCACAAAAGGAATCGGATTCCTAGGTCAGCTTCGATTTTCCGTTTTACCTACTAAATGTCTCGCGCTGCGCAGTGCACCGCTAGGCGCGAGACCTAAAAACGCATCACAATCAGAGATTTGAATAATGAGGGCTCATCAGGCAAATAAAGATAGCACACAAGGGCTGATAAGTTACCTTTATCTGTGCCCACAGCACAGCCTTGCCAGGCAAAAGACAATACAAACAAAAGAAATTCACACAGTTTTGCCTATATGGGGTAAACTCACTTCTCACCTAAGACGAAACATTTGGTCCAAAAAAACTGAAAATGTGTATCTGCTGGAAGGGTAGAGGGCAGCCAGATTGATACCAACCACTTCCGATGGAGGGTCAAAAATCTCAGTTGGTTCTGCTCAATCGTCATGCATCAAGAACAGATTGTGGCAGTTCAGGTGTAGTACTCTGAAGTGGAAGGTGAGGAGAGCAGGATCAGCAGTTTAGAGTACCATATCCTCCAAGTTCAGTCTAGGGCAATTCAAACGAGCTGTCCTTGGTTCCACCAGACTTTCGTTCACACTGGTGGGATCAGAGGCAAAGATGGGAATTCATAAGAAGACTGTAGCAGAAGGAGTCTTTTAGGGACCTTCAAAAGGGAAATTAGAGCACCACTTGGGCAATCTGGTGAATACCCTGGTCTGAAGTGATCATGTGCCAGTAGTGTAGGCAATGCTGGATTCATCCAACTGCTGGTCCCAGATGTCCTCTCGAGAGTGAACTAAAGGGGCTTGGAAGCACTGCCTATGGAAAAGTAGAAAGAAGACCAACCCTGTTGCCCTTACCTCTGGAACTGCCTTTGTCTCTAGCGCAACAAAAAGTTTGTGATAGCTGGTCAATGGGCTGAGAAAGTTGCTGCTAGCAGAAGGCAAGTTCTCTAGAATAACCTCTGAACTTCCAGTATTACTGGTGAACTGACAGATAATAATTCCAAGGAAAGAGTTGTTATGCTGCTTTTCTTGAAACATTCCAAAGATGCACTGGCCTGTTTGCCAAAAGATGTGGCCTATTAAAGAACATATCCATCAGCGTTTGAGAAAAAAATTGAAGAACGAGAACAAAAGCATCGGAAATTGAAAACTTGGCTTTTTAATCAAAACTTATAGTGAGGTCCCTCAGTTAGCTTCACACCTCAGATGCATAGCGCCTGGACACTCCCCAGAGTAACATAGCGCCTTATAAATGCCTGGATGACTGGAAAATCCAGTGAAACGCATCCAAGTGTGTTGTCAAGTAATAATGGTGCTCATAGCACAATCTACTGAGTAAGTAATGTCAGCTCCAAAATGAAGAATCTGACCTGTCTATTTTGGACCATTTGTGTGAAAGAATTATCCAAGTCCAAAGGCAGCTATGGCATAACTGCAGGTGCCATGCAGTGGATATGGCACCCCAAAAGATGGCAATCAATGATCACAGTGCCAGAGTACTTGAAGAAAAATCTTTCCTGCCAATTGCATCAATTGACCTTGATTCGCAGTGGAATGGCCTGACAAGTGGAGGCCTGCACTATGAAGCTCTCTGAAAAAGGATGCTTTGTTAGGAACTTATGGCCTTCTATGGCGCACGGCAATGGGGAAATTCACTGCTAGAGCAGAAAATAGTTTAGACCAATCTGCCATGAAATGGTTTAGAAAGGCCTTGTTAAATGGCAACTGAGGATCTTATGTATAAAAGCCCAGGTTTGAAGTTTTCTGTCAGGCAATTAGCCTTAGTCTCTTCAGTGGCAAGTTCAAAACTTCAACTGCCCTCCAAATTACAATGCTGAATGAGGCACAGTCCTTTAAGTCAGAATGGAGGACCCAAAGGTGAATATAGGGCAGATTCAGGGAGTTCACCAAGCCATCGTCACTTTGCAGGTCAAGGTACAAACCAGCTTCTGTATAGTGTGAATGGAGAAACTGATCTGCTTCCTCCTCATCATGATCATGCTATAGTGGCATAACTACCTGTATGGTCTTCGAGTCTGACCCAGAAATAGCCTCCACCTCCCAAAACTATTGCTGCTGAGGCAGAGGAATTGGAAGGGAGTCTACATCCATAGATGTCTGCCTTAGTTATGGTATAAGGGGACAAAGTCTTGCTGAGGAAGAGACAGGGGCTTGAGCTAAAGCACAAGCTACTAACTTGTGTAACGATATATCTGTAAGAGACAGTAGTTAGTGACGGATTCCTTACCTTAGAATATCCCCGGGCGTCAGGCTGGATCCGGAAAGTTTTGCGTAGCAGTAACCCTGCGCGTCGGTAGGCGGCGTCGTGCGGCTCCGCGTCCGTCGTCGTGATCGCCGGGATGATGTTGCGGCCAGTACTTAGACGCCGCCCATGCGCGCTGGCGTCAGTTCTGTACACGACTTTCCGCGCCAGAAACGCAGAGTCATGCAAGAAACTGACACTGATGTCTGAAAACTAGGGCCCTGAAAGGGATGACCTTAACCCTAGAAATCAGTTCGCAGAACGGGGAGGATGGGTGGGGCGGTAAGGAATCTGTCACCAACTACTGTCTCTTACAGATATATCATTACACAAGTTAGTAACTTGTGCATCTGAAAGAGACACGTTAGTGACAGATTCCTTACCTTAGAATAGATACCCCAGCAATACCAACCCCGGTGGTGGGTCTGCGAACAAAGATCAGACGAGGAAGTCTCGGAGAACAGAACGGCCAAAAAAGCCGTCTCTCCAGACTTGGCTGTCAAGGCAGTAATGCTTGGTAAACGTGTGCAGCGAGGCCCACGTAGCTGCCTGACAAATGTCCTGCAATGGGACACCACGTCCCAAAGCCGTGGTGGCGGCTGTCGCCGTGGTGGAATGGGCACGCAGCTCAACAGGGGGCTCCTTCTTAGCCAAAGAATAGCAGGCTTTGATACACAAGACAACCCAGCTGGAGATGGTCCGCTTGTGTACCGCCCGACCTTTTTTGGCGCCCACGTAGCCAACAAAGAGCTGGTCGTCCACACGGAACTGTTGTGTGCGGTTCAGATAGAAAGAAATCGCACGTTTTGGGTCCAGACAGTGGAGCCTCTCTTCCTCTCTGGAAGGATGCGGAGGCGGAAAGAAGGTGGGCAAAGTGCTGGTCTGCCCAATGTGGAAGGCAGTAACCACCTTTGGCAAGAAGGACGGACGCGTCCTAAGAACCACCTTGTCTGGATGGACAGACAGAAAGGGGGGCTTGCAAGAAAGAGCCTGGAGCTCACTCACCCGCCGAGCGGAGGTGATCGCCACCAGAAAGGCTGTCTTCAGAGTGAGAAGACGAAGAGGACAGTTATGGAGAGGCTCAATGGGAGCGCACATTAAAAGGGTAAGAACCAAGTTCAAGTCCCACTGAGGCATCACAAACGGAACAGGAGGGAAAAGGTGTGTAATGCCTTTAAGAAACCGGTTAACAACAGGGGACTTGAAAAGGGAGGGCTGATCAGGAAGCCTGAGGAAGGCCGATATGGCACAAAGATAGCCCTTGATGGTACCCAGGGCAGAATGCAGTTGGGCCAGAGAAAGAAGGAACAGTAGAACCTCAGAAAGAGGGGCAGAAAGGGGATCCACAGCCTTTGCTGTGCACCATGCCACAAACTTGTTCCACCTGCAGGCGTATACCACCTTAGTGGAGGGACGCCTGGCTGCCAGAATCACATCACAAACTTCGGGAGGCAAGTCGAAAGGAATCAACTGCCGCTGCTCAATCTCCACGCAAGGAGGTGGAGACTGGACAGGTTCGGGTGGAGGACCGTCCCCTGCTGCTGCGACAGAAGATCCTCCCGAAGAGGCAGACGGATCGGGGGATCGATGCTCATACCGAGTAGCTCGGGATACCAAACTCTTCGAGCCCAGTCCGGAGCCACAAGAATGACTTGGGGCCCGGTCGCGCCGAATCTTCTTCAACACTCTGGGTAGAAGTGGTATAGGCGGAAAGGCGTACAACAGACCGCAACTCCACTTGCGACGAAAAGCGTCGCCGAGCGAGTGCCGCCTTGGAAATTCCAACGCGCAGAACTGATGACATTGCGCGTTCTCTTCGGTGGCGAATAGATCTAACCAAGGCTCTCCCCACTGTAGAAAGAGTCCTTGCGCCACCTCCGAGTGAAGACGCCATTCGTGATCCATCATGCACCTGCGGCTGAGTTCGTCCGCCCTGGCGTTCAGGGAACCTGCCAGGTGTTGAACCATCAGGAAAATGCCCTGATGTTCCAGCCATGTCCAGAGACACAGAGCCTCCTGACATAGGGTCCACGACCCCACCCCGCCTGGTTTGTTGCAGTACCACATGGCGTTGGTGTTGTCTGTGAACACCTGCACTACCTTCCCCTTGACAGAGGGAAGGAATGCCTTTAGTGCAAGTCGGATCGCCCAGAGCTCCAGAAGGTTGATATGGAGCCGGGACTCCGCCGGAGACCAGAGGCCTCTGATCTCCGCCTCTCCCATGTGACCGCCCCATCCCAGAAGGGACGCATCCGTCACAACTGTGTGCTCTGGCTGGGGAAGGGAGAGGGATCTGCCCGTGACCCATTGCCGGTTCGAAAGCCACCACTGCAACTGTCGTGCAGTCCCCTCCGAGATCTGGACGTAATCGGACAGGTTCCCCTGATGCTGCGCCCACTGGAACTTCAGGTCCCACTGCAGAGCCCGCATATGCCATCTGGCATGATCGACTAGCAGGATGCAGGAGGCCATGAGGCCCAGCAGCCTCAGGGTCATCCGTACCGAAACCCAGGATAGAGGCTGAAAGATCGGAATCATAGCCTGAATATCCTGGACTCGCTGTTCGGGAGGATAGGCCCGAAACTGCGTTGTGTCCAGAACTGCTCCGATGAAAAGGAGCTGTGGAGAAGGAATCAGGTGCGACTTCTGCACGTTGATGGAGAACCCCAGCGAGTGCAGGAGTCCGGCCGTAGTCTGGAGGTGGGAGACGACTGCCTGGGACGAGCCCGCCTTCAGCAGCCAGTCGTCGAGGTAGGGGAAGACTGGAACCCCTGCCCGGCGCAGATGAGCTGCGACCACCGCCATCACTTTCGTGAACACCCGAGGGGCGCGGTAAGGCCAAAGGGAAGCACGGTGAACTGAAAGTGCTCGAGGCCTACCGTGAACCGCAGGTGACGCCGGTGGGCCGGCAGGACGGGGATGTGAAAATATGCGTCCTGCAAGTCCAACGCTACCATCCAGTCTCCGGGGTCGAGGGCAGTCAAGACCTGAGCTAGGGTGAGCATCTTTAACTTCTCCTTCCAGAGGAAGCGATTGACGTTCCGGAGGTCCAAGATAGGACGCATGTCCTCCTTGTCCTTTTTGGGCACCAGAAAGTAGTGGGAATAGCAACCACGCCCTACTCCTGGGGTCGGAACACGCTCGATGGCCCCCTTGGCCAAGAGGGCCGCAACTTCCTGACGAAGAAGAACCAAATGGTCCCCCGACATGCGGTGGTGCTGAGGTGGCATGGCTGGGGGGGTAGTCTTGAAGGGGAGGGAGTAGCCCCTTCGGACAATGTCCAAAACCCACCTGTCCGATGTGATGGTGCGCCAGTGGGGAAGGTGATGGCGGACCCTGCCCCCCACTGGCGTGCAGTGGACTGGAAAGGAAGGACTAGGAGGGTTTGGAGGCCGCTGACGGGGCTGAGGTGGTGGCCTGACCCACATGCTGGTTACCCGACCCGCCTCGGCCGCGCGAAGGCGCCTGCTGCGCGGGCCGGTGGCTGGGCAGTGGACGTGACTGGGCGCCCCTTCCGTGGCCACGAAAGGGGCGAAAAGCAGACTGCTGCGGAGGGCGCGGGCGGAGAGGCCCAAGGACTTGGCCGTAGCCCGCGAGTCCTTGAAGCGCTCCAGCGCGCTGTCTGCCTTATTGCCAAAAAGGCAGATACCATCAAAGGGCATGTCCATAAGGGTGCTTTGGACATCGCCCGAAAAACCAGTGGTCCTCAGCCAGGCATGACGGCGCAGCGCCACTGTCGTAGCAAGCGATCTGCCTAGCTTGTCAGCGGTATCGAGGCCACATCGGATAGTGAACTTCGCTGCGTCTCTCCCGTCCGCAATAGCACGGGAGAGAAGTGCCTGGACCTCCTCAGGACACTGGGGCAGCACCTGCGCCACCGAATCCCACAGAGAGTGGGAGTAACGGCCCAAAAGGCAAGCGGTGTTCACGGACCGCAAGCCAGCACTGGAGGAAGAAAAAATCTTCTTCCCAAATTGTTCCAGTTTTTTGGATTCCCTATCCGGCAGAGCCGTAGGGAAGGCGGTTTGAGAGGTAGAGGCTTGGACAACCAAGCTCTCGGGGGTGGGGTGTTTGGAGAGGAACAGAGGGTCGCCCGGGGCCGGGCGATGGCGTCGGGCTACGTTCCTATCCACAGGAGCCCCTGTGGTGGGCCTGGACCAGGTGCCCAAAAGAACGTCAGAAAGGGCGTCGTTGAACGGCAGCAGTGGCTCCGAAGAGGTAGCCGCCGGCTGAAGCACTTCCGTCAGGAGGTTAGTCCTGACAGCCACTGTAGGGAGCTCGAGGCGCAAGGCCGCGGCCGCCCTACGCAACACCGTTGCATAACTTGCTCCCTCCTCCGTAGCCACGGAAGGAGGAGACAGCATGCCAAGGTCAGGAGAGGTGTCCAGACCACTGGCATCACCCAGTTCCTCAGCCCAGTCCTGATAAGGCTCACATTGAGCTGTGAGAGGGTCTTCCGACCCCTCCCAGTCCTCCTCGTCCTCCAAAACAGGTGAAAAGTATGGAGGAGGGACATGAGTGAAGAAAGGTCCCATCGGCGTCGGAATCGGCGTCGAGCGACGTCGATCCGGCTCCGTGTCCGGTTCCGGGGAGAACCTGGGGACGGCGCCGCCCGGGGCCTCGGACGGCGCCGTGAACGGTACCGGTGAGGTCGGCGCCGGTGGAGGTGTTATTAGGTCAACCGGCGTCGACCGGGATCCAGGCCTGGATCCAAGGGGTCCTGCGGCGCCGGAGCCGCCGGAGACACCGGGGCCGGAGCCGCCGGTGGTGCCGAAGGAGGACTGACACTGGGGCCCGCGGGGCCCGAAGGCGCACCGGATTAACCCTTAGGCCCGAAGATGCGAGCCATGGGCGACAGGAAGTCCTGTATCTCGGCCGGAGTCGACGTCGGACCCGGGACAGGCGGGTAGGCCGGCGTCGGCTGTTCGGGTACCCCCGGAGCCGCGGGGGCGGTACCAACTGGACCCTCGGCCAGGTCGTGAGACCGGCGAGGGGAGGTCTTAGAGCGACGCTTCTTAGACCTCTTGGACTTCGCCTTACCTGAAGACGAAGACTTCGACCCCGACGAATGACGACGGCTCCGCGACCGGCCCCTCGACCTCTCCCGGGACCTCGAGCGGCGTGGAGCCGAGTGCCGGGCCTCGAGGAGCTTTCGAGACCACTCTCGCAAAGCCTTCGGGGCGAGGGACCGACACTCTGGGCACGACGTGGGGTCGTGGCCGCGCCCCAGGCAGAAGAGACACTCTCGGTGCGGATCCGTAATCGACATCATGCGATTACAGATCTCGCATGGCTTGAAGCCGGGCATCCCTACTGACACCTTTGAGTCGAAGCGACTCGAAAACTTGGACAAAAAAGTCTCAAAAAATACTCAGTCAAAAAATGACTGGGGGCACTGCTCAATCCGGATCTGCGCTTACTGGCGCGGAAAAAGAAAGAACTGACGCCAGCGCGCATGGGCGGCGTCTAAGTACTGGCCGCGACGTCATCCCGGCGATCACGACGACGGACGCGGAGCCGCACGACGCCGCCTACCGACGCGCAGGGTTACTGCTACGCAAAACTTTCCGGATCCAGCCTGACGCCTGGGGATATTCTAAGGTAAGGAATCTGTCACTAACGTGTCTCTTTCAGATACAGTTACCATGTTTAGAGGACACAGCATATGATCATAAGCACTGGTTAGCAGTGGTAAAGTGTTCAGAGTCCTAAAGCCAACGAAAACAAGGTCAGAAAAAGAAGAGGAATGCAAAAGATTTGGGGTGACCCTTCAGAGAGGGCCATTTTTCAACAGTGGTTACCGTGACTGGGGCAAGCCCTGCTTCTTTTGTTTGGAAACACAGTGCGTGGCTTCCCACTCCCTGGTGGTTTTAGGGATCATCAGCCATCATTGACCACAAGACCGAGTCGTATGGGCACTATATGCAGACTTTGTGCCCACACAACAAGGTTTGAAGCCTGTTGTGTTAAGTGGAGACATCCCTGTGTGCTGCTAATATATTAGGAAAGCATAGAGGGCTTTAGAAAAATAAGCAGACCTCTGGTTCGGAAAAAAAAAAAGAGGACTGAAGTTAGTGCATAGGGGTGGCACGTATGTGCAACTTAGTTGGGACGGAGGCTGTTAGCAATCCAGTCCGTCTCCAGAGAATATTCAAAAGATGAAGATTCAGACGTTGGAATAATCAATTCTGATGAAAAATGAATAGCTAGAAGCATTGCCTTTTGATTTAACTGCATGAAACTTTTGAGTTTAAGCTTTACATCAGGTCCTTCTCCTCACTTCTTTAATTCCGCAGGAGGCTGAAGACCTGGGTGTTCAACTGACCCTCAGCAGACTACCTACATACCTGCTCCTGGATACCCTTTGGGTGATTAGTTGTGCTCTACAAATCCAATTAACATACAAGCTTGGCTTTCAGCTTGTCCCACTAGTACTAGCGTTGTGACTAATAAGAAAGTGGTCACTATAGCCTTCTTTGCAATGCGCTGCGATCCCCTGTGAAACATACCCTTTCTTCAGAGACAAGAGATCCAATGCCCATGAACTGTGCTTCTGGTTTGAAATGCGATATTTTGAGCCACAGGTGTCTGTTAAACACCATGCCTGTGCAGAGGTGTCTGCTTATTTTTGAAGATAATAAATTAGATTTTAGACAGGTACAGACAATTCTTTTTTTTTAATGGATTGCACCCTTTACACACATTCTTTTTTGAGGGATGGTTCTTATTCCTTTCCTTCCTTTGGTGCAACGGCCTTACAGCCAGCTTGATACTTAAATCTCGCCTTCTTTTGCTTAAGGACCCGACTCTTTCAGCAGATTTGACATTTAAATCCGAAATAAGGATGACACATGCTTTTGCCTAGCTGCACACCACGTGAGTCTGGAGTTTTTTACCCCTTCATGGTGTACTGGCAAGGTTTGTGAAGGTGAAGGCGTAGATGGTCAGATATTACCTTCGGGGAAATTAGCTTCCACATTTTGCCGTATGTTGGTAATTTTCATAATAGGTTGTTCCGACTCTTCAGGCTAGATAAGATGATCTCCACATAAATAATCATTAAGCCTCTACTCAAGGTGGTGTGTGTGTAGTTGATCAGTCTCTATCCTCCCCTCCCCTCCCCCCCCCCTTTGCACCTTCTTATTCTCCTGGACCTCATGACCTCTCTTTATGGGCATCTTGCAAGCATGTAAAGATTTAAAGCTTTTTATTCCTGCAACAGCACTGCCACTTCAGGCTCAAAGCTCCTTTTCCTGTTTATCAATACCAAATGTTTAAGGGACTTTGACTTCTGTTGATAGTCATGACTTTTTCTTTAGAGGTGAAGGTGTTACCTTCTCATTTGGATCAAAGTCAATTCTTGAAATCAAATAGGCCTTTAATGTCTGCCCTCTCTGGCGTCTTTTCTTTTTGGACTTGAAGGACTTTTCTCCTCAATATGCTTTATACCAACAAGACCTCATTTTTTTTGTCATCTGGCTCAGATAGGATTGCAGGGGACATGTTTCAGCTTTGTCTCCTCTCCATCTTAGAGCAGTTACTCTCCACCTTTGCCTCCCTTTAATTTAAGTCACTTGTCACTTTCTTGCAGTGCTCCACAGGGTTTATCACTTCATCTCATCCTCCTCAATATATATAAGCCCTCTATTGCAGATTCTATTAAATCTTGAGGACTGCATCTCTTATGGAGACAATACCCAGCTAATCCTATGCTTGTTCATCCTCAGTCTGACTTGAAGCATATCCTTCAAATTCGTGTGTGGGAACTTGCTTAAACTCAATGTCAGTAAGACATCATAATTTTTGGCCAGGACAGTTTATGTAATAACCTTTGGCCTATCAAGGGGAGGATAACCTCCATCTTTGGTAACTCCGGTAAAGAAGGAAAATGTTATTCCTTCTTTTACAGGAGGGGATTCTTCACTACAGTCATAAGCACACTGATATATACTGATACCATAAAGAGATCCTGGGCCTCTTGTAAAAGACAATTGTAAACCAAAAATGTATATTTTTAGGCAGCCTACTGAACGACTATATTATATTGGAATTTAATCCAAGAACAAGCCAATTATAAATTAAAAAAAGAGGGATGATTAAATAACAGGAGTGATGAGAAAACCTTTTCATGAATATCACTAAATAATAGGAGTGACAAAAACATTTTCACAAACCTGTTTTTTAAAAAAAAGAAAAACAGGAAAGCAGGGCAATACAGACAGGCTGCAAAACTAAGGCAAGGGGCTGGAAAACTGCCACTGCTCCTTTAAGGAAGCACACTCCACTAGTATCCCATCATGCTCTGTCAGTCGCAGCTAAGTCAAGTCATTTTTACAGAAGAGAAGGGCTCTGGTATGAAGCAACTAGATATCCATACAATTCCTCTGAGGAGGAGGGAGACTTGAATATGACGAGAATAAAGCTTAGCTATGACTGCAGGTAAGTAACTTTCCTTCTCCTCCAGAAAATTGTCATTTAGTCACAATCAAGGAATAGAGTAGCCAGCCCACCGCAGATAAAAAAGAAGATTAGAGAATTATGTAGAATGTACACTATCGAAAATGTTTTACCCACATGGGAATAAACCTGGAATAGGATTCCAGACAAAGTCAAGGCTGACAAAGTCTTCTGAAAATGTGTACATACTTCCTATTTGCAGCTTTAAACTGTCAGAAATAGTAATGCTTGTTAGTAAAGCAGTAATAACCACTTTACTCCAAGCAGAGTAGGATTTTGGAGTTCCAGGCACAGTTTAGTTCGGCAACTGGTAAATAAGAAAGCACAAACCAACCATTTTGAAATGGGCTGCTTCGATGTCAACCCATTCAAACAGGACTGTAACTGAGTAATATGTGCTCTGATAGTCTTCAACCATATCCAGATACAACCCTATTAACTTAAAGTGTGAAAGGATCTTTCTGTTGGAGAAGTTAAAATCTCAAAGAAAGTTGGCAATGGAATTACCAACATGTAAAACTGATATTACTTTCTGTAAAAGTAACCTGGGTCAGTGTAGGAAAGGGCCCCTTTTTGCATGGTTGCCCCCCACTTTTTGCCTAATGTTGATGTACTTTGACTGAGTGTGCCCTGGGTTCCTGCCAAACAGGTACCCAGGGCCTACGTTCTTTCCCCAAACTGTACTGTTGCAAAACCAATTGGCAACTTTCTGGCCACATGTAAGTCCCTTGTTAAAGGTACCACAGGTATCAAGGGCACTGTGACCAGGGAAGGCCTCTAAGGTCTGAAGCACTTATTGTGCCACCCTTAGAGGCCCTGTACCTACACCTACACCCACACACCTACACCTACACCCACACCTACACCCACACACACACACACACACTTCACCGCCGACCTCCAAGAATCCAGACGCACCTGCAGACACCTCGAGAAGAACTGGAGAAGCAGCAAATCCTCAGACGACCGCACCACCTACAAGAACCCCATGACAGAATACCACCTACGCATCAGATCCACCAAAAGGACCTTCATCCAGAACAAGATCCTCGCCAACTCCAGCAACTCTAAGGAACTCTTCAGCATCATCTAGGAATTCACCAAACCCACCAGCGAAACCACGGACATCACCCCCTCCCAAGACCTCTGCAACAAGCTCGGCTCCTACTTCCATCTGAAAATCAAGGCCCGCTACGACAATTTCAGAGAACAGACCCAGAAACCACCCTTCCCTCCAGCTACGACAGCCAGACCACCATCCCTGCCTGGACCCCGGCCACCACCGAAGAGACAACCGCGACCATGAAGAACACTCACTCAGGAGCCCCCACGGACCCCTGCCCGCCGCACATCTACCACAGAGCCGCCGCCATAGCGCCCGAGCTACGACGCACCATCAACTACTCCTTCAAAAACCACACTTTCGACGACTGGAAGCGTGCAGAAGTTAAGTCCCTCCTCAAGAAACTCTCTTCATACCCGACGGACCTGAAGAACTACCGACCCATCTCTCCTTCACTTCCCAGCCAAAGTCACCAAGAAGATCGTCAACGCCCAGCTGACAAACTTCATTGAAGAGAACGCCATCCTCGACTCCTCCCAATCCGGATTCCGCAGTAACCACAGCACCAAGACCGCCCTCCTCGCCGCCACAGACGACATCTGCACGCACCTCAACCAAAGCCACACAGCAGCCCTCATCCTACTGGACCTCTCCGCAGCCTTCGACACCGTCTCCCACCGCACCCTCGCAGCCAGACTCCACAACGCCGGCATACAGGGAACGGCCCTCGACTGGCTCCGCTCCTTCCTCGCCGGCAGAACACAAAGGATCAGACTCCCGCCCTTCCTCTCCGAACCCTCAGAGATCAACTGTGGAGTACCCCAGGGATCATCGCTCAGTCCCACGCTCTTCAACATCTACATGGCCCCCCTCGCCGCCATCGTCAGACAGCATGGACTCGGCATAGTATCCTACGCCGACGACACCCAGCTCATACTCTCCTTCACGAAGGACCCCAAATCCACCAGCTGTCTGAAGCTCAACTCGGAGAAGACCGAAGTCCTCGTCCTTGGACCCACCCCCTCAGCCTCAGCCTGGGACAACTCCTGGTGGCCCACCGCCCTCGGCAACCCCCCACAAACCACGCCCAGAACCTCTGCATCATACTAGCCTCCTCCCTCACCATGACCCGACAGATCAATGCTGTCGCCTCCACCTGTTTCAACACCCTCTGCATCCTCCGCAAGACCTTCAAGCGGATCTCCCCCGAAGCCAGAAAGACCGTCACCCATGCACTCATAACAAGCAGACTGGACTACGGAAACGCCCTCTACGCTGGAATCAACAAATCCCTGCTACGCAAACTCCAGACCATCCAGAACACCACGGCCAGACTCGTCCTCGGCAGCCCACAGCATGAGCACATCACCCAACACCTGCGAGATCTCCACTGGCTTTCCGTCAAGAAGAGAATAACCTTCAAGCTACTCACCCACGCCTACAAATCCCTCCACATCGGACCCAAATACCTCAACGAAAGAGTCTCCTTCCACGTACCCAAAAGGAACCTCCGCAGACCTCGCTCTAGAGCGGGTGGAAGAGCCTTCTCTTACATCGAAGCCAAAGCCTGGAACGAACTCCCAGTCAACATCAGACGCTCCCCTACTCTGCACACGTTCAGGAAGAGTCTCAAGACCTGGCTTTTCGGCGGAATCAGAGCTGCACCTCCCCTCCCCCCGCGCCTTGAGACCCTCACGGGTGAGTAGAGCGCTTTAAACTCCCTGATTGATTGACACTGCCATTGCAGGCTGCGTGTTTTGGTGCAGAACAAAGTGAAGAGTCGACATGGCACGCCTCCCTGTGTGCCATGCCTACAATCCATTGCCCTGGCATAGGTAAGCCACCCCTCTAGCTAGGTGCACTATACCAGTGGTGAGGGTACAGGTGCATGAGCCCTGTATCCCCACAGTGTCCAAGTCCATTCTTAGGCATTGTAAGTGCAGTAATGCCATAAAGAGTATATGGTCTGGGAGTTTGTCATTACGAACTCCACAGCACCATAATGGCTTTACTGAAAACTGGGAAGATTGATACCAAGCTTCTCAGCACATTAAACCCACTCTGATGCCAGTGTGGGATTTAATGAAAAATGCACACAGAGGTCATCTTAGAGATGCCCCCTGAAAAACGACATAACTCTAGTGTCCTGGCTGAGTGGCTGCTCGATAGCTGCCACCACCAGACATATTTCTGGACCCCTGGGTCAAGAGCCTGCCGCTCCCAGGGGCCTGAAACAAAGCATATCCTGGGTCGAGGTGCCAAGCCTCCTCCTCCAAGATGGGCTGGGTCCACAAAGGAGAAGTTTCAAAGGTTTGCCGCCTTTGTGAGCTACCCCAGCCATTTGCTGCTCCCAGCAACTGGCCCCCACCGGTTTGGGCGGGAGAATCAGCGGGGAAACCAAGTTAGGAGGAGAGATGTGCCCACCTTTGCCAACCCCACCCCTCAGGTGGGGGAGTCGAGGTGAAGCACAACTCTCAGTCCCCGCCATCTTGAAGATGGGGGACCCAGCCAACTAGAGTGAGGCTTATGCCCCCCTCCCACTGGAGGGTGGCATCATAGGGTGTGTACTCACACCAAGGAAGGGACCCATTGGTCCCAACCTGCCCCTAGCTGTAATGCCCCTAAATTTAGTATTTAGGGGCACCCTGAACCTTGCCTGCTCAGACAAGGAGGACCGAAGAGCCGTGCTGAAGGAGAAGAGGAGGACATAAACTGACTAGGCCCCAGCCCTTGACCGACTACAGCGAAATCCTGGTGTGTCCTGCAGCCAGCAGCCACCAAGAACCTGCCCTGCCTTCCCAAACCATACTTTGTCTCCCGTGAGCCCCGGATTTGCTCACCTACAGAATCTGGCTCCAGCCAAATCCACGGGTCTGCACCACTCTGCCCACGACACCCACGGCCCGAGCTCGAGTGGCCCAACACCACGAGGAGGTCTCCCTGGCGATCCTGACCTGGGATCTGGTGATCCCTGACCTACCTCAAATCTCCAACCCGAGCCTGCAGCCGTTATCTGGGAGGTCCCCCCCAACTGCGACCGAAGGAGACACCCCGACCGTCTCTCTGACCGAAGCGGTCCAAGGAGCCCAACCGCGACCGCCCGACCAACCAACACCGTCTGCGAGCATTTGCGGCCACAAGGTTTCAACTCCCAAAGACCCCATTCGCCGACCCGGTCGCTGACCGCCTCCCAGGAATCCCCGACCGAATCTGCCACTTGGACCAAGACCGAAGGTCTCCACTGAAACACCCTGGGATTCCCAAAGACCGCATCATACACCCGGCTGCCTCTGTGCCGCTGGCGGTGTAGTGCTTGTGCTGGCCATTGGGCCATTCAGTGCTAACCTCGACATCAGGAGCTTTTTGTTCCACCACCAGGTGGCCTGCTCGTCCACAGTCCCCAAACCAACGACCGTGCTTAGCCTGTTGGCTAACGTATGGTCCCTGCACTCTGCACCCGGTCGCCTCTGTGCGGCTGGCGGTGCGAACCGTGTGTCCATCTGACCGAGTCCTACTCACGGACCGAAACCTCATTTTTATTCTTTCAGGACTAAGAGGGTCTCGTGAGTAACCCTGCATAACTGTAATTGTATTACAAAACGCAATAACTTCTTTCCCTTCTCTTAGGAAATGTACCAGCGTGATATCTAGGGATACCTCGCTGAGTAAGAAAAGTATAAAGTAGTTTCGACTGTTTATTGCCAAAGTCTACAAACATGTAACAAAAGCCAAGTTAATGTCAAATGCATATTCGTGATACCTTGCCTTTGAGAGTACGATTTTGCCTAGGATTTGGTTCTAGTAATAAAATAACACTAAATATTTTTGTACAAACAAATTGGTCGGAGTTCAGTCTTTGAGTGTGTGACATTATTTCTTGCCTGAGTGTGTACAATAAATGCTTACCACTACCCTCTGATAACGCCTTACTGCTCGCCCACACTACCACAAATAGACAGCAAAGTATCATCTACTTTTACCTCTGCCTACCTTTGGGGTTCCACTGAACTCTGTGCACATTACACCTTACTTTGGTATAGTATATACAGAGCCAGCTTCCTACAGTGAATACTCATAACTATCTTGTTCTTAAGGAATACAGTGTAAGACACTTAGCAACAAAGAGCTTGGATCTCACGAAGTCTGAAAGCTGAGGTAATAGCTACAAGAAATACAACCCGAGTGAGTATTCATGCAGCATTCCCAGGCAAATGCGGAGAAGCTTCATGTATTAGTTCGAAAGGTGGTCACATTATGCTACAGAGGCCAATGTTCAGTCTCCATAGGGGAGAAGGCCTCAAATTGGAGGGAATACCTTTCTAATCCCCTCTAGAAAATACCTAACTACTGGCATTTTGCAAAAAACGTTTGTGAAAGACATTTTCTATTGGCAGTAATAGCTGCAAGGTGCATCTTAATAAAAAAAAAGCGCAACCCTGATCTTGCCAACTGAAAACAGTAAGTGCCAATTCTTGGCTTCTGGATGGGTTGAGGGTGTCAAACACACTAGATGCAGAATCCCTACCATTTAAAAGTGTTGACATGCTGGTCTAGATGGCAGACTCCTGTCTGGTTGCGGTAACAGTTGTAAGAGGTCAGTGAATCACCAGTGGCGTATAATGATAATGATGATCCTGGCTTTGTTGCAGGACAGCTTAATTGCCACCAATGGAAGCCAGGGTGGAGGCATTCTGCTGAGCCTGCTTCTGCATTTTGAACATTTGGTAGAAGTACAGCTATAATCTGCATGTCCCTAGCTGACAGCCATTTTAGGATCAATTGGGCTTCCAGAGACGGAAGCCTGGTACCTTCCACTTCCTATTATCTATACAGTACATTGTTCTCATTTTGTCAGTTTAAGTAGGGAGAAGTGACGTGAGAGCAAGATGGACTGATCAATTCCACAAGGTTGATGTGGCAAGACATCGCTTTCTTGGGCCATGTCTATTGCACATGAAAGTGAGCCATTCATTCCATCACAGCCATTAGTCGCTACTGCTTGTGCCAAGGTATCCTGATGGAAGGGTACTTCCTGCAGCATATTTTCTGATTGGCACCACTAAAGTAATGATTGATTTGCAGACTCCCGATGAGTTTGTCTTCCCAACAGCTGGTGTACTGTCACCACTGGTCCTCTAAGCATGCACCCCAGCGTAGATGACAGCTGGCAGATTTTATCTTTAGAAGATACTTCATACGTATAGATCATTGTCCCTACTTTGAGTCATACATATTCGCGATCCGAGAATTTATTTATCATGCTTAGGTAGTGAATGGACTGGACAGGTTTCGATGTTGATTTGACAGTGTTGACTTTCAAAAGCAGTCGGAGAAGAATGTCTGCTATTAGCACAGAACTTTGAGGTGTGGAGGTCTTTATCAGCCAATCGTTCAGATAAGGACAGACTCCAGTGTGTGTACAACAGCATACACTTGGAATATGAATCTTGGAGTGGACTTCAGGTTGAAGACAGGACCTCTCATTGGTAGCATTTGTTGCCTACCAGGAACTTTGGAAATTTCCAATGCTTTACCTCAATCGGAATGTGAAAATGTGTCCCCTTTAAGTACATGGTGTACATCCAATCCCCTTGATGCAGCTGAGGAAAAATCTGATGTAAAACCAGCACCCTGAATCCTTCTCTTTTTATTCTTTTGCTTGCCGTCTTGAGATTGAGAACAGAACAGACTTCTTGCTTAGGGTTTTTTTTCTTTTTTTTTTTTTCTTTAAATCGGCAAGCATCAGGAATAATTTCCTTTTCCTAGTTGGTGCCGAGTGATCTTGTCCCCTGTTTGTTCTCCAATAAGGTGCTCCCTTACTGTTGGAACTCCTCCAGACAGTATTGGGAGGATAGTCTTGGAAGAATGCTTGGAAGAGGAGATTTGAAGCCCAGAAAGGAAGCATTTTGAATGATATTCAGTATGCTTTTGTCTCTTGCCTTCTTTATCCACTTCACAGGCCATATGAGATGCTTTCCCTAGCAAAGTGGAAAAAAAAGAGGAGCGAAGGGAAAGTTCACTTGCACAGGAGGATTCTCTACTACCACTGACAGTTGTTGGCATCCTATTTCTTTTGGAGATTTGTGATGGTGCTATGGTTGTCTGTTATGTTGCCTCCATACTATGTAAACAGTTGTCCCTTGGGACTAATTTGATATCGGAAACCTCTTGGGTACCTCTGATGAATCCACATTTTAATTCCAACTTTTAGTGATTGTCATTCAACATCAATTCAAAAAGGATGCACAGGACAAACCATAGATTCTATTAAAAATATATACATATATATATACATATATATACATATATATATATATATATATATATATATATATATTGAACCAATTCATATGCAATGACATGATAAAGTGATTATAATGCTCAGATGGTGACTACATTTACAACATATATGACAAGACACTGTACAACCCCCCTGGCTGTACACATGATTCTGAACTCTTCATAACAGGGTACTGTGAGGCAGTATACAGTCTAGTGGCAGGTGACTTTAACTTAACAATAGATCCATGGATAGCGGTGTCTCGACTATAACTGATGAGGAGGATGCCTTATGGAATATCTCAAAATTAGGTATCTCACAAGCAAAAAAATGCTCAACCTTGGCACTACAACTGTTGGGTATTATATTAAGAATAGGGCTGAGAGCCTGCAATGGGAGATCCCTATCAGATCAAAAGGGTGCTATGACTTACAATCGTGAGAACAGGTCTAGTAGAATAGATTATATATTTCTCTCCCTGCACCTAAGGGCTCACATGGGTAACTTGATTGTAGTCGAAAGGGGAGATAGCGACCATAACGGCCTGAAATTGGAGCTTACAGGGCTAGCTAAACCTTGTCTAGAAGTAGCAAAGCCTAGTGCTCTGGGGAATGCAGTCCTCTTCAATAATAAAAAGTCTCTAAAGTGGGACTATGCCCAGGCTCACCCTGAAATCATGGAGCAGGTATACACTGACGTAGGTATCACCATGAAAAAATTCAACAATTTGCTTGAAGATGGTGCAGCCCCAAGCATAATTATAAAAGTTCACGAACATTGGTTTGCGCTGGTGAGGGATTTGTTCTCTAGAGAACATAGAAAACCACCCAAAAAATGCCCGAAACAGCATACATGGTACAATGCAGAGTGTAGGATAGCAAAAGCTCATCTCCTAGGCTATATAAAATCAGGAGAACAAAGTTGCGTTCCAGAGGCTCGTACAAAATATAAGACTGAGCTAAACCATGTCCGTAGTGTCTGGGAAGCAAAGATCTGGGAAGATTTAACTTGTTCAGCACAGTTAGGCGACTCAAAAGTATTTTGGGCCTTTCTGGCACATGGCAACCGCTCTGCAGTTAGCCCAGTAGCTTCCCACATTGAACGATACAAATGGGCTTACCATTTCTCAGAGTTATACACCACACAGGCTACCAGTGATCAAGATGTTGAGACAAGTGAAATCTTTTCTACCTTTACTCAGGGGCAAGCAGATACTCTCAATCTCCCTTGCAGATTCCTTTCGGGCAGTTAAATCAATTGTTCCTAACAAAGTCCCCGGCCCGGACTGCATTCCCTGTGACTTGTACGCTTCAGAGCCAGTTATTTGGGCCACATATCTAAATCTTATTGCGAGGGTAATTAGGAGGGAGGGTTCAATACCGGAGTCTTGGAACAGTGCAGAAATCGTCCCGATTTATAAGAGGTGAACGGGACGATCCCAGGAACTATAGGTCTATCAGTTTATTAGATGGGCTCCAAAAGATTTTTTGGCGACAGATCTGGGAAAACTGTCAGACTGAGCATTGACAAACAACATATTTACTAACCTGCAAGCAGGCTTTCGCCGCAAATTAAGTACTCCAGATCAAATTTTTAGGTTTAACTTGATCTACTGGAAAACCATTTTACTTGGAAAAGGCCACTTGTATGTTGTTTTTGTTGATCTTAAGTTAGCCTTTGACATGGTTCCAAGATTGAAACTGTGGGAAGTTCTTGGCAAAATGGGAGTACCAACTAATATTTTAGAAATCTTGATAAAGATTCATGAGAATAATCAAGCGCAGGTTAGATACAGGAAGGACGGGGAACAAACCAAAGCTTTCAAAATAGAGAAGGGAGTTATGCAAGGCTGTGTTTTAGCCCCGACTCTCTTCTCTCTGTATGTAAACGACCTGGCAGAAAGCTTGGATTTCCAAAATAACGATGCTCCCAGGATTGGTGCTGTAAAATATCTATTAACCCCTTCGATGCTCATGACGGAGCGGTTCCGTCATGAGCATTGGTTGGGCTGTGCTCATGACGGAACCGCTCCGTCATGGCACCCACCCATGGGGGAAGCGCTGGCGCTCCCCCCATGGGCAGCCCAACATGTTGGCACAAAGGGGGATGGCAGCGGAAGAGCTTCCGCTGCCACCCCCGACCCCCCCTCGGCGATCCTCTGACGTCAGCGCGCACAGCGCGCACCGACGTCATCAGGAAGCGCTGGGACGCCTGGAAGCCATTTGCTTCCAGGCGTCCCAAGGAGCAGGGTAAGTGTTGTGTGCTCCGGTGGGCCGGGGGGGCCAGATGCACACGCATTGAGGCATCGGGTGAGAGGAAAGAGTATTTCCTCTCCCCTGATGTCTCAATGCAGGGCATTCCTGCTGCACGTCGCGAAAACCCCACTAGGCACCAGGGATTTTGTTTTGTGTGTAATGGAAGCGACATGGTTGCTTCCAAGGGGGTAACATTTGGTTAATGTTTTTTCTGCGCCTCCTGGGGACAGATCTGCCCCTTTTTTTGGCCTTTCTGCCCTAGGCGGGAGGGGGGAGGCAGAAAACCCTACTAGGCACCAGGGATTTATTACTTTTGCAAGGGGGGCACATTTCTGTCTGCTGTTTTCTGCCCCACCTGGGGGACAGATTGGCCTGGCAGACAACCTCACCCGATCCCTTGGGCAAGATCACCCCCATTTTTCTCAGCCCTATTTGAAGGCCCATCTGGCCGATTGACCATTTGGGTAGTGACATAGCGTGTTATAATGTTAATTGTTTTATTTCTTGTGAATTGCAATTGTAGTGCTTTATTTCTCCCTTTTGTTCTAGTTCAAGGCTTTTGCTCTTTAGACTGTTCCAGGTTGCGGTTTCGTTACTGGTGGTTCTGCTGTTTGTGTAGTTGCATGTGTTTGGTAAGAGACATTTTTTTGTACAATGTAAATGAGTTTCATTTCTCTGCATGAATGTGTTTTTTGCAAATGGTGTAATTATAGCAGTAATGTTTGGCTTCTGTTTTTTGAGTGTCAAAAACTTTTTGCATTTGTGCTCGATGTGTATTTTGTTGTCTTGTGAGTAATTGGTTTTGTTTTTTTCTTTATTTTTTTTTATTTTTATTTGAGTTTTATATAGCGCTGGCTAGACCCGGAGGTATTAGAGCGCTTTACATGAGGTTCCACATTGTTACGAAGATACATCAGTTAAAATTACATCTGTTGCAAGCATTTAAAGAGGATAGAAGACAAGATAAAAGGAGCGTGGAAGGGTAAGGTAAAAGGGTAGGAGGGAGATACGGCGGAGAGACGAAGGAAAGTCTGCCCAAAGTCCGGCTGGGTAGGAGACGGCCGGGAGGGAAGTCCACAACCCATCTCCTCTATAGCTATCAAGGTAGCTCCACCGGGCATCGGTCAAAAAGCAAGGTCTCAACGGTCAGTGGTAACGGTCGGTGAGGGAGGAAGGAGACACAGCGGGGAGACACGGAGAACTATGCCCAATGTCCGGCTGGGTAGGTGACGGTCAAGGGGGTGAACCAGGGCCAATCTCCTCTATAGCTGTCTAGCAGCTCCACCGGGTATCAGCCATGTTGCTCAGGTCTCAGAGGTTGGGAAGAACAAGAATAGTCAAACATAGAAGAACAAGTCCCCACTAGAGGATAAAGGGAATGGGGGGAAGGGAGTAGAAACAGGGGGCAGGGAAGGAGATCAGTTCTGGAATCCCGGCAGTGAAGGAAAAGTATCTCATGGGGAGGAGAGGCCAGCCTGCTGGGACTCAAAGGTCAGGGAAACATCCGGATGACGCTGCTGCTGAGATCCCCGTGGAGGCGGAGATGACGGTGGTAGGTGTAGAACAGCTCGGTATCGGAGAGGGAGCTGGGGTCTGCCATTGTGGCAGCTGGAGAAACGAAGGCAGCGGAGGCCGTCATATTAAGGTCAGGCACGTCATGACCGGGGCTATGTAGATCCCTGTGTAGGCGTAGATGCGGTAGTTGGTCCCCACCACGATGAAGTCCTGCTCGTGTGAGACCCCAGACGCCAGGCTGCTGGTGAGACGCGTGGGGTAGATGTAGCGGGACGTCATCTTTCCCTGGAGGACAGGGTCGAATTCACGGATGTGCTGCAGGAAGGTGAGCAGCGACTCACCATGCCCGCAACCGAGTAGTCCTTGCAGGGAGTAAAGTGAGCTGAGCTGTATTGTGCATGGGGGACCCCTCAGAGTGTACCGCTAAGCCTCCCGCGGCTGCCTGACTGCAGGCGCCATTTTGGGGTCAGGCGTCAATCCCAGGGTTTACCGAGAGCACCAGGCAGCCCGAATTATTATTACTGCCCTCCCCTGCCTCCTTGTTGATCGCAGATGGAGCCCTCCTGGGCGAACCTCTCCCCAGTAAGCGTGCTTGCGGCAGGGATGTTGTCTGCCGCTGCACGCACCCGCGGCAACGGCAATATGGGCCAATGCAGGAGATGCGAGGCGGAGGAGCCGGGGTCGTTTTATTTTGGTGCCGCTGACGGTCTTTTCCAAGGCAGCCCGTCCCTGCAGCTCGGCACCGCTGCCTCTCTTCTGTTGCCGTACCTCATTACCACCAGCCGGTCTCGCCTCATCTGCGGGCATCTGGTGCTGTTGCTGTGGGCTCTATGAAAGGCTATGAGGGGTCTTGAGCGATTTCTTTTCATTTCCTCGCTCAATGCCAGGAGCCCGGGGCGGCCACGCTCGGAGTCCGTCCTGCCGTCCTTTGATGTCTAGTGGGATATCGTTGGTTTTTGCTGTGTCTCTGCAAAGTAGGTGCTGGTGAGTGTAGCTGTCTCTTGCAAGTGAATCGTATAGTTTTTGAGTCTATAGATCTTTGTGATAAAGGCACATTTTTTTACTTACTTATTTTGCACAGTGTTGGTTGTTGTTGACTTGTTTGTGCAGTCTCCTTTCTTAGTAAGGATAATGGCTAGCCGCAGGATTACTGCTCAGCAGGTTGTTGGTATGCTTTTTGAGTCTTCCTCTGACCATGGTTCAGAGACTGACTCTGCATCTGAGGCAGAGGAGGGAGGGGAAGATTCAGGCAGTGAGTTTTCTCTCCACATGGAATCATCGGATGAAGCAGCTACTCTCAGTGCGGATGAAGCTACTCTTAGTGCGGATGAAGTGCCTGTGTTAGAGGAGGACATTGATGTGCCGATAGTGCGGCAAGAGGCATCTGGGCTGCAGCCTGGGGCTGCAAGGCTTCCCGTTGAAAGTGCTGACCTCTGGGTTGCCCCAGGCATGGTGCAGCCGGCATTGCCAGACTTTACTGGTGTTCCAGGGTGTAGAGTGAATACTGAAAACTTTTTGGCGATAAATTGTTTTCAGTTGTTTATGGACGATGTATTTTTGGCAGAGATTGTTGAGCAGACTAATTTGTATGCCGAACAGTTTTTGAGGGACAACAGTGCCAGCCTTAAGCCCCACTCTAGAGCTATCCGGTGGACTCCCACAAATCTGGAAGAGATGAAGAAGTTCTTGGGTTTAACTTTTTATGATGGGCTTGCTAAGGAAGCCATCAATGTCTTCATATTGGTCTACTAGTCTTGATGGCAACAGCTATATTTCCGGCAGTCATGAGTCGTGATAGGTATTTGCTCCTGCTTCGGATGCTGCATTTTCTCGATAATGGTTTAGCGTTGGCACGAGATCACCCTGATTGTGACCGTCTTTTTAAGATTCGGCCTGTCATTGATCACTTTGTTGATCGATTTTCTGAGATCTATGCTCCAGGGAAAGAAATAGCAGTGGATGAGTCTTTGGTGTTGTTCAAGGGCCGCTTGGTTTTTAGGCAATACATTCCTAGTAAGAGGGCACGCTATGGAATTAAGCTGTATATGCTGTGTGACAGTAGGACTGGATATGTCTCTAATTTCAGGGTGTACACCGGTAAGGAATCCAGGATTAACCCCCCTGGTTGTCCGTCCACTTTTGGAGTGTCTGAGAAAATTGTGTGGGAACTTGGTAGAGGACTTTTTAACAAAGGCCACCATTTATATGTAGATAACTTCTACACTGGTGTGCGGTTGTTCAGGGAATTGGCCAAAGTGGACACTGTTGCTTGTGGCACAATCCGCTTTAACCGTAAAGGTTTCCCAAAAAAACTTGTCAAAAGCTTGTGCGGGGACAGTGCAGTGCGTTGAGCTTCTAGCTGTGAAGTTTTCAGACAGGAGAGATGTCTACATGCTGACTACCATCCATGATGAAAGCACTTCACCTGTGACTGTTGGGGGCCAGGTTGCTGAAGTGCGCAAACCTGTGTGCATTTTAGACTATAATAGGCACATGGGTGGAGTTGATAGAGTAGATCAGAGGTTGGAACCTTACGCTGCTCTTTGTAAGGCTTACATTTGGTATAAGAAGTTGGCTATCCATCTTTTCCACTTGGCAACCTTTAATGCTTTTGTTGTATTCAAGGATTTTTATCCTGAGTCAAAGATGACTTTTGCTAAGTATCAGGAGTATGTAATAGGCAGCCTTGTTCTAGTGGAACAGGCAACTGTTCCTAGAGTTGGAGTGGTGGAGGATGTGGCTAGATTGATAGATCGCCACTTTCCTGATCACATTCCTCCCACACCCTCAAAAGACTTTCCCAGTAGGAGATGTAGAGTCTGTTGGCGAAGAGGTACGCGGAAGGAGACTCGTATGTACTGCCCCGAGTGTCCTTCTAACCCTGGGCTGTGTGTGCCTGCTTGTTTTAGAATGTACCACATGCAAAAGAATTTTTGGGAGCATACATGAGTGGTAAAGTGAACTGCCTGGCCTCTATTGTTTAATATTTTTTGTTCAGTTTCAAGGTTGGCATTTGTGTAGTGTATTTAGTTTCAGATTTTGTGTTAGTAGATTTGTATCTATTTGCAATTTGTTTGTGTTTTCTTATTTGTATAAAAAAATCCTAAATGTGATGGCGGTGTGCGTGGAGTGGCGCTTGGCTGGCGGTGTGCGTGGACTGGCGCTTGGCTGGCGGTGTGCGTGGACTGGCGCTTGGCTGGCGGTGTGCGTGGACTGGCGCTTGACTGGCTGTGTGCGTGGACTGGCGCTTGACTGGCTGTGTGCGTGGACTGGCGCTTGACTGGCTGTGTGCGTGGACTGGCGCTTGACTGGCTGTGTGCGTGGACTGGCGCTTGACTGGCTGTGTGCGTGGACTGGCGCTTGGCTGGCGGTGTGCGTGGACTGGCGCTTGGCTGGCGGTGTGTGTGGACTGGTGCTTGGCTGGCGGTGTGTGTGGACTGGCGCTTGGCTGGCGGTGTGTGTGGACTGGCGCTTGGCTGGCGGTGTGCGTGGACTGGCGCTCGGCTGGCGGTGTACGTGGACTGGCGCTTGGCTGGCGGTGTGTGAGTAGTGACTAGCTGCTGGTCACTACACACACTGCTAGCTAAACGCCACTCCACGCAATCCGTGAGCTGGTGTGGTTGCTGTGTCAGGAATGTGGGCGTGTGAAAGTGATGGGCCCTTGAATGGCGCTGTCTGCTGGTGTGAGTGTTGTAATGTGCTGGGCTCGCGGTGTGAATGGTTTTGTATGCGTCACACGTATGAAAGTTGTATGAATGGCCTGTAAAGAGGTTGGTGCCTTGTCGTGGCTTTACAGCTCACGAGCTGTGAGTCAATGGTTCAGTTTCTCGTCCTTTCAATTATTAACAGTGCATTTCATTTTTGTGAAATCTCTGGTTAATACAACTGTATATTCTGAACCATCACTCACTCTCGTGCCAAATCCAACCAGTATGTATGTGTGCTTGAGGAATAGGTGGTTGTGCAGAAAAATTTGTCTTTTCTGTTTTTGTCAAGCAGGGTGTACCTTGTCCCTTTTTGTGAATGTTGTAATGTGTTGGTTTTGTGCCTGGTGGTGTGAATGGTCTTGTGTGTATCATGTATGAAAGGTGTGTGAATGGCCTGTAAAGCGGTTGGTGCCTTGACGTGGCTTTACAGCTCACGAGCTGCGAGTCACTGGTTCAGTTTTTTGTCCTCAATTATTGACCGTGCATTTCATTTTTGTGAAATGTCTTGTTAATAAAATTTTATATACTGAACCATCACTCGCCCTCGTGCCAAATCCAACCAGTATGTGTGTGTGCTTGAGGAATAGATGGCTGTGCAGTAATCTTTGTCTTTTTTGTCTCTCTGCCAAGGTGTACATTTCATTTAAGAATAACCTACCAACTGTAGATTTTGTCGTAAACTAAACACCCATGGGAGTACATGGTGATGTCTCTCTTGTGGATCCCAACAAGTTATCTTACCCACAATGTCCTGCAAACCTCAAAATGTGACGGTGACATTTTCTTTGCATTATTGTGCTCACATTTTCACGCTGCAGAAAGTAACAACAAATTTCCAACCCCGCAGCATTTCTCCAAGTATCCCAATAGAGATGGTACCTCACTTGTATGGGTGGGCCAAGTACCCGCGGCAGGGAAGGGCCCAAAACCTATTGATGCAACATCAAAATTACCTATCTCAAACCAATCTGGTTTTGCAAGGGGGGTCCCATGAGTTTTTGGCCGGGGCTCGGCGGCCATCTAGGGAAACCTACCAAACCCACACATTTCTGGAAACTAGACACCTGGGGGAGTCCAGCGAGGTATGGCTTGCGTGGGTCCCCAAACTTTCTCCTACCCAGAATCCCCTGCAAACCGCAAATTTCGCTGAAAAAAATCACGTTTTTCTCAAATTTCTGTGTGGGAAAGTTCTGGAATCTGCGTGGATCCACAAATTTCCTCCCACCCAGCGTTCCCCCAGGTCTCCCGATAAAAATGGTACCTCACTTGTGTGGGTAGGCATAGTGGCTGCAACAGGAAATGGCCCAAATCGTACTGTGGAGACTTCAAAATTACCTATAGCACAACTACCTGGTTTTGGGGGGGGCACCTGAGATTTTGGCCCCGGGATCGGCGGCCATCTTGGGAAAGTACCAAACCCAAACATTTCTGAAAACTAGACACCCGGCGGAGTCCAATGAGGTATGGCTTGCGTGGATCCCCCAACGTTTTCCTACCCAGAATGCCATGCAAACCTCAAATTTAGCTGAAAAAACCACATTTTCCACATATTTTTGTGTGGAATGACCGTGCCGGCACAAATGTCCTACCCCACAGCGTTCTCCTTAGTGTCCCGAGTAAAATGATACCTCACTTGTGTGGCTGTCCAATGCAGAATTGGCTAAAAACGCATTTTTTAAAAATTTAGCGCTTAGAATTCTCAGTGCTACACCCTTATTCCCTATGTTTTGGGCTCTTCCCAGTCACAGGCCCTTGCCCCACCCACACAAGTGAGGTATCATTTTACTCGGGAGACTCAGGGAAACGCTGTGGGGTAGGACAATTGTGCCGGCATGGTGATTCCACACAAAAATATGTGGAAATTTTTTTTTCCAGCTAAATTTGAGGTTTGCATGGCATTCTGGGTAGGAAAACGTTGGGGGATCCACACAAGCCATACCTCATTGGACTCCGCCGGGTGTCTAGTTTTCAGAAATGTTTGGGATTGGTACTTTCCCAAGATGGCCGCCGATCCCGGGGCCAAAATCACAGGTGCCCCTCCCTCTCCCCCCCCAAAAACCAGGTAGTTGTGCTATAGGTAATTTTGAAGTCTCCACAGTACGATTTGGGCCATTTCCTGTTGCAGCCACTATGCCTACCCACACAAGTGAGGTACCATTTTTATCGGGAGACCTGGGGGAACGCTGGGTGGGAGGAAATTTGTAGATCCACGCAGATTCCAGAACTTTCCCACAGAAATTTGAGAAAAAAGTTATTTTTTCAGCGAAATTTGAGGTTTGCAGGGGATTCTGGGTAGGAGAATGTTGGGGGACCCACGCAAGCCATACCTCGCTGGACTCCCCCGGGTGTCTAGTTTCCAGAAATGTGTGGGTTTAGTGGGTTCCCCTAGATGGCCGCCGGGCCAAAAACTCATGGGACCCCCCTTGCAAAACCAGGTTGGTTTGTGATAGGTAACTTTGATGTCGCCTCAATAGGTTTTGGGCCCTTGCCTGTCGCGGGTCCTTGACCCACCCACGCGAGTGAGGTACCATTTTTCTCGGAAGACTTTGGGGAACGCGGGGTGGGTGGAAATTTGTGGATCCACGCAGATTCCAGAACTTTCCACCACAGAAATGTAAGGAAAATGTTTTTTTTTGGACATTTTTTAGGTTTGCAAGGGATTCTGGGTAACAGAACCTGGTGAGAGGCAGTCAAGTCACCCCATCCTGGATTCCCCTGGGTGTCTAGTTTTCAAAAATGTATAGGTTTGCTAGGTTTCCCTAGGTGCCGGCAGAGCTAGGGTTCAAAAACTACAGCTAGGCACTTTGCCAAAAAGGGTAATTTTTCACTGTGAAATTGTGGTGTGTCCACGTTGCGTTTTGCGCCGTTTCCTGTCGCGGGCACTAGGCCTACCCACGCAAGTGAGGTACCATTTTTCTCGGAAGACTCTGGGGAACTCGGGGTAGGTGGAAATTTGTGGATCCACGCAGATTCCAGAACTTTCCACCACAGAAATGTGAGGACAATGTGTTTTTTTGGACAATTTTTTAGGTTTGTAAGGGATTCTGGGTAACAGAACCTGGTGAGAGGCAGTCGAGTCACCCCATCCTGGATTCCCCTAGGTGTCTAGTTTTCAAAAATGTATAGGTTTGCTAGGTTTCCCTAGGTGCCGGCAGAGCTAGGGTTAAAAAACTACAGCTAGGCACTTTGCCAAAAAAGGGTCATTTTTCACTGTGAAATTGTGGTGTGTCCACGTTGCGTTTTGCGCCGTTTCCTGTCGCGGGCACTAGGCCTACCCACACAAGTGAGATACCATTTTTCTCAGAAGACTTTGGGGAACGCGGGGTGGGTGGAAATTTGTGGATCCACGCAGATTCCAGAACTTTCCACCACAGAAATGTGAGGAAAATGTGGGTTTTTTTGACAATTATTTAGGTTTGCAAGGGAGTCTGGGTAACAGAACCTGGTGGGAGGCAGTCAAGTCACCCCATACTGGATTCCCCTGGGTGTCTAGTTTTCAAAAATGTATAGGTTTGCTAGGTTTCCCTAGGTGCCGGCAGAGCTAGGGTTCAAAAACTACAGCTAGGCACTTTGCAAAAAAGGGTAATTTTTCATTGTGAAAATGTGGTGTGTTCACGTTGCGTTTTGAGCCGTTTCCTGTCGTGGGCACTATGCCTACCCACACAAGTGAGGTACCATTTTTATCGGGAGACTTAGGGTAATTCAGATTTGTAAAGCAACCGTTATTACCTATTGACTTTCAATGCATTTCTGCCTTCCAAATGAAAGACAATGTGTAAAAAGAAGTTATTTTGAAAAATGACCGATAATTCTCATGCTAGTATGAGTATTCCCAATTTCGGAAATGTGCAAATATCTATTATTTCTAAACTCTATATTTTGGTCCCATTTCAGAAATACATAGGTGTCTTTCATACCGATTTTTCCATGTATACATTTTCCCAGAATAATTGCTATATACCCGGTACATAATAAAAAACCATTGCAAGTCGCTGCTCAGTTTTTGGCTCTGGGTTCGTCGGGTTCTTGGTGAACCTACAAGTCCTATATATCCCCACATCCAGTAAGGTCCCGCGGATGTAACGGTATATTGCTTTCAAAGAGCTGTCATAATTAGAAGAAGTTACAGGTGAAAACGTTGACACAAAAGGCTGTTTTTTTCAACTAATTTTCAATGTTTCCTATATCTAACTGTTAGTTTCTATAAAGAAACCTTGAAGGATCTACACAAAACACCCCTTGCTGAATTCAGAATTTTGTCTACTTTACTAAAATGTATAGCTTTCCAGGATCAATTATTGCTTTCATACCCATTTCTACCATTAACTGGAAGGAGGTTGAAAGCCCAAAAAATAGCAAAAATAGGCTATGTCCCAGAAAAATGGCAAAACTGTGTAAAAAAATTTGGTTTTCTGACAAAAGTCTGTCATTCCCTGAAAGCTGGGAAATGGTGATTTCAGCCCCACAAACTCATTTTTGATACCATTTGCAGGGAAAAACCCAGACGCTTTCATTTGCAGCACTTTTTTCCTATTTCCCCCCCCCCCCAAAAAACTTTAGCTGTATTTTGGCTAATTTCTGGGTCCCCTCCAGGGGAATCCACAAACCCTGGGTACCTTTAGAATCCCCAGGATGTTGGAAGAAAAGGACGCAAATTTGGCATGGATACCTTATGTGGTCAAAAAGTTACAGGGGCCTAAGCGCGAACTACCCCATATAGCCAAAAAAAGGCTTAGCACAGGGGGGGAGGGGGGGGGGAAAGGCCTAGCAGCAAAGGGGTTAATAAAAAAGGGGGGGAGAACCTGACACCTCCTTAACTTCTGTGCTGTCTCTTTATAGCAGCGGTCAAACAACAACTATTTTAGTTTGATCTGGTTATTTATTTACCCTTATCATTCATTAGTATTTTATGCTTTTTTTCACAGTAATTCAAATATATGAAAAGAATAACACTTGTTCATTCCAAAGACATGAACAATTTACGAAAACATTCAAAGATTCAACAATATTCATAAACAACAAACATTAAAACATGTGACATCACTACATAAAACAAATGGCTAACATTACAATGCACCATATCATATTTCTAAACAAAGCAAAACCTTGAGGCTACCACTCAGTCTGCCTCAAAGGAATGCTAAACACTGGGAACAATTACTACAAACAGGGGGAAATACTTTTCATTTCATTTCCCTCTAATTAAATTAATGTTAATTCACAGCTCCTCGGTGTTGCTAAATGCCAACGCGTTTCGAATCCCAGGCAAGAAGTACTTCATGTACCTTCATCAGGGCTTCATGTTTGTCAAATGTTGGTATAATCTAAAAATAAAAAGGTGCAGAAAAAAGGGGGATTTCGTTTTAAAAGAATCTTTTATAGCAATACTCCCAGTCTCCAATTACTTCTGAGACTAACATATTTATGTGAACAGCATTACCTGGTGGGAGCTGGTCTCACAAGTCTAACCGCTCACAGGGGATCTTGAGGTGAATTTCCTACCCTATTTCAGTAAAAAATGAAATAAACTGTCATTTTCTTATGTTTGTAACGCACAAGTTACTAACTTGTGTAACGATATATCTGTAAGAGACAGTAGTTAGTGACAGATTCCTTACCTTAGAATATCCCCAGGCGTCAGGCTGGACCCGGAAAGTTTTTGCGTAGCAGTACCCTTGCGCGTCGGTAGGCGGCGTCGTGCGGCTCCGCGTTCGTCGTCGGGATCGCCGGGATGACGTCGCGGGCAGTACTTAGACGCCGCCCCTGCGCGCTGACGTCAGTTCTGTACACGACTTTCCGCGCCAGGAACGCAGAGCCATGCAAGAAGCTGACATAGGTGTCTGAAAAATACTAGGGCCCTGAAAGGGATGTCCTTAACCCTAGAAATCAGTTCGCAGAACGGGGAGGATGGGTGGGCGGTAGGAATCTGTCACTAACTACTGTCTCTTACAGATATATCGTTACACAAGTTAGTAACTTGTGCATCTGAAAGAGACACGTTAGTGACAGATTCCTTACCTTAGAATAGATACCCCAGCAATACCAACCCCGGTGGTGGGTCTGCGAACAAAGATCAGACAAGGAAGTCCCGGAGGACAGAACGGCCAAAGAAGCCGTCCCTCCGGACCTGGCTGTCAAGGCAGTAATGCTTGGTAAACGTGTGCAGCGAGGCCCACGTAGCTGCCTGACATATATCCTGCAGCGGAACACCGCGGCCTAAAGCCGTGGTAGCAGCCGTTGCCCTGGTGGAATGGGCACGCAGCCCAACAGGAGGCTCCTTCTTAGCCAAAGAATAGCAGGCTTTGATACACAAGGTGACCCAGCGGGAGATGGTTCTCTTGTGCACCGCCCGACCTTTTTTGGCGCCCACGTAGCCAACAAAGAGCTGGTCATCCACCCGGAAGTGTTGTGTGCGGTTGATATAAAAGGAAAGCGCACGTTTTGGGTCCAGACGGTGGAGCCTCTCTTCCTCTCTGGAAGGATGCGGAGGCGGAAAGAAGGTGGGCAAAGTGATGGTCTGCCCAATGTGGAAGGCAGTAATCACCTTTGGCAAGAAGGACGGACGCGTCCTAAGAACAAGCTTGTCTGGATGGACAAACAGAAAAGGAAGTTTGTATGATAGAGCCTGGAGCTCACTCACCCGCCGAGCGGAGGTGATGGCCATCAGAAAGGCTGTCTTCAAAGTAAGAAGACGAAGAGGACAGTTATGTAGAGGCTCAAAGGGAACGCACATTAAAAAGGTAAGAACCAAGTTTAAGTCCCACTGAGGCATGACAAACGGAACAGGAGGGAAGAGGTGTGTAATGCCTTTTAGAAACCTGTTAACAGGGGACTTAAAAAGAGAGGGCTGATCAGGGAGCCTGAGGAAGGCCGAGATTGCACAAAGATAGCCCTTGATGGTACCCAGGGCAGATCCCTGTTGGGCCAGAGAAAGAAGGAACAGAAGAACCTCAGAAAGAGGGGCAGAAAGGGGATTCACAGCCTTTGCTGTGCACCATGCCACAAACTTGTTCCACCTGCAGGCGTATACCACCTTAGTGGAGGGACGCCTGGCTGCCAGAATCACATCACAAACTTCGGGAGGCAAGTCGAAAGGAATCAACTGCCGCCGCTCAATCTCCACGCAAGCAGGTGGAGACTGGACAGGTTCGGGTGGAGGACCGTCCCCTGCTGCTGCGACAGAAGATCCTCCCGAAGAGGCAGACGGATCGGGGATCGACGCTCATACTGAGTAGCTCGGGATACCAAACTCTTCGAGCCCAGTCCGGAGCCACAAGGATGACTTGGGCCCGGTCGCGCCGAATCTTCTTCAACACTCTGGGTAGAAGTGGTATAGGCGGAAAAGCGTACAACAGACCGCAACTCCACTCGCGACGAAAAGCGTCGCCGAGCGAGTGCCGCCTTGGAAATTCCAACGCGCAGAACTGATGACATTGCGCGTTCTCTTCGGTGGCGAATAGATCTAACCAAGGCTCTCCCCACTGTAGAAAGAGTCCTTGCGCCACCTCCGAGTGAAGACGCCATTCGTGATCCATCATGCATCTGCGGCTGAGTTCGTCCGCCCTGGCGTTCAGGGAACTTGCCAGGTGTTGAACCATCAGGAATATGCCCTGATGTTCCAGCCATGTCCAGAGGCGCAGAGCCTCCTGACATAGGATCGCCCGGAGCTCCAGAAGGTTGATATGGAGCCAGGACTCCGCCGGAGACCAGAGGCCTCTGATCTCCACCTCTCCCATGTGACCGCCCCATCCCAGAAGGGACGTGTCCGTCACGACTGTGTGCTCTGGCTGGGGAAGGGAGAGGGATCTGCCCATGACCCATTGCCGGTTCGAGAGCCACCACTGCAACTGTTTTGCAGTCCCCTCCGAGATCTGGACGTGATCGGACAGGTTGCCCTGGTGCTGCGCCCACTGGAACTTCAGGTATCACTGCAGAGCCCGCATATGCCATCTGGCATGATCGACCAGCAGGATGCAGGAGGCCATGAGGCCCAGCAGCCTCAGGGTCATCCGTACCGAAACCCAGGATAGAGGCTGAAAGATCGGAATCATAGCCTGAATATCCCGGACTCGCCGTTCGGGAGGATAGGCCTGAAACTGCGTCGTGTCCAGAACTGCTCCGATGAAAAGGAGCTGTGGAGAAGGAATCAGGTGCGACTTCGGCACATTGATGGAGAACCCCAGCGAGTGCAGGAGTTCGGCCGTAGTCTGGAGGATGGAGACGACTGCCTGGGACGAGCCTGCCTTCAGCAGCCAGTCGTCGAGGTAGGGGAAGACTGGAACCCCTGCCCGGCGCAGATGAGCTGCGACCACCGCCATCACTTTCGTGAACACCAGAGGGGCACTTGTGAGACCAAAGGGGAGCACGGTGAATTGAAAATGCTCGAGGCCCACCATGAACCGCAGGTAACGCCGGTGGGCCGGCAGGACGGGGATGTGGAAATAAGCGTCCTGCAAGTCCAACGCTACAATTCAGTCTCCAGGGTCGAGGGCAGTCAAGACCTGAGCTAAGGTGAGCATCTTGAACTTCTCCTTCGGAGGAAGCGATTGACGTTCCGGAGGTCCAAGATAGGACGCATGTCCTCCTTGTCCTTTTTGGGCACCAGAAAGTAGTGGGAGTAGCAACCACGTCCTACTTCTGGGGTCGGAACACGCTCGATGGCCCTCTTGGCCAAGAGGGCCGCAACTTCCTTCTGAAGAAGCACCAAGTGATCCCCTGAAATGCGGTGGAATTGAGGTGGCATGGCTGGGGGGGTGGTCTCGAAGGGGAGGGAGTAGCCCCTTCGGACAATGTCCAAGACCCACCTGTCCGAGGTGATGGCACGCCAGTGGTGAAGGTGATGGCGGACCCTGCCCCCTACTGGCGTGCTGTGCACCGGAAAGGAAGGACTAGGAGTGCTTGGAGGCCGCGGACGAGGCGGGGTTGGTGGCCTGACCCGCAAGCTGGTTGCCTGACCCGCCATGGCGGGAGCCACGTCCTCGGCCACGCGAAGACGCCTGCTGCGCGGGCCGGTGGCCGGGCAGCGGACGTGACTGGGCGCCCCTTCCGTGGCCACGAAAGGGGCGAAAAGCAGATGGCTGCGGAGGGCGTACAGCAGAAAGGCCCAGGGACTTGGCCGTAGCCCGTGAGTCCTTAAAACGCTCCAGCGCATGGTCTGCCTTGTTCCCAAAAAGATCGACCCCATCAAAGGGCATGTCCATAAGAGTGTTCTGGACATGACCCGAGAAACCAGTGGTTCTCAGCCAGGCGTGACGGCGCAGCGCCACTGTCGTTGCAATTGATCTACCCAGCGAGTCGGCGGTATCAAGGCCACATCGAATGGTGAATTTAGCCGCATCTCTTCCTTCCGCAATGGCGCGGGAAAGCAGTGTCTGGACCTCCTCAGGACACTGGGGCAAAGCTTGCGCCACTGAGTCCCACAGAGAGTGGGAATATCGGCCCAAAAGGAAAGCGGTGTTGACAGACCGCAAGCCAGCACTGGAGGAAGAAAAGACCTTCTTCCCAAATTGATCCAGGCGTTTGGATCCCCTATCCGGAGGAGCGGTAGGGAAGGCGGTTTGGGAAGCAGAGGCTTGGACAACCAAGCTCTCAGGAGTGGGGTGTTGGGAGAGGAACAGGGGGTCGCCCGGAGCGGGGCGATGGCGTCGGGCCACGTTCCTATCCACAGGAGCCCCTGTGGCGGGCTTGGACCAGGTGCCCAAAAGAACGTCAGAAAGTGCGTCATTAAACGGCAGCAGTGGCTCCAAGGAGGTAGCCGCCGGCTGAAGCACTTCCGTCAGGAGGTTAGTCCTGACGGCCACTGTAGGCAATTGGAGGTGTAAGGCCCCAGCTGCTCTACGCAACACCGTTGCAAAATTTGCTCCCTCCTCCGTTGCCACGGAAGGAGGAGACAGCATGCCAGGGTCAGGGGAGGTGTCCAGCCCACTGGCATCCCCAAGTTCCTCAGCCCAGTCCTGTTCGTACTCACACTGCTGTGTGAGAGGGTCCTCCGACCCCTCCCAGTCCTCTTCGTCCTCCTCAGGTTCAAAATAAGGAGAAGGAGGGACACGCGGGACCCAAGGTCTCAACGGCGTCGGAGCCGGCGTCGAGCGACGCTGGTCCGGCGCCGTGTCCGGATCCGGAGAGAACCGGGGAACGACGCCGCCCGGAGCCCCGGGCGTCGTCGGAAACGGCACCGGAGACATCAGCGCCGGCGGAGGTGTAGTTAGGTCAACCGGCATCGATGGGGGTTGCGGCAGTACCGGAGCCGGGATCGAGGCCGGGGCCGAGGCTGGTGTGACAGGCAACGCCGGAACCGGAGTCGTCGGCGGCGCCGGGGAAACCCCATCAGGGCCCGCGGGGCCCGAAGGCGCACCGGGGGGACCTTGAGGCCTGAAGAGGCGGGCCATGGCCGACAGGAATTCCTGTATCTCGGCCGGAGTCGCCCCCGAACCCGGGAAGAACGGGTAATGCGGGGGCGGCTCCACAGGCACTCCCGGAGCCGCGGGGACGGTGCCGACAGGAGCCTTTGCCGAGTCGCGAGTCCGGCGAGGCGAAGTCGTGGAGCGATGACGCTTCTTAGACTTTTTATGCTTCGACTTACCAGAGGAGTGCGAAGACTTGGACCCCGACGACCGATGAGGACTCCGCGACCGGCCCCTCGACCTCTCACGTGACCGGGGCTTGGTGTGGCGCGGAGCCGACTGCCGGACCTCAAGGAGCTTTCGAGACCGCTCTCGCAAAGCCTTCGGGTGCAAGGCCCGGCAGTCGGGGCACGACTGCATGTCGTGGTCGCGGCCGAGACAGTAGAGACACTCTAAATGCGGGTCTGTGATCGACATCATACGACCACAGACGTCGCAGGGCTTGAAGCCGGGCATCCCTACCGACACCTTCGGAGTCGAGAGACTCGTGGAGAAAAACAGTGAAAAATCACCAAAAAGATAGTCAAAAAATGACTAGGGCACTGCTCTTCCCGGATCTGCGCTTACTGGCACGTAAAAAGAAGAACTGACGTCAGCGCGCAGGGCCGGCGTCTAAGTACTGCCCGTGACGTCATCCCGACGACGAACGCGGAGCCGCACGACGCCGCCTACCGACGCGCAAGGGTACTGCTACGCAAAAACGTTCCGGATCCAGCCTGACGCCTGGGGATATTCTAAGGTAAGGAATCTGTCACTAACGTGTCTCTTTCAGATGTTTATCTAAATGATTTAAGTGCCAAGTTTCCACGCATACCTGCACAAGTGAAATGTTGTTAACACAGGCCGTGCGAGCCGAATCTTCAAGGGATTGTCAATTTATCTGAAAAATTCAAGAGCCCCATAAGGCTGTCACTTGACCTTGCTCTTTGACATTAATATCAGAATTCAAGAATGATTTTAAAAGCTAAAAACAGACGTACCAGAACGGGTGCTTGCCTCCCGAGTAGATATTATTTCTGTCTTGTTCTAATTGCTTTGCATTCCTAAAAGGACAAAGCCATCTGTTTAATGTAAATATTCACACAACCACGAGCCGATTAACTACACGGCCGCATCTGTGTCAACTTACTTGAATTGGGTTAAAGAACCTAATCCTTCCTTTCATCACAGCCACACGATTCGAAGTCGGACAGCTTCAGGCATTTCCTGGTAGCGTGAATAAAAGCACCTAACTGTGCAATGACTCATGGGGATTGACATGTGACTAAAAAACAACCAATAGCAGCATTATTCCTCAAAGGCTCACACCAGCACAACCCCAGTGTATTATGGGAGATGTAGTTTTTTTGTGGCAGAAATCAGGGTTTTGGTTCTTTAACAACATTGTAATTTCTGGACAGAACCAAACATTATGTTCTTGATAATTCAGTCATTCCATTTAGCCCAGAAGCCACACTGTTAAATTTCAAAATGAGATACGCCTCCTTTTGTAGTAAGGCTGTATCAATATCAATCAGGCGCTTTGTTGTATTTAAAACAAACAACACCTTCCACTTGAATTCTTTCTCACTATGGGATTTCGACAAAAAATGCTCGACCATAGGTGCAGTTATTACTTTTTTCTTTATTCTTGATCGGTGTTGCATAATTCTTTGGTTTATTTTCTGGTTGGTTTTACCAATATAGATCTTAGGACACGGACATACCACAGCATATACAACATTTTTTGTTTTACAGTTCGTAAAATCTGTGTGTCTCCATTTAATAGCGTTATGTATAAATTCAGATCCTTCAATGGCAGAGTCGCACGCAACACAAGTCCCACACTTATGGTGGCCTTATACAGGTTTTAATTGCCACTGAGTGCGTAAGTTGCTTTTTGATTGTGGAGGAAATATGTCAGCCCTTATAATTTGTTGTCCAATGCTTTGATTTTTCTTCATTGCAAATAATGGCTTCTCAAACGGACAATCTAAATTTTGCAACAAGTGCCAGTTCTTTAAAACAATTTGTCGGAATTTATTAGTGTCTGGACTGAATGTTGAAACAGACCAACCTCTCAAGTGGTGGTTTCGCTTTTATTTGGAGAAGATCCTCACGAGGAGTATACCATGCTCTTTTTGTTGAATGTTTTAGCATTTTTTTAGGGTAGCCTCTTTGGATCATTTGTTCACAGAAAATTGCTGCATGCTGCTCAAAATCACTTTACCTGGTACAATTCCTTCGTATCCGTAATAGTTGACCATACGGAAGATTTTCTTTCAAACTCTTTGGATGAGCGCTTTTGTGGTGCAAGATGGTATTTTTATCCGTCATTTTACGATGCAACGATGTTGTCAGCCGGTTCTCATGTGGGAAAACTTCAACATCTAGGACGTAAGGCTTGTTTTGCTTTTATTGAGGCAGAATTTAATATCCTTGTGTCGCGAGTTTAGCCACCCATGGAAGGTGTCTAATTCTTCCCGAGATCCTTGCCAGAGGCACCAGATATCATCTATGTATCGCAGCCACTGTAAAATTGCCTTCTGGAAAGGGTTGTTATTAAAGATGAATCTTTCTTCGTACTGTGCCATGAAGAGGACCGCCATTTCTGGGGCGAAAGGACAACCCATGGCGGTCCCCTTAGTCTGAATGTAAAACAAATCTTCAAACTTGAAGTAGTTTTTCTTGAGTGCAATCTCCGCAAGCTGTACAATAAATGATGTCGGCACTCTATGGGGACGTGGTCTACTCTCCAAATATATTTCAATCACTTGGAGTGCCTCATCTTGGGGTATCTGCGTATAAAGTGAGGTTACATTAAAGGAACCCATCCATTGTGTTTGAACATTAAACTCATGGCCTTCCACCTTGATGATAAAATCGGTGGTATCTTTCGAGTACGAGGGCACATCAATCAAAAAAGGTTTCAGGAAAAAATCCACGTATTTGGAAATTGGCTCTAGGAGGGAATCACTCCCCGAGACAATTGGCCTCCCTGGCGGATCACTAAGCCTCTTGTGGATCTTGGGCAAAAAATAAATTACCGGAATCCTTGGATATTGTTTCGATAAAAATTTGAATTCCTTTGGTCCCAAGAACCCAAGATACGCAGATACCCCAAGTCCAACGCTACCATCCAGTCTCCAGGGTCGAGGGCAGCCAAGACCTGAGCCAGAGTCAGCATCTTGAACTTCTCCTTCCGGAGGAAGCGATTGACGTTCCGGAGGTCCAAGATGGGGCGCAAGCCCCCTTGTCCTTCTTGGGGACCAGAAAGTAGTGGGAATAACAACCACTCCTACTTCCGGCCCAGGAACACACTCGATGGCCCCCTTGGCCAAGAGGGCCGTGACTTCCTGCAGGAGAAGTGCCAAGTGGTCCCCCGACATGCGGTGGAACTGAGGTGGCATGGCTGGAGGGGTGGACTGAAAGGGAAGGGGCGTAACTCTTGCGGATGATCTGCAACACCCACTCGTCCGATGTGATAGCGTGCCAGTGGGGGAGATGATGGCGGACCCTGCCACCCACTGGCGTGGGGTGCCCCACAAAGCTCGGATTAGGAAGGTTTGGAGGTAGAAGCAGCGGGGGCGGAGGTGGACTGTCCCCCACGCTGAGTCCCAGACCCGCCCCTGCGGAAACCGCGTCCGCGTTGAGGCTGGTTCTGCACAGGCTTGCTGAAGGAACGTGCCTTGGCGCCCCTTCCGTGGCCACGAAAGGAACGAAAACCAGGAGTGGCTGGGCTCCTCGTGGAAAGACCTAAGGACTTGGCCGTGGCCCGCGAGTCCTTAAAACGCTCCAGCGCACTGTCGGCTTTATTGCCAAACAGGCGAGTGCCATCAAAGGGCATGTCCATGAATGAGCTTTGGACATCTGGCGAGAACCCAGTAGACCTCAACCAGGCGTGGCGACGAAGTGCCACAGTCGTAGAAATTGCTCTACCTAGTGAGTCCGCGGTGTCCAAACCACACCGAATGGCGAACTTAGCCGCATCTTTACCCTCGGCAATAGCTAGGGACAGCACAGCTTGGGTCTCCTCAGGACACTGAGGCAACACCTGTGCAACTGTATCCCACACCGCGTGGGAATAACGGCCCAACAGGCATGCAGTGTTCACCGACCGCAGCCCCAAGCTGGCCGAAGAGAACAACCGCTTGCCGAACTGTTCCAGCTTCTTAGAGTCCTTATCCGGCGGAGCCGTGGGAAAGGCACTCTGGGACGTCGAAGCTTGGATGACCAGACTCTCGGGCGTAGGATGAGTGGTCAGAAAGGCAGGGTCACTGGGCGCCGGGCGATGACGCCTGGCGACGTTCTTATCCACAGGGGCCCCTGTGGCGGGCCGCGACCAAGTGCCCAGCAAGACGTCAGTGAGGGCGTCATTAAATGGCAGCAGGGGCTCCGACGAAGTGGACGCCGTCTGGAGCACCTCCGTGAGGAGGTTAGTTTTGAGGGTCACCGTAGGGAGATCAAGGTGCAGAACCTCAGCTGCCCGACGGAGCACCATCGTGTAGGAGGCGCCCTCCTCCATGGTAGGCGGGGAGAGGCAAACCCCGGGTCAGAAGAGACGCCGAGGTCGCCGGCGTCCCCCAAATCGGTCCGCCCAGTCCTGCTGAGTCACACTGACGAGCAAGAGGGTCCTCAGACCCTCCCAGTCATCCTCCACCTCCGCCGCATGTGGCACCGACCGTGGCGGCAGGGCAGGAGCCGGAGAAGGGACGAACGGCGTTGGCCGGGGCCGGACTGGCGCCGAGTCCCAATGCGGATCCCAGGTAGGAGCAAAATGGTCCTTGAACCTGGGCAAGGCCGGGACAAATGGCACCCACTGTGGCGCCGGAGGCGGAGCCGAGGGTGGCGCTGGGGCCGGAGCCGGCAGCGATGGACCATGTGGCGCCATGGCCGGAGCCGACGGCGCAGGATCCTGTGGCGCCGAAGCTGGATCCGCCGGCGGCGCCGACGGCCCAACAGGATCCTGACACGGACTGCAGGCCCGAGGGCGCGCCGGCGGGAGCCCGATGCCTAAGAAGGCGGTCCATGGTAGCAAGAAACTCTTGCACCTGTGCGGGAGTCGCCGACGGACCCGGGTAAGGTGGGTAGGCCGCGGGACTCTCGAGCTCCGAAGGAGCCGCAGGGGCAAAGCCCCTGTCCCCCTCGTCCGCCTCCGGGGACCGACGGGGGGACGTCGGAGAGCGAACACGCTTCTTCGACTTCTATTTGTGTCGTCTCTTACCCGAATCCGAGGGTGAAGACTTGAAGCCCGAGGAGCGATGACTGTGGCCCCGCGAGCGTTCCCTGGAACGGCCCCTGGACCGGGAACGGCGCTGGGACGAGTGCCGGACATCCAGCAGCTTCCGGTGCCGCTCCCTCAAGGCCTTCCGGGCCATGGCCCGACAGGACCGGGAGTCGTGGTCGGTCTCCAGGCAGTAGAGGCAGACATCGTGGGGGTCCGCCACCGACATATTGCGACGGCAGGCCCCACAAGACTTAAATCCAGGCATCCCTACGTGCACCAAGGAAACCAAAGCTAACAGGAGACAAAAGTCTCAAAAAAGGGTAGTCAAAAAGTGACTAAGGTACGTGCTCTAACCGGATCTGCGCTTACTGGCGCGGAAAAAGAAAGAAATGACGTCAGCGTGCATGGGTGGCGCCTAAGTAGTCTCCGTGATGTCATCTTGGCGCTTACGATGCCAGCGATGGACGCGGAACCGCACGACGCCACCTACTGACGCGCAAGGGTACTGCTAGCGAAAAACTTTCTGGATCCAGTCTGACGGCTGGGGATATTCTAAGGTAAGGAATCTATCACTAACGTGTCTCTTTCAGATTTTATACATAACGCTATTAAATGGAGACACACAGATTTTACGAACTGTAAAACAAAAAATGTTGTATATGCTGTGGTATGTCCGTGTCCTAAGATCTATGTTGGTAAAACCAACCAGCAAATAAACCAAAGAATTACGCAACACTGATCAAGAATAAAGAAAAAAGTAATAACTGCACCTATGGTCGAGCATTTTTTGTCGAAATCCCATAGTGAGAAAGAATTCAAGTGGACGGTGTTGTTTGTTTTAAATACAACAAAGCGCCTGATTGATATTGATACAGCCTTACTACAAAAGGAGGTGTATCTCATTTTGAAATTTAGCAGTGTGGCTTCTGGGCTTAATGGAATGACTGAATTATCAAGAACATAATGTTTGGTTCTGTCCAGAAATTACAATGTTGTTAAAGAACCAAAACCCTGATTTCTGCCAAAAAAAAACTACATCTCCCATAATACACTGGGGTTGTGGTGGTGTGAGCCTTTGAGGAATAATGCTGCTATTGGTTGTTTTTTAGTCACATGTCAATCCCCATGAGTCATTGCACAGGTAGGTGCTTTTATTCACGCTACCAGGAAATGCCTGAAGCTGTCCGACTTCGAATCGTGTGGCTGTGATGAAAGGAAGGATTAGGTTCTTTAACCCAATTCAAGTAAGTTGACACAGATGCGGCCGTGTAGTTAATCGGCTCGTGGTTGTGTGAATATTTACATTAAACAGATGGCTTTGTCATTTTAGGAATGCAAAGCAATTAGAACAAGACGGAAATAATATCTACTCGGGTGGCAAGCACCCGTTCTGGTACGTCTGTTTTGAGCTTTTAAAGTCATTCTTGAATTCTGATATTAATGTCAAAGAGCAAGGTCAAGTGACAGCCTTATGGGGCTCTTGAATTTTTCAGATAAATTGACAATCCCTTAAAGATTCGGCTCGCACGGCCTGTGTTAACAACATTTCACTTGTGCAGGTATGCGTGGAAACTTGGCACTTAAATCATTTAGATAAACGTTACAAACATAAGAAAATGACAGTTTATTTCATTTTTTACTGAAATAGGGTAGGAAATTCACCTCAAGATCCCCTGTGAGCGGTTAGACTTGTGAGACCAGCTCCCACCAGGTAATGCTGTTCACATAAATATGTTAGTCTCAGAAGTAATTGAAGACTGGGAGTATTGCAATAAAAGATTCTTTTAAAACTAAATCCACCTTTTTTTTTTTGCACCTTTTATTTTTAGATTATACCAACATTTGACAAACATGAAGCCCTGATGAGAGCCCCAGTACTTCTTGCCTGGGATTCGAAACGCGTCGGCATTTAGCAACACCGAGGAGCTGTGAATTAACATTAATTTAATTAGAGGGAAATGAAATGAAATGAAAAGTATTTCCCCCTGTTTGTAGTAATTGTTCCCAGTGTTTAGCATTCCTTTGAGGCAGACTGAGTGTTTTATGTAGTGATGTCACATGTTTTAATGTTTGTTGTTTATGAATATTGTTGAATCTTTGAATGTTTTCGTAAATTGTTCATGTCTTTGGAATGAACAAGTGTTATTCTTTTCATATATTTGAATTACTGTGAAAAAAAGCATAAAATACTAATGAATGATGAGGGTAAATAAATAACCAGATCAAACTAAAATAGTTGTTGTTTGACCGTTGCTATAAAGAGACAGCACAGAAGTTAAGCAGGTGTCAGGTCCCCCCCCCCCCCCTTTTTTTATGAGTTATATGGCCCTACCTGACCCTGGTTCTTTGGGCCTAACCCCACTTGTTGGTTAAATATCTATTGACACCCTGCTCATCTCAAAGACCCCAAGAGGCCTCCAAGAAATCTTGAGCCATTTCCTGATGTTCGGCACTGATCGGGGTTTATAGTTGAACATAAATAAGACCAAATATATATGGTGTTCAACCCCTATAACTCTACTAGAGGGACAGTTAAAGACTGCAAACCAGGGAGCCTGACAGACCAATTCTATGACCATAAGATTGTCTCATTTTTTGAACCTACATTAGATGTCATTGAAGGTTCCCTTCCCAGACAGCTATACCTGAAGTTGAGATATGGGACCCTGCCCACACTAGAGTTCACAGCTAGATGGGCAAAAACCAAGAATTCTAATACTATCTGCCCTGCTTGCGATAAAGCTCCCGAATCATTAGAACATCTTGTATTTTTCTGCGAGACCTACAAATTCCCAAGAAGGAAGTGGATTATCCCATTACGTAATTTACTAGGAATATGGTCTCTTTATCCAGCTTTGAGAATGAAAACTGATACGCGCAAGGTGCGCGTGGTCAGTCTAGCAAACTTTTTACACGCTACATAGATAATCCGCAGTCGGAGGAAGGAACGACACTTGGGCAACTATTCTTAGCTAATCTACTAATATCTGGTATTTTAGAAGAACTAACCCGGATCAGTGTATGTAAAACAGTGTATCGATTACGACAAAAAGTACAGTTCTTGGGTTTTAGTTCACGAAGTGTAATAATAAGTTTGAAAGGTTGCTGATAACTTGAGATATTTTATATAGTCTCATGAAGTGCAATAATAAGTCTGAAAGGTTGCGATTAATTTGATACTTTTATAGTTTTTATAAACTATAGTAAGAAATGCTCTCTCCAGAAGCTCAAAACATGAACTACTGTGTACAGCTAGATTGTGCTAAAACCGATCTTATTAGGATGATGTAACTGATTGTATGATAAATGTCTGGAATTTTATACTCTTAATTATTGTAACCACAATAACTGTGCTATTTTTGTGTGTGTTTTCTGGATTTTTAATCCGAAGTAAACAATTCCTACTAGCACTACAGTATACAGTCTCTATTGAGTTGTTTTTATCTGTCAACCAAGAGGGAGGGTTTGTCGACGTTTAGACCCCATCTGAATGTTAGTCTCTCTTTAGGACACAGCCATCTTACGAACGCACCTCGGTATAGGTCCCAAAGCAAGAATGGGATCCTTCACTGGATCTCTTAATTTTGGAAAAGTGTATTGTAACATGCTCCTAATGACATTCACCCCACTGGAGCGTGCAGTGAAAAATGTTTCCAGACTAGGCCCTGGTCGGTCAGAAATAAATCATGTCCACAAGCGGTGAACGCATCCGGTCTCTTCTAAGCGCTATTATCAATGCTTGTGCCGAAAGGGCGGGTTTTGAACCCTTTGCGGTAAATGCTGCCTATTGACAGATTTAAATAGGTGTTTATTTTTATTTATTCATTCTAGGCCTACAGCTTTTGGTGTCTCCATTTCAGTTGTCCAGCACTGCATCTTGCCATATGCATGTGACCCAAACAGAATGCTGTCTGAAAAATAAAGATTTAAAATCCTTTGATGCTCCTCTGCTTTAAGGCATGTCAGCAGGAGCCAGGACTTGCATATTTTCAGCAAACAATGGCAGTCTCCATGTGCCATTAAATTAACGGAACCAGCATCTGCATGGATCACTTGGTTTGAGACTTACATTTCCTCATGGAAAACTTCCTGAACATCTTTTGTTTTAATGGGTCAACTTGTCAGTGAAGTGATGGTGGAAATACCAAAATGACCTCTCATATCTGCCCAGTACAGCAGTGGCACGAAGAGTGCAGACATTAGGTGACTTTATCTGGAGGAACAGTGAAAGTAGCAGCTCTGGCATGATGATTTTTCCTTTTGAGATATTACAAAATCTGGTGGAGAGCCGAGTGCAAGGTTACTGATCTGGAAGATTCTATTTTTTTCAGCTGCCTAGAAGGCACACATTTGGTAGAGGCAGAAGTAAGGAAATGTTGCAGGCTTGTCCTAGTAGGCCTAGAACTGGGTGGAGAACAGTGACACAGGCATCAGGATGTTGAACTATGTATCAATAGATGACGAGGGAGGAGAATCAGTCAAGGTTGGTGAATATCTTCTAATGGAAGATGGAGCTGAATAGGAAGTGACCGTTCTTGGAGTGTGATAACGTCGAGGTACACATGACCTTATCCTCGACTGCCTGGAATGATGCAAAGGTGAAAGCATAGAACAACTCCTGCCAGGAGAATGTGACTTTTTGTGAGGACTCATGGAACATGGACTTACAGGTATAGCAGTAGGAGAAAATAAAGGTCCAGGTCAAGCTAGAACGCGACTAGAAACCTGTGCTGTAGGAGCTAGGGGTAGGAGGAAGTGACTGGAGAAAGTGGCGATAATGAGGTGATTGATGAAGTTGTGGGAGAGAGATGACCAAACAAGTTATTTCATGTGATGGTGAATAACCCTATGATACTCCGAATCTGACACATCTGTCACTCTCCTCCTTTTTAACTGGTGGACCCAATCTGTAGATAGCTATATTGATCTGCTGGAGACAGAGGTGTTCTGTGTTAAATGATGCAAAGACCTAAATCGGGAAAGGCTCCACTTTTCAAGCTAATATTGCTTCTTTGATCTCCCTATCAGGAAGACACTGAAGACTAAAAAGGGAGCCTTGGTAGAAGGAGCCCATTCTCCTCGCTTGTCGAATCTTCCAGCTAGCTACACAAACAGATCTTCTGCCTGTATTTCAAAGTCCTCCTGGAAATCTGGCAGCGCTGCGAGTTAACACGATCTTCTGGCAAACAGAAGATCCTGGTGCCATGTGGGTCCGACTGAGATTTCTTCCTACGAAAGGAAGGGAATTTCACAAAAAGATGGCTTTTTAAGAAAATAGGGAAAACCTCCTGTCAGAAAATTAAGGAAAAAAATGGCAAAACTCAAATATCACATGAAATCCAAAAATTGAAGGTCTTGAACGGTTTCCAATGAGGAAAAAGCCGCCCCCCCAAAAAAAACACAAGTTCAGAGCTCTAGGATCCTGTTTCCAGGTGTCAGAATTTCTTTTTACTTAAATGACACTGACAGGGCATGATGGGCTACTGGTGGTGTTTCACCTCCTTTAAAGGACCACTGTTCGTTTTTACAGCTCCCTGGATTTGCAGACTATATGCCTACATTGAAATGGTTTCCTTTCTTTCAAAAAAGGCTTATGAACGTTTTTTTTTATTACTTATTGTTCAGTGATCTTTTATAACTGGCTTAGTTTGTTAAAAAAGAGATTAAATAAAATTCAGCTAACAGTCTTCAATAGACTCCCCAGAATACACATATTTGGTTCCTATTGAAAAGCAGCATATATGTGTTTATACATATTTATTTTAAGTACTTTCGATCCAGGGCATGGTAGTGTTGTCTGCCCGCTGCTTCTGCAGGTAAGATCGCCCTCCGCTTGTGGCCCCGGTGCCCGTATTTCTTGCTTGTCTCCCCATTTTCCTTTCTGTGCCCCTCGCTGCCCCATTTGCGTTGTGCTTGTAATTTTGTCTGTTTTCTCCCCCATTTTCCTTTCTGTGCCCCTCGCTGCCCCATTTGCGTTGTGCTTGTAATTTTGTCTGTTTTCTCCCCCATTTTCCTTTCTGTGCCCCTCGCTGCCCCATTTGCGTTGTGCCTGTAATTTTGTCTGTTTTCTCCCCCCATTTTCCTTTCTGTGCCCCTCGCTGCCCCATTTGCGTTGTGCCTGTAATTTTGTCTGTTTTCTCCCCCCATTTTCCTTTCTGTGCCCCTCGCTGCCCCATTTGCGTTGTGCTTGTAATTTTGTCTGTTTTCTCCCCCCATTTTCCTTTCTGTGCCCCTCGCTGCCCCATTTGCGTTGTGCTTGTAATTTTGTCTGTTTTCTCCCCCATTTTCCTTTCTGTGCCCCTCGCTGCCCCATTTGCGTTGTGCCTGTAATTTTGTCTGTTTTCTCCCCCATTTTCCTTTCTGTGCCCCTCGCTGCCCCATTTGCGTTGTGCCTGTAATTTTGTCTGTTTTCTCCCCCATTTTCCTTTCTGTGCCCCTCGCTGCCCCATTTGCGTTGTGCCTGTAATTTTGTCTGTTTTCTCCCCCATTTTCCTTTCTGTGCCCCTCGCTGCCCCATTTGCGTTGTGCTTGTAATTTTGTCTGTTTTCTCCCCCATTTTCCTTTTCTGTGCCCCTCGCTGCCCCATTTGCGTTGTGCCCGCATTTTTGTCTGTTTTCTCTCCCCTTGTACTTTGTGCCCCCGCTGCCTCTCGCCATTCCCGCCGCTGCGTCCCCTGCGGCCCCGCCCCCTGACTGCCCATTGGCTGCCCCTGCCTCCCGCCTCCCAGCTGCTCCTCCCTCCCACCTCCCCATAAATGGCGGCCGCTGCGCGGTGAGGAGAGCGACCCTTGACCTTGCCAGGTAGGTCGCTCCCCACCACACAGCTCCGCCTGTGTTGTCTGCCCGCTGCTTCTGCAGGTAAGATCGCCCTCCGCTTGTGGCCCCGGTGCCCGTATTTCTTGCTTGTCTCCCCATTTTCCTTTCTGTGCCCTCGCTGCCCCATTTGCGTTGTGCTTGTAATTTTGTCTGTTTTCTCCCCCATTTTCCTTTCTGTGCCCCTCGCTGCCCCATTTGCGTTGTGCCTGTAATTTTGTCTGTTTTCTCCCCCATTTTCCTTTCTGTGCCCCTCGCTGCCCCATTTGCGTTGTGCCTGTAATTTTGTCTGTTTTCTCCCCCATTTTCCTTTCTGTGCCCCTCGCTGCCCCATTTGCGTTGTGCCTGTAATTCTGTCTGTTTTTCTCCCCCATTTTCCTTTCTGTGCCCCTCGCTGCCCCATTTGCGTTGTGCCCGTAATTCTGTCTGTTTTTCTCCCCCATTTTCCTTTCTGTGCCCCTCGCTGCCCCATTTGCGTTGTGCCCGTATTTTTGTCTGTTTTCTCTCCCTTGTACTTTTGTGCCCCCGCTGCCTCTCGCCATTCCCGCCGCTGCGTCCCCTGCGGCCCCGCCCCCTGACTGCCCATTCGCTGCCCCTGCCTCCCGCCTCCCAGCTGCTCCTCCCTCCCACCTCCCCATAAATGGCGGCCGCTGCGCTCAAAGGCGCGCCTAAGGCAAGCCCGTCTGCGCCCGTCCGCGACTGGACCGCGCCCAGCGCCAGAACCCCTGGATCCCACCGATGCAACACTACTCGACGGACCTACGACGCCGCCACCCTCACCGCACTCAATGCCGGCCGGAACCCTGCCTGCTACCGAGCCTCACCGAGACGCACCCACAGACCCTTCACCTGCCAAACCTGCCGATTCACCTGCCCCCGGACGTGCACCACCTCCGCCAAGTCGAGCACCAGCAGCAACCACCTGAAATGCATCCTGTTGAACACCCGCTCCGTCCACAGGCACGCCGTGGAACTCTGGGACCTGCTCGACGCAACAGCACCGGACATCGCCTTCCTCACCGAAACCTGGATGAACGCCTCCTCAGCGCCCGACATCGCCATAGCCATCCCGGACGGATACAAGATCACCCGGAGGGACCGCGTCAACCAGACGGGAGGAGGCATCGCCATCGTACACAAGAACACCATCCGCATCTCGACTAACTCCGACGAGACCTTCACCGCCGCCGAACACCTACACTTCCAGATACACACTGACCCCAAGACCACCCTCCGAGGCACCCTCATCTACAGACCCCCGGGACCACGCACACTATTCAGCGAAGACATCGCAGACTTCATCAGCCCGCACGCCATGCCCTCCGCCGACTACATCCTCCTAGGGGACCTCAACTTCCACCTGGAGAACAACAACGACAGAAACACCACCGCCCTGCTGGACAACCTCGCCAACCTCGGACTCAAGCAACTGGTGAACACGCCCACCCACTACGCCGGCCACACGCTTGACCCAGTCTTCTCTTCCAGCAAGCACATCTCCTTCAGCCACGCCACCGGACTCCACTGGACCGACCACAGCTGCGTCCACTTCAGCTTCAGAAAGACTGCGACCCACCACCACCCGCAACAGGCTCCCGCCGGAGCTGGAGCAAGATCACCGCCGAGCAGCTCACCGCCTCCCTCAGCCAGAACACACCCACCAACACAACGGACCCAAACGAAGCAGCCAGCAACCTCGCCAAGTGGCTGACCGCCTGCGCCGACGACCTCGCACCACTAAAAACCCTCCCAGCAGACCCGGAAGCAAGAAAGCCCCTTGGTTCACCAACGAACTCAAGGAATCCAAGAAGAACTGCCGCACTCTCGAGAAAACCTGGCGACTCGACCAGACCACAGACAACAGGACCGCCCTCAAGCACGCCACCCGCAAACACCACCAGCTGATCCGTGCCACCAAGAAGTCGGCACTCAAAGAACGACTGGACAACAACGCCCACGACAGCAAGGAACTTTTCAGCATCGTCAAGGAGTTCTCCAACCCCAGCGCCGGAAACAACGACATCACCCCTCGCAAGACCTCTGCAACTCACTCGCCGCGTTCTTCCACCGCAAGATCACCGACATACATAACAGCTTCGACGCACAAACCACGCACCCTACCGCCGAACCAACGCCCGCCACCACCACCCTCTGCAACTGGACCCCGATCAGCACCGAAGACACCACCCGCACGATGAACTCCATCCACTCCGGATCACCAACCGACCCCTGCCCACACCACGTCTTTCAACAAAGCCGACGCCACCATCGCACCCCATCTCCGGGACATCATCAACTCCTCCTTCCACACCGCCACCTTCCCGGAGAGCTGGAAGCACGCCGAGCTTACCGCCCTCCTGAAGAAACCAACGGCGGACCCCACCGACCTCAAGAACTACCGTCCCATCTCGCTCCTTCCGTTTCCGGCCAAAGTCATCGAGAAGACCGTCAACAGACAGCTTGCCGCCTTCCTCGAGACGAATGGATCCTCGACCCCTCGCAGTCCGGGTTTCGGGCCAACCACAGCACCGAGACCGCCCTTATCGCAGCCACCGACGACATCAGAACCCTAACCGACAACGGGGAAACAGCAGCCCTCATCCTCTTGGACCTCTCCGCGGCGTTCGACACCGTCTGCCACCGCACCCTAGTGAAGCGCCTCAGCAACATCGGAATCCGAGAGAAAGCACTGGAATGGATCATCTCGTTCCTCGCCGGAAGAACCCAGAGAGTCCGCCTCCCCCCGTTCAGATCCGAGGCCACCGAAGTCATCTGCGGCGCTCCACAAGGATCTTCACTCAGTCCAACCCTCTTCAACGTCTACATGAGCCCCCTCGCAGCCATCGCACGCCAACACAACCTCAACATCATCTCCTACGCCGACGACACCCAGCTGATCCTCTCCCTCACCAACGACCCCACCACCGCCAGAGCCAACCTACACGACGGGATGAGAGACGTCGCCGACTGGATGAGGAACAGCCGCCTTAAACTGAACTCAGACAAGACGGAAGTCCTCATCCTGGGCTCATCACCCTCCGCCTGGGACGACTCCTGGTGGCCCCCGGCCCTGGGCACCGCGCCCAAGCCAACGGACCACGCACGCAACCTGGGCTTCATCCTGGACTCCTCCCTGTCGATGACCAGACAAGTCAACGCCTGCCTCATCTTCGTGCTTCAACACCCTGCGCATGCTCCGCAAGATCTTCAGATGGATCCCCACTGAAACCAGGAAGACCGTCACCCAGGCACTCGTCACCAGCCGACTGGACTATGGGAACACCCTCTACGCCGGAACCACAGCCAAACTTCAAAAGACTCCAGCGCATCCAGAACGCCTCCGCACGACTCATCCTGGACATCCCCCGACACAGCCACATCACCGGACACATGAAAGACCTGCACTGGCTCCCCGTCAGCAAGAGAATCACGTTCAGACTCCTCACCCACGCACACAAGGCCCTCCACGACCTGGGCCCAAAGTACCTCAACGACCGCATGACCTTCTACACGCCCACCCGCCAGCTACGATCAACCAGCCACGCCCTCGCCACCGTACCACGCATCCGCAGAACCACCGCCGGAGGAAGATCCTTCTCCTACCTGGCAGCCAAGACCTGGAACTCCCTCCCCACTCACCTTCGGCGAACCCAGGACCATCTCTCCTTCAGGAAGCAGCTCAAGACCTGGCTGTTCGAGCAGTAACTTACCCCCTCCCCCAGCGCCTTGAGACCCTCCCGGGTGAGTAGCGAGCTCTATAAATGCCGTGATTGATTGATTGATTGATCCTCGGGGGGATAATCTTGTCATCAATGAATCATCAGGTCAAAATTGAGGCATTATCTTTTCACCATTTGTGGCGCTAGATAAAGGTATTCCTTTTCCTCTCCTGCACGTACAAGCACTTGTGATTGATGATGGCATTTTGTTGAGCCTTGATCACAGCAATGAATGTTATTTCGTGCTCCCAGCAGGACTAGCCATTAGCTCCTAAGACTATATAATAAATTGCTCAGCTGTGTCCTTAGATTTCCTAAGTTGACCAAGAATCTGCAGCCTATTTGAGGTGTCGTGAATCGCTTATCTCTTTGTCTATGGGGAAAGTGACACTGCTTTCTTCTGAAACTTCACAGACACATTCAAGTGTGCTCATATAGTTGAGGCATTTATTTTTAGTTGTAGGTACTCTGCTTTAAATACTCTTGCTTGAGATGGTCAGAATTTAAAATTATCTATTTACTTTTTATCTATTTAAGAGTATTGTTTATTGCACAACACTCCAGGTGGAACCTCTTGGTGTATAAGTGCATTTGCTTTGGCATTGATAGACATATCACACAGGGCACTTATGCTGGAGAATCACCAGGTTTTTAGAGATTTCCTACATTTAATCAATAACAGTACATTGCATGTTTCCAGGGAGACAATGTTCCACAACTGCGCTCTTTGAACCTGAAAGGATCTAGTGCCACATTTGTAAAACTTTACTGATGGATTTTAGAAAATTGCTTTGTTCCATGTCCCTAGATAACTTGTGTGAAAAGTTTCTGAATTTTATTACCAGAAACTTGGGACCGGTTTTATAATAGACTTTGTGCATGATGCAAGCAGACTTGAAAAGGTAGGAATTTTTCAATGGGTAGCCAGGGTAACTGGAGTACGCATAATGATAAGAGTTTAAGAACTTGTATTTTATAAAACACAGGATACTTTTTGGGGAAGGCGAAGATAAGCAGAGTTGACTGTTCAGGACTGAATACAGGCATTAGTCACAGTGTAATTGTGGGGAACTAGAGAGGAAAGGGAACATGCTATGTGGAGCTCGTAGATGGAGGAAAGTTTTGGTCACATGAGAAATTTATCAAGATTTAGTTTGGAATCCAGGAGAAGACCAATATCCTCAAGGAATCCAGCAGAAGACGAAGATCCCCAACGCCAGCAACTGATTTAGGGGATTCACCCATTGAGTAGGGCCAGAGTGAAGCATCCAAGTGGTTAACTTTATCTTGTATTGTAAAGGAGTCCTGTAAACCTATTACTCTCCATCTCACAAACCCCACATCAGGAGAAATAACCCTTTCAATCTACATCAGCTCGTCACTTACTGCTGTGTCCTGAAAGGTTTAAAATTATCTCTTTTTGATTTTTTTTTTTTTTTTAAATATCGGTCTAGATGTTTGCTATTTTTTTCTACTTAGTTCTAGCAGCAAGAAGCCACAGGGCATACACTTAAAAATCCTTCACTCACACATGGGGAGGTTCGAGCCATGTCATTTTCTACGTCACAGTTCAGTTCCGCCCAACACTGCTCCTCTCTGACCTTTAATGCATTTGGTTTGAATAAAGAACATGCAACATTGCCCACAAACTGGGCAGGTCTAGGTTGCAAACTGAATTTTTTTTAAGAATGGCGAACATTCAATGATAATTTGTGACAAGTGTAAAGGGAATCATATATGCAATTTATCCACTCAAAATGTAATTGAAGGGACCAATGATAAACAACAGCCATTAAAACATGCATCTCCAGTGCTCCTAGAAACCACAAAAATCTGTGTTTCAACAAAATCACCCCTCAACCTCCTGCTGCTTCTTTTGGTTTCAGTGCTTGTCATTCATCAGTGGTTGACGCACATCTTCAAGGTCCAATTCGAATATTGACCTGTGGTGCTCTTTGAACAAAAAGCCAGCAAAAAAAAAAAAAGGAACGCGACAAGCACTGTGGGCTTATCTTGTGTCATACCAGCCACAGAGGCTGGAGGGCAGGTATGACAATTGAAGATCACTATGATGCATAACCAGCATTACAAGTATGGGACCATTTGTTCGGCACTGCAGGATCTTCAAAGATTATCATAAACGTTAGAATAGAGTAGCGAGCAAATGTGCAAAAATTGTGTCTCTCAGCTAAACGAGTTAATGACAAGTGGTCAAAGAAATTATTATAGATCACCAGGCATAGAGACTCTTAAGCGTGATGTGATCCACATTTAACTAAGCTCTTGACAATAGTGTCTTTTTTATATGAACAGATTTCCATCAAGCTGCCCTTGACATCATAGGTGTTTTCAACGTTGAACCTGTCCTTGATGGCAAGCAAGCAGGCGCAGTACCTCTTCTCGACGTTGAGGTTCTTGACGTCAAATGGGAGCAATGTCTTCCTTCAGATGTTCTCTTTTTCTATCTCTCTCTGCAGGAGTCCTCAGAGCGTGAATTAGGGGCACTGGTAGAGGGTACAGCCGTTCCTCGCCCTTCAGCAGTCTCACCAGTCAGGGAATCTTGCCGTCTGCAATGTTCCACTTGGCCATGGAGGCAAATTTTCTCCCTCTCTCTCCCTCCCTCAAAGTGTGCCTGGAAAGGGTCTTGCAGTGGTCACCAGTCTTGGGGTCATGAGAGTCTGGCAAATATAAAATACAGATCCTGTGAGGGTCTGTTTTTGCCATTTTCCTGCCACACTCTGGACAGTTCGCAAAAAGAGACTGCATTTTGCGAAAAATACTCTACGCCCGAAAGGACATCAAGGGAACCAGCTTTTTAAAGGCGTTAGGTGAAAATTATGAGGGAAATCCCTAAAAAAAAAAAAAAAAAAGAGTCAGAGCTCTGCTACAGGATCCTGTTAGCAGAAGCTGGGAAAATGAACTGAGTAAACTGCCACCTACAGGGCATGATGGGACACTGGCAGTCAGAGGGCCCTTAAAGGTGCAGTGTCCTATTTACGATGTTTCAATGCTCATTAAAGCTACATTGCTATGTATTACTCCTTATCTTAGTTTAAAAAAATAAGTAAAACATGTTTGTAAAGGATGTTTTTAAAAGATCACTTTTCATTTTGCTTAAGTAATTTTTAAGGGTATGACCCATTTTTTCTTCTAAATTTTAAAATAATTCAATAAAAACTGGCAATGTAGCCAGTTTTTAAGGCTGCAAAAAATTGAACATGCCTGTCATGTGTGTCCTGGCCTTTCCGAAGTAAGGCGAAGTGGAAGTGACTGAATGATTTGCTACGGCATCCCGCACGTGGGCAGGACTATTCAGTGTTTATGATTATCAATTGAGATACCCGAGAGAGAAACTGGGGAGTTAAAGAAATCCTACATGCAAGATTATGTCTTTACACAAATTTCAGCTGGTCTAAAGCCCTACCTGGATTGGGTACCACATTTGTGGGAGCGGATGTTCTTGACCAGTTTCTGGGTGGGTTCAATCAGATGGCAACTTTGATTCCCTTTGGGGCAAAATATGACAGGAATCGGTGGCTGCCTGTGTGATGAAATTTCTGTCCAGACCTTGTTACACTTTCTTTTTTCTGCAAATTTTATCAGCTGTTGTCACGCACATTTTTTGTTTCAACCCTCAAGAGGTTACAGTTTAAGAAATCTAGACCAGTGTTAATTTAGTTGCAAAGGCTGAACTCTTGAGATCTGTTTGAGACTAGGGTTTTTCCTAAAATTTACTATCAGAACAGCCTAATACTCCGAGGTTGATATGATAGCTGTCTAAATCAGTTTAATAATTTTTGTTAAAAAAAAGTGACTATGTAAATGGATTTTTATTTATTGTTACTTAGTGTTGTTAATTACTGTTATTTGATGTGATATTTCTGTTCTTCTATGATCTTTATAAATGTTACAATAAAGATTGACTGATTGATTAGACTTCTAAATCAATTTTGTTTTCTTCGGATAAAAACAAAAGTCTCTTCTGACATCAAGCAAGTGAAGGAAGTGTTTGGCAGAAGTAGGTTTACTGCAAAACACTGCAATGCTAATGGTTTAAATAATCAGGAATTCTGAAATCCTTTGAGCAAAACAAAGGGTGCGTTCTCATTAATTATCTCTTGCAGTGAAACTATGTGGTGCAACTCACTAACCTCTCATGTAGAAGTGATAGCCATAACAGAGCCTCTTTTCCACATTAGACGCTGCAATAAAGCTTTGTGGATTGGTTCAAATATTTGGATAGAACTAAATTGAGTTTGCATTGTGGAAAAGGTGCTCTAACTTGCGGAAAACCCTTATTCTAGCTTTTAAGAAATCCTTTGCATTTTGGAATTTTGAAGGAGAGGGGATTATGCAAGCCGTTTCTGCAAGCTATTATCACAGCCCGATGGACTTTATAATCAAAGAAAACAGCAGATTAGGCTCGGTTAGATGCAGTACGTATGACAATCACTTCTTTACAGAATGACAGAAGATTGTAATACAACAAACAAAACCTTCTTCTAATTTAAAGTATGAGAGTTTCTAACTACAGGCCTCTTAGCTAATTCAAATTCAATTGCCCATATTATCTAATTTCAGGAACCATGCTACCAAACTCAATGAGATCATATTTGGATGAAAGATTTGTTCTTGCAAGCAGGTCTGGTCCCATACATGTAGGATAGGTAAAGTATCACAATTTTTACAATCAAAAATTGGAATTATACGTGTATTCAAAAATGAGAAACAATTAATGATTAATGAATTAGAGGCACAAATTATACAAAAGGTGAGTGAGCAGACCGTGATGAGGTAAAAGGAAATCAGCCGATTTCCTTACAACAGGCAAGTGACTTAAAAAGTGACTTTTGAGTGATTAGAAATGTAAATAAAAAGTCACAATTGATTAGCATCTCATACTCAACAATACGATACAAATTATAGTATAGAGTTAGAGACGTGTGTCGACGTTTCGATCCCTATGAGATAGTGGGATCTCATCAGGACAAGGCGATAGAACGAGTGCCTGGGAAGTTTGCCTGGGTAGGTATAAGTAGAGAGGAATGGGAAGGTAGGAAAAAGGGAGAATAGGGTATGGATTAGTGGAAGGCAAGGACAATTATGTATATATAGGTCACAACAACCTGATATTTAAGAAAACAAAATTAAGCAAGGCATAAATTCAAACATTTGGTACATGCTGTGATCGAGGATTACGAGAAAAGGCGAAAGTTTTGCCAGAAGGAAGAGTCCAACCAGGTTATAACTCAACTGGTTTCCACCCTTGGCCCTACGCTCGCTACTCTATATCTATTCTTATTTTTCCTTTTAATTGGACTCTTCCACTAATCCATACCCTATTCTCCCTTTTTCTTACCTTCCCGTTCCTCTCTACTTATACCTACCCAGGCAAACTTCCCAGGCACTCGTTCTATCGCCTTGTCCTGATGAGATCCCACTATCTCATAGGGATCGAAACGTCGACACACGTCTCTAACTCTATACTATAATTTGTATCGTATTGTTGAGTATGAGATGCTAATTGTGACTTTTTTATTTACATTTCTAATCACTCAAAAGTCACTTGCCTGTGGTAAGAAAATCGGCTGATTTCCTTTTACCTCGTCACGGTCTGCTCACTCACCTTTTTGTATAATTTGTGCCTCTAATTCATTAATAATAAATTGTTTCTAATTTTTGAATACACGTATAATTCCAATTTTTTTATTGTAAAAATGTTGATACTTTACCTATCCTACATGTATGGGACCATTGTTGCTCTTAATATATGTCTACCCTTGGTCCCGTCTGACCTCTAGGGTCTCCTTGTGCTTCTCTTTGTACTTGCAAGCAGGTCAGCAGGTTCGGTTTGCATGAATGTCTCTTGTGTGGTTTTAAGGACATCTGCAGCAAGCTCAGAAACTGCCATTGCATGAATCACACAATCTCTGCTGCGTGGGAAGTTCATGTCTTCCAGTTCACCACGTCATCTAATCCCCTCTCAGTCTGAGTCCTCTTGGATATTTTGGAACAAACCTCAGCCCTTGATGGAATGAGAGTCTGCGAGGAACACTACACAGATAAGGGCCTATGTGGCCTTCTAAAAGTAGATTTGACAAATACATACAGCATTCTGACTGGGAAAATAGGCTTGAAAAGCCAACGAGAGTCCGATTCTTATTTGTAGTGATGGAGCAGAGAAAATAAAAAATGTTAACCCCTAACAAATTTTATAAATAATTAATAAAATGTTCGTTTAAAGGTATTAATCAACACTGTTAGTGAGGGAAGGGTAACACGCAAGTATATGGGCTGAATAATCTATTAACGAATGTCTGTGTGTCTAATAATAACAAAAATAATTGCGTACTAATTTTATAATAAATGCATGATTTGTGCTTCATAGAATATAAACGTGTCGTTGCAAAAACAATAGTGATGGTAAGTAAGGAACAGCTTAAATGTTGCTTTCTGCTAGGTAATAACTAATTGGGGTACGTAGATGACGGGTGGGAAACGAAAAGGCTATGTTTCTCTATTTTAATTATGTTTTGTTTATTTCAAAATAGTGCTTCTAAGTATAAACGAGTGGCGATATAAAATGGCTGCCGGTTAATGAAGTGCGCATGTGCGGGGAAACGCGTGACAAGGGAGAAAAAGTTGGAGAAAAGCTAACCTCGTGATGTTGCTGAGAGGCTAGGATGCGAGAATGGTCAAGGCTGATGTGACCTAATTGAACTGATAGTGTGCCGTGGTGATCAGCAAGGAACCGTGGGAAACCGTTTTAAGAGAAAGGACAATGCCTGCAGAGTTCTCGAATGTATCGAAAGAAGTTACAAATGTACTGATCGAAGCGGATGGAAACATGTCTTGAACTGTGAGAAAGGAAATGATCATATACATTCCAAAGGACCAGTTGGATCCGGGAGAACTTGATTAAAGAATGAATAGATGAAATGAATGGACCAATGAAAGGAAAGCGTGTTATTAATGTTGCAACAATTAGTTAGCAAAGTTAGAATTAGGGTATAAGAGGGCCTACTCTTAGAGGGAGGGGGTCACGTACACAGTCGGAGTTGGAGAGTCGCAGTCAGAGTCGGTGTTGGTGGCTTCCAGTGCTTGGTGGTCCAGATCGATCCATTTACTGAGCGGGAGATGCTGAAAGACTGTTAGATGAGACGGGTTGCATGTAGCTGATGCTGACGAGCTGAAGTTTCTGTTGCTGTCTTATTTTTCCAGTTGAGTACGAGAATCAAGATATTTTTAATTCGTAAACTTAGGTTAGAAATCCTTAGGCTAAATTAGGGAAGATAGGCAGGTAATTAGGGTTTTGCTTCATGATAAAATTTCCTTTCTGCAATAAAATTGATTTTGCGTAATAAATATTTGAATTAACAATGAATGAATAATTGAATAAAAAGTCTAAATTCTTTCTCATGCTTTTAAAATTTATATAAAATTTAAGATTCTTAATCAAACGACTCAGTGGTTATTTTACTAAATGATTGTGACACTAGTAATTGGTTATTGTGATTTAGCTGGTCTTAATCACTACAAATTAATTTCTTACTAGATGATCCATCGACAAAACAATGAGCAGGAATATCTTAAGAAATAACTAAGAAAGCGATAGGTAATAAGGTATCCCGGCTCTTTCCAGCGGTACATAAATGGTGTTTACCATTTAGTTCTCATGCTTCTCCTAGGAGTACAGAATTTCGTAAAGGTATAAAGGAAATCCAGGTGTGTGTGTGTGTGTGTGTGTGTGATAGGCGATGTTTATGGGCCCCATCGTCATGTGGATGTGAGAAAATATAGTTTGCCCCTGGATGACCGATAAGTGACCTAGGAGGAGAATAGTTTTATTGTACGCGCTGCATCAGTAGCAATAGGACAAGCTGAATTAAGATCACATTTGTAGAATTCTGACAATAAGTATGCAGAAAAACTAATAGTATAGTATTTCAAGGTCCCACTCTCATGGGTCGGAAAAAAGAACTCTAAAGCAACTGTGAGTAGAAAGAATCATGGGACTGAAGTCTTAGAATTTTTTTAAAAGGCAAAGAGTATTTTGTTTTAATACCTTTTAATGCTAAGCCTAAAGGGCATCCTTTGTTCCCTCACTTTACAGGGATTTAGGGTGCAATTTAGATTACGCTGCTGCAATGTAGTTTTAAGAAGGGATTTCTCTGGAATTAGGATAATTCCAAGGAAAACAAATCAGCCACTTGACAGGCTTTGGGGGCGCTCTACAACACTGGATATGATTGATTTGGCACCTAATTTGTAAATAAACGTGTCAATTGTGTTCTGGGTTCTAGGAAACAGCATAGAATTCTAATGCTCAGGACTATCAAAAACAATTCTACAATACAGAATTAACTTTAAACTGATTTTTACTTTTATACTGTACCTACTAAAACAGAAGGTTGAATGTCCGTCATCCTGAAACTGACTGTTTACTCTTGTGTATATGCTGCAGAACTAAGATACGCCACATCAGTAAGAATATCATCATGCTTCCTCTTCACTTATCAACCAGGCGATTTTATCAAAATTCCCCATCAATGCTAGAGAAACCAGAGCTTTGAAACTGTACAATTAAAGCTACCTAAGGCAGTTATTTATTCGTTTTTTGGGAATAAAGGTAAAAAGAGAATGCTTTCTAGCTTTATGTTTTATGCACCTCCTGGTAACTGGGACCCACTCCCATTTATTTGGTATTTGATGCAGTTGAAACGTATTGTAGCCAGTTTACAGCAGGCTGAACACACGTTTTCTTTTGACAATGCATATCACCTGCCCAGCAAACAAAATACAAGAGATACATTTTAACAGGGATAACTAAGAGGTTTCCATAGTTTTATTTTTAAAGGAGCTTCTATTTCAACCATGAGCTTAAACCAAATCATGAGATTAAACCTGACCAACCTTCAGAAGAATAATGAAGCGCATTTCACACTTACATCGTAGCTAAAATCAGCATCGTTTGTGACCGTCAAGTCAGCAAGATCCCCAAGGCCAAGAACACTTTCCAAAACATCATCTGAACCCATGATGAAAGATTTGCCACCACCAGATGGAAACGCAATAGGTTCTGCTGCAAAAAATAAATGATTATGTAAACATTTTTTAAACAACTTGCATAGTAACAGCTATTTCTGAACTCCTGCAGTCATACTATTTTCCAAATAAGTAATTTATCCAGTAGCGGTCAATGCCCATTAAGTCAAATTTATCTATAAAAGGTATGACCATGGCTACACAAACCATTAAAGCCATTTAAAAAAAAAATTGAAAGATAGGCAATAGAGTTAAAGCGCTGTTCATGCCTGCTGTGAAATGCAGCTCATGAGTCTTAATTGTGGCAAAGTCGACTGAGACTTCCATCTTTGAGGTTGCTATACTCAGTGGATAATAATACCACCACTAAGAAATGGCACAAATATGGTTTGATGAGCTATATATATATATATATATATAAAAAAAAAAAGATGTTATGAGTTTGACATTACTGGAGACGTCTGCCACACAGCTGGACCTATTGAGAGCAGTTAAGTTGAAGTGATCATACAGAGTTACTGCCTTTCCTGCACCGTCCTACATTCTTTAACTGTGTTAAGAGGAAGGATGGGGAGCGGCATACACCCTCCTACATTTCTGCAGGTTCGGTATAAAAAAAATACACATTCTGCAAGTCAAAAGGATACCATCCAGTTTTCCGCTTCCAATGCCAAAAAGAACCTGTGCAAGGACACCATCTGGAACGTTTCCCTGCAAAGGTAAAAGTTCAAGAGCCTGAGGTCTAGGATTGGATGTAGACCACCCCTCTTTGTTGGAAACCAGGAAGTATAAAGTGTAGCAGCTCGCCCTATGTCCTGCTCTGGGAACAACAACCACTGCTACTTTTTGCAACAGGGCTGCCACTTCTTGTTGCAGAATCTCAAGGTGAGCTACTGACTGAAGTGACTGAAGCAAAGAGACTGGAGTAGGAGCCTGATGGAAGGGTTGGACGCGCTACTGGTCGCTGGTGCAGCTGAAGGGGAGACTTCAAGCTCCAAGGTGCCCCGCTGTCATTCCTGGTGAGGGGGAGGAGGAGGAGCCTCTATCACCCGCGCTGAAAAGCGCCGACTTCACTCCGCTGCGCGGGACGCGCTACTGGTCGCTGGTGCAGCTGAAGGGGAGACTTCAAGCTCCAAGGTGCCCCGCTGTCATTCCTGGTGAGGGGGAGGAGGAGGAGCCTCTATCACCCGCGCTGAAAAGCGCTGACTTCACTCCGCTGCGCGGGACGCGCCCGGGCGAAGCCCGGGCCAAGGGCGGGGCCGTCCTTGCCCGTCATTGCCAGGAAGAGGCAGGGCAGGGCCACCCCCTTAACAAGTCGGATTGAACACTCCCCATTGCACAAGTTACTAACTTGTGTAACGATATATCTGTAAGAGACAGTAGTTAGTGACAGATTCCTTACCTTAGAATATCCCCAGGCGTCAGGCTGGATCCGGAAAGTTTTTTGCGTAGCAGTACCCTTGCGCGTCGGTAGGCGGCGTCGTGCGGCTCCGCGTCCGTCGTCGGCGTCGTGATCGCCGGGATGACGTCGCGGGCAGTACTAGGCACCGCCCCTGCGCGCTGACGTCAGTTCTGTACACGACTTTCCGCGCCAGGAACGCAGAGCCATGCAAGAAGCTGACATAGGTGTCTGAAAAATACTAGGGCCCTGAAAGGGATGTCCTTAACCCTAGAAATCAGTTCGCAGAACGGGGAGGATGGGTGGGCGGTAGGAATCTGTCACTAACTACTGTCTCTTACAGATATATCGTTACACAAGTTAGTAACTTGTGCATCTGAAAGAGACACGTTAGTGACAGATTCCTTACCTTAGAATAGATACCCCAGCAATACCAACCCCGGAGGTGGGTCTGCGAACAAAGATCAGACAAGGAAGTCCTGGAGGACAGAACGGCCAAAGAAGCCGTCCCTCCGGACCTGACTGTCAAGGCAGTAATGCTTTGTAAACGTGTGCAGCGAGGCCCACGTAGCTGCCTGACAGATAACCGGCAACGGAACACCGCGGCCCAAGGCCGTGGTAGCAGCCGTTGCCCTGGTGGAATGGGCACGCAGCCCAACAGGAGGCTCCTTCTTGGCCAAAGAATAGCAGGTCTTGATGCACAAGGTAACCCAGCGGGAGATGGTCCTCTTGTGCACCGCCCGACCTTTTTGGCGCCCACGTAGCCAACAAAGAGCTGGTCATCCACCCGGAAGTGTTTTGTGCGGTCGATATAGAAGGAGAGCGCACGTTTTGGGTCCAGACGGTGGAGCCTCTCTTCCTCTCTGGAAGGATGCGGAGGCGGAAAGAAGGTGGGCAAAGTGATGGTCTGCCCAATGTGGAAAGCAGTAACCACCTTTGGCAAGAAGGACGGACGCGTCCGAAGAACAACCTTGTCTGGATGAACAGACAGAAAGGGAGGTTTGCAAGATAGAGCCTGGAGCTCACTCACCCGCCGAGCGGAGGTGATGGCCACCAGAAAGGCTGTCTTCAAAGTCAGAAGACGAAGAGGACAGTTATGTAGAGGCTCAAAGGGAGCGCACATTAAAAAGGTAAGAACCAAGTTCAAGTCCCACTGAGGCATCACAAACGGAAGAGGTGAGTAATGCCTTTTAAGAATCTGTTAACAACAGGGGACTTGAAAAGGGAGGGCTGATCAGGGAGCCTGAGGAAGGCCGAGATAGCACAAAGATAACCCTTGATGGTACCCAGGGCAGAACCCTGTTGGGCCAGAGAGAGAAGGAACAGAAGGACCTCAGAAAGAGGGGCAGAAAGGGGATTCACAGCCTTTGCTGTGCACCATGCCACAAATTTGTTCCACCTGCAGGCGTATACCACCTTAGTGGAGGGACGCCTGGCTGCCAGAATCACATCACAAACTTCGGGAGGCAAGTCGAAAGGAATCAACTGCCGCCGCTCAATCTCCACGCAAGCAGGTGTAGACTGGACAGGTTCGGGTGGAGGACCGTCCCCTGCTGCTGCGACAGAAGATCCTCCCGAAGAGGCAGACGGATCGGGGATCTACGCTCATATTGAGTAGCTCGGGATACCAAACTCTTCGAGCCCAGTCCGGAGCCACAAGAATGACTTGGGCCCGGTCGTGCCGAACCTTCTTCAACACTCTGGGTAGAAGTGGTATAGGCGGAAAGGCGTACAATAGACCGCAACTCCACTCGTGACGAAAGCGTCGCCGAGCGAGTGCCGCCTTGGAAATTCCAACGCGCAGAATTGATGACATTGCGCGTTCTCTTCGGTGGCGAATAGATCTAACCAAGGCTCACCCCACTGTAGAAAGAGTCCTTGCGCCACTTCCGAGTGAAGACGCCATTCGTGATCCATCATGCACCTGCGGCTGAGTTCGTCCGCCCTGGCGTTCAGGGAACCTGCCAGGTGTTGAACCATCAGGAACATGCCCTGATGTTCCAGCCATGTCCAGAGGCGCAGAGCCTCCTGACAAAGGGTCCACGACCCCACCCCGCCGTGTTTGTTGCAGTACCACATGGCGGTGGTGTTGTCTGTGAACACCTGCACTACCTTCCCTTTGACAGAGGGAAGGAATGCCTTGAGTGCAAGTCGGATCGCCCGGAGCTCCAGAAGGTTGATATGGAGCCGGAGACCAGAGGCCTCTGATCTCCGCCTCTCCCATGTGACCGCCCCATCCCAGAAGGGACGCGCCCGTCACAACTGTGTGCTCTGGCTGGGGAAGGGAGAGGGATCTGCCCATGACCCATTGCCGGTTCGAGAGCCACCACTGCAACTGTCTTGCAGTCCCCTCCGAGATCTGGACGTGATCGGACAGATTGCCCTGGTGCTGCGCCCACTGGAACTTCAGGTCCCACTGCACAGCCCGCATATGCCATCTGGCATGATTGACCAGCAGGATGCAGGAGGCCATGAGGCCCAGCAGCCTCAGGGTCATCCGTACCGAAACCCAGGATAAAGGCTGAAAGATCGGAATCATAGCCTGAATATCCCGGACTCGCCGTTCGGGAGGATAGGCCCGAAACTGCGTCGTGTCCAGAACTGCTCCGATGAAAAGGAGCTGTGGAGAAGGAATAAGATGCGACTTTGGCACATTGATGGAGAACCCCAGCGAGTGCAGGAGTTCGGCCGTAGTCTGGAGGTGGGAGACGACTGCCTGGGACGAGCCCGCCTTCAGCAGCCAGTCGTCGAGGTAGGGGAAGACTGAAACCCCTGCCCGGCGCAGATGAGCTGCGACCACCGCCATCACTTTCGTGAACACCCGAGGGGCACTGGTAAGGCCAAAGGGGAGCACGGTGAACTGAAAATGCTCGAGGCCTACCGTGAACCGAAGGTAACGTCGGTGGGCCGGCAGGACGGGGATGTGGAAATAGGCGTCCTGCAAGTCCAACGCTACCAACCAGTCTCCGGGGTCGAGGGCAGTCAAGACCTGAGCTAGGGTGAGCATCTTGAACTTCTCCTTCCGGAGGAAGCGATTGACGTTCCGGAGGTCCAAGATAGGACGCATGTCCTCCTTGTCCTTTTTGGGCACCAGAAAGTAGTGGGAGTAGCAACCACGCCCTACTTCTGGGGTCGGAACATGCTCGATGGCCCTCTTGGCCAAGAGGGCCGTGACTTCCTTCTGTAGAAGCACCAAGTGATCCCCTGACATGCGGTGGAATTGAGGTGGCATGGCTGGGGGTGGTCTCGAAGGGGAGGGAGTAGCCCCTTCGGACAATGTCCAAGACCCACCTGTCCGAGGTGATGGTACGCCAGTGGGGAAGGTGATGGCGGACCCTGCCCCTACTGGCGTGCTGTGCACCTGAAAGGAGGGACTAGGAGGGCTTGGAGGCCGCGGACGGGTTGGAGGTGGTGGCCTGACCCGCACGCTGGTTGCCCGAACCGCCACGGTGGTATCCACGTCCTCGGCCACGCGAGGCGCTTGCTGCGCGGGCCGTTGGCCGGGCTGCGGACGTGACTGGGCGCCCCTTCCGTGGCCACGAAAGGGGCGAAAAGCAGACGTGAGCGGAGGGCGCACAACAGCAAGGCCCAGGGACTTAGCAGTAGCCCGAGAGTCCTTGAAACGCTCCAGCGCATGGTCTGCCTTCGAACCAAAAAGACCGACACCATCAAAGGGCATGTCCATGAGTGTATTCTGGACATCCCCGAAAACCAGTGGTTCTCAGCCAGGCGTGGCGACGCAGCGCCACCGTCGTTGCAAGCGATCTGCCCAGCGAGTCGGCGGTATCAAGGCCACAGCGGATGGTATATTTAGCCGCATCACGCCCTTCCGCAATGGCGCGGGTAAGCAGTGTCTGGACCTCCTCAGAACACTGCGGCAAAACAGTCGCCACCGAATCCCACAGGGAGTGCGTGTATCGGCCCAAGAGGCAAGCGGTATTAACAGACCGCAAGCCAGCACTGGAGGAAGAGAAAGCCTTCTTCCCAAAGTGATCCAGGCGCTTGGATTCCCTATCTGGAGGGGCGGTAGGGAAGGCGGTTTGGGAGGCAGAGGCTTGGACAACCAAGCTCTCAGGGGTGGGGTGTTGGGAGAGAAACAGGGGGTCGCCCGGAGCAGGGCGATGGCGTCGGGCCACGTTCCTATCCACAGGAGCCCCTGTGGTGGGTTTGGACCAGGCACCCAAAAGAACGTCAGTCAGTGCCTCGTTGAACGGCAGCACAGTCTCCGAAGAGGAGGCCGCCGGCTGAAGCACTTCAGTCAGGATGTTAGACCTGACGACCACTGTAGGCAACTGGAGATTCAAGGCTCCAGCAGCTCTACGCAACACCGTTGCAAAATTAGCCCCCTCCTCCGTTGCCACGGGAGGAGACAGCATGCCAGAGTCGGGGAGGTATCCAGACCACTGGCATCCCCAAGTTCCTCAACCCAGTCCGGGTCAAACTCGCACTGTTGTGTGAGAGGGTCGTCAGACCCCTCCCAGCTCTCCTGGTCCTCCTCAGGTTGAAAATATGGAGGAGGAGGGACATCAGGGACCCAAGGTCTCATCGGCGCCGGATACGGCGTCGGGCGACGCTGGTCCGGCTCCATGTCCGGACCCGGAGAGAACCGGGGAACGACGCCGCCCGGAGCCCCGGACGGCGTCGGAAACGGCACCGGGGACATCGGCGTCGGCGGAGGCGTGGTTAGGTCAACCGGCGTCGATGGGGGTTGCGGCACCACCGGAGCCGGGGTCGAGGCCGGGGCCGGAGCCGAGGCCAGGACGAAGGCTGGTGGGACAGGCGACGCCGGGACCGGAGTCGACGGCGACGCCGGAGCAACCCCATCAGGGCCCGCGGGGCCCGGAGGCGCACCGGAGGGACCTTGAGGCCCGAAGAGGCGGGTCATGGCCGACAGGAATTCCTGTATATCGGCCTGAGTCGCCCCCGAGCCCGGGTAGGGCGGGTACTGCGGGGGTAACTCGACAGGCACGTCCGGGGCCGCGGGGGCGGGGACGGTGCCGACAGGGACCTCAGTCGAGTCGCAAGACCGGCGAGGCGAAGTCTTAGAGCGATGACGCCGCTTAGACTTCTTGTGCTTCGACTTACCGGAGGAGCGCGAAGACTTTGAATCCGACGAACGGCGGGGACTCCGCGTCCGGCCCCGCGACCTCTCCCGGGACCGGGGCTTGGTGCGGCGCGGAGCCGAATGCCGGACTTCAAGGAGCTTTCGAGACCGCTCTCGCAAAGCCTTAGGGTGAAGTTTCCGGCAGTCAGGACACGACTTCGTGTCGTGGTCTCGGCCGAGACAAAAGAGACACTCGAGGTGCGGGTCCGTGATCGACATCATGCGACCACATTCCTCGCAGGGCTTAAAGCCGGGCATCCCTACGACACCTTAGGAGTCGTGAAGACTCGTTTGAAGAAACAGTGAAAAAATTCACCAAAAAAGATAGTCAAAAAGTGACTAGGGCACTGCTCTTCCCAGATCTGCGCTTACTGGCGCGGAAAAAGAAGAACTGACGTCAGCGCGCAGGGGCGGCGCCTAAGTACTGCCCGCGACGTCATCCCGGCGATCATTACGCCGACGACGGACGCGGAGCCGCACGACGCCGCCTACCGACGCGCAAGGGTACTGCTACGCAAAAAACTTTCCGGATCCAGCCTGACGCCTGGGGATATTCTAAGGTAAGGAATCTGTCACTAACGTGTCTCTTTCAGATACATTTATATTTCATCTGGACAAGGTACTGTGCCAAACACCATTTTCATATGGGGTTGTCGAAGTCGAAGCAAATATAATTAGCCTGCAGATGCGCATTGTGTTTGGACTGTGTAAATCTTGAACTGGTTTTTGTATTTCGTTATTGTTGTTGGTCATTGGTGTTTCCCTTTATATTCAAGTGTTAGGGGTACTGCCTAGGAACTGCCTTTCTTCTGTCTGGACTATGGGGAAACGGAAAACTATGGAAAGCATAGAGGCAGGTTGTAATACCAACAGTGGTGTAGGTAAGGGAAAGAAGGCTAGGAAAAATAAGAAACACTCAGTTAGTAATTGTGTCATCGATAGAATTGACACTCTTATCACCGAGTGTGAGGACATATTGGCCTCAGAACCCTTGTTACCACGTAGTAGTGGTTACTCTTCACCTGCCCATGCAAGTCCGCCATGCCCAGTCACTATCCCCGCTATGTTCCAGAAAGTTTCTAGATAGGGCAATTCCGATAACAACAGCAATATCTCACTTGTTCTATTAGAAGGTTCACAGGATGAGGCTAATAAAGATTCAGCTCTTATCACTGATTTGGATGAATGTGTTTCTTATCCCACAGTTCCTTGTTCAAATAGGTTTGCTGTGCTAGCTGCGCCTGATTCTAATTCAGGTACAGGTACAGATACACAGCTAACAAATACAGTCCAAGTACTGCCACATCTGCGAGGCAGTGTAGATTTACGGACTCCTGTTTCTCACGGTGATTATACGTCTATTGATTTACTCAAGGGGGAAATATCCACTATGAGACAGATGATTGAAGATCTCACTGCAATGGTTAAAACTTTATTACCTCTGGCCACACTTCTTCCGCAGTACCCAAGTAACCCTTCTCTTCCTAATAGAAATAAGGAATTAACGGCTAAGACACTTCCAATTGAAAGGGATAATCCAAGCGAATTCGTTAGTTCATGCCCTACATCCTTTAAGACCCCAGTCTCCAAAAGTCAGAAACCAAATAACAATAGAAATAATATTGTACCTAAAAATCATTTTGTCACACAGGGATTGACATCTAGAGAATGCCCAAAAAATTGATACCCAGTCTGAGACCAGAGCAAGTAATACCTACTGGCATACCCTTGGACAGAAACTCTGTTGTTAATTCATACCAGCAGACTCGTTATTCATCTATTACCCCATATCTATCGGGCCAAACTATTCTTATGACTAACGTCCCCAAACTTAGTCCAAATGTTGTTCACGAGAGCTCAGACTCCCTAAAAATAAAGTGATACATTGGATTCGACAAGTAAGGGGCTGTCGCTCCTTGATACGGGAGGATATTATTTGTACTCGCAGATGTTCATCCCCAGCTCAATCACATGACTTTATAGAACTTACATTATGTTCTACTGACTTAGCAGAGAATCTTCTTGCTTTAGAACTTGTCCCCCATCTGCCTCATCTATACAATTTAGGAGCATTTGCTCGCACATTAGGGGTGGAACAATTGGCACTTTGGAACAAGGTTCGTGCTTAGAAGCAGTTGACTGACTAGAAACCATCCATTCCCCTAATGTAGCTCAAAATACCAACTCCTGTAGCTTTATGTACGACACACAAAACTCTCTATTAAATCTTGACACATTAGATAATGTACAAAACTCCTTATTAACTTCCGATGCACATAACAGTGTATTGGAAACTGATGGGAACATGGGACTAAGTCCGTACATTGAGTTCAGCCAGAAGACATGTGAGACGGGGTTAGACAAATTTTTAGCTCACCCTGAAGTGCCTGGCCCGCAAATACAACCAAGTCTGCTTGAACGGACAAATGATAGCTTAGCCCTGACTCCCTCGTCCAGCAAACTTAGGATTTTATCGTGGAATGTTGCAGGTTTGCAAAACAAATTTATACTCCCTCATTTTAATAAATTAATTGAGGGATTTGATATCTGTATTTTCCAAGAGACACGGAGTCTTGCGCCTCTACACAAAACAGGTTTTGCTTGTTACTGCATTCCAGCTACCACTGTGGGGAGAGGGCGCCCCTCAGGAGGTTTGATCGTATGGGTGAATATTGCCATAGGTTGCCAAGTTCACATGCATCCACTTCCAACTCACGACATCTTGAGACTGACTATCAGGGGCCCAAATGGCGGGGTTACTTTAGAGTTGTTCAATGTTTATAGCAGAGGAACTAAGGGGGGTAGTAACCAATCACCCACTATCACGCTTTTAGAGCAGGCATTATCTAGCTGCCCGACAGGAAATCTTATTATGATTGCAGGTGACCTAAATTGCACTTTCGAGCCCTTGAGCTCAGATGATTTGCTGGAGTATGATAGGGCTGATGGTAAAAGGATAATCCCTCGACTTAACTTATCCCCCATTAAAAAATGGACTAGCCTAGCCATCCAACTTAATGCACTGGCCACAGAGTTTGATCTTAGGGCAACAAATGGAAGGACTCCCTCAGACAAACAGGGGGCAAATACCTTTAATAGAGTTGGCTGTCCTTCTCGAATTGATTATATTTTACTGGATGTAAACTTATGGGACGAGAAGACTGACATGTTCGTAGGTGCTACGACTGATAGTGATCATAATCCCTTATGCATGACCATGACTAACCCTTGGGCTCCCACATTAAATCCCTCGACCAGTAGGGCAGCAACCTGTATTACTAACATCATTCCCTCTAATTGTAAGAGGCATCTTAAGTGGGACAGGGTCTCTCTGCACGAAGAAAACTTATTGGCTATTTGTAAAATCTTGTCCGAGAAAACAGCAGAACTTAGTGTTGTGGCTTCAGATAAATCTAAGTGTGATATGATCTCGATAGTCCATGTCAGTACTGTAGAGACACTCAGCTCGTATTTTCAGGCTCCTTGTAAGGACAGGACTTTGCGTGTCCACCACAAAACACGAAATCTTTGGTATAACTTAGATTGCAAACTTAAAAGAAAATCCTTGTACCTAGCTATCAGAAATAAAAACTGTTCTAGAGTTAAAAGTGCTAGGAAAGATTACAAAGTAGCCCTACATAAAGCTAAGATTGAGTGGGACGAACGATATTGGTTAGAGTTGAAGGATGCTAGTCTGAGTAAGAACAAGAATCTTTTTTGGTCCCTAGTGAGTCGGGGAAAAGATAGGAACTTAAATACCATACCCAATCATATTGCTGGACTTGATTGGTATAACCATTTTGCGAACCTATATTCCCCTACAGAGGATGGATGTCTGGAGGAGCTATGCGGCACCCCTGACATCCCTCCTATAGGGAACAATAGAGAACACTTCTCGCGGGCCGAAATAGAGTCAGCAATTCTGAAGCTAGTTCCCGCTAAGGCCCCAGGACCAGACGGCCTGCCAGGAGATTTATTCTTGTCTGATCCTAGAGGGTGGTCGTGTTATTTCTATTTTTTGTTTAATGCCATAGCTGCAGGATGCCCAGTTCCAGATTCTTGGAAAGGCGCAGAAGTGGTTCCTATTTATAAAAAAGGAGACAAGGAAGATCCCTCGAATTATAGGCCTATAAGCCTAACTGATGTAATGCAAAAGGTGCTAGGTAGGGTCCTCCTGCAGAAAATACAATCATGGGCGGAAGAGGAGGATATCCTCTCGCAATACCAGGCGGGCTTTAGGGCCAATACCGGGACAATTGATCAGGTTTTTAGGTTAATGCTCATGTATTGGAAAGTTGTTGTAATTGGGAAAGGTAGTCTCTATATGGCATTTATTGACCTTAAAACAGCGTTTGATCTGGTACCGAGGACCAAATTGTGGCAGATTTTAAATGATATGGGCATCCCACCATTAATTCTTAATTTATTAATACGTCTCCACGAGGGTACTTATGCTCAAGTGAGATGGGGTGTCCAAGGGCAGCTAACGGAGCAGATTCCTGTTGGCAAGGGAGTGCGCCAGGGTTGCGTGATGGCTCCCACCCTGTTCTCTTTGTATGTGAACGGGGTGGTGAAGTTTCTCCAGGAGGACCCAGCCGACGCGCCTATCTTAGTGGGTGACAAAGTGCCAACACTCCTGTTCGCCGACGATACTTTGTTGGTGGCAAAGACTCCAGTTGGGCTTCAAAAATTGTTGAGTAGGTATCAATCCTTCTGTGATGCTCGGGGTTTAGTTATTAATACTACAAAGACAAAGCTTATGGCTTTCAACCCTCCTAAATCCTTCAGGAACAACTTCTTACTAAATGGTACCCCCCTTGAGAGAGTCGTGAATTTTGAATATTTGGGCATGCGACTCTCGGATAAAATGCTCTGGAGGTCCCATATAGCCAAAATGCTATTGAATCATAGACGCGTGACTGGGGCAATAGGCAAAGAACATCGCTCCTCATATAGTAGGCCTGTTGCCCCTGCGCTCGCAGTCTATGAAGCAAAAGCAGTTAGCTCGGCTCTGTATGGAGCCGAGCTATGGGGGTTTGAAAATGTGGACGAAATAAGCAGGTCAGAGCACAAATTTCTGAGGGATTTGGTGACGCTCCCACGAAACACCCCTCTAATACCATTAATGTATGACATGGGTAGGCGTCCATTTGGAGCTATAGCCAGGCTACGACCTTTGCTCTTCTGGGCTCGCAAACGGCGTACCGAAGAGCTTACCAACTATGCCTTAGCTCTAACGGAGGTAATGAATCTGGATGTGAACCATAAGGTCAAGTGGCTATCATATGTGAAGAAAACAATGATGCAACTTGGCCTTAAAGATTCATGGGATACTCAGATTCCGCTGTGTAAAGCGGAACTTAAGAGATACTATTGGGACTGGTCTGACAGGCAAGAAGTATGCAAGCCAATGTTGGGTAGATTGTCAGAAGAGTTCCTCTTGTTTAAGCAAGTCAGATGTTTGGAGCCTTACCTAGATGTGATCCAGGTCCCACGAGATAGGACCCTGTACATTCAGTTTAGGTTCGGTACGCTCCCTGTTAACACCTATATTACCAAGTGGCATACAGCCGAGAACATGACAGAGCACTGTCCGTGCTGCGGAGCGTTGGTCGAATGCATTGCCCATGTCCTCTTTGCTTGCCCTGCATATGCTACAGCTAGGAGCAAGTGGATAAAACCAATATGTAGCGACATGGGCACCCGCGACTTCCGACCTGCTCTGCGCATTCTAAAATCTGATCCCAGTGTCCTTTTTTCATGCGGAGTGGCCAAGTTCTTAGGCCGAGCCTGGCTAATCAGAATTAGAGCCATACAAAGTGTGACCCTAATGTAGACACACGATTTATTATAGGTGTTTAAACCACATACTATATTGGTCTGCAATGTAACTTTTTAAATATTAATTATGATATAGATAGCATTAGCACCTTATACATACATGGTTATATACTGCTCACTATAACTGACTTGTCCCCTATATGTATATAGTGTCCCAGAATGAAATCTCTTTTATGTTACTTGTTTAATGGTTTTAACCAAATATGCTGCTATTAATTTTATGAATAGCATTAGTACCTTACACATACACTGTTATATACTGCTCACTATAACTGACTTGTCCCCTATATGTACATAGTGTCCCAGAATGAAATCTCTTTTATGATACTTGTTTAATGGTTTTAACCAAATATGCTGCTATTAATTATACCTTATGAGATTTTTAAATAACCCTCTGTATTACATGATCTTTTTCTCTTTTTTATTGTACAGATGCTATTTTATTGTATATATGCTATTCGATGCTTTTATGACATATGTTGTCGAATAAAGCTATTTGAAATGAAACATACACTTTGTATAATTTTTAACACCTACTGGTCCGTTGTTAGTGTCTTTCAGGCCTGTAAAAAGGCTGATATCCTCCCTCCAACCAGCTGCATATGTTCCCTCAAGCAGGAACTAAAGAAGCTTTTCAGGTGGTGCCGGGGAGGATGAGGAGGGAGTTGCTGGGGTCCGACTACACTTAGTCTTGCCACAGCCTCCATATGGCTCAAGGAACTAGCTAAAGTATGCAAAAAAACAATAGACAGAATGCTTGAATTAATCTCAGCCACTGATTATTACTCTTGCAATATCTCACTCCATTGCTATTATGCAAACCATGCCTCCTCATTTTGGACTCAGCCATATGCAAATCAGTCTTGACCTTGATCGAATGGAAACAGTTCAGCCCAAATTGCCAGGCTAGGCCTCACTGAACCAGAACACAAGCATCCCATGACCGGTTTCACCCTCATTACAACTTATCAGTTGGGTATAGCTTGGTTCCAGTGGCACAGAGTGCACAGTACCCATGCCTGGGCATACCCGTCACACTGAGGTACACCAAAAAGTGATGGATGGAATTCTTGAATTAATCTCAGCCACTGGTAATTACTCAGGGCCACATCCCAGTCAATCAATATTTTGCACACCATGCCACCTCAGTTTGGTACCAGCCACATGCAAGTCAGTCTAACTAGGCTGCTGGATGGGCTGATAGAGCTGGGGCTGGCACAAAAGAAGTCGCCTGGAGTATCCTCAAAACCTCTCATACTGCCTACGAAGCTCTCAGGCTGAAGATGTCAGGCCCAAAGATCAAGCAGTTGTGCGGTCAGTCTTAAAACCTTGAAAACAAATCTGTCGACATTGTGGCATTTTGATCAGGTCAGAACCTGAACAGAATAGGCCTACCATGATTCGATTATTCGGTAGACTTTTAGCCGAGTAGAACATGGTTGTATACTCTCTCTATCCTTGACCTCTTCCACAAGGAGTTGTGCCTCCATGGTGGACCACATCAGAATAGACTCAGGCTGTGGTGAAGGACCTTGAAAAGGAGCTGGTACTGGAGACTTGCACCAGTGGCAGAGTATAGGCCGAAGTCTGAAGTGGAGCAGAAATCAATGGCACAGTATTGGGAGCCGGGATGACTCCTGCCAGTAGCACTATATGGTACGGCAGCCACTTTGCAGTGGCACTGTGTGGCAAAGCATTCAGGGCCGACTGCCGGCTGCAACACAATCTGAGACCAAAATGGTTCCAAGGGACCTACTGGTGCATTCATCGTGAACCACAGCAAACTGAAATAATGACATCATGGCATGTAGGTACTGCACCGGATCAGTACCTGGCACTGGCAATTACAGATAGCGTGGAAAGGTTGCCGGCATTTGTGCTGAGGATACACACCTTGCATTGGCTAGGAGACCAGGGCCAGAAGCTTGCTTCTTTGCACGCTGTCGATCACTCTTCATTTAAAATACAATGCCCTCTATATAGTTTATCGTGCTTTTCACCAGTTGGGCCAATATTCATCTTAACTCATGTTGTCTCGCACTCCTTGCTGTGGCATCTCAAATTACCATGGTCCCCAAGAATCACTGAAATCGTTTAGGTGATTGCTGCTTCTTATTCTTAGCAGCTTGGGCGTGGAATGATCTTCCTCCCAATCTGTGTTTGATTGACAATCATTTGGCCTTTCTGAAAGCCCTAAAAATTTATCTATTTTACTTCGCCTTTTTCGATTATTTTCCCCGGTCAGGTTTTTCGGCCTGCAGTTACTGTGCAGTTGCAATGCAAAGCAGCTTTTTTCTGAGCGATATCATGTCCTGCAAAACATAACTTATAGAAAGAAAATGTTCATAACGCTACGTTTTGACAGCTGTTACTTGAAATGTGATCAATTAACTGTATTAGAGTATTTACTATTTTATTTCGGCAAGGTCAAAGAGGGAAAGATCAGATCTGAGACTTCCTCCTACATCTGCACAGGTTGGATGTACGAGTCACTTGTTATCTAACCTTGCAATGATTCCTCCCACAATGGATCAAGAACTGGGATGTCACAATGGTCTTCCCGCTCTTTCTTTGTAATCAAATCGAAAGCAAGAATTTTCTTAAAAAGAGACTGGCAAACTAAACTTGCTATATACCGTTCTAATCAGACTGATCTCTTCAAATGTCATCCGGAGGGTGAGCGTCCTTGGGCACAGGCTCAGGACTTTCATCTGGGGCCATAAACTGATCCCATTTAGAATCTCACTTGAGGTGGAGGCAAATCGATCTTTGAACACATTTTTTCCCTCCATCATCAAGATCTTCATCTTCACCCCCAGCTTTATATCATGACGGTTAGGGGATGGTGGCTGAGGAGGTAGTGGAAGAGGTGGTGGATAGAGGTTGCATAGGTGACATTCCAATTAAAAGGAGGCAAGGCCTGATACACACAAAAAAAAGTTGCAAAGTTGAAATTGGAGGCATGTGTGCAGAAGAACATCATATGGAAGTACTTCTGAAGTTGTCATAATGTTGAGCTGCTCCAGCAGGACGTTAACCATGGGTATTTGTGGAGCATCACAATGAATTTCTACTTTAAGGCAAAAGAGATGGTTCTGTTTACAGCGGTTATTTGTGAAATATTTACTCATCATTCTGTGAATCTACGTTTACATGCAAGTCGCTCAGAGTGGAGACCGCCCTACCGTCATCACCATCGGTGAAAAAAAAGCTTCCCATTTAGACTGAAAATTTCTTGAGAGCTTCTGCTTTTCATCCTCCACCTCAGAGGTTATATACTGTAACAGACTCGGGTGTTGGAGTTGCAACAGAAATTGGTGAAACAGTCAGCAAGTAGGAGGAATGGATAGTGGCAATAAAACTGTAGCAACTGACGAGTACACTATCAACTAAGCTACCAACGAGGGGCTGTGAACAAAGATGTATGAGAGACTTTTCCTATAGGCTGAAAGTGCTGACAAAAGTACCTAGCTGGAAAAGAACTGATGTCTGGATTTGGTGAGCTACAGATAAGGATGCAACGTCTCACCTTTACAAGTAACAGGGGAGGAGACAATGTTATTTTACTGGTACTGGAGCTAAATTCTATTCCATTGAAAGGCATATGCTGCTCTGGTGGCAAGTTTCTTTGCCTCTATCATCCATTTGGTCGTTGGGCAACTTCCAAGAACCTTTATTCTTGGGGGGGGCGTGGCCGACGCGTCAAGATGGCGGTCGCACTTTAAGAGTGCTCCGGACCCCTCCATCATCCGCGTCGAAATCCGCTGCCATCAGTGCTCCTACGAGCCCCCGCTGGTTCCCTGCCGTACTTACTGATGCGGAGAGTGCCTTGCATGAAGGAATAACTTGCGGAGCTACCTGTAGCGGTGATACTCCGCCCTGTGTTCCGGCCTGCAGGCTCCCAAGATGGCGGCGCCCGGTTCTTGAGTCTAGCCGCTCTGCCCTCACTCTCCGGCTCCTTCGGCCTGCTGCCTGAGGCCCCCCACCGGTGCTGAGATCTGCCGGGTTGATCACTGCCCGCTCTGGTTGCTTTCAGGGCTGAGGCACTTCAGCGCTTAGATTGCAGGGGCGGCCCTCCCTTCCCCTGCCTGGCCGTATCCCCGCCTTCCTGAGCCTGGCCTGTGGGGCTGTGGGCGGCTGCGGAGGCCGGCGTTCCCTGCAGCCAGACGATCGGCCGCTGGATCGAGCGGCGGAGGGCCCCAGGATCCGCCGCCCATCCTCCTGCTTCGGGCCAAGACTTGACTTCGCTCCGGCTCCCCGCCCGCCGCCTTGACGGGGGGTGCGGCTTGGCATTCCCCGGGGACGGACTGGAAGCTGACTGCACTTGGGCCTTTGAAACGAGACCTGCCCGAGTCGTCCCTGACGCTCCAGGGACCTGGGGACGTGAGGCCTCTTCCTGGCTGCTGCCCGGTGCATCGCGTCAGTGTTCCCGACCCCCGCCCTTCTCGCCACGGTCCCGGGACCTTTCCTCCTCTGGCCGCGAACCGAGGGCGGCCTGTGAGGCTCTTGACCAGTCTCCTGAATTGGGCCCAGCGACGGATCTGATGACTGGAAGGGGGTGAGTGCGCTACACCTGTGGCGGGGGTGCGTGGTTTTTTTTTTGCTTGGCCTGGGCCCCCCCCCCCCTGTGAGCCCGCGTTTCCGCGCCCTGCCTCACCCCCAGCTGCTGTGGAGACCTCCTGTTGAGGCCTGGCCCATCCTGGCCTCCTCTGCTGACACGCCTAACACTTGCTCCCCTCTGGCCCTTCGCACACCTGGGCTGTACATTGCACCAACCGTCGGAGCGCTTGTCCCTTCACTGCCTGGGACCTCACGAGGTTTGGCTTTGCGCGCCGGCCTGGGATGGCGCCTCGGGTGCCGTAGCACACCTACTGGGCGGTGGAACCGGCCACGCATATTGAGTGGCGTGGAGGCCTGGGTGTAGATCCCATCCTCAGTCTTGGCTCTGGTGCATCCCAGGGGTGAACATCTGCTCCGCGGGAGGTGGACTCGGCCGCATTTGTCGGGCGGCGTGGGACTCAGGACGTGGGCCTCCTCCATCGCCCCCTATCCTTGGCTTTGGCCCTGCAGCGCCCCCCCAGCGTTGTGGCGGGCCTCTGTCGGTGGGGCACACGCAGCTGGCTCTGTGGATCCCCCGCTAGCGGCGTTCTCACCACCGTGGGTGGAGGGGAGAGTATCGGCCGCACTCATCGAGCGGCGTGGAGTCGTCATCGTCGGAGTCCGCACCCGCCCTCAGCCGGGAGAGCCTTTATCCTCCTTGGATCGGCCGCCACTTCGGGCGGCGGAGGACGAGGTGCCCGGCCCTGCTTTGGCCTGTGTCTGGCGTTAGTGAGCTTGCGCGGGGGTGGGTTCGGTGCCCGGGCCTGAGCATCGACGGCTTGGGAGGCCCCAGGAGCCTTTACCCCTCATCCGGCTGGTCTACCACTACTTCGCACTCACGGCCGAGATGGGTAGAGACCGCGCCCCGAAGACACCCGCTCCACAGACTCATACCAAGATGGACCAGTACACCACCGCCGAGCGGAACTCAGCCGAGGGGGCTGCTGGTGGCTCTCCCCTTGCCGGAGGTGACCTCTCGACCATCCTGCAAGCTATTGGCACCTCCCAGGCTTCGGTGGAGAGCAAGATCGGCGAGGTCCGGGTGGACATGGCCCTTATTCGCCAAGACCTCCGTAACGCCACGAATTTCGGAGGCGGAGTCGCATCTTTCCACGGCTGAAGATGACCTGGGACAATTGAAGACTCAAGTGGCCCGCCTGCAGACTCAGACCGCGGAACTACATCGTCGGGCGGAGGATGTGGAAAACCGCTCGCGGCGAAACAACCTACGCCTGGTGGGATTTCCTGAGGAGGTCGAACAGGGACCGGCGGACACCTTTGTGGAGACCTGGGTGAAATCGTGGATACCCAAAGATGCTCTCTCTGTGTGGTTTGTGGTCGAGCGCGCTCATCGCTCCCTGGCGCCCAAGCCTCCTCCCGGGGCTCCATCCCGTCATCGTCCGGATTCTCAACTTCCGGGACAGAGATGCCATCATTAGAGAGGCTCGGGCCCAGGGACCCCTGAAATACCAGAACAGTACAATCATGCTCTTCCCAGATTATACGAGAGAGGTGCAGGCCCAGCGTCGAACGTATGCAGAAGTCAAACAAAAACTCCGCACTCTGGGACTTCGGTATGGTCTCCTCTTCCCGGCCCGTCTCAGGGTCGTCTTTCAGGGCAAGACGCTGTTTTTTGACACCCCACAGGCTGCCTGGACTTGGCTCACTGAGGAGCGGCCTCTGCGGATCCGATCTGCTTCCCCTCCCGCCCTGTCTGATCCTCCACAATCACGTTCATCTCCTCCCAAGCCACAGCGGGGACACACCCGATCCCGCCGAGGGGGGAGATCGGCGAGAGGGGTCGGCACAGTCGCCAGGACTCAGGTCCCAGTTGTTGATCTCCTCTGAGGCTCCTACGGTTCTCCGCAGCCACAGCCGAACCAGTTCACTGAGCGACCTGAGCCGGGGTCCGGACTCATCTGGGGCGATGCGCCCCGCCCGACTGACCTGTCCAGAAGCCCCGCGGCTCCAGGGGTCCGGTGAGGATGCAGGAGTCTGATTGATAAAGGCCCGCGAGGCCGGAGCTGGGGCAGAACTCTACCGACATTTTAAGCCAAATATGCAGCTGATGACACTGTGACATCCGTTAAGAATGGAGGGGTCGATTGCCACGAACTGCCCTGCTAAACGTTTTAGATTAGCTCTTTGTTACTGTTGGTTTGCTTTCCTCAGGGCGACAGATGCTTCAATTTCGGAAGTATAGGTTGGGGGGTGGTTGGGGGAGGGCCGTTGTCCTCCGAACTGTTTTTGCCATGGCTCCGTTTCAGGTCACTCTGCCACTTGCACATGACATTGCCATCATCAGACAGCATATCACCTTCCGCATGCCACGCCTTCCCTACGGTCCTGTTGCTCTGGCTTCGTACGGGCCACGGCTTTCTGTTTTCAAGGACAGCTTACTGTTTGCGCACACCATTGCCACCGACAGACAACACACCACCTTACACTGCCACATCTTTCCACCCTAGTCGCGAAGCGCCACTTCCCCTGGACCCGAGCGTCCTAGGCCCCCTGCGCCCCCACATTACCTGTTACTCAGATGCCCACTCACGGTAGATCTCTTCATGTCCTGTCGTGGAACGTGAATGGCTTGTTGGACCGCATCAAGCGTGCGGCGGTCCTCAAGTGCGCCAGTCATGCGCCGGACGTGCTCCTCCTACAGGAGACTCATCTCCTAGGAACTCAATGCTCCTTTCTTGCACGATAAGGGTTCGATAGGGTGTGGCATTCCGGTTTCGTGCGGGGTTCTCGTGGGGTGGCCATCTTAACCCGGAGAGGTCTTCCCTTCACTCCTATCCATGTGACTACCGACACGCACGGCCGCTACGTTGCCATGTCCGGTAAGCTTGAGGGTAATGTCCTGAACCTACTATCAATATACATTCCCCCTGCTACACTTCCCTCTACTCTTCACCACCTTACAGAGGTGATCGCCGCCCTGCCCCAGGGTCAAACCATAATTGGAGGCGACTTCAATGCAGTCATGCAACTGCCACTCGACACCACGGGTGATCCGTCTTCATCGCGTCTCACCGGTTCCAAACAGCTATCTGATTGGTCGGCTGCCCTTGGTCTCTGTGACGCTTGGAGGGTTTGGAACCCCCGGACGAAACAGTACACTCACACTTCAGCGGCCCATCGTACCCACTCCCGAATCGATTTGGTCCGCCTGCCTGCCACTGACTGCCACAAGGTCTCTAACATCTCTATTCTCCCCCGGGGTATCTCGGACCACTCTGCCATCTCCCTCCGCTTGGGAGGCACCGCTGATGGGGTACGAGCGGCCTGGTGACTGAACGCTTGGTTTTTGCAGGACGCGGACATTAAGGACGTGCTTGCAGTAGAGTTGAGGCATTACTTTCTTGCTAATCAGGGTTCGGTCCCTTCCTCGGGCACACTATGGGAGGCCGGTAAGGCTACCCTACGTGGAATAGCCAGAGGACTGGTACACGCAAAACGGGCAGCTCAGACTGAGCGCCTGACCCAGCTTGAGGCACAGGCTCTGCGGCTGGAATTGACCCTTGCAGAGACGGACAACGCTCAACCCGCCAGACAGTTGGCGGCAATCCGGGATGAGATCCGTCAGATCTCCCTGGAGTCGGCCAAGATGCTATGGCGCTCCTCTGTGGCCCGTGTATACGGCTGGGGCGACAAGAACGGAAAGTAGCTTCATAACTAGGTTTCCTACCCTAAAGCTAACAGAATCATCCCTGAAATTCGTGACGCAGATGGGACCCTCCACTGCACCTCGCGGGCCATTGCCCAGGCTTTCGCGGGTTACTACGCACAGCTCTATTCCGCCCGGCCCCCCGGGGCCTCTCTGGCCGGCTTGCTGGAACGAGCAGGGGTCCAATTACCCCGCCTTGCCCAGGCCAAATCGACAGATCTGGATCTCCCCCTTACCCCGGAGGAAATCCATGGGGCTATTTCCCTACTGCACTCTGGGAAAACGCCAGGGCCGGATGGCTTCCCACAAGAGTACTATGCTGTTGTATTCCGCTTTAGGGGTCCGTATATAGGTTTTCCTGAATCATGTCCTTATATAGGCACAATTCGCCCTGTCCTTATATAGGCATAGAATCCCAGTCCTTATTTAGGCATTAACCGTGGACTCCAAATACAGGCATAGTCACCGACATCCGTCCACCCTAACGTCACAACGAATTCTTAGAAACCAGACCCTTAAGCTTCGGGAGTTCCCCTAGCACAGGACTATTGATTTCTCCAAGAACTCATCTATTATGTATGAACCGTTATACCTTAAGGGTTCATTCCTGACGTCTTCCTATGTCCGACTTCACGTCAATGCTAACATTCCTCGACACCTACCAGGTAAAAATATACCTTCCCTTGCCCAAGCAAGTTAGAGGAGACCTCTACTTCAGAGGAGCCCGTATCCCGGCCTGACGCACTGAGAAGACGTTGTCATTCCTGCACGCAGACGAATCCAGCTTCCAGTGTTCTGACTCCCTTCGCGGGGTGTTAGAGTTCCAAGATCCGGCAGGAGATTCCCACCTCTCTCATTCTCAAGGTATGGAGCTGACTAGATCCTAGAGGGACTCTTGGCATACTAGACTCAACACACTCTTAGTCTACCATACTAGAGAATACTCCACCTACTTCTGCTCTTCCCTACACCTAGTCTAGGTTAGGTACACTGGGGTAGAACTAGCTTAGAGACGCATCGTATGAGTACTCGCATTTTTAGCTCATGTTATTTATGTACGTGAATATATGTTAAAAGATAATGCTAGCGCAGTATTATTTATTTCTACTGCTTACGCTGTACATTTATCTTGCATACTGTCTTGTGATCATAACAGCACATATCTCTTACACGAGAAACAAGACTGTTCAATAAAACCCTTTTATTGAAACACCCGTCTTTCCTTTCTGTGTAACTCTGCAGAAACTAAGCATGCACGATTGAATGAGTGAAACTGTTATCTATTGTTTCCACGATTCTGAGATATGTTCCGCTTCTAAAGGGAAACAAAGTTGTCATGTTTTTCGGTTTCCAGAAACTACTCCCTTCTTGTTCTCAAGGAGTTTCTAGTGGCCTCCGAGCTAGCTGGCACAGGTAATTAAGTTTAATATAATCGATAGGGACATACCAACCTTAGTCCTATGTCAAACCTATAGGTTATATTATTCCAATGCGCAGAGCCTATTAGGGAAATAGGAACTACACTACATGGCGCCCAACGGTTTGGTAAGGCAATAATTTAACGCTAGATACTGAGTAACTCATTCGTGCTTTTCTCAGAGACCCCTACTCACATACTCCATAAGACGTCCGGAGTGGGTAGGGTTAAATATCCGCCATAACTAAATAGGGAAGCACCCTATATATTAGTTGTTTGGTTTGTTCAACGTTGAAGGATACAGTGTTCCAAAATATTGTGCACCTTATCTTTTGTTTCCTTGAAACTTGTTCTACATTTTTCAAAAAACAAATGTCCATACACGGAGACAATAACACCGGGAACGGTGTAGCTGCGGCTGAACCAGTCGTAACCGCTTTTAACTTTACAGGTTTAAATGAAATCGAGGAGGGTGTTATAGACATCCATCCAAACTTAAGAGCCATCACTCTAAAACTTATAAAACATGGCCTACCACCAAGAGGAGGTAGAGCAGTTTTCGTGATAGAGGCACACAAATCCTTTCAGACAGAGGTATTCTATTCATGGATAGTATTCCCAGAATCAAATCCAGTAACAAAACTGTTTCACTTCTACAAAGAAGATGATCCACCAGAGGAATATATTCCTTTCGAGGATATTGAAATTCCACTAACATACCAGGAGCATCAGCTCTGGTTTAAAGGCGCCCTAAAACATCACAAAAACATTACCAGGCTCGGTCCACTAGGTAGACCAGGAGCAACATGGCCGATTCTAGCCGGCTACACACCTCATCCTGATATCAATGTAATGTCAGACGAGGAACTACTTACTCAACTTACAGAGTTAATAAAAATTTACAATTAGTCCAATATGTCATGCGGACTCTCACAGTCCAACCACCATTGACAATTCCAAATCAAACTCCTCAACAGGGGAATACACTAAAAATTACTCCACAGACTTTACAAGCAAGTCATGGGTAAAATGCCCACAAAACGTGAGCAAATTCCATTCTGGATAGCTCAAAAAATTACTCAAATCGAAGCAGTATTTCCAAATACTAGCCCGTATGAGAAACACAGAATCCTAACCATCTGTTTACCGATGGGGATCACACCACAACTGGAAGACTGCACCACTTGGGGCTCAGTCTTTGCTGCCATCTATACTAAAACACATGGTGTTCCGTCAATTGCGGTAATACCTGATGTCCTGAAACAAATTCAAAACGAATACGGGGCAGAGACTGCTCTAAATTTAGGTATGAAATTACTGAAAAATTTCGACCAGGTCTCAACAATAATATTATCTAATATTAAAGGGGAGGCAGCAGCAGTGGCGATCCGCCAACGATTAAGGGAATTCGATGTTACAGAACATCAAACAGAACTACCCAGAATAATAGAACAATCTTATGCAGAATTAGGCAGAGATAGTTTGGGTGGAAGACCAATGAAGCCAAAACAATCTGAAAGTCCTGAGAAGGACTCTATTTAACAAACTCCTACATCTTCTAAAAAGAAGTGGGAAACTAATAAACAAAACTCAAACGAGAAACGTTCTCAATCCCGAGGTAGGTCTCCTCAAAAGGAGCCCTCTGAAAGGAGGTATAACCTCAGGAATAGGGATAATTTGAAAAAGCCTGACAGGTATCAAAATACTGATACACGTTCCTCTCGTACCTTTCAGATCTCGTCACAGACATCGGAAAGAAGAGGACGGTCAGAACATAGAGAAGAACGCGTGAAATCGAAAGACGACAAACATGTTCGAAAAACAAATCAAAACCTCAATTCTCAAAGAAGAAGGTAGCAGGTCTGAAAGTCAGACATGCCGAGGATACTGAGAACACAACTCAAGAACGGAGAATGGGCTCAGACAATGCTGGACAGTGCTGCAGAAGTCACAATAGCTCGCCAGAACCTGAAGGAACTTCTGGAGATAGTGGACTTGAATGAGTACATTACAGTTGAGACTGTAGACACCAGGGTTAGTACTCCACAAAAGTTATATGAAATAACACTCCGGATGGAGGGAGACATACCCAGACAGGTGAAAGCACTCTTTTGGGAAAAACTTTCAAAGGGTTATGATACACTTCTAGCGGAAAAAGACTGGCCACCACAATTTGTCAGGGAGTGCCGACATGGCGAGGACATTATTATGCCAGCCTTCTCGAACCATATTCCAATTCATCTAAAATATACTTATGCCAGGAAATGGGCAGTTGCCCAGGCCCCAGCATTATACAACAAGCATTAAAAATGCAATAGGTCTCGCCTTTCATTAAGTTAAAGCCATTTGCTTTGCTATACAATACCATTAGCAAAGCAAATGGCTTTAACTTAATCAAAGGCGAGACCTATTGCATTTTCAATGCTTGTTTTTCTGAAGGGGCAGAAATCAATCAGAAGGTGTTTATACGGCGCTGTTTGGACATATTGTCATGATGTTGGTTTCCAGATTACCCCAGAGAGGCCCACCTTATGACTCTGTAAAGTACACATTAATATGGTTCTTTAATCACTGCCACATTATAGCAGCCACTCTCCTGCCCCCCTCCGAACATGCCCCAAAGACACATTTGCCTGTTTTGTACTAGGTTTCCAACCCAGGAGGCCTACCAGAACTTAGCCCTGCACCAGCTCAGAAACTCCACTGAGTTACATGATCACACAGAGACACGTACTTGCTTGAACATGTATCGCATATCTAAGCAGGTGTGTACACACGCCCAGAGAGGCACCCTCTAGAACCTACATTACACCTCCTTACTCAGTCTCTTGCCTAACCATGTAGAAGTCCCCAGTGACTCGTGTCTGCTCACATCCATCTTTGAACAAAGCGCATCTAGATGGCCTTCAAAACGCCTATGCGAGCAAGCACCTACAAGCACGCACCCACACAAGCACTTCAATAACTGGTAGTAGTAGTGGAATTTTTTATTTTTACTCTCCCAATACTGACATTTCAGGGAAAATGTTCCAACCCGCTGCGCCTCCCTTCATATTGCAGAGATATGCAGAAATTATTTGCCAGCAGGACCTTTTAGCTTGCTAGTAATTTGAACAGGAAATAGCATAGATGGGAAGCATTTGTCTAGTGTGAACTAGCATATTTGGTTCTGCAAACATCCTCCATGGGGGTTGCCCAGCATGGGAACTCCAACACAACAATCGAACAGCCCCATGAAACTTGGAATGCATTAGTTCACCTACCTTACACAAGATTTTAAAGGTTAATAACTAATTAGAAAGCATGGGAAACTATTTCTTTTAATAAGTCCTCCGAGCCCCACTGTGTTAATCCCAAATTCTTTGTAGCTTGTCCCTTTGCTTCCCATTTAATGTGTCTGATCCATTATCTGGAGGCGAACCTGGGCCTGGAAGCTACTCTCTCTGGAGATCTATTAATAACCTCTCAGCTCGTTAATTGCCTCTGTATGCCGTCCAAGCTGGCATTCTCGAATATTTGACAATGGTGGGATTTGAACCCTTGCATGAGAGAGACCTCAGGCACCACATGCACACTACCTTGCCTCTGAGCTATAGCTCGTGTGATGTTGCAGGGAAAATGGTTCCCTTTAGCAACCCCACAAGTCCTGGGTTTCACACACTAAACCAATACACCGCTTCGAACGAGTCGACCTTCTGGCAATGTATATATTAAGATGGAGAGGCTGCCCAAGAAATATTCTGCAGCTTATATTGCGCCAACTCGACCCATAAGTATTGCAGCCCTTTACATGAGCACCTGTTACGGTGTATCAATCAATCAATCAATCATGTCACTTATAAAGCGCACTACATACCCGCGAGGGTCTCAAGGCGCTGGGGGAAGAGGGGGGTGGTGCTGCTACTGATCGAAGAGCCAGGTCTTGAGGAGTCTTCTGAAGGCCAGTAGGTCTTGGGTCTGTCGGAGGTTGGTGGGGAGGGTGTTCCAGGTCTTGGCGGCGAGGTGCGAGAAGGATCTGCCGCCGGCGGTCGTTTTCCGGATGCGGGGGACTGTGGCGAGGGCGAGGCTGGTCGAGCGGAGCTGGCGGGTGGGGGTGTAGAAGCTGAGTCGTCTGTTGAGGTAGGCTGGTCCGGAGTTGTGGAGTGCTTTGTGTGCGTGGGTGAGGAGCTTGAAGGTTATCCTCTTGTTGACAGGGAGCCAGTGCAGGTCTCTCAGGTGGGGTGTGATGTGGCTGCGTCGGGGGATGTCGAGGATAAGACGTGCAGAGCGTTCTGGATGCGTTGCAGCCGTCTCAGGAGCTTAGCCGTCGTTCCTGCGTAGAGGGCGTTTCCGTAGTCCAGCCTGCTGGTGACGAGGGCCTGGGTGACTGTTTTTCTTGTTTCGGTGGGGATCCACTTGAAGATCCTGCGGAGCATTCGGAGGATGTTGAAGCAGGATGAGGAAACGGCGTTGACCTGCTTAGTCATGGAGAGGGTGGGGTCGAGGATGACCCCTAGGTTGCGTACGTGGTCGGTGGGTGGCGGGGCTGTTCCCAGTGATGTTGGCCACCAGGAGTCGTCCCAGGCTGAAGGGTTGGAACCAAGGATGAGGACCTCCGTCTTGTCCGAGTTCAGCTTCAGGCGGCTGGTCCTCATCCATTCGGCGACGGCCTTCATTCCTTCGTGGAGGTGGGCTTTGGCGGTGTGAGGGTCTTTGGTGAGGGAGAGGATCAGCTGGGTGTCGTCGGCGTAGGAGATGATGTTGAGGTTGTGCTGTCGGGCGACGTGGGCGAGGGGTGCCATGTAGATGTTGAACAGCGTTGGGCTGAGGGAGGAGCCTTGGGGTACGCCGCAGATGATCTTGGTGGCCTTGGATCGGAAGGGGCGAGGCGGACGCTTTGTGTTCTGCCGGAAAGGAAGGATGTGGTCCAGTCCAGGGCCTTCTCTTGGATCCCGGCGTCGTGAAGGCGTGTTCGTAGTGTGTGGTGGCAGACCGTGTCGAAGGCGGCTGATAGGTCCAGGAGGATGAGGGCTGCTGTTTCTCCGTTGTCTAGCAGGGTCCTGATGTCATCGGTGGCGGCGATGAGGGCGGTTTCGGTGCTGTGGTTGCTGCGGAAGCCGGACTGGGAAGGGTCCAGGATGTTGTTCTCCTCGAGGTAGCGGGTCAGTTGTTTGTTGACGATTTTCTCGGTGACCTTCGCGGGGAACGGGAGCAGAGAGATGGGTCGGAAGTTCTTGAGGTCCTTGGGGTCTGCCTTGGGTTTCTTGAGTAAGGCGGTGATCTCGGCGTGCTTCCAGCTTTCCGGGAAGGTTGCTGTCTCGAAGGAGATGTTGATTATTTTCCGGAGATGGGGTGCGATGGCTGTACTGGCTTTGTTGAAGATGTGGTGAGGGCACGGGTCTAGCGGTGAACCGGAGTGGATGGTGTTCATGATCTCGCTGGTGTCCTCGTCGTTGATGTTGGTCCAGGAGAGCAGGCGGTTGGTGGTTGTGGGGGCAGTGGTCTCGGTGGTTGCCGGGGCGGTCGTGGTGTTGAAGCTGTCGTGGATGTCGGCGATTTTGCGGTGGAAGGAGGTGGCCAGTGAGTCGCACAGGTCTTGCGACGGCTGGATGTCGTTGGTGTTGGAGCTGGGGTTGGAGAGTTCCTTCACGATGTTGAAGAGCTCTTTGCTGTTGTGTGCGTTGTTGTCTAGGCGGTCTTTGAGTGAGGCCCTTTTGGCGGATCTGATGAGGTGATGGTGATTGCGGGTGGCGCTCTTGTGGGCGGCGTAGCTGTCCGCTGTCCGTTCGTGGAGCCAGATCTTCTCCAGTTTTCGGCATGTTTGTTTGGAGGCCTGGAGGTCTTCGGTGAACCAGGTGGCTTTCTTGCTGGTGTGGCTGTTGGGCGGATTCTTGAGCGGGGCGAGGGTGTTGGCGCAGTCGTCGATCCACTGTCTGAGGTTGCGGGCGGCGGTGTCGGGGTCGGAGGGTTCGGCGGGTGGGCTCAGGGCGAGGGTTGTGGTTAGCTGGTCTTCCGTGACTCTGCTCCAGCAGCGGCGAGGCATTTGTTCGGTGCGGTGGTGCGTGGTGGGCTTCCTGTAGGTGAAGTGGATGCAGTGGTGGTCAGTCCAGTGGGGTTCGGAGGTGTGGTTGAAGGAGACGTGTGGGCTTGCGGAAAAGATGGAGTCTAGCGTGTGGCCGGCGGCGTGGGTGGGTGTAGTCACGAGCTGTCTGAGTCCGAGGGTGGCGAGGTTGTCGATCAGGGTGGTGGAGTTGGTGTCCTTGTTGTTCTCGAGGTGGAAGTTCAGGTCCCCGAGGAGGATGTAGTCCGTGGAGGCGATGGCGTGTGTGCTGACGAAGTCAGCGATGGGAATCGCTGAACAGTGGTCGGGGTCCGGGGGTCTGTAGATGAGGGTTCCTCTGAGGGTGGTGTTGGGATCGGTGTGGATCTGGAAGTGCATGTGTTCGGCGGTGCTGAGGGTGTCGTCGGTGTTGGTTGAGACTCTGAGGGTGTTCCTGTGGACGATGGCGATGCCTCCTCCGACTCCGTTGGTGCGGTCCCTGCGGGTGATCTTGTATCCGTCCGGGATGGCAATGGCGATGTCGGGGGCTGAAGCGGGATTCAGCCAGGTCTCCGTCAGGAATGCGACGTCTGGGGAGGTTGAGTCGAGAAGGTCCCAGAGTTCGATGGCGTGTTTGCGGGCGGAGCGGGTGTTGAGGAGGATGCATCTGAGGTAGTTGGGTTCTTTCCTGGGCGGTGGTTTGGCGGGGCGGGTGCTGGCGAAGCTGCAGTTCCGGCAGGTGAAGGGCCCTTGGGTGCGCTCGGGGTGGCCTGGTAGCAGGCGTGATCTTTTCCGGGGTTGAGTGCGTGGAGGGTGCTGGTATCGTATCGGCGTCTGTTGATGTGGCGGGCGCGGGGATGCCCAAACCAGGGGTCTGGCGCTGGGCGCGGCCACGGCGCGGACGGGCGCAGACGGGCTTGCCTTAGGCGCGCCTTCGGCGCGGCCGCCATAAATGGGGAGGTAGGAGGGAGGAGCAGGGAATGGGGCAGCGAATGGGCAGTGAGGGGGCGGGGCCGCAGGGGCGCAGCGGCGGGAAACAGGCACAGAAAGGAAAAAACGATCACAATCAGGGGCAGCAAGGGGGCACAGAAAGGAAAAACGATCACAATCAGGGGCAGCAAGGGGGCACAGAAAGGAAAAACGATCACAATCAGGGGCAGCAAGGGGGCACAGAAAGGAAAAACGATCACAATCAGGGGCAGCAAGGGGGCACAGAAAGGAAAAACGATCACAATCAGGGGCAGCAGGGGGCACAGAAAGGAAAAACGATCACAATCAGGGGCAGCAAGGGGGCACAGAAAGGAAAAAACGAGCACAATCAGGGGCAGCAAGGGGGCACAGAAAGGAAAAAACGATCACAATCAGGGGCAGCAAGGGGGCACAGAAAGGAAAAAACGATCACAATCAGGGGCAGCAAGGGGGCACAGAAAGGAAAAACGATCACAATCAGGGGCAGCAAGGGGGCACAGAAAGGAAAAAACGATCACAATCAGGGGCAGCAAGGGGGCACAGAAAGGAAAAACGATCACAATCAGGGGCAGCAGGGGGCACAGAAAGGAAAAAACGATCACAATCAGGGGCAGCAGGGGGGCACAGAAAGGAAAAAACGATCACAATCAGGGGCAGCAAGGGGGCACAGAAAGGAAAAACGATCACAATCAGGGGCAGCAAGGGGGCACAGAAAGGAAAAACGATCACAATCAGGGGCAGCAAGGGGGCACAGAAAGGAAAAAACGATCACAATCAGGGGCAGCAAGGGGGCACAGAAAGGAAAAAACGATCACAATCAGGGGCAGCAGCAGGGCACACAGACGGAGCTGTGTGGTGGGGGAGCGACCTACCAGTCAAGGTCAGGGGTCGCAGATACATTCATTTTTGGTAGGCATGGAGAGACCAAGTGATTTGCCGTGCTCAGAGTCACACGATGCTGAGGCTACGCCGAGACTTGAACTTGGGAAGGTTTTGCCCGGGCTCCAGGAAAAAGGATTAGCATGGCGGCCCCAGCTGTGAGCTAAAGGTATTGGGGGTTACTTTGCACCTGATCACCAGTCTTTGGGCACAGGGAGATGACGTGATTAGTGCATAATCACAGGATGGGGTCCTGACGCAGAGACTCAAACTTCTTTGTCTTTGGAGGCAGCTCCACACACACTTTTCCCCCCAGACACGTCGGACAAGCCAAACAAAGCAGGAAAGTGTAACCTTCACACCACAGCGGGTGCCCAGAAAACGCCCAACATTTAACTTTTTACCCAATGCCATGCCTCGTATATCACACATTTACTGCTGAAGGTCCAGCAGTCAATTAACTCAGAAACATGAACACATGACTGGTACTAGCAGGATTCGAACTCCTGGACTACAGTTCACTCCGACAGTGCCTGGCCATCCCGCCAGCTACGCAAAGCTGTGTCCCGCAGCACACCGCCCTCCAGTGTGCCCGCTTTTGCAAGCATGCTCCACCTGCCGGCCAGCCCCAAGGGCTCTGCTCACGGCCAGCCGATTATGGTCTCGAAACCACAACGTGCCGCCGCTCTGTTACCCCTATTTAAATATGGAGCCCTTACCATTGAGCGGGGTAGAGAGTCATCGTGGGCTGATGTCGCGTGATTCTTTGGTCTGCGGTTGCTGCTGGGCTCTACGTGTCTCTCTCTTGTCAGCGCGGAAAGCTCTTAACAAATCCCTAATTGGCATAACGAATGCAACATTACATAATCCCGACAAACTTAACCAAACTTCCAAGCGGCCCGCGCTGAAAATGAAAGCGCCGCCAGTGTGAACAAGCTGTCGCTGTGAGAGTGAAAGCCGCAACCTACAAGAGACGCCGTGAGCGTGCGAGCGTGCACATCGGCTGTCCGGGACCAAGCTGATAGACACGCCGTGAGCGTGCACATCGACTGTCTGGGAAAGTGCACATCTCCTGTCCCCCTTCCAAACTGAAGTCGACGACAATAGATCTCGCTAGCGAGCAGCTTCGCTGCGTCGCTAGGCGAGACCTAAAAATCATGTAGGATGGGATGAGGATTCACCTCACCATAAAATACATCTGAGAAATGAGCCTACTGCACAAAGGCAGTACCCAATAAAGCAAGAAGCTAAAAAACAGGTCAGGGAGATCTTAGATCAACTTGAATACCAGGGGGTGATTGAAACATGCACCTCTTCAATGAACAATCCTTTGTTTCCTGTCTCCAAACCAGACAATACCTATCGTCTAGTTTTGGATTACAGACACTTAAACACTTGTTCTAAAACATTTGCAGTACAAAATGCACATAGTACAGCATTAATGAATAACATTGTGCGTAAAAAATATAAAACCACATTAGATATCTCAAATGTTTTTTTTTGTCAAAACATAGCACCTGAAAGCAGGTACTTGACAGCTTTCTCAATAATGGGGAGCCAGGGTCAATTTTGTCGACTCCCACAAGGGTTCAAAAACAGCCCGGGGTTATTCTCAGCGAGGGTAACGGAGTTACTACAAATTTATGACAATGAGGCATTGTCCTATGTCGATGATATCTATCTGACAGACGACCTGGATAAACACTTGAACAGGGTGAGCACCATTATACTGGGCTTCGCCTCTGAGGGCTCCAAATTCAACTTTAGAAAATCCAGAATTGCCCATCTCAATGTCCTGTTTCTAGGATATGAGCTTTCAAGTGAAGGCACGAGCTTGGCAGCCAACTTTTTAGAAAGGTGTGCGCTGCTCCAACCTCCAAAGACGCTGAAAAATTTACAATCCATCCTGGGTTTCCTCAATTTTGGAAGAACTTACATTCTAAATTACGCAGAAAGGGTTAAACCTCTCTACGCATTAATCAAACCTGATTTTTCAATCAAAATTGGACACAAGAACACACAGAAATCTTGCGTTCACTCCAAGCTAACATGTTAGCAACAAATCACTTACAAACACGCGTAAGTCAACGCAACTTAGTGATCCGAATAATTTCGGGTCAATGCGGATTCACCTACTTAACATTTAATGAGGGTGAGAAAGTACCAATTGCATACAAATCACATTTGTATACACAAGCAGAAATGCGCTTCACTTCAACAGAAAAGATACTGACAGCAGTTCAAACCGCTGTAGCAAAAGAAAGAGCTCTAGCCCAAGGGAAACTAATTATTGTCGTAACCCCAGTTCCGGCCTTAGAGGCGGTAACAAAAGCAAGCATTCCAAATGCTAAAGCATTACATCCTAGATGGATACAATGGGTTAATTCTCTTGCTGCAACAGATGTTGAATATGTTTTTGATCCCGATTTAAAAACACAAGCATTCCTGCAATATGAACATGAATGTCCTCTGCCCACTGAGATTCTGCCTCTCGATCAGTACGAATTCATAATTTACACTGACGGATCCGCACAGCCCGCAACAGGGAGTAAGCAAGCTTACAGTGCAGCGTGCGCAATAGTTAAAGGTCGCATGCGCGATGGCAAATTCAGACCTATGGTCACAAAAACTCAATCTCTAGGAGATTGCACAGCTCAGCGAGCTGAACTTCAAGCATTCAAACTGGCACTTGAAAGTACAGATCGAGAATTCCCCACACTAATAGTGTGCGATTCTTTCTACTGTGTGCAGTCGTATAATGAATATATACAAACTTGGCTTGAAAACGGGTTCAAAGATGCAAAAGGTGGCACAATAAAGCATAAAACGCTTTGGGAACAAGTAGTTCAGTTAAAAGCGAACTACCAGAGGCTCACGTGATCCATACACTGAGTCATCAACGTGATGGCGTTCACGTTGCAGGAATTCATTGGCTGACAAAGCCGCAAAGGGGCAGTTCAGACAGCTTCCGTAGCTGCGATCACTCGTTCAAAAACGAGAATAGACAGTGAGATAATGTTGGCTGTCAATGCTACGAGCAAAGGCAGTAATGCAGCGTTACCAAAAAAGTTTCCACTCAAGTACTCTTATGTAATTGATGCGAACAACGTTCCTTTTGCTCGAATCCCTGGAGTGGGGGATAGGGTAATTCCAAACAAGGAACGCAGATTAGGACTAATCCTAGCAGCACACGAAGGGATAGCTTCTGCACAAACAGGCATTTCTGCAACGATATCTTTATTAACACAAAGATATTGGTGGCCTGGCATTAGGAAGCAGACCAAGAACTATGTTCTGGAATGTGAAATTTGCCAACAGATGAAAGTCTCCACAGTGAAACGTCCTGCGCAGACACCCCTGTTAATTTCAGACAAACCATTAGCTTGTGTTTACCTGGACCACTGCGGTCCCTTGCAAAGGGACGGTAACTATAAATATATCATGGTCGCAGTGGATTCTTGCTCTAGGTTCCTATGGATATGGCCTCAGCGCTCGGCTGACGCTCGAACTGTTATAAAAAGATTTGTGAGTCTTTATCGGCACATACGCAATAGGCACGCTACATTCTGACCAGGGCCCTGCGTTTAGCTCTCGAGCTTACAAAGACGCCATGGCCAGTCTGGGCGTTGCATTGCGGTACTCCTCTCAGTTTCATCCTGAGGGAAATTCTGTTGTGGAAAGGAAAAACAGGGACATAAAGCAGTCTATAACAGCTAGGGTATTAGGTTCGGGTGATGGGTGGGTCAAACATCTTTATGGGGTCCAACGCTCATTAAACAATTTGCCAAGAAGTTCTCTAGGGGGTCACTCCATATGAGGTCCTATTTGGGACAAGAATGTGGGTGCCTGATCTGGAATGCAGTGGCACAGTGGTGGAAAATAAACCCTTTGATATCAAAGATCGTTTGGCTGTTTTACAGGACTTAAACAAATTAAGAACGCAACAAAGCAACGTGTTCCTGCAGCCAACCACCACTGGGGAAAAACCGGCGGTCCCAGCAAGGCCTGTCTGGATTCCAAAAGTTGGGGATCTGGTCAGAGAAAAAATTGCGGACAAGAAGGAATTTGGACCTTCATACAGACAACCAGTACCTGTCCTAGCCGTACACGGAACAAGAACAGTACTTCTGCCACCCCTTGCTGGAAAAAAGGAGAAAAGATGTGTCCATCGACCTCATCAAATCACAGTATGTGGCCAATACTAAATAGTAGGCCTCGTGGACTCCGACCTAGTAGCAGACGCACTCCTCTCGCTACTATCCAAGAGGTTCAGACTGAAAGACTGATAACCATCGAGAATTCAGCAGTAAGAGATGAAGGACTGAGCAACAATGCTATGGAACTTATCCCTCTTGAAACACAAGTAACAGTTCGTCCAAATACACCTGTCTACACCAATGTAACAAGTGATCAACTGGTACCATCGATTTCTACAAATCCTGATGCAATTCCAACAATTGCCAGAACTGCTTCTGGCTATTTCATTAACTTTGATATGTTTTCCGAGGATCCGAGTGAGCCTGAGACGTCGCCAGCATCAAAAACTTTTAAACAGCAAGTACAAGACTTTTTACATTTTTTGAAAAAGACTTATCTAGTTTCACCATGGACTGAACTTTGGGTTATTTCTGGAATATTTTTCTTCCTGCTTTGGCTAGCTTTGGTTATGACTATGAGCGTGTTTATAAGTGGGAGATGCATTCATTTGGACATTGAAAGAAAAGAAGTGAACTTACTTTTGAAACCTCACAAATCATCCCATCGTGAAACAAGAGACTTGTCTGCAGTGAACATCACAGCCGTTCCTATACAGGATGGTATAGTGTGGGACAAAACTGATTTTGATATCTTTGGCCCGACGGAACATTTGGACATTCCACATTTATTTAAAATTTCACTAGGTGATTTTGTTTCATCCAGTACCTTTTCTGATGATTGGGACTTTGAAACTGTGAATAATATAATGTTTGACCTAGAAAAATCTGCTGCATTTTCTAATAATGAATATTTAGAGGGTTCATCAGACTATTAACAGCTGTATTGCTATAACCACTATGGTCATCATTTTTTGCATAAATCAGCAACACCTAGAAATGTATTTGTGTTTAACCAATGGGAGCATTGTCCTACACCACCAAAAGGTAGTTCAAAAACATTTGCTAAAAAGTTTCCATATTTTTCAGGATACAATACATCTGCTCCAGAAACGTTTTACTATAAAAATGTAAACAAAACAGGACTGAAAATTATGTTAACTAATACAAAACAGATTTACTCTGCAACATTTATTGACCAACTGTCTAGACAGGGTTTCGACTTATGGAAAGACACAATAGACACAAAATCTGTCTGGGGTACTAAAGATTGGCAAGTGCAGGGGATAGAAGCTTTGTTTAGAGCCTGTATCGTACCTCAGCAAATAATGTTTTTGAATGACACGGTCCAACAAACGTCTTGCCTTGGGTTAGCCAAGATTAAAGACATGAAAAATCCTTCTGTACCAACACCTGCAAGTGATAACAATACACAGGCAGCGGTTACAGTTGACACCATACTACAACTCAACAGAACAAATCCTGATTGGAGAAAATGGTTGATCTGGCCCACAGACACAAACAACTGTCAAGCGAGATTCCTGAATAAAACACAGGGGTTTACTATTCATAGGCCAGACCCAAGATACGTCCAAAGAGAGGGGTAGTAACAACATACAGTGTAGGAAAATTATGCATCGATTGGCTGCAAAAATCTACACTTCAGGATGTGAAACAACACTTATCTTTACTTAAAGAAGACGCAGACCTTTGGGAATTCTTGCTTGGACCAAGAAAACCGCGTCAAAAACGTTTCATATATGCCGGCATTTATGCTGCTTATAATGAAGCATGGAAGGTGTCACAGATGGAGGCCGCAGAACGAATACGTGAACTTGATCGTATTAACTTAGAGAAAACTCTCTGTGGTCGACAATGGGTTAACAACTTTGTCCTCCAGAATGTATTCATTGGACAGTATTGTATCCTCTGCTATCGACATACTGGAACAAGATTTAGCCATGTTACAACAAGGCCAGTCTATTATGTTCTATTATGTTCTATTATGTTATTAAGCTGGACGCTGCAATCTTTGCGTGCTGGCTATGTGCCTTGGCGTTTTATCAACACGACGGCTCTGTTTGCAGAATACAATCTAACAGATAAACAGATCGAACTGGCACAAAGGGGAGCTAAGTATACAGTACTGAGCATTGAAAAACTTGAAAAGTTACCGTTCACAGTGGCAGAAAAACCAGCTACGGAATGGCTTATTCACGGCAAAATTAGTCTACCTGTGACTACTTTCCAGTTTCAGTATTGCCTTAAACAGATGCAAGCAGGCAAATATGAAAGGTTGGGTAAAGAATACATTAAGACATCCTGGAATTTACCTTACACCTATAGATGTTGGAGTGGGGATCGTGAAGTGTTTCTAAGCGGTACAGACTGTGAAAATGCACTAAGCGGTTCACTGATTTGTCAGGACATTTCTTTACACTGGGCTTGTAATGGTTCTGTGGCAAATTTGTCCTGCCACCAGCAGGGTACACCAGCTGCTGTGATTAATCCAACGTTTGGACAACTTTCTAATGGGAGTTACCTCATGTTGAATGATCAGAGTTGCTGTGGCATGTTGCCAGGCATCCCATATCTAGTAACGGTCAACTCCAGGGTCACTTGCTGTATGCAAGTATTGTTTGCCCCAATAGACACAGTCAGGGAGTCGCCGTTATGGCCTTTGCTGAATGTCTCTTTTATTCGATTTGATACTTTAAGCAGATATACAACAATCAGTGCCTTTAACCTCGGCCAAAGAAACCTATGATCTGCAAGTTGCAAGGACTTCGGCTGAGATACAAGCTTTAATTCGTACAAACTGCCCTATACATTTCGTAGAAATGATAGGACGCATCTTTAACATGTCAGATACAAGCGGAATTGTACATGTATTTAAGACCATCTGTTCCGGACTATTAGCACCTTTCCAGGCTGTCCTCGGAATCATCCCAAGCTTCGCACATTCGGTGTTTGGTGGTGTGCCGTTAATTCTAGCACTTGTTGCAGGAATACTGTTTCTATTCCTCCTAATACGCTATGGCAAGCCTCTTCGCCAACATCACTCCGAGCGATGTGGAGAGAGCCCTCCTTGAACGGAAATGCCGTGAGCGAATAGAATAGTACAGCTTTTGGGCATGCCTCGTCTACGGGAACTGAATACAACGTGGTTCTTGTCATTCAGACCAATCTGGCAAGATTGCATCTTACCTGTTCTACGCTGCCTGTTTTGCGGTGAAGAATGCGTGCTGGACATCTGTCTAACACTCCCATCAGTCATGCCAACGGATATCGATACTCTGCTGGACCCGATAACGGCCCATGCTGTGTGTTGTCCCCAAAGGCTTCCAATCCTGATGGCGGCATTCATTGAGATCTCACAGACGCTTCCGGCTGCTGCTGAGGTACGAGATGGATCAACGGGCACACAGGTAACAACGGACGTGAACATTGCATCTTCTGCTGAAGGCTATGTTTCTCATCTCTGTGCAATTAAGATTCTGAATGAGGTGTTTCAACTGTCACTGACTTCGGTGGATGATATTTTGGCTACGGACATAGATGATCTAATGTTTACGCCAGACCCCTACACTGACTTTGATTCGGCTCACAGTGTACCAGGGCAACAATGAAATTTGGCCTTCATATTTTTCAAACTTGGAACTTTTCCCAGAATTGAACTTTTTCTTTTTTAAATTTCTAAAAGACATGGCAAATGAACAATCTGCTTACAGTAGAACTAGTCTTATAAAACGGACTTCTTTGAATACTTCCAGGGACACATTGTCACCTTACTTGTCTAAACATTTCATTTAATTCCATGATATACAATGGCTTGATTTTAAGAACTTATCGACCATTTTGTCTAATGTATATATTACTGTTTCATTCTCGTTGCATTTTTATTTCCGTTACATGCTTAGAATGGAATCATTGCTTTAAATGTACAGTACCTATTGCATTTCAACTGTTTTGAGGGTGAACACCCATTACAACGCCGGCATCACTACGCATGGCTTTACGTCGCATGCGTTAGAACGCAAGCAACGTTACCACGCGCACACATTGCGACGCGTACCATTACATCGCATGCGCTTTTAAAACGCATGCGCTTTTAAAACGCATGTGATGTAATGGCGCCGGAGCAGAAACGGCAATGGTGGAACCGGGAGCAGAGACTGCGACGCTGGAGAGGAACCACGAGGAAAGAGAGGTAAGGGTGATTGTGCTTGGGGTGGGAGTAGTGTGGGTAGTGGTTTAGGGTTTAGGATAGTGTTGTAGTGTCTAGGGTAGTGTTGTAGTGTCGTAGTGTATGGGAGTGTTTTAGGGTAGTGTCAGGGGGTCGTAGTGTATGGTTGTGTTTTAGGGTTTAGGGCTTAGGGTAGTGTCAGGGGGTCGTAGTGTATGGTTGTGTTTTAGGGTTTAGGGCTTGGGGTAGTGTCTGGGGGTCGTAGTGTATGGTTGTGTTTTAGGGTTTAGGGCTTAGGGTAGTGTCAGGGGGTCGTAGTGTATTGTACTGTTTTAGGGTTTAGGGTAGGGGGGTTGTAATGTAGGATAGTCTGTTTTGTACTGTAGGGTAGTGCTGTGGAGTGTGTGTTATTTAGGGTACTGTGTTACTGTTTGGGGGTTATTTTGCGTTGTAAATACATGCGGGGAAATGGGGTCCGTTGTAAAGGCATTTAGTATGCATTTCAAAGGAAATGCAAACTAATGCCATCCGTTGTGAAAACATGCGTTGTGACGGTACATGCGAACTAAAAACCGCGTTGTAAAGGCACGCGTTGTTTTGGTTTGCGAAGTATCGTCATACATCCGTTTTGAGCTTCTTTTAAAATGCTTTTAGAAATGTTTTTTAGCGATATGTGGTACTCAATTTTATGTTTAGCATTTCAAAATGTTTAGCATTTCGTCTTATCATTCAATAGAAGATGGAGTGGGTGTTGTATTCCGCTTTAGGGGTCCGTATATAGGTTTTCCTGAATCATGTCCTTATATAGGCACAATTCGCCCTGTCCTTATATAGGCATAGAATCCCAGTCCTTATTTAGGTATTAACCGTGCACTCCAAATACAGGCATGGTCACCGACATCCGTCCACCCTAACGTCACGAGTTCTTAGAAGCTAGACCCTTAAGCTTCGGGAGTTCCCCTAGCACAGGACTATTGATTTCTCCAAGAACTCATCTATTATGTATGAACCGTTATACCTTAAGGGTTCATTCCTGACGTCTTCCTATGTCCGACTTCATGTCAATGCTAACATTCCTCGACACCTACCAGGTATAAATATACCTTCCCTTACCCAAGCAAGTTAGAGGAGACCTCTACTTCAGAGGAGCCCGCATCCCGGCCTGACGCACTGAGAAGACGCTGTCATTCCTGCACGCAGACGAATCCAGCTTCCAGTGTTCTGACTCCCTTCGCGGGGTGTTAGAGTTCCAAGATCCGGCAGGAGATTCCCACCTCTCTCATTCTCAAGGTATGGAGCTGACTAGATCCTAGAGGGACTCTTGGCATACTAGACTCAACACACTCTTAGTCTACCATACTAGAGAATACTCCACCTACTTCTACTCTTCCCTACACCTAGTCTAGGTTAGGTACACTGGGGTAGAACTAGCTTAGAGACGCATCGTATGAGTACTCGCATTTTTAGCTCATGTTATTTATGTACGTGAATATATGCTAAAAGATAATGCTAGCGCAGTATTATTTATTTCTACTGCTTACGCTGTACATTATTTATCTTGCATACTGTCTTGTGATCATAACAGCACATATCTCTTACACGAGAAACAAGACTGTTCAATAAAACCCTTTTTATTGAAACGCCCGTCTTTCCTTTCTGTGTAACTCTGCAGAAACTAAGCATGCACGATTGAATGAGTGAAACTGTTATCTATTGTTTCCACGATTCTGAGATATGTTCCGCTTCTAAAGGGAAACAAAGTTGTCATGTTTTTCGGTTGCCAGAAACTACTCCTTCTTGTTCTCAAGGAGTTTCTAGTGGCCTCTGAGCTAGCTGGCACAGGTAATTAAGTTTAATATAATCGATAGGGACATACCGACCTTAGTCCTATGTCAAACCTATAGGTTATATTATTCCAATGCGCAGAGCCTATTAGGGAAATAGGAACTACACTACAATGCGACTTACCGAGACTTATTGGTGCCCCATCTGGTCGACCTCTTTCATCACGTGGCTGAGAGGGGCGCCTTCCCCTCCGAGACCGATGTCGCCACTATAGTGGTCATCCCCAAAACCCAACCACCTTCTCCTTCCTGTGCGGACTACCGTCCGATTTCCTTAATTAACACGGAAATGAAAATCTTTGCCACAGCTCTGGCCCAACATCTCCGTCCATTGTTACACAAATTGATTCATCCGGACCAATGTGGTTTCATGCCGGCGCGCGGTACTCGGCATTGTATACGACGCCTTCACCTTGCCTTGGCCCACCGTCATCTCCTCACGCCATACCTGGCCCTGTTGCTCATTGATTTCGAGAAGGCCTTTGAAACGGTTGACTGGGGCTACTTGGAGGATGTTCTCACCATGATGGGGTTCGGCCCCCATTTCAGACGTCTCATCCTTGTCTTGTACTCCGATCCCAGAGCCAGAGTTCTGACCAACGGTGCCCTCTCGGAGGAGTTCCCGATTCGGAGAGGCACGCGTCAGGGGTGTCCTCTCTCGCCGCTCCTATTTGCGCTGGCGATGGAGCCCCTGGCCTGCCTCATACGCAACGAACCCCAAATCCGAGGATGGTCCTGGGACCCCCATCAGGTAGATAAAATCGCCCTCTATGCGGACGATGTCCTGCTTTTCTTAGCTGACCCGGAGAACTCCGGCCCGCATTGTCTGGATGTGCTCCAGGCCTTCGAGACCGCCTCGGGCCTGCGACTCAACCCGAAGAAGTCCACTTTGGTCCCTTTCCATCCCTCGAGGGCATGCTTTGACTGGCAGTCTAGCATCCCTCTACGGAGGTTGTCGTTCAAATATCTCGGGATCTGGGTGGCTCTGCTCCCGGAGTTGGAATGGGCCCTCAACATTACACCCCTGATCACGAAAGCCAAACATAACCTTAAGCGATGGCAATCTCTCCCTCTCAATCCCCTTGGAAGAGGGGCACTCTTTAAAATGACGATTCTCCCCCGCTTTCTATATATTTTACAGAACGTCACCTTTAACCTTCCGGGTAGTTGGTTCCGAGACTTTGATGGGGTAATTACTAGGTTCCTGTGGGGAGGTGGGAGACCACGTATAGCCCTGGCCCGGTGCCGGATTCCTCCCTTCGATAGGGGCATGGGTATGACGAATCTCCATCTCTACAATTTGGCCACCAGACTTATTGTCGTCCATGACTGGTTTACTGGCGGCTAGTCTGACTTGGCCTATCGGATCGAGCTCCACACTAAGGACTTTCCGCAAATCCAAGCCTACTTATACAGGGCTCCCATCCCACAAACGATTCCACCTATTACTAGGGCGGTTCTAGTGGCCTGGTGCTCCGCCCTGCGTTACACGAGATGGGACAAGAGACTTACCCAACATACACCTCTGTGGCACGGCACATGGCTGAGTGCAACATCGTCCCTCGAGGGCTTTCGGCAGTGGGACCGGGTCGGGATCTCGTTATTGGAGATGCCTGGGTGGGCGATCACGTTAGGGCCTTCTCAGACCTGCAACAGCGTCACTCTTCACCCCACCCAATTTTACAGGTATCTACAACTCCGCCACGCCCTCACTGCACACATTACACCGGGCACTTCGCTTCCTGAGTTTAGCCCGCTGGAGGCTCAGGTTATGATGGGAGACTTGGGCAGGGGGGGGGGGTGTCCCGGATATACCGTTCCCTTGTGAATAACGGCCCTGCTACCCTAGACTCCTCGAGAACCCGTTGGGAGGAGTGGGTGGGTCCCCTGGAGGAGGCAGATTGGCGCGATGCCCTTATGGCCCCCAAAACTCTGACGACTTCCTCAAAACTACATCTCATCCAACTCTATTACCTTCACATGGCCTACCTCACTCCTGCGCGCCTATATAGGGCAGGGATGCGCGCCTCCCCAGACTGCACACGATGCGGCCAAGCTCCGGCCGATTTGTATCACATGGTTTGGTTATGTCCTGCCCTTGCTCCATATTGGTCGGGCGTGGAGTCTGAGCTTACACAGACTCTGGGGTGGCAGATCCCTCACGATCCTATACGCCTTCTCCTGGGAGTTTTCGATGGCCTGGACGGCTCCAGAGCCGACAAACGCTTCCTGGGCACGGCGGTGGTGGTGGCTAAGCGAGACATCACGGCGGCCTGGACTCAGGCCAAACCTCCTACCGTACGGAAGTGGCAGCGGGGGGTGGATTGGTGTGCGGCTCAAGAAGAACCCCTCTTTGAGGCCTGGGGATGTCCCGAGAAAGTTCATAAGATATGGGGCAAATGGCTGAATCTACTGTCTTGAGTAATGTGCCTCTTCTTTCTCCTATACTGTTTTATTGCTTTCCCATTGATGGGACTGGCTTGAAAGGGGTAAATCATGGTTGGGATTTTGCTGTCTGCCGAGGATGGACTTTGAATTATTGTGTAATCACCTGCTGTCTTTTGTTTGTATGTTTCTTACAAATGCAAATAAATTTGATTATCAAAAAAAAAAAAAGAACCTTAATTCTTATACTCCGAAGCCATACTCCTAAGCTCAAGAATGCAAGATGGTTGCTGTCCGAAATGCATCTACCGGGAATAGCGGAAGAAGATAGAGCTTTGCTAGATAAGGACCTCGCACAGGAAGAAATAGCTCAGGCCATACGAACTCTCCAGTCCGGGAAAGCGATGGGTCCAAATGGCCTCCCGATAGAGCTCTACAAGCTGCGACCTGATAGAATAGCCCCCCACCTCAAGAAAATGTATGAGGAAAGCCTTGAGAAAGGGCACCTTCCACAAGACCAGAGAATAGCTACTCTGGTAGTGATATATAAAGACGGAAAACCCGAAAATAAATGCTCGTCCTATAGACCGATATTACTGTTGAATGCAGAGGTCAAAATTCTGGCAAAATTGCTGGCCACCCGGCTGGCCCGGGTTATTTCGGGAATCATCCAACCTGACCAATTGGGCTTTATGTCATCAAGAAACACATCGTTAAAACTGTGTCGATTGCACGGAGTAATGGGAAGGGTGGATACCATAAAGGAAGATGCGGTGGTGGTGTCCTTGGATGCTACCATGGCATTTGATACCATTGAGTGGCCATATCTTTTTGACGTCTTGGAAAAACTCGGGTTTGGTCCAAAATTTATCAGCTGGATAAGACGCCTATATGCTTACCCTCTTGCACAAGTAGTGGTCAATAATAAAAAGTCAGCCACCTTCAATCTTCAAAGGGGGACGCGACAGGGTTGCCCCTTGTCCCCGCTTTTATTTGCATTAATGTTAGAGCCCCTAGCCTACTGGATCCGAAAGGACCCTATAATTCGGGGATTACGATGGGCAGAGGAGTGGGAAGACCGTATCTCACTCTATGCAGATGACATCTTACTGTACCTGGCATCTCCAGAAAGATTGCTGCATAGGGTTCTCAACATATTTACTAATTTTGGAACTTACTCCGGCTATAACATTAACTGGTCCAAAACGGTTATATTTGTACTGAACGGAAATCCACCTGCCCGCCCAAAGACTGTAAGGTGGCGATAACCACAACTGGATTCAAATATCTAGGACGGTTCATCACTAGAGATCCCAAATTGTATTATATGTCTAATTTGCTGCCGCCATTATAGAGGCTAAGGCATGATGTGGAGCACCGTAAGACTCTTCCGCTATCGCTACTAGGCAGAGCGGCGCTCTTCAAAATGATGTCATTGCCTCGCTTCCTGTATGTCCTTGATAATTCACCTGACTCTGTCCCAGCGTCTTATTTTGCAGCGGTGGAAAGTGCACAAAGAAAGTTGCTCTGGGGAAGTAGCCCACCACGAATTTCATTCTCAAAACTAGTAAAAAGCAGGTATGAAAGGGGAATTGGGCTACCGAATATTAAAAAGTACTACTGGGCAGTGCAACTAGCTGCCATCAACCATTGCATATACCGACCTCAGAATGATCTAGGATATGCTATGGATAGGTGGCTCTTACCTGGGAGTAATTACACCCGGGCGTTATATTCAGGCCCGTGAAATTCCATCTGACAGGTTCCACAAAGCACTCAGTTCAGGTGTGGCATACGGCGCATAGGAGCATGGGCTGGGCAAAGACAATAACACTGGCCACCTCGCTGTGGGATGCCGAAAAACTGGGCTCCCTCTTGAGGACGAGGGGTTTCGATAAATGGGATGCCATTGGAATATCTAGGGTGGGCGACCTTTGGAAAAAGGGGGAGGTGGTGCCCTTCGCGACTCTACAGCAAGACCACGAATTGGTGGAAACTGAAAGATTCCGGTACTTACAGGTACGACATGCCTTGCAGACAGTGGTCCAGAGGGGAGAGACCCCTCCCGAGGCCTCACCTCTCGAAGATAGGCTTCTCGATGGATTTATGCCAAAAAAAGCAATTTCCCTGACTTACTCGAAACTGATCAACCATTCGCCTGATCCTCTGCCGCAGCTCCGTGAAAAATGGGAGAGGGATTTGTCGGGACTGGAGGATGAGGACTGGCTGGAAGCACTGGCATCGCCGAAAGAGGTAGCAATTTCCTCTAAACTAAAATTGGTGCAGTTGAAAAGATTGCATAGAATATATATGTCACTGGGCCAGCGTTGGTCAGGATGGGCTACAGAGAAGACCCTAGTTGCAGAGACAGTGTGGCCGGGAGGGCACGTTTTTGCATATCATATGGGAATGCCCACGTATTAGCAGGTACTGGAGTGATGTTGTCCGGTGCATGGGGGAAGTACTGGGAGAGAGGCTGGTACCAGAGGCAAAAAGATGTTTGCGAAATGTATGGGAACCAACAGATTTGGGGAGCAAAGAAAGAACATGGGTATCGCTAGGTCAGATGGTAGCTAAGCGAAACATAGCAAGGAAATGGGGGGCACAAGATGTTCCGACAGTGATGGGCTGGAAAAACGATATGGATTGGTGCATGTTTAGGGAGAAAACAGTATATGTATCCAGGCGGTGCCCGAGGAAGTGGATGTAAATATGGGGCAAATGGAACGAATACAGGGGAGATATATGTGTACCGCCCAGCTTATCGTCGCAATTGTCCCCATATGAATCAGAAGTTTGAAATACAAGAGTAATCTAACCAAGGAAATTGTTATTTATTGAGAGTAACCCACGTGTTCCACATAAATGATCACTGTGAAACAAAGAATGTGCTAAAAGTGATATCTGTACCGTTGTTTGTTATAATAAAAAGATTTCTAAAAAAAAAAAAAATGCAGGATGGGTTAGGAATAATTGTCCCTGAACATAGACAGAGGTTTGCTTTGCACAGCAGCTTGGGAGGCCTCAGACAAGTTTAAGGGCAAGTCATTCTGGAGCAAGAATCATCCTGGCTCTGAAATGTCCCAATTTTGTAAGGGTGGTCACTATCAGTGGAGTTGGAAGGCAGTTCATCAAAAGGGATTCTTCAAGAATCTTGGCTGCAGGTATATGGACGCGACGTTTTGGCATTTCGTTATTTGTGCCATGGCAACCCAGTACTTAATTCTACAATATAGCGTGCAATTCTTCTTCATCCAAAACCCATTTCTGATCTTTGTAGACTCGGCTTAGAGCATCTGCTTAAACATACAGCATGTCTGAAGGTTAATGTGCTATTAAGGCACTCACTTTGACCACAAGTATTGTTATTATGGCACATAATGGCTCTTTCATGCCACCAATCTAAAAAAAACTTTTCATACTATCCAAATATGCTTCTTTTAAACCCACTGCACACATCCTAACCCCCATCTTAAGTTGTGGAAAATCTGAAGTGCCAACATCCACTATTTCACTTTTTTGATCTATTTCTTGGCTTTTTTCAGAACCAAATATCCAAAATTGGTCTGTTGTCTTTCTTTTGGCCTTCCTTCTGGATTAAGCAATAGCTAGTAGACACCTTTACCATTTTGAGACAGAGGAACAGGCTTGATGGCCCTTTTTGTAAGAAGAGACTGCATTTTAACAATAGGAACATTGGTGTCTTCTTTGGTGGGGTGACGGGAGGAGATGCTTGAAATATAAAACAACTATTCTACATATTATTCCCCTTTCTTCAACAAGATTTATGACACTTCACCTACCAGAATGGCATAAAGAGGCAGTGAGATCATTGCAATGTGCCATTTTGAGACATCTCGGAGAAGCTCAAATGCATTGGAGAACCACGGGCTCTCGAAGGATTTCCACTGATACTACGGACGTTGCAATGGCTGCTGCAGTGGAGGCTTATACAAAGCAGTTTAAATAATCTATAGTTGGCACAGAAGGTTAATTTTTTTAAGCCTGTACTGAGCTCCAAATCGCTTCTATTTCTTTGAGAACGGCTGCCATCAGAAGCTCTGCCTCTGACTTCATTCTTTACATCTCTTCATCATCGTGAGGACTAAAGAAAGCTATGCCTGAAAAGGTTGGTTGAGGATCTTCATCTGCCCACTGTGCATGTTTCATCTAGGATGGTCTTTATTGTGCAAAGTCATGGCAGTTTTCAGATGCCACTAGGCATTTTGTACTGAATACCTGGTTAGAAATAAGGTATTCGTTAAGCACCCCCATTAAATCTTTGCTTCTGTCCTTTCAATGGGTCATCAGAATGCCCACAGACTCCCACAAGACCCTGTCAAAATGTCTCAGTAGAGCTGTTGCACTGGTCACATCCAGTGTGTTCCTGCTGTGCAACAACTTTTTGTGATGCACATGTTTAAGGATGCTTCTCACATGAGCAGAAAAAAAGAACTGAAGTTCTGAAAGAACCTCAATCACAAGGTTTGATGGCATACAGAAGCAGCAACCTCGTTTCAGGAGCAGTGCTCTCTTTTTCAGCTGTCCTTAGCTGCTGGCTTCCTTTATGGATTTGCATTTTATTTCAGATATGTTTTTCTACTAAGTTTAGGACAGCAAGATTAGATCAAATGTTGAAAGATTATTAACTGGACATTTATTTTTAAAGTCAAAACCACATGAAATTTGGTAACTTGGCCTTATATGGACTGTAGTGACAAAGTGTTCTTTCAGTACACAAGCAAAAGTCATAATGTATTGTTTGAGATGAGACTGTCACTGTTTGTACTCTCATAGGGTTCTAGCGGTAGTAACACTGGAGAATATATTTTTGCTAATGACCTGCCATCGCTCACTATTCTTGGCCATTTAATAGCTCTTCGGTTGTTTGCGAGCAGTGGGAGCGATAATGATGATACACAGCATCTAACTGTACAAAATCAAGAAATCCTAAATCTGCTCCTTGCATTTTTAATTGTAAGGCATTATGGTCACCATCACTGCGCTTGATCACTTACATGTCGGTCATCAAAGGTCACAATCGAAAGGTCGAGTAATATATCATAAGGCATACTGTTTTTTTTGGTTTTTTTACATTTCCGTCTGTATTTATCCATATTTATTTTTGGGTCATTTTATCCATATTTATCCATATTTATTTTAAGTCAATCGGGAAAACCTCCAATTGTGGGATATCCCACACTTATCTTACTTGCCCATTTAGCCTGTCCTAAGATCTAGTGGTCCTTAGGTCATGTTACAATCACCTTCACATTTATTCAATAGCTCCTCAAGTATATGTAGTGTGGGGATTAGTTATTGGATGGAATGCTTCGATTACAGATATTTATGAACAGCCCTAGCTTATGTCTGGACCCTGGTGGCAAGAGCAACCTCAGAATATCGGATGTGTTCATCTCAGCACTCTGATTTTACATTTCAGTTAAATCTTTATTCAAATTATGAGGCTGTCAGAGGCCCCACCAGCTCTAGAAGGTATTGATGAAATACTATATGGGAGATAGTCCAGTCTATACATTTTATTTATTGCCCATGTTTCTTGTAGGGCACAGATATCGTACCCTATTATAACTCACCCCAATGAGAATCATTGAGTTTAGCTTGTGTGTTATTTCATAATAAGACATGTACTAAGGATAGAGTTTTTAGCAATGTTTCATTTGTTTTTTTTGGTTTTTAACATAATTTTGGGATGCCATGCCCTTGCTGCCTCTTAGGTTTTTTCAGTTATTAATCTTGTTCCCATCTTTTCTGTCTTATCTTTTAGCTTTGGGTTCATACTAGTCTCAGTTTCTCCCAATGGGCCCAAAGCTTCTCTCTCTTTTTGGTGATTTGCTGTAAGGGGATGTATTTTGAGTCGGTCTAGTTCCGATAGGTCCGATATGGGTTTGCAAGACTGACCTGCAGACACTTACATGCTCAGGTCAGGAGCCCTCTTGATGCAATGCAACTTTGTTCAACAAGTGGCTTTTAAATAAAAATAATTATTGAGCCATTATTTGGAGTTGTGCAGTGGCCGAAGTATATTTGCTCATCTCCTAGGGCTTTACTGGTTAAAGTTAGCTTAATGTAGTCCATAGGCTCAATGGTAAATGAACATTGTGCTGCTGAAATAACCTCTATTCGGATTACTGACAGGCATTGACAGATGGGCCTTATCCACTAAATTACATTATATCGGTGTTTTTCACTATCTTCATATGAGTGGGTATATAATTTGGAGACATTGGTCATAAATATAATCCTATCTTTGTTCCTATTTAATCCACCACGGGCATACAAATTCCTCTGTCATGTGCTATACATACTACTTAATGTGTTATCATACCCTGTTGGTATCGTTGGTAAGGCTCCTTATCAGCTGTTTGGACCTCCCATATTCATTTATACTGGGATCTCTTGTAGTGGATATGTGTGGTCCATTATGAGGAGCTTTCTGCATGATCTTGCTTCGTGACTATGGAGTTTGCTACTCGGCCGACTCTTGCATACTTGTTTCCAGGTTGGAGCATTTGAGGCTGACAATGTTACACATTGAGGGTGGCTGTGTATGTAATTGGTAGTGAGGCTGTGGTTTGAAAGGCCTGCCTACTGTGATGTTTTTTTTTTTTACCTTCCACCATTGCATTTCCCTTTATACCTTCTTTGTAACAACCATTAGCTCTTTCCAGTCCCCCCTTTAATTGCCTCTGAAACCATTCCTTTATTGATCTCACATGGAATCTCCAAAAACAATTATTAGGATGCAGGAGGCCAACATACCCATCAATTTCATCACAGTTCTCATGGTCCAAAACTGCCCCCCTTCTGGTAGAGGAGAGTTTGAGTGTCAAAGGCAAAACTCTCTCGTTTCAAAAACACTTTGGCTCTTGCTCAATTCAATGTTGCCCCATGAATACCTTCTCCCTCGTGGGAACTGAGGAAGATTTCTCTAAGTACAGGGAGAACTCTAGTTTGCGTTGCATTTTGTATAGTTGTCTGTATATTTTTTGCCATTGTGGCAGCAAAATTGCCTTTACTAGCCAGTCGTCTAGGTAGTGTATCCCCTGCCTTTTCAAGTGAGCTGCCCCCACAGCAAAACGTTTTGTGAACACCCTTGATGCTGATTTTATCCTAAACAGAAGCACTTTGAATTGGTTATGTGAATTATTTACCAAAAACCTGGAGGTTTTCTAGTGCTTGGTGTTCAACTCAATATGAAAGTAGGAGTCCCTGAGTATTATGCTCGCCCGGCAGACCCCTTTCTTTACAAGCGGGATGACTTCTTGTAGTGTGGTCATCTTGAATTTTTGCGTCTTGATGAATTTGTTCCAGACTCCGAGTTCGAAAATGAGCACCATGTCAAATACGGTTTGAAAAAATCAATATATAGAGTACACTATCTGGTGGAATTCTTGTTTTCATACCATTTCTATTGTTCCTTTTTGTTGGAGGTTTTACCTCCGGCTGCCATCCATTCTTTAGATGTCTTGTAAAAATTTGGAGGTGATTTTTCTCTTGTCCAAGCGCAAACCACCTATTCCGCCCCTACGGATGTTAGAATTCAGGTCCATTATGTGCGAGTCATTTTGAGGCTGGGGTCGACCCTCTAACGGTCTGTCCTTTAACTATTCCCCAAGAAGAGCTGTCTCTGTGTGGTGGGATGATACCACTGCATGGCTGTGCTCCACTACTGATTAATGGGGTAAAAGTATTCTTCTGAGTGCTAGGTTGAAACCCATCCTCCCCCTCCATCGCTTCACTCTCTCTTCGACTGTCTTCTCATTGCTTGAAAGTCACAATTCCCTGAGGGAATGCTGCTTGGCCTGTGATTGCATCATGGTTTAGTTTGCCCACCTCTATTTCGCCCCACTTTTGAGTCCTCAGGAAGAACTTCTTGCAAGCCTTGGTGTTTTTCCATTTTGGGCAAGTTTGTAGTGGTTCGTCGGGCAAAAACCTAAATGGAGTTTATTCCCCACCCTCCAGTCATACAGTCTCCGACCAATCTTCAACATCTGCTGTAGCCCTGGATGATTTTCTGTTTGCTTGATATTCTTTGGCGGTGTCCCTGCTTCTTTGGTTATCTGTGACATGGAACTCTGGGCCGTGCCTCTGAACTCAACAGCAGAAAAACACACTCTGAAGATGTGACCACACACCAGGACACTGGGCATTTGTCCAACTGACATAGGTCGGGGTGTGGGTGGCCATACCCACCCACTGATCGATGCACAGGAGAAGAAGAAAGGGAAAGAAATAGGGACAATTACGGACCCAACCACAAGATGGCAGAATAAAACATGTGAATCCAGAAAAGATTCGCATTGCAAAACGAAATGACAGCCCTGCCAAGTGTCATTTTCATTTTTCTCCAGGTTTCTGTAGGGGAGAGGCAGGCAATATGTGCCAAGCAGGCTCACCTTCTGTGGCCAAATCCGAAGGTTCATGCCTCTTTTGTGCAGTCTGAGGCCTGGACGTCCTATTCTTTGAAAAAATGTATGAGGCATATTGCTGAGACTTTTTTTCCAAGTCGTACTCAGGAGGGTGGATCCATGGGTGAAGTCGAGTTAGAGAAGCTTTGGGTGTAGTCTTAAGTCTAGGTCTTTCTTGCAGCCCATAGGTTCTTCCTTGACCTCGGAATCCTTGGCAAAGATGATTTCGGGGCCTTGCTGTTTCAGCCCTACTGGTATGCAAGTAGGCCGTTGCCCTTGCAGAAGGCTTTTTTGATCTCCTTGCAGCCGATAGAGCACAGCACTTCAATGAGAGTCTCAGCTCTGTAAAGAGCAACCTTCCCCACAATGTTGATTTGTCTTTTTATTTCAAAAAGCCTTAGAGGCCGAGAAGTTCAATGCCTTGTTGTCTCAATGGAGGCAGAGGTTGCAGTCCTGACTTGTCCGATCACTGGTATTTTCAATTACACTTCAGACAGAACTGAGAAGGCGTATTCACCATACACCCTCCCCTACCCTGTCCCAACACACCCGCTCCCGGAGCTGGTGGACTTTGCAGCGATAAGGGAAACAATGAATTTTCTGACACTGTACCAGAACAAAATCAGTGACTGGAGTCATGCATGCAGCTCTAATCTCCCAGAGGATGAGATGAACACCCTGATCCGAAGGCGGAAACTAAACAATCTGAGGTGGAGTCTTTGCCATGGTGCACCGTAGGCTTCAGTGGGGAAGAATACTTGCAAACCTCCATGCCAAACACTATATGGCAAGAATATGCAGAGAATGTGATCTACAGTAGCAAATGCTAGAAACAGACTGGCTGTAGCAAATTTGTCTGTGGCGCAATATCCTGTGATCTAACGTATAACTGCTCTATGAACTAAATAGTCCAGCCAACATTTGTTTAGATGACAGGGCTATGTGCTTGGCTGTAAGAGAAAGAGGGCTGCTCATTTTCTACTTGGTTCTGTCGTTGGAATAAATATGACTCACTCCTACATCAATCATGTGTAGTGCTATTCCGATACAAAGTTTGATTGGATATAACCGAAGGCGAAGGAAACCTGATAGAAAAATAGTGGGGAGATATTTCTCAGTCTTGAAATGAGCTGCAGCAGTGCTCTGAAAAAATCAATACAATCTAGCTCTGAGAAGTACACCTGATTCTGTGAGTGTAGGAAGGTAGGATCCTTCTAGCATGATTACCCCCACTTTTTGCCTGGTGAGTGAGTTTTGTTTTTTACCTAGTCTGCTGGGATGCTGCTAATCAGGACCCCAGCAACTGTGCTTTCTCCCCTGAATTGACATGGTAAGTACTTTTATACCTCCACAATTGGCTACTGGTGTACCCTGGTATGTCCCTAGTATATAGTACAGAGCACAGGTACACCAGGGGTCTCCCATGGGCTGCAGCATGTATTATGCCATCTTTGAGATACCACTTAAAACTATGCCTACAGGCCTGCCAGTGTAGCCTGTGTGAATTGGTGCATGCCGAAGAAACAGATATAGCTCATTTTTGAGTGGGTGTGCACGGACGTCTGCAACGGCTTGCCTGCTGCTTGATGACAGTATTGAATCGCGCTGGATATCCACCATGCAATACTTGCTTAGAAAAAGGATAACCTTTCTGTGGTGCACTATAAGCCACGAATAGTTGATTAGATTTGTGAAAACCTTTGGTTTTATCTAAATAGAATTTTAAGCACCTCTTAATGTCTAAAGAATGAAGTGCTCTTTCGGCCTGCTTTTATCAGAGCTGGAAAAAATGTTCTTAGGATAAGCAGCTCATTTAGGTGAAAGTCTGAATGAACTTTGCATTTGTGGGAAGAACCACTCTGTCTTTCTGAAATTGCAGGTAAGGTTCTTGAAAGGTAAGGGCTTGAATTTCGCTAACTCGTCTGGCAGTTGTTAAAGCTATGAGGCGAGCAACCTTCCAAGAAATGAATTTTATATCCACTCTGTGAATGGGTTTACATGGGTGCTCCATGAGGTGTGAGAGCACAATATTCAACTGCCAGAACGGAGGGGGTGTCACTGGTAGAAAGACTAAATAGGCCTTTGAGCTATTGTTTCACTATTCTAGCACACCACAATGAGGGTGAAGTGAATGTTCTCCTGCATCGGGAGATGGATGCTAAGTGGGTTATGATGGAAGCGTGAGATAATCCTGATCTTGCCAAGTGCAGGAGATAAGGAAGAATCTCTTCATTCGAAGAAGAAAATAGGTGCACATCAGCTTGCTGGCACCATATGCAAAAACGCCTCCATTTAAGGCAATAGGTTTTGTTAGTACTCTCAGCACGAACTTCACTTCAGACAGAATTTCTCTGCAGTCTGAAGAGATGTTTAGGTGGGTGAACTCATTGTGCTGAGGATCCAGGCTGATAAGTGAAGGGACCTGGGATCAGGATGCAACACCTGCCCCTGAGACATTATAAGAAGAGATGTTATCGGCTTCAACTGGATGTGGTGTTTCGCCATTAGAAGGAGCTCTGAAACCAATGCTGGCGTTGCCAAGTCGGGGTTATGAGGACCATCCTACATTGTTCGGCTTTCATCTTCATGAGGACCTTTGGGAGGAGAGGAATGGGAGAATAGGCGTAAGCAAAGATGCCGGACCATGCCATCGAAAATGCATCCCTGATGGTGATGCCAACTTGCAAAGAACTGGGGTTTCTTGTTCTGGGGGGTTGCAAAGAGATTGAGGTTTGCTTTGCCCCACTGAAGAAAGATGTTGAGTTTTTTCATCCAATTCTTATTCGTGGCAGGCCTGCTGACCGTGTCTGCTATTGTGTTCAGCTTTCCGGGGACATGTTCTGCCGGCAAGTGCACACCGTAGCAGATCGACCACTCCCAGATACTTTGTGCTTCCCTGAGAGAGGAGATGTGACCTTGTGCTGCCGTTTTTGTTTCGTCCACCATGCTAGGGTGTGAATCATGGCTGGAGTGATGTTGACAAGATCGTCAAAGGAGCCTGCTGTCTTGTAGTCACTGCTCCTCTAACTCCTCCAGGAACCGACGCATTCTGAGACGGCAAAACTGAATTAGGCGAATGCATGATGACAAACCCCAAGAGGGATTTGCAGAGGTGAACTGAAAGACTCTTGTTCGTATGAATTAGTCTAAGGACTTCAGTTTCAATTGCCTCTCTGCTGTTGGATACGCTCTGTTGAGAGTGGTATCGAGCGTTGCTCCCAGGAATATGATTTTCCTTGAAGGGTCTAAGACGGATTTCCTTGGGTTCAGTGTAAGGCCCAGCTCGCTGAACAGGGTTGTACAGGCAGTCGTCTCCGCTGCGCGAATGGACGGTTCCTTGACTAACCAGTCGTCTAAATACAGGCGCACCTGGTGTTTGTGTTTCCTCAAAAAAGCGTGAATATTCGGGGGGCAGACTTCAAGTCAAAAGGAAGGACCCTGAACTGGTAATGCCTCCCAGCTATTGAGAATAGTAGGAACTTCCTGTGTGGTGGATGGATGGGAATGTGAAAATATGCACTATGAAGGTCGAGGGTTGTCATATAGTCCCCTTGATTCAGGAGAAATAGGATGTTTTGCAATATTACCACCTGGAAGGATTGCTTTTTGAGATAGGTGTTGAGATTTCTGAGGTCCAGAATTGGTTGCCATTCTTTGAGTTTTTTGGCGAACCAAAAAAACTGGAATAGAATACCTTCCCCGTTGTGATGCAGGAACTTTTTCTATCACCCCTTTCTTGAGCACTGAGATGACCTGGAGAAGGTGTAGATGCTTCGGAATGGAGGGTTGAGGCAAGGTGGATGGTGGGGTTTTGATAAATTCTAGTGTATGGCCAAATTGAATAAGATTTAAGACCCATCGGTCTGTAGTTATGTCCGGTCAGCAATGAAGATAGCAGGATATTTTCCTCCTAGGTTGGGTGATGAGAAAAAAGGATAGCTGGAGCCTGTAAACAGTCACTGGCGATGCCCTATGTCCTTTGCTTGGTGTCCTGCTCTGCCGCTTGGTGCAGATCTAATGTAGGCTGCTTGTGGTTGTTGTCGCTGAGAGTATTGGGGAGGAAACTGCTGTGAGGAAGATGTATATTAGGGGTAACAATATTGTTGATAACCTCTTCTGTAGGAGGGAAGACCCCTTCCTCTGGCACCCCGAAAGGGCACCTTTCAATATTGAAGCATCCCTAACGACTTGGCTGTATCTGCCTTAATTGCTTGGAGCACTTCGTACACAAGCTTGCAAATAAGGGCTTCCCCATCAAAAGGGAGATCCAGTATTTTGTTTTGGACCTCTGGCCTAAACGAGGCAGTCTTGAGCCAGTCCTGCCTTCGTAGCACCACAGCACCCACAAGTTGCCTAAATGTGGTAGTGGAAATCTCCATTGCACAGTCAATCACCTGTGATGATGTGTGTTCTCCTTGTGTAGAACTTTTCTGGCCTCCTGTTCGATATCCTCCGGGAGCTGGTCCAGATACGGGGCGATGTCGGACCAGATTTGGTGGTCATATCATCCAATAACAGCAAGCGAATATGCTTCACTAACAGTAAGTGCCAACATGGATGAAAACCTCTTCCCGATATTATCAAGGCGCCTACCTTCCCTGTCAAGAGGCGCAGTGACTGGGGCCAAACGATTCTGTGATCTGCGTTGAGCTGCCTGTGTAATGACAGAATCGGGTTTCGGGTGCCCAGTTAAACATGCAGGCGCATCCTCTGTAGCCTTGTACTTTTTATCTAAGCGGGGAAGGACCGCAGTAACAATCAATCAATCAAACAAACATTTGTAAAGCGCGCTACTCACCCGCGAGGGTCTCAAGGCGCTAGAAGGGGGGGGGGGTGGGGGAGAGCAGCTATGAAAGGAGTCTCCATGTCTTTTAAACCCTCTTCCCATATGTAGCTCACAATGTGCATCACTCGTACACTCTTCCTAAATGGCTCCTTAAAATCATACAGAAAGCAATTTGTCTGCTTAGTGGGTGTGGGTAAGTCAAATCTCTTTGCCGCCCTTTCAAGCAGGTTATGAAAACCCATAATGTCCTCAAGAGGAGAATCCACAGGAGTTGGTGAGGGGGGGATGGTGGCGCAGGTATCAAATAATCATTCCATTCTTCATGGGTGTTGCAAAGCTCACCCTCCTCTATTCTCATCGGAAGTTGCAGGTTCTTGGAGAAGAGTTACTTCTGGAGAACGTGTTACTGAGGTAGGCAACAATAAATACCTCTGCTGGGGAGTAGGTGGTTGCATGGGTGGAGGTTTTGCAGGTGAGGCAACCGGTGCTGTTATTGTAGATGCTAGAGGGAAAAGCCTTTTGTAATCTGTGAGCATACAGTGCAAATCACTCACTAATGCAACTAAGCAAACCATCTCATCCTGGTATTGCTGGTGGTATTGCTCTTGAGAGGCGTAATAAGCCTGTTCCTCATAATGTTCTTCATCGTCATCATCTTTCTGGCACTTGACATGGAGTTGCAATGGGCTGTGCGCAATCGCAAAGAGACCATCATCATCTGAGTCCTCTTCCAATAGGTGGGTTCGCAGCAATGGTGACATCTTGCTTGTGGAGGTGTGTTCAGGTGCTAGAAGCCTTTTTTCCATGTTTTCCATTTTTTTCCCCCCCTTTTTTCTCTCTCGAAGGGGGTTTAAGCGTCAACGAAACGAAAGAAAGTTCTGCCGACGGAATGGGTGTTGTGGACTTTGTTGTCATTGTTGAAGTCACCGATGGAAGAGTTGTCTTCACCGACGACGAAGTCATGGACATTTTCAGCATCAACGGTTTAGAGACTAGGATCGACGTTGAGGACGTAGTCGTCGAAGCAGGTAAGTCGTAGATAACGTAGTCACAGTGCTAGAGGCAGCCGCCCTCGATGTTGCCATAGATGTTTTCACCATGGACAACGCTGACTGTCTCGTCGACGGGGAGGTGTTCATCAATGTTTTTTCGGTGGATGGCACAGAAGATGGCTTTTTGAAAGTAAGCTGTACCTTAGTAGGTGGTGTAGGTGGCTCAGACTTTGCTGTTTTCGATCTTTTAGAGGAGGTAGAAGGTCCTTTTTTCTCCTGGCACCTTTTCATGAGGAGATTTTGAAGGACTGCGCCCCCTGTAAGACCCATGAGAGGTCTTTTTTAAACTTTCTTAGGCTGCCCTAGAGAGGAGTGAGAATGGGATGACCTCTCTCTTTTATGAGACCTTCTGGAGTATGATGATGAATCCTCACTGTCATCAATGGATAATGACTCTTCTTGTTTTAAGATGCTGTAGACATATTAGCAGCCTCCCCTCAAGATCTTTAAAAGTCTTGGTAGAAAAGGTATGACATACCTTTCAATGCTTGGCCTTATGATGTGGATAAAAGCAATATATGAAGTCCTGATGAGGGTCATCTACATGAAGCCGCCTCTTACCACAGGTACACAGGCCCTGAAAAAGGGCTTTCTTTTCTTTATCTGACATGACGAAGTCAGAGTAAAAAGGTCAGAACTACGGACCCAAGTAGATGGTAAAATATAATCTGAATATTCTCTGAAGCAGTAAAGAGTTTTTAATCCTTGAAAAGGTGTAGAACCAAGAAAACTGAGCAGAGCTCAGGGGAGACTTCCTAACACGACGTGCAGTAGAAATTCTGAGGGATTGGAGCTTCTCACAGGGGTGTTCTAGAGGGCAGGGCAATCTGATTGGTTGAAACCTAACTTTGGTCTCTTTTTTAAGAAAGACTATGTTAAAAAATAAGAGGGCCTACAGTCTTTCTGGTCTATGTTTAACAATGCATAGCTATTTTAGTGTACCGTGTGGCTCCCATCTCGACGACAGGGAATTATTCAAGCATGTGAATCTATGAAAGTTTCAATACTGGAGTAAATATAGATTTTCATACAGGTTCTCCAAAAAAGTCTACAGTTTCTAATGTTCTTTACATCTACTCCTGGTGTTGTAACAGTTCCCAAAACTTCCAGTGAATATTCCTGGGTCACTAGCTCATGGATTAACATAGTAAAAAAGTCCCTCTACTTTCATCACAGTCAAAAGTCCTATCAACATCAGCTTTTCTGTTTTCTTCAATGTGGCTAGAGCCTTTGTTGTTTCCTGGACCTTCCTCACTTCCCAAGCCTTAGGGGATTAAGCTCCACAGAAGTTACTGAATGTTCTGCATCTAACTTGAACTGCACTCTGACATAGTTACTGTCACTGCTAGGCACGATCTGGCAAAATGTATCCCAGAGATGTTAATGCTACTACAGAAATACAAAATGGCATATCGGATGCTCAATAAAATTCCTCTCCTTCTCAGCCCAAATCCCTTCCAAAGTCAGCCCACAACAGCCCTAGAAGATAAAAGGTTTCCACAACTCATTGGCACTTCGGCTTCCACCCCTTAAGTGAAAGGCTCTTGATTGTCTGCAATATACCAAAAAGTGATGGATGGAATGCTTTCATTAATCTCAGCCACTGGTAATTACTCGGGCAGCAACCCAGTCAATTGTTATTTTTCACACCATGCCACTTCAGTTTGGACCCAGCCATATGCATATCAGTCTTGACTCTGCTCTAATGGGAACAGACCAGCCTGAACTACCAAGCCAGGTCTTTCCTGAACCGGAAGACAAGCAAGCTAGGACCAGTTTCGCCGGTATTAGAGCTCATCAGCCAGGTATAGCTTGGTTGCAGTGACACAGTACGCCTGGGATGCGGCGTCGAAGGCTGCACTGAGGTCCAACACCACTAGGGCTACAGTCTGTCCTCTATCCGCGCAGCGTCGGAGAGTTTCAGTAGCCAGCAATAATGCTGACTCGTAGAATAAGATGCCCTGTACTATGAATGAGAAGGATGTAACAGGTTGTTGGCCTCAAAAAAGCTCAACACACAAGGGGAGGACAGGGCAAAAGTCCTGCACCAGTCAAAGTACCTTATCTAGGCTATATTTCCTATCTTGGGATTGGTGCAAAGGGCCTGGGGCATGGCCTCCATGTGCCCCAAAGAAATGACATACAAGTCACTTGAACAAATTAAACAAAGGTTGGCCCAGCACTCAAATAAGTGAAATGTGAGTGATGATTGATAATAAACCTTATTCACAATGCAACAAAACACAGTCCGTCACGATCATCCCAATCAAAGAGAGGCACTGGTAGATTTTGATTGTAGATACATAAATTTGTTTATTCTTTATTGATATACAAGTTCATAGAATTCATGATCGCCTAAAGGTTGTTGGCCTCAAAGTTCGTGAGCTGCATGTTCACATGCTTTTCAGTTATTTTGGCAAGGAAAGGTAAAAGCGAGATAGGTCTAAGATTTTCAAGCTGCGTAGTATCCGCTGTAGGCTTCTTCCATAAGGGAAGTACAGCTGCATGATTCCATTTTTGGGGGACACGGACCAGCTGTAAAGACAATGTTATGGGCTACCGTAGGTATGGGAGAATAGAATCCATATCTTGAACCAGAATTCTGGGTGGAACTGGGTCTAATGCACAAGTTACTAACTTGTGTAACGATATATCTGTAGGAGACAGTAGTTAGTGACAGATTCCTTACCGTAGAATATCCCCAGGCGTCAGTCTGGATCCGGAAAGTTTTGCGTAGCAGTACCCCTGCGCGTCGGTAGGCGGCGGCGTGCGGCTCCGCATCCGTCGTCGGCGTCGTGATCGCCGGGATGACGTCGCTGCCAGTACTTAGACGCCGCCCATGCGCGCTGGCGTCAGTTCTGTACACGACTTTCCGCGCCAGAAACGCAGAGCCATGCAAGAAACTGACACTGGTGTCTGAAAACTAGGGCCCTGAAAGGGATGACCTTAACCCTAGAAATCAGTGTGCAGAACGGGGAGGATGGGTGGGGCGGTAAGGAATCTGTCACTAACTACTGTCTCTTACAGATATATCGTTACACAAGTTAGTAACTTGTGCATCTGAAAGAGACACGTTAGTGACAGATTCCTTACCGTAGAATAGATACCCCAGCAATACCAACCCCGGTGGTGGGTCTGCGAACAAAGATCAGACGAGGAAGTCTCGGAGAACAGAACGGCCAAAAAAGCCGTCTCTCCGGACTTGGCTGTCAAGGCAGTAATGCTTGGTAAACGTGTGCAGCGAGGCCCACGTAGCTGCCTGACAGATGTCCTGCAATGGGACACGACGTCCTAAAGCCGTGGTGGCGGCTGTTGCCCTGGTGGAATGGGCACGTAGCCAAACAGGGGGCTCCTTCTTAGCCAAAGAATAGCAGGCCTTGATACACAAGAGAACCCAGCGGGAGATGGTCCGCTTGTGTACCGCACAACCTTTTTTGGCGCCCATGTAGCCAACAAAGAGCTGGTCGTCCACCCGGAACTGTTGTGTGCGGTTCAGATAGAAGGAAATCGCACGTTTTGGGTCCAGACGGTGGAGCCTCTCTTCCTCTCTGGAAGGATGCGGAGGCGGAAAGAAGGTGGGCAAAGTGATGGTCTGCCCAATGTGGAAGGCAGTAACCACCTTTGGCAAGAAGGACGGACGCGTCCTAAGAACAACCTTGTCTGGATGAACAGACAGAAAGGGGGGCTTGCAAGAAAGAGCCTGGAGCTCACTCACCCGCCGAGCGGAGGTGAGAGCCACCAGAAAGGCTGTCTTCAGAGTGATTAGACGAAGAGGACAGTTATGGAGAGGCTCAAAGGGAGCGCACATTAAAAAGGTAAGAACCAAGTTCAAGTCCCACTGAGGCATCACAAACGGAACAGGAGGGAAAAGATGTGTAATGCCTTTAAGAAACCTGTTAACAACAGGGGACTTGAAAAGGGAGGGCTGATCAGGAAGCCTGAGAAAGGCCGAGATTGCACAAAGGTAGCCCTTGATGGTACCCAGGGCAGAACCCTGTTGGGCCAGAGAAAGAAGGAACAGAAGAACCTCAGAAAGAGGGGCAGAAAGGGGATCCACAGCCTTTGCTGTGCACCATGCCACAAACTTGTTCCACCTGCAGGCGTATACCACCTTAGTGGAGGGACGCCTGGCTGCCAGAATCACATCACAAACTTCGGGAGGCAAGTCGAAAGGAATCAACTGCCGCCGCTCAATCTCCATGCAAGGAGGTGGAGACTGGGCAGGTTCGGGTGGAGGACCGTCCCCTGCGACAGAAGATCCTCCCGAAGAGGCAGACGGATCGGGGGATCGATGCTCATACTGAGTAGCTCGGGATACCAAACTCTTCGAGCCCAGTCCGGAGCCACAAGAATGACTTGGGCCCGGTCGCGCCGAATCTTCTTCAACACTCTGGGTAGAAGTGGTATAGGCGGAAAGGTGTACAACAGACCGCAACTCCACTCGCGATGAAAAGCGTCGCCGAGCGAGTGCCGCCTTGGAAATTCCAACGCGCAGAATTGCTGACCTTGCGCGTTCTCTTCGGTGGCGAATAGATCTAACCAAGGCTCTCCCCACTGTAGAAAGAGTCCTTGCGCCACCTCCGAGTGAAGACGCCATTCGTGATCCATCATGCACCTGCGGCAGAGTTCGTCCGCCCTGGCGTTCAGGGAACCTGCCAGGTGTTGAACCATCAGGAAAATGCCCTGATGTTCCAGCCATGTCCAGAGACGCAGAGCCTCCGGACATAGGGTCCACGACCCCACCCCGCCTTGTTTGTTGCAGTACCACATGGCGGTGGTGTTGTCTGTGAAAACCTGCACTACCTTCCCCTTGACAGAGGGAAGGAATGCCTTTAGTGCAAGTCGGATCGCCCGGAGCTCCAGAAGGTTGATATGGAGCCGGGACTCCGCCGGAGACCAGAGGCCTCTGATCTCCGCCTCTCCCATGTGACCGCCCCATCCCAGAAGGGACGCATCCGTCACAACTGTGTGCTCTGGCTGGGGAAGGGAGAGTGATCTGCCCTGACACATTGCCGGTTCGAGAGCCACCACTGCAACTGTTGTGCATTTCCCTCCGAGATCTGGACGTAATCGGACAGGTTCCCCTGATGCTGCGCCCACTGGAACTTCAGGTCCCACTGCAGAGCCCGCATATGCCATCTGGCATGATCGATCAGCAGGATGCAGGAGGCCATGAGGCCCAGCAGCCTCAGGGTCATCCGTACCGAAACCCAGGATAGAGGCTGAAAGATTGGAATCATAGCCTGAATATCCTGGACTCGCCGTTTGGGAGGATGGGCCCGAAATTGCGTTGTGTCCAGAACCGCTCCGATGAAAAGGAGCTGTGGAGAAGGAACCAGGTGCGACTTCGGCACATTGATGGAGAACCCCAGCGAGTGCAGGAGTCCGGCCGTAGTCTGGAGGTGGGAGACGACTGCCTGGGACGAGCCCGCCTTCAGCAGCCAGTCGTCGAGGTAGGGGAAGACTGGAACCCCTGACCAGCGCAGATGAGCTGCGACCACCGCCATCACCTTCGTGAACACCCGAGGGGCGCTGGTAAGGCCAAAGGGAAGCACGGTGAACTGAAAGTGCTCGAGGCCTACCGTGAACCGCAGGTAACGCCGGTGGGCCGGCAGGACGGGGATGTGAAAATATGCGTTCTGCAAGTCCAACGCTACCATCCAGTCTCCAGGGTCGAGGGCAGTCAAGACCTGAGCTAGGGTGAGCATCTTGAACTTCTCCTTCCGGAGGAAGCGATTGACGTTCCGGAGGTCCAAGATAGGACGCATGTCCTCCTTGTCCTTTTTGGGCAAAAGAAAGTAGTGGGAATAACAACCACGCCCTACTTCTGGGGTCGGAACGCGCTCGATGGCCCCCTTGGCCAAGAGGGCCGCAACTTCCTGACGAAGAAGTACCAAATGGTCCCCCGACATGCGGTGGTGCTGAGGTGGCATGAATGAATGAATGAACACTTATAAAGCGCGTGGTTACCCAGGGGCATCCCAGCGCTAAGACGTCCAGTAGGCTACGAGAAAAGTAAGCTATAAAAAAAAAAATTATGAAAAAGAAAAGTTTTCAGAAGTTTTCTGAACTTAAAATGTTCAGATTCGAAACCTATGTGTAGAGGCAGGTCATTCCAGAGTCTAGATGCATTATATGTGAATAGTCGACCTCCACTACGTGCACGTTTAATCTTCGGTACACAGATTAATCCTTTTTTCCCCGATCTAAGGGCTCTGTTAGGTACATAAGGTTTACTCCAGGGACGGATCAAAAGAGGGCCTTTTCCAAAAAAGGATTTATGGGTGATGCACAGAGCCTTAAATTGCACTCTTTCCTGGACGGGCAACCAATGCAGGGTAGCAAGAACAGGCCTTGCAGAGGAGCGTTTGGGTATATTCAGGAGTATCCGGGCCGCACAGTTCTGTACTGTTTGCAATCTTTTAATAGTGGCCTGAGGAGCTCCCAAATATAGGGCATTGGCATAGTCCAGCCGTGAGAGAACTAAGGCCTGCACCAACAGTCGTCTCGCCAAAGGCGGAAGCAAGGGAAGTAACTTTCTAAACCTTCTTAAAAGACCAAAGCAACTCGCCGCCACTATGCGTGATTGCTCTCTAAAATCGAGATTGCAGTCAATCCATACTCCTAGACTCTTTACTTGTTTTTTAGGAGCAGGAGGGGAACCAAGGCATTTGGGCCACAGGTGATCCACATTTAGGGGAGCAGACTTCCCCAGAAGCAGCAGTTCAGTCTTAGATCCGTTAAGTTTAAGAAAAGAATTGCTCATCCAATTAAAAACCTTTTGAAGACAAGTAGATAGATCAGGGTCTGGTTGGTTGGCTTGCTTCAAAGAGAATTAGTTGTGTATCGTCGGCATACGTAATTATCTGTACCCCAAATGGGAGTACTAATTCAGCCAACGAACTCATGTACACGTTGAACATCGTGGGGCTTAGGGAAGATCCTTGCGGAACCCCACAGGTCAAAGGAATGGATTTTGAAGAGCATTCCCCTTCGAAAACCGAATAAACCCTGTCAAGAAGGAAAGACTGTAACCACTTTAGTGCCAACCCAGTCACTCCAGCGTCTCTCAGTCTTCGTATCAAAAGTTGGTGATTGACAGTATCAAAGGCCGCGCTGAGGTCCAACAGGATAAGCGCAGCGCAGCCTCCGTTGTCAAGGGTCTTCCTAATTTCTTCCACTGCAACCAATATAGCCGTCTCAGTACCATGTTGGGGTCTGAAACCAGTTTGCGTGGGATGTAAACGATTGTTGTCTTCCAAAAAAACTGATAAGATTGAATTAATATATTTTTCAGTAAGTTTACTGACCCCTGGCAGTAGAGAGATTGGACGATAATTTCCCCAATTCTCTGGGTCAAGGTTCGGTTTTTTCAGGAGCGCTTTCACCCGGGCATGTTTCCATTGCGGTGGCACAATCCCGGTTCTAAGTGAAGAGTTGATACACTCAAGTATAACCGGTGATACCACCTCCACAATTTTGTGAAGAATGGTGGGGGGGGGCAACATATAGGGGGAAACCCGATTTAAGTTCTTTAAGCAATCTATGCAGGGTGTTAAGATCCAGAGAATGGAGTTCCTCCAACAAAAGAGGGTCGTCAGGAGAATTTATATCACTTGATCCACACACTTGTGGAACAATCATATGAGGGAAAGAATTATAGATGGTTTGTATCTTTTCCGGCATGGCTGGAGGGGTAGTCTCGAAGGGGAGGGAGTAGCCCCTTCGGACAATGTCCAAAACCCACCTGTCCGATGTGATGGTGCGCCAGTGGGGAAGGTGATGGCGAACCCTGCCCCCCACTGGCGTGCTGTGGACCGGAAAGGACGGACTAGGAGGGTTTGGAGGCCGCGGAGTTGGTGGCCTGACCCGCTCGCTGGTTACCCGACCCGCCTCGGCGGGAGCCACGTCCTCGGCCGCGCGAAGGCGTCTGCTGCGCGGGCCGGTGGCTGGGCAGTGGACGTGACTGGGCACCTCTTCCGTGCCCACGAAAGGGGCGAAAAGCAGACTGCTGCGGAGGGCGCGAGGCCCAAGGACTTGGCCGTAGCCCGCGAGTCCTTAAAGCGCTCCAGCGCGCTGTCTGCCTTATTGCCAAAAAGGCGGATACCATCAAAGGGCATGTCCATAAGGGTGTTTTGGACATCGACCGAGAAACCAGTGGTCCTCAGCCAGGCGTGACGGCGCAGCGCCACTGTCGTAGCAAGCGATCTGCCTAGCGAGTCAGCGGTGTCTAGGCCACATCCGATCGTGAACTTCGCTGCGTCCCTCCCTTCTGCAATAGCGCGGGAGAGAAGTGTCTGGACCTCCTCAGGACACTGGGGCAGCACTTGCACCACCGAATCCCACAGAGAGTGGGAGTAACGGCCCAAAAGGCAAGCGGTGTTCACGGACCGCAAGCCAGCACTGGAGGAAGAAAAAGCTTCTTCCCAAATTGGTCCAGTTTTTTGGATTCCTTATCCGGCGGAGCCGTAGGGAAGGCGCTCTGAGAGGCAGAGGCTTGGACAACCAAGCTCTTGGGGGTGGGGTGTTGGGAGAGGAACAGAGGGTCGCCCGGGGCCGGGCGATGGCGTCGGGCTACGTTCCTGTCCACAGGAGCCCCTGTGGTGGGCCTGGACCAGGTGCCCAAAAGAACGTCCGAAAGTGCGCCGTTGAACGGCAGCAGTGGCTCCGAAGAGGTAGCCGCCGGCTGAAGCACTTCCGTCCGGAGGTTAGTCCTGACAGCCACCGTAGGGAGCTCGAGGCGCAAGGCCGCAGCCGCCCTAGGCAACACCGTTGCATAATTTGCTCCCTCCTCCGTAGCCATGGAAGGAGGAGACAGCATGCCAAGGTCCGGAGAGGTGTCCAGACCACTGGCATCCCCTAGTTCCTCAGCCCAGTCCTGATAAGGCTCACACAGAGCTGTGAGAGGGTCTTCCGACCCCTCCCAGTCCTCCCCGTCCTCCAACACAGGTGAAAAGTAAGGAGGAGGGACATGAGGGAAAAAGGGACCCATCGGCGTCGAGCAACGTCGATCCGGCTCCATGTCCAGTGCCGGGGAGAACCTGGGGACGGCGCCGTCCGGGGCCTCGGACGGCGCCGGGAACGGTACCGGTGAGGTGGACGCCGGTGGAGGTGTTATTAGGTCAACCGGCGTCGACCGGGATCCAGGCCTGGATCCAAGGGGGTCCTGCGGCGCCGGGGCCGGAGCCGCCGGAGACACCGGGGCCGGAGCCGCCGGTGGTGCCGAGGGAGGACTCCCACTGGGGCCCGCGGGGCCCGTAGGCGCACCGGGGAAACCCTTAGGCCCGAAGAGGCAGGCCATGGCCGACAGGAACTCCTGTATCTCGGCCGGAGTCGACGTCGGACCCGGAGGAGGCGGGTAGGCCGGCGTCGGCTGCGCGGGCACCCCCGGAGCCGCGGGGGCGGCACCGTCTGGACCCTCGGCCGGGTCGTGAGACCGGCGAGGGGAGGTCTTAGAGCGACGCTTCTTAGACCTCTTGTGCTTCGCCTTACCTGAGGACGAAGACTTTGACCCCCGACGAATGACGATGGCTCCGCGACCGGCCCCTCGACCTCTCACGGGACCGGGACCTCGAACGGTGCGGAGCAGAGTGCCGGGCCTCGAGGAGCTTTCGAGACCGCTCTCGCAAAGCCTTCGGGGCGAGGGACCGACACTCGGGACACGACTGGGTGTCGTGGCCGCGCCCCAGGCAGAAGAGACACTCACGGTGCGGATCCGTAATCGACATGCGATTACAGACTCCGCATGGCTTGAAGCCGGGCATCCCTACTGACACCTTTGGAGTCGAAACGACTCGAAAAACTTGGACAAAAAGTCACAAAAAATACTCAGTCAAAAAATGACTGGGGCACTGCTCAATCCGGATCTGCGCTTACTGGCGCGGAAAAAGAAAGAACTGACGCCAGCGCGCATGGGCGGCGTCTAAGTACTAGCCGCGACGTCATCCCGGCGATCACGACGCCGACGGACGCGGAGCCGCACGACGCCGCCTACCGACGCGCAGGGGTACTGCTACGCAAAACTTTCCGGATCCAGCCTGATGCCTGGGGATATTCTACGGTAAGGAATCTGTCACTAACGTGTCTCTTTCAGATGGGGACCCATAATTGATAAACAGATGGTCAGATTGTCTGATATCCTTTGTTTTGTCTAAGTAGAACTTAAGGACTCTCTTAAGATCTAACGAGTGTAACACCCTTTCTTGTTGTGTGGAAGGGTTGGGAAAAAATGTTGGAATAGAAATGGTCTGATTGATATGGAAATCAGAGATGACCTTTGGTAGAAAACTGGGATGTGTTCTCATGACCACCCTGTTTGCAGGAAAAACTAGATAAGGTTCTTTAGGTCATAGATCCTGAATTTCGCTGACTCTGCGAGCTGAAATAGAAACTAGGAAAGAGGTCTTCCAAGTAAGGTGTTATAAGGAAGCTTTGTGTATGGGTTTGAAAGGAGGACCCATTAGCTTTAAACCACATTGAGCTCCCATGGAGGAGAAGGTGACCTTACAGGGTGGATAGACCTTTTTCAATCCTTCTAGGAAGTCCTTTGATTACAGGTATTTGAAAAAAGGAAACCTCTATGGGAGACTTTCTGTAGGCTATAATGGCCGCAAGGTGTGCCTATATAGATGAAAACTGCAAGGCCAGACTTCGCTAGGTGCAACAGATAGGGTAAGATTAAATTTTCTTGGCCAAGGATCGGATGATGATCATTATGGGCACACCATAAATAGAAGCGCTTCCATTTGAAAGCGTATTATTTCCTGGTAGAAGGTCTTTTAGACTCTTTCAAGATGTACATACAGTCGTGTTAGAGGCCTAAGCGTCCATATTGCAGGAATTCAGGAGCCATGCTGTCAAGCTCAAAGAGGGAAGACTGGGGTGGAAAATCTTCCCTCTTAGCTTGTAGAGGATATCCGATCTGCATGGCAGCCTCCTGTGTGGTCCTCCGGACAGGTGGAGGAGGTCCGGGTACCACCACTGGCAAGACCATTTCGGGGCGACCAGGATCATCTTGGTCCTGGCTCTGAAGAATTTGTTGATGACCATCGGAATCAGGGTAATGGGAGGGAACGCGTATAGAAAGGTCCCGGACCAGTTGATCAAAAGGGCATTCCCTTTCGAACCTGGTCGGGAGAACCTGGATGCGAAGTCACAGCTTTTTTTGTTTAGTCTACAAACAGGTGTATTGGCGGCACTCCCCATTCTTGGAAGATGTCTTGTGTGACTTCTTCGTTTAGTATCCAGTCATGAGCTTTGGCGAAGTCGCGACTGAGAAAGTCTGCCTGAATGTTCAGCGTGCCTGCCAGTTGAACGGCTGAGATTGTCAGGTCTCTGGCAAGTAGCCACTTCCATATGGCTTGCGCCTCCAGAGACAGGGGACATGACGGGGTTCCTCCTTGCTTGTTCAAATAGTGCATTGTGGTCGTATTGTCTGTCTGTATCAGGAGGAAGCGTGCCTGTATGGACAGATAAAAAGACTTGAGTGCAAGATGGACTGCCCTCAGTTCCAACATGTTGATGTGGTATAGTTTCTCCTTGTCGGACCACAGACCTTGGACTTGTAGAGAACCCATGTGGGGTCCCCAACCCTGGAGACAAGCGTCCATAATGAGCTTCTGTGTTGGAAGTTTCTGGTGAAAAGGAACTCCTATTGTGCGATGATGACTTTTCATCCACCACTGGATTGATTCCTTGGCCATCTGTGAGGGAACCACTCCGTCTTCCCAGAGGCTCTCTCTTCCCAGAGGTCTGAAAACTGTTTGCTGGAACGGTCTCTTGTGTAGCCTGGCATTGGGAACAATGTAGATGCAAGATGCCATCGGACCCAGGAGAGAGGCTACTTGCCTGTCCGATCTATAAGGGGTGTGGAGGAGAGTGAGACCTTTCTTGTTGAATGAGGATAACCTCTCCTCCAAAGGATACACTCTTGAGTCTCTTGTATCCAGGGTCGCTCCCAAGTAATGAATGGTTTGAGTAGGAATTAGTATAGATTTCTTGAAATTGACTTGTAAGTCCAGATGTTACAGAGTTTGGATGCAGATCTGAAAATGATCTTGAGTTAGGAGCGGAAAGGCACTTTTGATTAGCCAGTCGTCTAAGTATGAGTAGATGAAGATTTTTCTCCTCCACAGGTATGCAGCGACCACAGCCATGCACTTGGAGAACATGGGAGGTGCTGACTTGAGCCCGAAGGGTAGGACCTTGTACTGGTAGTGCTTGGATGCTAGTTTGAAACGCAGGAACTTCTGGTGTTTCTTGATGGGAATGTGGAAGTAGGCACCTTGAAAATCGATTGCGCCCATCAAGTCCACCTGTGAAGCTGGGAATAGATCTGGCGGAGAAAAAGCATCCAGAACTTTTCCTTGCGGATGAACGTGTTCAAAAGTAGTAAGTCTAGAATGGGTCTGTACTCCCAATTCGGACCTTTTTTCTGAACCAGAAAATAGCGTAGGTAAATTCCTAGCCTTTGTTGGGAGTCTGGAACTTCCTTGGTGGCTTCTTTTTGGAGCAGCGTGTTGACTTCGTTTTGTAGCAAGACTGACAGCCAGACGCTTTCCTCAGTGGAATGGCAGAAGGACTGGAACCTGATTGAGTAACCATTTTGCACAATATTCATGACCCACTTGTCGTTTGGAATCTTGCGCCACTCGTTCAGGTGTGTGACAATACTTGCCCCCACGAGAGTGGGACACGGAGAAGGGGGAAGCAAGCGCTCATTGCTTAGCTGCCATTTTGAGGTTGAGGCCGATGGACGGGGGGCCCCCATTCCTCAAGCGGGGATGGTAATGCGACCTTTCTTTGTGTTGTTGCCGAGTTGCCCAAATGAGGGGATTGAAATCTCTGCTGGTAGGAGCGACGGTCATAGGGGCGGAACCTGTGGTGGAATTCTTTGTGATTCTCAAGTCCCATGGCTTTGTAGGTTATCCAGGCTTGCCTTAATTTTCACCATCTAATCATCTGCATGTCTGCCGAATAATGAGTTGCCAGCGAATGGCTAATTGAGTATATGGTGTTGGGCCTCAGGTTTAAGACCTGTAAGGCGTAACCAGAAAGAGCGTTGTGTGCGGAGGCCATGAGAATATCCATGGGCTACGAGATCAGAGGCATCAGCAGCTGCACTAATCACTTGATTTGCCACCAGACCACCCTCTTGAAGAATCTCCTGGAAATCTAGCCTGTCCTTTTTAGGCAACTTGTCAGTGAATCTGGATATTGAGTCCCAGAGAGATATGTCGTATCTCCACAACAAGGCGGAGGCGCTGACCACTTTCATAAAAGATGAGGCAGTGTTGCACATCTTTTTACCCAGAGAGTCCATTTGCTTGCCATCTTTATCCAGAGGCACTGTAGAAGATGCCCCTGGATGTTTGTTTCTGGCAGCAGCAACAATTACAGAGTACGGTGGTGGATCCGACCTGAGGAAAAGAAGGTCTTGGTAAGATGCCATGTACTTTTTCAGGAAACTTGATGGTGCAGCACCTACAGACGATGGAGTGAGAAATGTGTGCAATGCTGGTTCTAACATGCCTGAAAGGAGGGGCAATAGAGGTCTGGATCTGCTCTGTGATGAGTTTCAAATATCAATCATGCAGATGTGATCGGTGCAGGTAATTCAAAATTTAGTTTTGTTGGCCCTCTGATTAAAACATCATTGAATGTGATGAGGTCATCCACAGGTGAAATCCTTGCCGGAGGAGAATCTGATAACATTGATGAGTAATCTCTCACTGATGAACAAGAAGTGGTGGAGGACCTTAAAGGAAACCAGCGTCTGTCTCTAGAAAAATGAGATAGTCCAGATCTTGACTATGCACTTCTCTGGTGGGGTCCTATACCTTGATCTGTGCATTTGTGGGGCCTTGATGGTGATTTTTTTCCTCCATGTGGATTGATATCTTTGTGGAAATCCTGCTGGAGGCAATGATGATAGAGCCTCAGGAGAAAAAGTACAAGGAGGAGTACTTTCGGAGGGGTTGTATGATTTGAGCCCCTGGATTAAGGGTACGTCTGGGAATAGTCTGAAGTTGGACTCGGAGGTTAAACATGCAATGTTTCACACTCTGCAACCAACATGGAGAGAGTTTGATGGCCTGTGTAGGAGATTTCTCTGGGGCCGGAGATGGATGGTGAAGAGTGCAAGATGCTGACGTCTGAAGAGGAGGATGGGCTTCTCGGCGGCGATATCCTTGCTCTTGACATTGAGGGGTGTCTTGACGTCATCTCTGGTGCCAGTCTCTACGTCGACAGGTGGGCAGTCAGTGAATGCCTCAACGTCGACCCTGGCGACTTCAATATTTGCTTTGAAGTCGATATGGCTTCAACGTCAGTGAACGTGGCCTCGTCGACTTTCTCTGGGTTGGCGGGGCTGTCGGCGATCCCTTCGGCGGCGATACCTCAGTCGTCAGACGCTTTGACGTCTATGGATATCTTGCAGGCCCTTTCAACGTCGACAGCAAGCACACAGGGATCTGCCAAGACGGTGATCATCTACCTGTTGATGGCCAGGGAGAGCGGCGCTTCTGATCTCCCTCAGAGTGCAGGCTTCTCACGAGAGGAGGGCGTTTTGGAAGGGGTGAGGGAACCCCCTTTCTGACCCTCCATTTCAGTAATAGCATGTGTCTGGTAGATGAGATACAGGTAAACATGCTATACACAGAGTGTGGGTCAGATTTTGCCATCTTTTTGCCACACGAAGGTCACTTGTTGAAAAGGGATGGCATTTTGTGACTGAGAAAAAATTATTTTCAGTCAGAAAAAGGTCAAAAGCACACAGGGTAGCTAAAACCACAGAGTGAAGACAAATTCTGTAACATTTGAAGATACAATTCTGACAAAAATGTCAAAAGCTGAAGAGCTCAGTGCTCCAGGATCCTCACTGAAGGAGCAGGAAAAAAAGAACTGACCTGTCACTTGTGGGGCATGATGGGATTCAGGAGGTCTTGGAGGTCTTAAAGGCAGGGTGCCAGTTTTCTCTGTTGTGGTTTTCAAGGCAGCCTATTGGCTAACAATGCATTTCATTCCCTTGCCTTTTTAACTTTCCAAATAAAGAATATGTTTACACTTTACAAGTTTTCATCTTTCTGTGTTGCAGAAATGTTGAATGTGTGTTAATTATTTCAAATGAAAAAGTCTATGTAAATTGGGCATTTTTTAGCCTCCATTTCTTTAGGCTGCATATATATATATATATATATATATATATATATATATATATATATATATTTACACTGACTCACAGCACAGAATAAGCAAATAAGGAATTAAATTATACAAAAATAAGGTGTCTAAGGTAAAGAGAAAAATAAAAGGGAAAAGAGAAAGGAAAATGCTACTTACCAGTATGCATCTGTTCTTGGCATGTAGAGCTGCAGATTTGTATACTTTTGCATAGATCGCCATCTGGTGTTGGGCTCGGATGTTTGCACTTTGTTTTTGTCTTGGAAGAAGTCTTTGTAGTCACGAGGCAGGTGACTCCTCCTTAGGTCGAAGGTGCGCATGGGCATCGGCTCCATTCCCAGATTGTTTTTGCCATGCAGGGTTACGATGGAGTAGTGAGAAGTAGAAAGATGTCCATGTGTAATGTATCTAATTAAGAGAATACTGGAACAGATAGAGGTATCCGGGGAGGCGGGTGGGCATATACAAATCTGCAGCTCTACATGCCAAGAACAGATGCATACTGGTAAGTAGCATTTTCCGTTCGAGGCATATGAGCTGCAGATTGTATACTTTTGCATAGACTATACAGCAGTTACCTCCTTAGCGGTGGCTACCTGCATCTGTTGCAGTAGTTTGAAATAGTGTCTTTAATACAGCCTGGCCCATACTAGCTTGTTGTTTTGCCTGCACATCTACACAATAGTGTTTTGTGAAGGTGTGTGGTGTAGCCCAAGTTGCTGCTTTGCATATGTCATCTAGGGGAATGTTCCCTAAGAATGCCATAGAAGCCCCTAGTTTGCGCGTAGAATGAGCTCTAGGGGGGAATGGTTAATGTGCGTTTGGCTTTGATGTAGCATATTTGTATGCATTTAACAATCCACCTTGCAATCCCTGCTTTGGATATGGGATTACCCTTATGAGGTGGGGAGAAAGCCACAAAGAGTTGTTTGGTTTTCCTAAATGATTTTGTTCTCTCAATGTAGTAGAGTATTGCTCTTTTAACATCTAAGGTGTGTAGAGCTCGTTCTGCCACTGAGTCTGGTTGAGGGAAAAACACTGGAAGTTCAACAGACTGGTTGAGATGGAAGGCAGATACTACTTTGGGTAAAAAGTTTGGGTTAGTCCTAAGAACCAGTTTGTTATGATGGATTTGTAAAAATGGTTCTTGTATGGTTAATGCCTGGAGTTCACTAACTCTTCTGAGAGATGTGATAGCGATTAAAAAGGCCACTTTCCAAGTGAGGAACTGTAGTTCGCATCTGTGGATAGGCTCAAAAGGGGGACCCATGAGTCTGGTAAGCACAACGTTTAGGTTCCACACCGGAGAGGGTGGAACTCTTGGTGGAATTATTCTTTTAAGTCCTTTCATAAAAGCTTTGATAGCGGGAACTCGAAACAAAGACAAGTGTTGTCTGTTTTGTAGATAGGCTGCTATAGCAGCTAGATGTAGCCTAATAGATGTATATGCTAGGTTACATTGTTGTAGATGCAAGAGGTAACAGATGATGTTCTGAATGGAAGCATCTAGTGGGTTGATTTTGTTGTGTGTACAATAAATGACAAATCGTTTCCATTTTGCTGCATAGCATGCCCTGGTGGTAGGACGTCTAGCCTCTTTAATAACGTTCATACAGTCTGGCGGGAGGTTAAGGTAGCCAAACTCTAAGATCTCAGGTGCCAGATCGCAAGGTTGAGTTGATTGGGATCTGGATGTCTTATCTCTCCATGGTTCTGAGTGAGAAGCCTGGGTGAGAGGCGTAGTTTTTGATGAGGAACTACTGATAGTTCCAATAGGGTTGTGAACCATGGTTGTCTTGCCCATGTTGGAGCAATGAGGATCATTGTGAGGGAATGCTGTTTGAGTTTCCGAACCACTAACGGAATGAGTGGGCGAGGCGGAAAAGCGTTACCAAATTTGCCTGACCAGTTCATCCATAGCGCATTGCCTTTGGACAATGGGTGTGGATACCTGGACGCGAAGTTTGGGCATTTTGCGTTTTGATGTGTGGCAAACAGATCTATTTCTGGGTGTCCCCACATATGAAAGAATGGAAGAAGAACTTGAGGATGAAGTTCCCATTCGTGGATCTGTTGTGTTTGACGGCTGAGCAGATCTGCGATCTGATTGTGTACTCCTGGGAGGTGTTCTGCAAGGAGATATATCTTTTGCGGAATGGCCCATCTTCATATGCTTTGAGCTAGGTGTGACAGCTGTAGGGAGTGTGTTCCCCCTTGCTTCTGTATGTAATACATGGCTGTCATGTTGTCTGTACGGACCAGGACAGCTTTCCCTAGGAGGTGTAGTTGAAACTATTTCAACGCTAGGAAGATTGCTAATAATTCCAGGTAGTTGATGTGGAATTGTCTCTGGGGGTTCCAGAGACCCTGAATGGTATGGGTTTGGAGATGAGCTCCCCAGCCGGTGAGCGATGCGTCTGTTGTTAGCACTGCCTGTGGGACCGGGTCGATGAACGACCGCCCTTTGGAAAGGTTTTGAGTGTTCCACCACTGCAGAGAGCGATGGGTGCGGTCGTCTACCAACACCATATCTGTCAGCTGACCTTGAGCCTGGTTCCACTGACGTGCCAAACACTCCTGTAAGGGACGCATCTGGAGTCTTGCATAAGGGACGAGGAGAATGCAAGAGGCCATCATCCCTATTAATTGCATGAACACTCGCGCTGGTAGGGAGTGTTGAGGCTGAAATCTTTGGACTAGAGCGTTGATAGTGCTTATCCTGACTGTATTGGGATATGCTAGAGCTTTGGAAGTGTTTATTGCAGCCCCTAAGTATTGTTGTATGCTGGACGGTTGGAGATGGGATTTGTCGAGGTTTACTGTGAAATCCAAACTGTGAAGTAGCTGAATTGTGCTGTGTGTATGTTGGACACAGCTGTTGTGTGATTTCGCTTTTATGAGCCAGTCGTCCAGATAAGGGAAGACATGAATGTGCTGTCTTCTTAAATGGGCTGCCACCACTGCGAGGCATTTGGCAAAGACTCTGGGTGCTGTGGTGACTCCGAATGGGAGAACTTTGAATTGGTAGTGTTGACGATCTACCACGAACCTGAGATATTTCCTGTGAGCGGGATGAATGGGAATATGGAAGTAGGCGTCCTTTAGATCTAGAGTTGAGAGAAAGTCGCCTTGCTGAAGTAGTGGAAGCACCTGTTGGAGAGTGACCATGTGGAAGTGGTCTGATTGGATGTAAAAGTTTAGTGGTCTGAGGTCTAGTATAGGCCTGAGAGAGCCGTCCTTTTTTGGAATTAGAAAATAGAGGGAGTAGACTCCTGTGCCTTGATGAGGCACGGGAACTGGCTCTATTGCATGTTTTTGTAATAGTGCAAGAACCTCTTGTTTGAGAAGCGTTAAGTGTTCTGATGACATTGGACGCTGTCTGGGAAGAATGTTTGGAGGGGTAGAAGTGAGTTCCAGGCAATAACCATACTGGATAATTTGTCTTACCCACTTGTCTGTTGTGATGGAATTCCAGACAGGCAGGAACTGTGAGAGACGTCCCCCGACAGGAGTGGGATGATCGGGGGGAAGCGCAGGAAAGTCATTGCTTGGTATTAGGGGAGCTGCGGGTGTTATTACCCCTGCCTCTGCCCTTGTTGTTGTTACCCCTGTAACCTCCCCTAGAGTATCCTTTGGAAAAGGAGCTCTGATTGGGGCTTTTGTAGGATGAGGATGGGTGTTCTGGTGTATTTGTTTTTGAGCCTGCTCTGTAAAAGGAGCGTCGAAAGGAGCCTCTAGTAGAAGAGGACTGCAAGGCTCCCATAGACTTAGTGGTCTCTGTGTCCTTTTTGATCTTTTCTAAAGATGTGTCCACTGCAGGGCCAAAGAGGTGCTCGTGGTCAAAGGGCTGATTAAGGATACTGGTCTGCACTTCTTGTTTAAAGCCAGATATCCTGAGCCAGGCATGTCTGCGTAGTAAAACACTAGTATTTACTGCGCGGGACGCGGTGTCTGCTGCTTCTAGCGCACACTTGATGGATGTGTTTGTGATTAGTTTGCCTTCCTGTATGAGGTCATTGGCCTTGTCCTTGTATTGTTGAGGTAGGTGTTGAATGAGATTTTCCAGCTCATCATAGTGAGCCCAGTCGTATCTTGCCAAGAGGGCTTGTGTGTTGGCTATTTTCCAATAGTTTGCAGCTTGAGACGCCATACGTCTGCCTGATGCGTCTAATAATTTAGACTCCTTGTCAGGAGGTGGGGTGTCACCTGACCCCTGAGAATTTGCCCTTTTACGTGCATTAGCTACAACCAGGGAATCTAAAGGGAGTTGACCCTTAATGTATATGGGGTCACTGGGAGCTGCTTTGTATTTTTTATCTATTCTGGGGTTAAGAACCCTAGCCCTAACCGGGTCTTTAAACACTTCTGGAGCATGTTTAAGTAGACCTTTCAGCATTGGTAGGACATGTGACGATTTTTGTGGTTGATCAAAGGTCTCTAAGAGAAAATCCTCCTCTACAGGGTCTGAGTGTAAATTTACCCTGTGGTATGTTGCGGCTCTATTAGTTGTGCAAAACCTACATTGTCTGGTGGGGATGGTTTTGAGGGATAAAGATCCGGGTCGTTGTGTAAATCAGGATCGGTATTATAGTCATGCCATGGATCTGGATCCTGTGGTGGATCATCAGTATCATCAATATCTAATGGGACTATATTGTCATCCCCTTGCCCATCCCCATGTCCATCATCACTATCCTCTGGTTGTGGTAGTGGGAAAGTGTGTTCTAGAGAGTGTACTGGAGAAATCAGTAAATTCGGGTTAATGGGTGGAGGAGGAGGTGAAGGAGGTGGTGAAGTATTAGTGCCCATGTGTATCTTCTTTGGAGGAACCGGTGAATATTGCAAATGTTCTGGTTTCCTCTTTGTAGGTGGTGTGGTAACCATATGACCAGTCTTTGTGTGTATACGGATGGTTGTCTGTTTTGGATCTGGGACAAAAAGTTCTTCGGTGACGAAGCTTTTTCTTTAGAAACAGTCTTTGGCTGTTTAGGAACAGTGTCCGGTTTAGAAGCTTTTTCCAGCTCCGAACCCTTCGGTGGGGATTGTTTCGGGTCCGGAGGTTTTTGTTTCGGAGGTTTAACTGTGGAAGATTTTTCCTTCGATGGTTTCGGCGCCGAGGTCTTCGGTGTCGAAGTCTTATCTGGTTGCTTCGGTGCCGAAGGGTCCTTTAGCTGTTTCGGTGCCGAATGTTTTTCCGGTGCCGACGGAGGAGGGCGCGGCATCTCGGAGGGCTTAGTTTTCGGTGCCGAGGGTGTTTTTTCGGGACCGAGTGGCTGGCTCGAGTCAGAGCCGGAAGGCTTGTCTTTGTCTTTTGTAGCCGGGCCCGAGGGCGGGGCGCCGAAATTTTTGTTCGGTGTGGACCTGGGCCCTGAGGCGAAGGTGTTACCGGAGCCTTTGGTATGGGCTTGGGTAGGGCAGGGGTCTCGGTACTCACGGTCCGCTGAGCTGGGGTGACTTCGTCTTCGGAGTCATCTGCTTCGGAGACCGAGACCTGTTCCTCCTGTTCTTGCGGAAGGCTGTCGGGGCCTGGATGGAAGATGTCCGGAATGGAACCGGTTCCTCGGGACATCTCGTGGCGTCGAGCCCAACAATCACGAATGGTCTTCTTGGACTTGAACGATAGACAAGCCTCACAGTTGTCCTCTCAGTGTTCTGGAGAGAGGCACAGATTACAAACTGAGTGTAGGTCCGAGTGTGGGAATTTAGCACCACACTGTGGACATTTCTTGAAGGGAGTCCGTTCCATAGACTTCCGTCGTTACCGGCGCAGGCAGGCCCAACGGCCCGCGAAGTTTTCTTCGAGTGTCGAGGGTGCGCGTCGAAAGGAACGCGATCGAGACAATACCGTAGAGTAATAGTGATTGCGCATCGCAGGGGGTGGGGGGGGTGGGGGAGGGATTTGATAACGACACAGACCCGGAGCGCAGCAAGTCACATCCGAACCCAATGGCGGAAAAAAACAATCTGGGGATGGAGCCGATGCCCATGCGCACTATCGACCTAAGGAGGAGTCACCTGCCTCGTGACTACAAAGACTTCTTCCAAGACAAAAACAAAGTGCAAACATCCGAGCCCAACACCAGATGGCGATCTATGCAAAAGTATACAATCTGCAGTTCATATGCCTCGAACAGACTGAATTTAAGAAAGGTGCATAAGTATATTCACTATGTCTATGATGCCTTAAGAACTATATGTCATTGTATATATGAGGCAAGAGCAATGGCGTCCATTGTGTGTGAACAAGGCTGGAATGGCTGCCGAAACGTGTTAAACCGTAGTTTGAATAAACTGTGTGGAGAAACAATCCTCGTGATGTCAGTACCTGTTTTTAGGAGAAACTGGTGGTCGAAGCTGTATGGAGCCGATTACTGCAGGACTCGGCTGAACTGACACGCCCTCGTTCAGGTGCATCGCGGATTCCAGCAGAGACTTGGCGTGAATGTAACACATACCGCGAGGCCCCCCACTGAGCCAAAGAAGATTAACACGAACACTAACAGCAGAAAGGAGCGCGGCGAACTGCTACTGGAGTGTCAGAGGGAGCCTGTGAAGCAGGTAAGCGGCTCCCAGAGCTGTGTGAGGAAATTGTGGCATAGGGGAGAGGTTGCTGTGAATGATCACAGCGCGACGGGGATCGCACAGAGACTCGCTTAAAGAAAACAAGCTTGCATGCCACTATGGCATCGAACTGGCTAAAAGAGAGAGAGGAAGCAGCTGAGGCTATATTCGATGACAACAGAGTGGCCACTACAGATCAAGCGCATAGTGTAGAAAGCTGGGATTCTGTTGCAGCAACCCCTCAATTTTTTGCCAGATTTCTGATGCACTTTGACTTGATGTGCCCTGGGTCCCTGCCAATAAGGTCCCCAGGGCCTGTGTTCTTTCCCAAAACTGTACCTTGTACCCCCAATTGGCATCTCTCTGGCCACATGTCAGTCCCTTGTAAAAGGTACCATGGGTACCAAGGGCACTGTGACCAGGGAAGGCCTCTAAGGGCTGCAGCACATATTGTACCACCCTTAGAGGTCCTGAACCTTAACACACACACTGCCATTGCAGGCTGCGTGTTTTGGTGCAGAGAAAAGTGAAGAATCGACATGGCACACATCCCTGTGTGACATGCCTACAACCCACTGCCTATGGCATAGGTCAGCCACCCCTCTAGCTGGGTGCACTATGCCACTGGTGAGGGTACAGGCGCATGAGCCCTGTAACCCTACAGTGTCTAAGGCCATTCTTAGACATTGTAAGTGCAGTAAAGCCATAAATAGTATATGGTCTGGGAGTTTGTCATTACGAACTCCACAGCACCATAATGGCTTTACTGGATTCTGGGAAGTTTGGTATCAAACTTCTCGGCATAATAAACCCACACTGATGCCAGTGTGTGCTTTATTATACAATGCACTCGGAGGGCATCTTAGAGAGGCCCCCTGAAAAACGATCAGCCTCTGGTGGGTTCCCTGACTGGTAAACACCAGCCTGCCACCACGAGACATGTTTCTCGACCGCTGGGGTTGGAGCCATCGCTCCCTGAGCCCAGAAACAAAGCCTTTCCTGGGCGGAGGTGTTCACACCTTCCCCAAGTCAGGAAGCGCCTTCTGTGGCAGGGAAGCTTCCAAAACATTGCCGCCTTTGTTACGCGACCCCCCGCCTCTCCTGCTATCAGGAGCAGGCCCCTTTCCCGTCTCCCCTCCTTTTCGGCGGGAAGACAGGTGGGAAAAATTAGCACAGCCCAGAGGTGTGCCCACCTCTGCCAACCCCATCCCTCAGGTGGGGGAGGTGAGGTGAAGCCCACTCTTCAGTGTCCGCCATCTTGCCGATGCGGATTAGGGATTGTGCCCACTCCCCCACGTGGGGTGAGCACTCCAAGGGTGTAGTCACCCTAAGGTCAGTAGCCCATTGACTACTGACCTCGAGACCCTTAAAACGCCCCCTAAATATAGTATTCAGGAGGCAGCCCTGAACCAAGAAGGGAGATTCCCGCAACGTACGAAGGACAAAAGAAGACGCCCAGCAGAGGAGACTGCAGCGAACAACTGACTTGGCCCCAGCCCTACCGGCCCGTCTGCAGTATCCAGAGATCCTGCACCTAAAGTCACCTTGTCTTGCAGCCAGCGACCTCCAGAACCCCTGGGAGGACTGACTGCCTTCAACAAAGACCGGATCTCCTGTGAACAGCAGCTCTGTTCAAAAGAAACTCCCAAGGCAGACTCTGAGCCTGCTGAGGACAAAGAAACCCGACGCCTGGAACCACCACTGCTCCCGACGCCAACGGCCCGAATCCGGGTGGCCCACCGGTCCCAGCGAGGTCCCCCAGCGCTCCAGAGCCAGAGTCCATCGTGGGTTGACCCCTCCAGGACTCTGATGTCGCCTGCAGCCTCTGCACAGAGACCACCCTCCCAACCGCGAGTGGCCCGGTAAGGTGAAATCCGACCTCAAAGGACACCCCTGCATCCAGCCGCCCTGCACCCTGGAGATGAGAACCCGAGGTGCACCTACGTCCAAGAGCCCTCCAACTTACCTGCCCAGCTGTTGGTTCCTCCCGCAAGTCTTCCTGGACCGAGCCTGCAGCCAAAATCCAAAACCGGCAACTCCCATTGAAAACAGGGAACCCCACGCCAAATCAGCACTCTGCACCCGGCCGCCCCTGTGCCGCTGTGGGTGCACCTTGTGTGCTAACTCGGATCCCCTTTTGCCCTGAGCTAAACCCCAGGAGCTTTGCTCCCACAACCTTGTGGCCTGCTCGTGAGCAGCCACCAACCGAATGCCCCCTATCCCCATTGGATAACATTGGGCCTCAGCACTCTGCACCCGGCCGCCCTAGTGCCGCTGAGGGTGCTTTTGAGAGTTCATCCTTGACCCTAGGGAAACCCTGGTTCTAACCCCAGAAACCCAACTCCCACAACCAAGTCCTTACATGTAAACCGATAACTTCATTTCCTCCCATAAGACTGCATTGACTGCTTTTCTTTGAAACTTCTTGTGTGTGGAGTTGGTTTGTATGAAAACTTGAAAAACTGAAAATATCCTAAAACTGTATTTCTTACCTTTTGTCTAGGAGATGACCCAGTGTGATATCTAGGCATATCACACTGGTTAGCAGAAGTAACTTAAAAAGTAATCCAATAAGTAACATGCACAGTAATCTGTAAAGTAACTGAAAAGTAATTTTGAACTGATGACTTACCTGTAAATCAACCAACTGCATTCGAACCTGCATTCAACTGTAATTCCCTGCATAAAATATTGCAAAGTATTATTTCACTTAGCTGCGTCAGGCTTGGCTTGGTTCTAGAAATAAAATAACTAAATATTTTTATACAAACAAATTGGTCAGAGTTCAGTCTTTGAGTGTGTGCCATCATTTCTTGCCTGAGTTTGTACAACAAATACTTAACACCACCCTCTGATAAAGCCTTACTGCTCGCCCACACTACCACAAATGGAGAGTAAGGTGCTATCTACGTTTACCTCTGCCTACCTTTGGGGTTCCACTGGACTGTGCACACTATATCTCATTTTGGTATAGTATATACAGAGCCAGCTTCCTACACATAGCCCATCGGCAAGCACCCCGCCTGAGATGGATCTCCAGGCGAAAATGCAGAGACTGGAGAAACTGAGTAAAAGCGAGAACTCCAAATGGTTGGAGTGCAAATCACTTGAGAAATATCTGGAAGGGGGCAGGGTACCGGGACGGTTACGGGTACTAATTGCTCCAACCTACGAGAGTCCGGACCCAGAGATGCTGCAGGAATGGGCCGCAAACTGTGTGGAATCGTCTCAAAATCTGAGAATTCTTGTGAAGTATGCCAAACAGGACAGAGAAAAAATATAGGAGGAAATACGAGTGCTTCAGTAGATGAGTCAGCATTCCAAACCAGAAGTAATACAGAAATTTGAAAAGGATTTGGAGAGTAAATTGACAAAATACGAACAAACAATCAAGGATCGTAAGACATTAAAGTTCACAAGGGACAGAATAGACTACCAAAGGGACAGATCTACACTTTAGCGCGCCGTTTTGATAATTTAAGCGGATGAAAACTCTGACAAAACAACTTACAATGCATCCAACCAAGGAAAACAGACACCAACGGAGACAAGCTCAGAATTTAGTTCTTCTGAGCTAGATATGGACAGGAAGATGGAATGGGGCTGTCTGCAGGTGGGAGAGACAATCGAGAACCACCAATAGTTAGTGAGGAGCTCAGTTTTTTACAGTTGGATTGCACACTGAATGCAAGATCACGCCCACAACAAAAAGGAAAGCTTACCAGAGGAGGAGTCATGGAAGAAGAAGAAGGCATCGAGCTCAGATCAGGAGCCAAAGCAAAGCAGACGAGACAGCGCAAACAGAAGGGAGGATTGATGCCCAAACTGTGGTCAATCTATCGAAGATGAAACTTTCAGAGGAAGAAGAGGGCATACTTTCACTGGGATTATCGTTTTGTACTCGAACCAATTTCAACTATGGACAGACACGCATTGATGTTTTCAAGTTCTCGAGAAAACTAAAAAAGTTATTTCACAATTAAGGCAAGAAGGAAGGTGGAACACGACCAAGGGGGGGTGACTCCAGACACCAATCTAGCCGTTACAGATAAGGAACTGTTGCTCGACTTGGAACAACTTGAAGGGGACAACGAAGGGAGAAATCTACTCCCCTCTACCAGGGAGACAGCGGATGCTTTAGGAATTGACATTTATGGAAGCATGGAGACTCCTTTCAAACCGAAATCAATTTTTCTCCCTATTCTCCCTAGGGACTCACTTGACATATATTCTGTATTGGTGAACAGTGATTTAAAATCATTATCAATAGCATAGAGTGAGAATTTCCAGGTTGGCAATAAGATGAAGGGGATGAAATATCAGCAAGTGATTGATAAGATCAAAAACAAACAAGCATTGGCATAGCCAATAGGTCTCGCCTTTGGGACCTTATAAGTATTTAGTTATGCAGCACAATATCCTTGGTGCAACAACATCAACTGTTGCATGGCTAAACACTTATAAGGTCCCAAAGGCGAGACCTATTGGCTATGCCAATGCTCGTTTTGTTGCTAGCTGTGCTCTCTGTGGTTCAGTTCACACCCAATCAAGAAAGCTATTCTTCTGTGTTAATCTAACAACACAGTCCTGGTGCTTACCATTGTAAACTGCTAAGGTTAAGAAATAAACTTTCCTACGGGGAGTCATCATGCAGTCGCTCCCTTCCCTGAAGCAGTTCTGTTGCTGAACGGGTAGGAGGAATGCGAGATGATATAAACACGGAAAACGTCACGCCGAATAATTTTAGCAGTAAGCCACAGTGCAGTATCAGAAAATGTATGCTACCTACCTGGAGAATCAAAGATCGGTTAAAACAGAATCCAAAAGTGGGCGGGGCTGTTTAGTTCAAATTCAACAGAAAGTTATGTATTTTTTCTTATATATAATTTTAGAAGGCGTGGCCTACTTGTTTGAGTTCAGAGAGAGGCTGCAGTGTAGAGCGAGGGAGAGGAGAAACAGCGTGGGGAAGGAACTGCAAGGGATGTGTGAGATTGTGGAAGAGAGAAGAAAGGTTGGAGAGACAGTGTGAGAGGGAGATAGGAATCAGTCTGGGAACAGAGCCATGATAAAAACCCATGTGAGAGACTTTGGAAGTGAGAGAAAGGGGCGGTGAGACAATGGAAGAGGGAGAAGAGAAACCGTGTGAGAAAATAACTGCGTGGGATGTGTGAGACGGTGGAAGATTGAGGAAAGGGTGGCTAGACAATAATAGAGAGAAAAGAGAAACTATGTGGGAAAGGAACTGCGAAGTGTGTGTTAGACGTTTGGAAGATAGAGGAAAGGGGGAGACTATATGAAACAAAGAAGCGACAGTGTGGGAAAAGAACTGCAAGGGATGTGTGAGACTGTGGAAGATAGAGGAAAGGTAGAGAGAGGGAGAGGAGAAACAGTGTGGGGAAGGAACTGTGAAGCGTGTGTGAGACTGGTACATGAAAGGTAGGAGAAAAAAGGAGGAAGAGAGAAAATGATGGGCGAGTGGACCAACAGAGAGTGGAAATAAAACTATGCCAATTAATGTGTGGAAGGGGGAGAAGGAGGAAATCAGGGCAAGGGCGAAGAGAAATTAGGGCGAGGAAAGAGCTCTGCCAATGGTTTGTGAGAGTAGAAAACAGATGGGCGAATAAACAATGAGAGAAGAAGAGCGGAAGCTCCGTGCGAAAGAACTCTGACAATGATGTGTGAGACCGGAAGAGAAGTGCGGAGAGACACAACGAGAAGGAGAGGGAAAGAAAGTGTTTATAAGTGGAACTCTGAAAATGGCGCGTGAGACCCTAGAAGGAAAAGAATGGTTGGAGAGACAAGTAGCGAAGGGGAAACGAAGGGCGGGAAGGATAAGTTACTTACCTGTAATCCTAGTTCTCTTCCAGGGGTATCCTCATCAAAGTCATAAGCACATGAATATTCCCGCCCATGCGCGGGACCCCGGAAACACATTACATATATGTGAAAAACCATATATGTAGCTCTATATATATATCCATATATATATACAAATACACAATGTAGCCTCCCATAAACATGCTGAGCAATGTTGCAAGGAATTCTCTTGCACATAAACATATTCCAATAAAGCAGGGAGAAAGAAACTTTTGAAAACTGCTTTAATACACAGCAGACAACACAATCCTGCAAGGAATAATGAAGAAAACATTGCCAGCACATAGGCTGCATTGTGGAAACATTAGTGTAGAAAGCTGAAAAGCTAACCCACATAAACACTCAGATAAACTGGCACCGTGCCTTTAAGGCAGCCATGACCCCTAGCTTCCCATCATGCCTCAGGGGTGACAGTTAGGTCAGTTGTTCTTTGCGGATATCCGCAGACCTTTTTACAAAGAGATGTATGAATCATGTTCACTTGCCCGGGAGGCGGGTGGGTTGATTATGACTTTGATGAGGATACCCCTGGAAGAGAACTAGGATTACAGGTAAGTAACTTATCCTTCTCTTCCAGGGGATCCTCATCAATAGTCATAAGCACATGAATAGAATAGCAAGCCCATCCCCTCATCCTGCGGGCAAGTAAACAGAGTACCATCAAGATACATAAACGCCATAAGGCCTATACGGACTCCAATAGGTTAGCATTGGAACAGATTCCTCAAGGAGGCCTGGCCCACTTGGGTATCTGCTCTGGAGTCAGAATCCAGACAGTAATGTCTGGTAAACGTATGGACCGATTTCCAAGTTGCCGCCTTGCAAATCTCGGCCATCGGTACATTATGTAAGAATGCAATCGTAGCAGCCTTGCCCCTAGTAGAATGAGCTTTATGGGAGGCAAACAGAGGCTTATTTGCAATTTGGTATGCCAACTTTATACAAGATACTATCCATCTTGAAATGGATCTTTTAGAAGCTGGGAAGCCTGTTCTAACAGAGCCATAGTTTACAAACAATTGATCCGTTTTTCTAATGGATTTTGTTGCATCCAAATAGAATTTGAGAACCCTCTTGAGGTCTAGCGAATGAAGAGACCTTTCCGCTGGTGTGGATGGACTGGGAAAGAAAGAGGGTAGAGAAATTGTCTGATTAACATGGAACTCTGACACAACCTTAGGTAGGAAGGAAGGGTGAGTTCGCATAACCACCCTATTATGGTGGAAAACCGTATAGGGTTCTTTAGAACAGAGTGCTTGTATCTCACTCACTCTGCATGCTGATGTAATTGCTACTAGAAAAGCTACTTTCCAAGAAAGGTGTTGCAATGTAGACTTATGAATGGGTTCAAATGGAGGTCCCATCAATTTAGACAATACCAAATTCAACTCCCAAGGAGGAGAAGGAGGTCGAACAGGGGGATAAACCTTTTTCAACCCCTGCAGGAAGTCCTTGACAACCTGAAGCTGAAAGAAAGAAGGCTGGTTAGGTGATTTACGATATGCTGTGATAGCCGCCAAATGCACTTTAATGGAAGAATATTTCAAACCAGATTTGGCCAAATAGAGCAAATACAGCAAGAATACCTCCTCTTGCCCGTTAATTGGACTCCAATCATTACGGATACACCACAAGTAAAACCTTTTCCACTTTAGAGAGTATGAGGATCTTGTGGAAGGTCTCCTTGACTCCCTTAAAATGTCCATGCAGTCCTGAGGGAGGTTCAAATGTCCGTACTGCAGGACTTCAGGAGCCATGCTGTCAAGCTGAGCGAGGGAAGGCTGGGGTGCAGAATTTTTCCTCCCATTTTGGTGAGAAGGTCCGGCCTGCACGGAAGTCTCCGATGCGGGCGAACCGAGAGTTGCAAAAGGTCCGGATACCACCATTGGCGAGGCCAGTCCGGTGCTATGAGTATCATCCTCATTCTGGATCGCAGAAGTTTGGCCACCACCTTCGGAATTAGAGGGAGGGGTGGAAAGGCGTATGCAAACGTCCCTGACCAATCTATCAAAAGAGCATTCCCTCTCGTTCCTGGTCGGTAAAACCTGGATGCGAAGGCGTGGCATTTTCTGTTTTGATCGTCTGCAAAAAGGTCGATGGAAGGATGACCCCATTGATGAAAGATTTCTGCCACCACTTCGTCGTTGAGCACCCAGTCTTCTTGCTCTTGGAAGTGACGACTGAGGGCGTCTGCTCGCACGTTCTGCTCTCCCGGCAGATGGATTGCCGTGATCGATAGGTTCCTGGCTAGCAGCCAGTGCCAGATCGCCTGGGATTCGAGAGACAGAGGGCGAGAGCGAGTTCCACCTTGTTTGTTCAAGTAATACATGGTGGTTGTATTGTCCGTTTGCACTAGGATCGATCCGAGCTGAATTGACGGTTGAAAAGCTTTGAGGGCTAAATGAACCGCCCGCAGTTCCAGCATATTGATGTGATATGTCTGTTCTCTGCTGGTCCATCTGCCCTGAGTTTGCAGATGACCCAGATGCACTCCCCAGCCCTGAAGTGATGCATCCGTGATCAGAGATTGCTCTGGCAGAGGTTGATGAAAAGGGACTCCCACCAGTAGGTTCTGTGATTGCAGCCACCAGAGAATGGACTTCTTTGCTGCAGGAGAGAGGACAATCCGGTCGTTCCACTGACCCGAGGATTGATCCCATTTGTCCTCGAGATCTTGCTGCAACGGTCTCATCCTCAATATGGCGTTGGGTATGAGAAAAATGCAGAAGGCCATCGAACCCAGTAGAGAAGCCACCTGTCTTACTGACGGCTGATGAGCCTGAAGGATGATGTTGCCTTTGTCTTTCATTGATGACAATCTCTCCACCGAAGGAAACACATTTCCGAGGTCGGAGTTGAGGTTGGCGCCCAGATAGTGGAGTGATTGAGTTGGGTGAAGGATCGACTTGTCCAGGTTGACATGCAGGCCTAAGCGCTGAAAGAGATCTAGGCAAGGGCGAAGGTGTTCCTGCACCATTTGAGGAGAGGATCCCTTCAGCAGCCAGTCGTCCAGGTATGGATATACGAACAGGCCTTGGCGATGTAATGCTGCCGCTACTACTGCCATGCATTTGGTGAATACCCTTGGAGCTGATTTTAGGCCGAAGGGTAAGACTTTGAACTGGTAATGTCTTGTCCCCACCGTGAATCGCAAGAACATGCGATGTCGTGCTGTGATTGGGATGTGAAAATACGCATCTTGTAGATCCACCGAACACATCCAATCGCCTTTCCTTAGATGTGGAAATATTTGGTGGAGCGCCAACATCCGAAACTTTTCCTTTTTGATGGACTTGTTCAGAGAACGTAGATCCAGAATTGGTCTGAACTTGTTCGGTTGATTTTTTTTCTGAACAAGGAAGTATCGCGAGTACACTCCTTTTCCTCTCTGCGCTTGAGGGACCTCTTCTATTGCTCGTTTTTTTGAGAAGGGTCGACACTTATTGACGCAGGAGGTCTATATGTAGATGACGAGATTTCACAGGAGGAATGTCTCTTGGGGACGTCCAAAAACGTAGTGTGTACCCATTTTTTAGTATATTTAGCACCCACTGATCTTTGGTTATGTTGCGCCACTCTTGAATGTAACTTGAGATACTTCCTCCCACTGGAGTGTGCAACGGTGCTAGAGGAAGCAGAAACTCATTGCTTCCCTGGAGTTTTTGATGCAGAGGAGGACTGCTGTTGATGTCCTCCTCTTCCTCTCGAGGAACGGCGGCCTTGATACTGGGATTTGCCCTGTTTGCTTTGTGACCATTGAGGGGTTTGAACCCTCTGTTGGTAGCTTTTCCGATTGTAGGGCCGGTATCTCTTCCTAAATTCCTTTTTCTTCTCTAGGCCCACCGCCTTTAAGGTGTCCAACTCGGCCTTCATCCTCGCCATTTCTTCGTCTGTGTGAGCATCAAACAGTGAAGTGTCAGAAAAAGGGAGATTCAGGATGCGTTGTTGTGCTTCTGGTTTTAACGCTGTGAGGCGCAGCCAGGAAGATCGTCGTGCACATATGCCATGTGCATACGAGTGAGCCGCCAGGACGCACCATCTGCTGCAGTGCTGATTACCTGGTTAGCCACCAGAGCACCTTCGTGAAGGATTTCAGAAAAGTCCTGCTGATCCTCCTTTGGGAGCTTGTCCTTGAAGCGCTCCAGTGAGTCCCATAGTGATCTGTCATAACGACCCAGCAGAGCCGCAGCGTTGGACACTTGCAGAGAAGACGCTGCAGAGCCACAAGCCTTCCGTCCCCAAGAGTCTTGTGCTCTACTCTCTTTATCCGGAGGAGCGGAGGAGGAAGATGCAACCGCATGCGTCTTTTTCGCTGCTGCAATTATAACAGAGTCCGGAGGTGGATCCGATCTAAGGAAAAGAGGATCCGATGCAGCTGGCTTATATTTTTAAGAATCCGAGCTGGGGCTGCTTTAGCCGATGCTGGAGCAAGGAAGAGATCCATTACCGGCTCGATGATGCCAGGGACCAAAGGAAGCAATGGTCTAGTCGCAGACCTTTGGTGGAGAGTCTCAAAAATGATGGACTTGGTTGTCTGAGGAGCTGACATGGTGATGCCCAGCTTCTGAGCCCCTCTGGTGAGAACATCATGAAAAGTGTTCACATCGTCAATAGGCGACACTCTGGAGGGAGGACTATCCGTCAGGGTAGGTGAGTAATCCCTTTTGGATGAATGTGTCGAAGAGGAAGACCAAGATGGTGTACGCCGCCTCTTGCGATGTCCCTGAGACGACCTGCGTTCAGGGGATCTGCCTCGGTGTTCCCTGGCCCGAGTGGTGGGTGATTTGTCCACTTCCTGCACAAGACGCTGTAATGGTGATCTGTGCTGCGGACTGGAGTAGGTCGTAGGTCGTTGAGGGTGACCTGTGGACTTCGTCTGCCAATGATGGAGTGGTTGAAGCCATCTGGGAGAGAGATGGATGGAAGGAGATCGTTGTCTCCTTGGAGAACCTCCTGGCGGTGCTTTTGTAGGCTCCTGCGAATGAACAGAAGCACTGCGTGATGACGCAACCGTCTGGGGTGAGCTCCGGATGGAGTGAGAGGACTCTCTGCAGCTTCTGGAGCGTGATCGGCGTCTGGATGAGCGATGTGACGTCGATGGGGTGTGTCTCGACGTCGACCTGCTCTGTGTCACCATCACTGGTGAATTTCTCTTCGACGTCGACCTTTCAGTGTGTCTGGAGCCCATAGACCTCGCCTTCGACGTTGAGCGTGGAGACCTCAACGATGAGCGGGTAGACGGAGACCGCCGTCTCGACGTCGATCTTTCTCTCGACGCTGACCTTCTCGCCGTCGACGGAGACCGCCGTCTCGACGTCTGGTATATTTTACCCTTGGTCTTGACGTCGAATGCCTCGCCGTCGGAGAGGATCTTGCCTTCGACGTCGAACGCCGTCTGGGCGACGGCGGAGGCGATGAGTGTCTATCCTCAGGTGACGAGGTGTGTCTCGACGTCGACTGTCGTCTGGGTGACGTCGACTGAGATGCTTGCTTCGACGCCGAACGCTGGAGGCCCTGCGACGGCAGAGCCTGTCTCGACGTCGAACGCCGCATCGACGGCGATCTGTGTCTCGACACTGGGCGAGCCCGCACCAACGGAGAGCGACTCCTCGACGCCGATCGTCGCCCGGTTGACGACGGCGGAGGATTCGACGTACCTGCGTTCTTCGACAACGACCGGTGTTCTCTCGACAGCGAGCCCGCCGTCGATGGTCTTCTCGTCGACGTTTTTGTTGCTGATGAAGGGATTTGAGGCGCCGAGCCCGACGCCGATGGAGAGCATACTGGAATCTTACTTGTAGATAAGCTCTCTTTATTCTTCTTCATCGGAGGCTTGTCTCTAGAAGGTGATTTTCTCTTCTCAGCCAATCCATGGAGACGAATCCTTTCTCTGTCCTTTAGAGTTCTGTTGGACAGCAACTTGCAATGCTGGCAGGATTTAGGATTATGCTCAGAAGGAAGGCATAGAATACAGACAGGATGGAAGTCTGATTTGGCCTTCTTCTTGCCACAGGAAGGGCAAGAGTCAAAAAGAGAGGGCATTCTGTTGTAAAACAATGCTCAATTCTCTAAAAAAAAACAGTAGAGAAATACTTTAACACCAAAAAGATGTCGAAGTAAGAGGTTTTATCAAAAATTGAAGAATTTTCTGACAGAAAATCAGAAAAAGAGGTAGAGCTGAAGTAACCAGGGTCCTGACAGAAGGAGCCGGAAACAACAACTGACCTAACTGTCACCCCTGAGGCATGATGGGAAGCTAGGGGTCATGGCTGCCTTAAAGGCACGGTGCCAGTTTATCTGAGTGTTTATGTGGATTAGCTTTTCAGCCTTCTACACTAATGTTTCCACAATGCAGCCTATGTGCTGGCAATGTTTTCTTCATTATTCCTTGCAGGATTGTGTTGTCTGCTGTGTATTAAAGCAGTTTTCAAAAGTTTCTTTCTCCCTGCTTTATTGGAATATGTTTATGTGCAAGAGAATTCCTTGCAAAATTGCTCAGCATGTTTATGGGAGGCTACATTGTGTATTTTTATATATATATGGATATATATATATAGAGCTACATATATGGTTTTTCACATATATGTAATGTGTTTCCGGGGTCCCGCGCATGGGCGGGAATATTCATGTGCTTATGACTATTGATGAGGATCCCCTGGAAGAGAAAAGATCTCTGCGAGCCATGTGTGAGGCAGCGGAAGAGAGGGGATAGAAAGGCGAGAAAGCTGAGAATGGGAGGGGCATAACAGAGGGCGGGAAAAAAGAATTCTGTGAGCCGTGTGTGAGACCGTGGCAGAGAAGGAAAGGGAGGTGAACCGTGTGCAAAACAATGGAAGAGAGGAAAGAAAATGGAAAAGTGAGAATAAAATGATTGGGGCATAATATAGGGCGGGAAAAACTCTGTGAGCCGTGTGTGAGACTGTGGAATAGAAGGAAAGGGAGGCGAGTCACACGTGAGACATTGGAAGAGAAAATATGAAATAGTGGAAACGGAATGACAGTGATATAATAAGGGTGGGACAAAAAGAACACCGAGTGTGGGTGTGTGAGACCATGGAACAAAGAGAAAAGGGAGGTGAGCAATGTGTGAGACAGTGGAAGCGAAGGAAAGAAATGTGAGCCATGTGTGAGACAGTGGGAGAGAAGGGAAGGGAGATGAACCGTGTGTGAGTGGAAGAGAGAGAAAAGGGGAGAGTGAGAAGGGAACGGAGAGGGCGGGAAAAGAATTCTGCGAGCCGTGTGTGAGACCATGGAAGAGAAAGGAAACGTGGGGAAAGAAAACCAAGAATGAGATGGGAATGGAAGAGGAGAAACAGAGGGTGGGGACGAAACTCTGGCAATGGTGTGTGATACCAGAAGCGAGTAGGGTGAGACAATGAGCGAGGTGCAGGAGGAGACTTGAGAGAGGAAACTGGTTGCGAATAGGGCTATGCCAATGTACTCTCCAAAGGGTGCGTGAGACTGTGGAAGATGGACCTATGGAAATAGAGTGAATGAGTGAGGGTGGGGAAAAAACAACAGAGTTGAAGTGGCCCTTATGCGAGCCAAGGATGTGCGAGATGGGCGAGTAGCTGTTGGAAGGAAATGGAGAGGTGCGTGTAAAAGGACTCGGAGTTGGAAAATAACTGTGTGGGCGCGTGAGTGAACTCTGCCAGGCACGCGAGGGAGGGGAAGAGAGGGGGAAGGGAGGAGAGCACAGAGCGCGAGAGAGCCTCTAGACAGGGCGAGACGGCGAATTGCTGTGTAAATGGGGGAAAATGTCCGAGATGGGTGATCTCAGAGACAGGGTTAAGAGGCCAGTAAAGAAAAGGGCATGGCCGCAGTCTGAGACGGGGAGAAGAGGCCAAGAAAAACAAGCCCGGGAGTGGTGCGTGCGCGGTCTTCACTTTTCAAGCACTGCACTCGTGCTTGTGGCGCGCCCCTGCTCGCTCCTGCAAGGTGGATGCCGCCACAAGCACGAGTGTGTGCTTGAAAATGAGCAGAGCGACGGCTAAAGGCCCTCCTATGCAGCGCATGCGCGCTGCGTAGGCGAGAGCTAAAAAGATATAGTAATTCGTCAGTCTGACAAGGAAGGGAACATTGTTCTGTGGCCCCTTGACAAGTATAATGCAGAGGCAAAACATCAGTTAAGAGAGGAAGCTTGTTATCAGAAAGTGTCACAAGCGAACTTGGTTGAATTTAAAAACAAATATCATGCAGCATTATCAAAGTGGAGAGGGGTAGGTCTAATCACCCAAGAAGAGTACTTGTGCTTTAAGGTAGACACCAATAACTCCCATATAATATCTGATCCCTAAAATTCACTAAAAACTAGGAGAATCCACCTGGCAGACCCATCATCTCAGCTATATATACACACATACATATATCTATGTTTTACGGTACTATGTACATTAAGGATTAAACGTACATATATATCGTATTTGATATGTGCTCTAGGGTGGCCGCACATAGGTGGGACTATTCAGTGCTTATGACTATTGATGAGTATCCACTGGGAGATATCAATGGGTTTGAATGCCCTAAGCGATTACCAAGAGTTAGTTAAATTGAAAGCATCCTCCCATCACATGTTGTGTGTTGTAACACAGAAAGTGGCAATTCCCAACAGCCACATTACAGACTCTGACAGACACCCAGTAAAGTGAAGGAAAATGCTACTTACCCAGTATGCATCTGTTCTTGGCATGTAGAGCTGTAGAATCTCATGCTTTGCATAAGATCGCCATCTAGTGTTGGGTCCGGATGTTTGCACTTTGTTTTTCTGGAAGAAGTTTTCCCTAGTCACGAGGTAGGGGACTCCTCCCTTAGGTGATAGTGTGCATGGTCATCGGCTCCATCTTCAGATTGTTTTCCGCAGAGGGTAAGAGAATGGAGTAGTAGTAAAGAATAGAGATGTCCATGCGTAAGTATGTGTAGTAAGACAGTGAACTACAGCAGTTACAGGTAACCGGGGAGGTGGGTGGGCGCATGAGATTCTACAGCTCTACATGCCAAGAACAGATGCATAGTGGGTAAGTAGCATTTTCCGTTCGAGGCATGCGAGCTGTAGATCACATGCTTTGCATAGACTATACAGCAGTCTCCCCGAAGCGGTGGCTATCCTGTAACTGTTGGAGTTGTCTGAAATAACGTTTTAAGTACTGCTTGGCCCACATTAGCTTGCTGTCTTGCTAACACATCTACACAATAGTGTTTGGTGAATGTGTGTGGTGTGGGCCATGTTGCAGCTTTGCAGATATCAGCAATAGGGATATTCCCTAAGAAAGCCATAGTAGCCCCTAACTTGCGAGTGGAATGTGCTCTAGGGGGTACTGTGAGAGTCCTTTTGGTAACAAATCTGAATACACTTGACAATCCACCTAGCAATTCCTGATTTGGAGATAGGATTGCCTTTGTGAGGTGGTGCAAAAGCTACAAAGAGTTGTTTGGTTTTACGAAATAATTTTGTTCTTTCAGTGTAATACAAAAGAGCTCTTCTGACATCTAAGGTATGTAAAGCTCGTTCTGCAACAGAGTCAGGTTGAGGGAAGAATTCAGGTAATTCAACCGACTGATTGATGTGAAATGCAGATACAACCTTAGGTAGGAATTTAGGGTTGGTACGAAGAACTACTTTATCTTTATGTAACTGGAAAAAAGGTTCTTCTATGGTTAGTGCCTGTAGTTCACCCACTCTCCTCAATGAAGTGATTGCAATGAGGAAAGCTGTTTTCCAAGTAAGGAACTGTAGTTCACATTTGTGCATGGGTTCAAACGGCGGACCCATTAGCCTTGTGAGGACTATGTTAAGATTCCATACTGGGGTAGGTGGAAGTCTTGGTGGTATTACCCTTTTTAGCCCTTCCATGAATGCTTTGAAGACGGGCACTCGAAATAGCGATAAGTGTTGCCTATTTTGAAGGTAAGCTGCTATGGCAGCAAGATGCAGTCTGATGGATGTATAGGCCAATGCTGACTGTTGCAAATGTAATAGGTAGCACAGTATGTTCTGTATGGAAGCATCAAGAGGGTTGATATGATTGTTATTGCAATAAATAACAAAACGCTTCCATTTGGCTGCGCAGCAGGCCCTTGTGGTAGGCTTTCTAGCCGCTTTAATAATGTTCATACAGTCTGGTGGAAGGTTGAGATAACCAAACTATGACTTCAGGAGCCAGATCGCAAGGTTCAGCTGTTTGGGATCTGGGTGTTTGATTTCTCCATGGCTCTGTGTGTGGAGACTGGGAGTTAAATGTAATTTTTGGTGTGGTACCAGAGAGAGTTCCAACAGGGTTGTGAACCAGGGTTGACGTGCCCATGTTGGAGCTACTAGTATTAGCGTGAGTGATGTTTGCCTGAGTTTCCGAACCACTGATGGAATGAGTGGGAGAGGCGGAAAAGCGTAGGCAAATATTCCTGACCAGTTCATCCATAGAGCATTGCCTTTGGACAGTGGGTGTGGATACCTGGAGGCGAAGCTTTGGCATTTTCGGGTGTTGCGAACAGGTCTATGTGAGGGACTCCCCAAGCTTGGAAGTATGGGTGAAGAACTTGAGGGTGAAGTTCCCACTCGTGTATTTGATACCTCTGCCTGCTGAGAAGGTCTGCAATCTGATTGTTGACTACTGGGAGGTGTTCCGCTAGGAGATAAATGTTGTGGTGAATAGCCCACTTCCAGATATCCTGGGCTATGTGGGACAGTTGGAGTAAGTGTGTCCACCCCTGTTTTGGTATGCAATACATAGCTGTTATGTTGTCGGTTCGGACTAACACAGCTTTGCCAGACAGGTGATCTTGAAAGACTTTGAGAGCTAGAAAAATTGCCATGAGCTCCAAATGATTGATGTGGAGCATCTTTTGCTGGCGACTGCACTGCCCTTGCACTGTGTGTTGTTGAAGATGAGCTCCCCAGCCAGTAAGGGATGCGTCCGCTGTTAACACTGTCTGTGGAATCGGGTCTATGAACGGCCGCCCTTTTGATAGGTTTTGTGTGTTCCACCACTGCAGAGAGCGATGAGTACTGCCGCTTGCCAACACTAGATCGGTTAATAGACCTTGATACTGGTTCCACTGACTGGCTAAACACTCTTGAAGTGGACGCATGTGTAGCCTGGCGTGGGAAACGATCATGATGCAAGATACCATCATTCCCAGCAGTTGCATAAACACTCGAGCCAGAAGTGACTGAGTGGGTTGAAATTTGAGAATGAGCGCCTGAATATTTTTAATTCTGGCTGCATTGGGATACGCTAGAGCCTTGTGAGTATCTAGAGTGGCTCCTAGGTAATCCTGAACTCTGTTTGGCTGAAGATGTGATTTTAACACATTGACTGAGAACCCCAGCTGTTGAAGGAGCTGAATGGTTAGTGAAGTGTGCTTGCGACATTGCTGGTATGTGCTGGCTTTGATGAGCCAGTCGTCCAAATAGGGAAAGACATGTATGCTTTGTCTTCTGAGATGCGCAGCTACTACCGCCAGACATTTTGTGAAGACTCTGGGGGCAGTGGTAACTCCGAATGGGAGCACTTTGAATTTGTAGTGTTGACCTGCTACCACAAACCTGAGAAATTTGTGGAGAGCCGGATGGATTGGAATATGAAAGTAGGCGTCCTTTAAATCTAGAGTAGAAAGAAAATCGCCTTTTTGCAAAAGAGGCAGTATTTGCTGCAGTGTTACCATGTGGAAGTGATCTGACTGTATGTAAAGGTTGAGTTCTCTGAGATCCAGTATGGGTCTGAGAGAGCCGTCCTTTTTTGGAATTAGAAAGTAAAAGGAGTACACGCACGACCATTGGTGTTGAGGTGGTACAGGCTCTATGGCTTGTGTTAGTAGCAGGGATTGGACTTCTTGTTTGAGAAGGTCTAGGTGATCCGGTGGAAGTCTGTGCGACTTTGGGAGAATGTTTGGAGGAGTGTTGATGAACTCCAGGCAGTAACCAGAATCGATAATTTGGAGAACCCATTTGTCTGTTGTTATTGACTGCCACTTTGGTAGAAATTGTGACAGTCTTCCCCCTACAGGTGTTAAGTGGTCGGGGGGAATTATGGGCAAGTCACTGTTTTGTATTGGATGGTGAGGTACGTGTGTTGGAACCTCTACCTCTGCCCTTGCTGTTGTTTCCTCTGTAATTGCCTCGGTAGAAACACTTGGAACCCGAGGGCTGGTTATTGCCCTTATAGGTGGACGCAGTGTCTGAGGAAGTAGTTTTAGATCCTGCTCTATAAAAGGAGCGACGAAAGGAACCACGGCCTTGTGGCGACTGAAGTGCTCCCATGGATTTAGCCACTTCAGTATCCTTCTTCATCTTATCCAATGAAGTGTCTACCACCGGTCCAAAAAGGTGTTACTTGTCAAAGGGTGTGTTTAATATGGAAGTTTGAACCTCCGGTTTAAACCCTGACATGCGCAGCCAGGCGTGTCTTCTTAAAAGAACACTAGTGTTTACAGCTCTGGCAGATGCATTAGCAGCATCTAGGGAGCATCTAATTTGGTTGTTAGAAATTAACTGCCCCTCACTAACTAGGTCTTGCGCTTTTGATTTGTGTTCTTGAGGGAGAAACTGGATGAGTTGCTCCATTTCATCCCAGTGTGCGCGGTCATAGCGTGCAAGTAATGCTTGTGTATTGGAAATACGCCAGAAGTTAGCAGCCTGGGTAGCTATCCTTTTCCCTGAAGCATCAAGGAGTTTAGACTCTTTATCTGGTGGTGGTGCGTCTCCAGTAGTCTGAGAGTTTGCCCTTTTCCGCGCATTAGAAACTACTAGTGAATCTAATGGTAGTTGACCTTTTATGTATACTGGATCTGATGGGGCAGGCTTTTAATTTTTATCTACCTTCGGGGTAAGGATACGTGCTGTTAACAGGATCCTTAAAAATGTCTACATGTCTGGTCATGCCTTTCAACATGGGCAACATGTGTGTAGATTTTTGTGTGTTTTGTAGAGTCTCAAAAAGAAAGTCCTCTTCAAGGGATTCTGTGTGTAGTGGGACTCCATGGTAAGTAGCAGCCCTACTTAATAACTCGACAAACCCTACACTGTCGTCTGGTGGAGAGGGTTTGGTAGGATATATGTCCGGGTCGTTATCAGTGGGAGAATCAGTATTATAGTCATCCCAAACGTCTCCAGGCTGATCGTCATCATTGTTATCCCCATCCCCATCACCCGGATTGTCAGGTGTGTGTGGTGGTGAGTGCTCAGGTGAAGTTGGCACAGGTATAGTCTGGGGTAGAGAAGGTGAAGGAAGAGGAGGAGGGGAAGGATTTGTCCCAACAGTTCTCTTCTTCAAAGGTATGTGGTATTCCTCTTCTGTAGTAGCACCTCTTTTTAAAGTCACTTTAGTGGTGATATGTCCAGTCTTTGGGTGTATAACCAGGATTTTTTGTTTCGGATCCGGTTTGTGGATTGGATGACCGAAAACATGTTTCTTTAGTGACTTCGGCGTCTCCGTATGTTTCGGCTCCGAATGTTTCGGCGCCAATGGTTTCTTTACCGGGGTTTTCGGATCCGAAGTTTGTTTCGGTGCCGACGGAGGATGTTCGGTGCCAGACTTTCTTCGGCTCCGAAGTCTTTGGCTCGGTGCCTGATTTGGCATGGGGCTTTTTGGAGCCGGAAGGGTTTTTAGTATGCTTCGGTGCCGAGCCCGAAGGCGGGGCTTCGGAAGCTTGTTATGTTATCGCTAGTTCTAAAGCGCGGCAATTACCTGAAGGTGTCCTGGCGCTGACCACTAACTCTCTGAGAAATTGAGATAGAACAGGATTAAAGCGTAAAGAGCCAGGTTTTCAATCCTCTCCGAAAAGTGAGGAGGTCCGGGGCCTTTCTCAGATTCAAGGGAAGATCATTCCAGGCCTTAGCTGCGCACACCGTAAAGCTTCTCCCTCCCCAAGAGGATTTTTTAACGGGTGGCACTATCACCAACTTGGCTCCTCCGGAGTGCAGGGTTCTTCTGGGTATATACCACTGCATTTGCCGTTTTAAGAAGTCTGGGCCTATACCATGAAGTGCCTTGTACACAATATACAATGCCTTAAAGAGCACCCGTTTCCTGACCGGCAACCAGTGCAGTTTTTTCATTTCCTTAGAAATGGAGGCATATTTGGGAGTACCAGTAATCAGCCTTGCTGCTGCATTTTGCAGCAGTTGCAATTTATTCAAAAAACGTTCATGTATATTTAAATACAGGCTGTTGCAATAATCAAGTCTGGACATGATAAGTGCAGTGACAACAGTCCGCTTGCTTTTAGTTGGCAGAAAAGGAAGAACTTTTTAAATCATTCTGATTAAAAAGTAGACGGAAGATGCCACTGCATTGATTTGGTCCCCAAAGTTGAGTTTCTCGTCAATGATGACTCCTAGGTTTTTCACCTTCCTGACGGGAATTGGAAGAATCCCCATATCTTCTGGCCACCACCTTGGGGTCCAGAAATTGGGATCATTGCCAAATAGGATGACCTCGGTCTTTCCTGAATTCAGTTTCAGGCAATTTTGTGACATCCAGCTCCCGATTGCTGCCATGCAATCGTGGAACCTGTCTTCTATTCCTGTTGCCTGACCAGGGCGCAGAGCCACCACAATTTGTGTGTCATCTGCGTACGATGTCAGGCTAAACCCAAAAGAACTAATCAGGGTAGCCAGGGAGGAAACATATACATTAAAAAGAGTGGGGCTAAGGGAGGACCCCTGAGGCACTCCGCATGGCAGCGAAAAAGGTTTGGAATGGAAGTCGCCCAGTGCCACAGTTTGAGATCTGTCCGACAAGAAAGATCTTAAGAGTTCAAATGCTTTACCATGAATGCTGCATGCCAGCAAGCGGTCCATCAGTACGTCATGATGGACCGTATCAAAGGCTGCAGACAGGTCCAGCATAATCAGAGCAGCTTTGCCTCCCCTGTCCACAGCCTCCCTTATCTCCTCCATCGATTTTATCAGGGCAGATTCTGTGCTATGCCCTTCTCTGAACCCATATTGAGTAGGGTCCAGGACATTGGTTTCACATAGAAAAGAGCTAAGCTGAGAGTTCATGGTTTTCTCAACCAATTTTGCAGGTAATGGGAGGCGTGATATGGGTCGGACGTTATTTGGCTCCTTTGGGTCCAAATTAGGCTTTTTAAGCAGAGGCAATATCGAGGCCAGCTTCCATGACCTGGGGAAGTGCCCGGTTTCAAACATTGTATTTAACAAAGGGGTGAGTATTAGGGCCATGGGAGCCAGGGCCTGTTTAATAACCGAGACTGGACAAGTATCATAAGGGGAGCCTGATCGTGCGCAGAGGAGCAGCTTCTCTGTGTCAGTTGTGGACAATGGCCCAAATTTATCCAAAACCAGGGAGGGGTCAGAAATTGGCCTCTTTCCCTCCAACCGCACTCCTGCTCCCTCCGGGTTAGGGTTACTAAAGTCCGAAAAAATGACCTCTACCTTGTTCTGAAAGAACCTGGCGATGTCATCACATAATTCCTGACTTGCCTCAATTTTTGTCGCGGTGGGGAAGCCAGACTCGAGACAGTTTTAAAGAGTTCTTTAGTAGAGTTAGTTGTAGAGTTAATTCGGTTTGTAAAAAACTTTTCTTTGCCTCGAATAAGAGTTGCTTATAAGTGGCAAGGCTTCCTTTATAACTCATTTTCTCCTCTTCCTTATATTCTTTCCTCCAGTTCCGCTCAAGAAGCTTACAGGATAGTTTTTGTCTCCGCAGTTCTTCTGAGTACCAGGGGGCTGTAAGATGGGACCTTCTAGGGCGTAACGTTTTGACTGGGGCTAGTGTATTACAGGCTAACTCCACCCAAGATGTATAATGAGTGACCGCCTCCTCTAGTCCTGTTGGTATCTGACCAACCGAGGCCATGAGTACAGCTTGTAAGCCCGAACTCTCAATTTTGTTCCAGGCTCTGCTTTTAATCTGAGACTTGGGGCCTTTCACTGTCCTGTTATGGGTGGCTAGGGAAATCTCAAATTGAACCCCCGCGTGATCTGTCCATGTCAGAGGCAGTGAGCCCGTAAACCGCAAATTTGTTCTCGGTGCCCATTGGGGCCCGAGGGCGCAGGTTGGTACGGAGCCTTTTTCTTGGATGGAAGTGGAAGGTGGGGCGAGGTAGGGGCTGTACTCCCGGTACGTTGTCCCTGCGGGATGTCTTCATCCTCATGGGAGCTATCTTCGGAAACGAAGATGTCTTCCTGTTCCTCATCGGCTCCGATGGGCTCGTCGCCTTCCTCCTCTTCTGATTGAGGTCCGTAGAGGTCTGGAATGGAACCTGCTTGTTGTCTCTGCATGTCGCGTCGTCGGGCACGACGATCGCGAAGAGTCTTTTTGGAGCGGAAAGCTCAGCACGCGTCGCAGTGGTCTTCTCTGTGGTCGGGTGACAAACACAAGTTGCACACCTAGTGTGAGTCGGTGTGCAGGTATTTCGCGTGGCACCGAGGACAGAACTTGAAAGGAGTTTGTTCCATCGACTGCGAGTCGAACCAGGGGCTAGGCCCGACGGCCTACCACGAGCTCTCCGATCGAAATTTTCGTTAGGAATAACGATCCGCGATGAACGGGGAACACGAACGGAAACAATACCGTCGAGTGTGAATGTGATACGCACCGAGAAGGCTCGAAGTCGAACCGGAGCGCAGCGAGGTACATCCGAACCCGATGGCGGCAAAAAAACAATCTGAAGATGGAGCCGATGACCATGCGCACTATCACCTAAGGGAGGAGTCCCCTACCTCGTGACTAGGGAAAACTTCTTCCAGAAAAACAAAGTGCAAACATCCGGACCCAACACTAGATGGCGATCTTATGCAAAGCATGTGATCTCCAGCTCACATGCCTCGAACACAGTGTTCTGAAATACCATAACCCTCTTTGCTACAAATTAATTTGAATTTTGTCAGCTGAGTGGTGTAAGAATAGGACCTTAAAGGGTTAACTGTGAAGGTGGTACAATGGTTGAATAACTGAGCTGCTCTTGTATTGGTGAAAGAAATGTCTCTCTATGAACCAATCGCCCAGTTGTGGGTACACATGTAAGGCTTTGTGCAGGAGTTGTGCCACTAAAAGCAACATGCATTTAATGTACACTGATGGTGTTCACTTGATTCTAAATAAAAGTATTAAGTGGTACAGGGTGCAACATTTTACAAGGGGAAGGTATTTTCTGTTCATCTGATGCACTGGAATTTGGAAGTCATTCAGGTCCATCATGCCAAGGATTGTCACTCCTGCAAAAAGTCATATTAATCTTGATAGTGCCGATGCCATGAACATGGGTGCAGGTCAAACACTGGGCTCAACAGACCATCTTTTTTTCGGAATGAGAAGCTTACCATCTGGCTTATTTACCTTCTGTATGTCACACCATACTTCAATAATGCCTCTTAATTCTGTAGTAGAGATGTGATCAGGCCAGCAAACATGTTCTAGTCACTGGAGGGTTTTCAGTTTCATGCAATATCGGAGCATACCACATGTAACACTTACTGGATAAAAATTCCCCGCTAGAGGGAAATCATTGAGGAGGGTTGCTCGGAAGCAATATTAGGGATTCTTCCATATTATTTACGCTAAAAGGATAGGTACTGAATCAGAGCGTACTGTAGCCAAGAAATGGCCAATTGCTGAACGTTACAGACTGGCCTATGGTTTCTGCTAACCAGTGCTCTATACCTGGAGGAGTGAAGGAAGTGGGTGGAACCATGTGAAAGAAAGGGCACTGCTGTAATAATTCCAAGACTGCAACATTTTGTTTTTTTATTCCAAGCAATGAATCGTTCTCATGAGAAATGCTCATGTTAATTAGTGAGTTTGGACCTCTGGCTGGGACTACGAAATGCATATCTAAAAGTGTCTGTGGAGAACTAAGTCACCTGTTAGAAGCTTGGTAGCTGGGCCAAGGAAGCAGTCGACAAATGACAGTTCCCAACACAAGAATGCAAAGGCAATGAAGAACAGCTGCTGCAATAAAGTTGGAGCCATGATGAGTATTCCTTAAACATTTAAGTTTATGGTATAACCTACCATGTATGAAGAAAGTGGAGGATGGGGGAAAACCAGCAGACAACCTATTAACATTAAAAAAAAATGGTATCTGTGACTAAATACACTTTAGGAAAGGGTTGAGAACAAGAAAACCAGATTGAAACTCGTGCAGTGTGGCAGAAAAAAGGAAGGTTAAGCAAAGAAAAGGGGCATGAGGTATTATGAAAGACCTCTCTTTGAATTAACAGTCTTAGATGTTGTTTCTGGGTCTGCCATTAGAGGCAGCGCACCGTCAAAGATTAAAATGGAAAGAACCAAGACACAATCATATCCGACTATACTAACTAGCCTTCGAGAGAGGCCTGACTACTAAAGTGTCTTTTTTGGAATTAAAGCCAATGCAAAAATAACTGCCAAAGGTGTTGATAGACCTAAGTGGCAGCTCTGCAAATTTAAGTGATTAGGACACCTCTTATGGAACGGCCACACGGTTCCAGGAAGGGGTCCAACTAGCATTTTCATAAGAAGCAATGAAGAATGACATTGGCTTCAGTTTGCTTCAAGTATGTCAAAAGACTTTGTGGCTGATGACTCACTATATTCTATCTAACCACAGATTCCTCACCTTTAAGTAATCCCCAGGCACAAGATTGGATCGGTAAGCAGTGCTCCTCCATGCCACTACGTGGTGCCGTGTGACTCCGCTGTGACTTTGTTCCACTCTCAAAGTGAAGGAGCAGAGGCGCATATAAGCGCCTCCCCTGCACACCAATGTCCATTTCTTTCCTTACTCTTACTTGCCCTTTGACAGAGCATAAAACAATTTGGGGCACCACTGTCCAAGATCTCCTATTTGAGTTCCTTCTGGATGGTAACCGAAGGCAAGTAACTGGTTGATATGGTAGATATTTCTAACCCCAGATTCCTCACCCTTATGGTACTAAAACAGTATGTTCCAAAGTGGATGGTCTGTGAAGTGGGCTCCTACCAGAAAGTCCTACAGACTGAACGTGAAAAAATGCCCTTCCAGTTAGACCTGGCTGACAGGGCAGTAATGCATAGTGAACATGTGGACTGATACGTTGCAGCCTGAAAGATGTCCAGGTGTTTGATTTGTTCAGCATTCCGTTCAACTGTTCTTTTTGCTTTTGTCACCCAAGTGGGAAGGGTATGCCCAGACATGGGTCCCGTGCTCATGGTGCAACGGAATACAAGCTAGCCTCGTTGATAAGGGATGATACCCCAAAACCGTTCCCCGGATGCTTGTCTCTGGTCCAGGGAGGACCTGGCAGTGTGGGCTGGGCTGTTCCCATGCTGAGCAGGGTCAAGACTGATTTGCATATGGATGGGTCCAAACTGGGGTAGCGTAGTGAGCAAAAAGACGATAGATTAAACCCAGATCTGTGACAGGGGGTGAATGTTTTATTTGTTCAGAATTCCGTACATCTGTTCTTTTTGCTGATGTCCAGGATAGGCATTCGACGTGCCAACGCCGTGGTGGTAGTCTTGGCTCTAGTGGAATGGGCCACAGTTCCTTCTGGAGTCTGCTTTTTGGCAAAGGCATAGCAAATCTTTATACAAAGTAATACTAACCTTGATAAAGTCCCGTTCTGCTCTGATTTACCTTACCTTTCTGAATTCAAGTCAATGGAGTCTCTCTTCCTCTTCAGAAGGGTGAGGCAGGGTTAAAAACTTTGGGAGATTGATGGAATGAACTATGTCAAAATGATTCACAACTTTCAGCAAGAAGGCCATACTGGTCCTAAGGACCAGTTTGTATGGGAAAAATGTGGCGTAGAGCAGTTGCACCAAAAGCCACTGGAGCTCACTCATGTAGCGGTCTGAAGTGATTGTGATGAGGAAGACCGCCTTTAGAGTCAAAAGACGCAACAAGCAGCTGTGCACTGCAAAGAGAATATACAGGTAAAGTCAAGACCAAAGTAAGACTCGCTATGGCATCACTAACTGTTTAGGAGGGAACATACTTGTCAAACCTTTTATAATCTTCATCACAACAGGTCATATAAACAACGAAGAAGGGTCTGGTAAACGCAAAAAGTCTTAAAGTTCCGACAAATTACCCTAAATAGTGTCCACTGCAAATCTTTGCTGCGCCACAGTGAAAAAAAACAATTAAGCACCCAACAGTTTGGCTCAGAATGGGCCTGCGTTGTAGACTCCACCTTAGGCCACAAATTTGTCTCCACACCTGGCGAAAATTGGCTTTGTAGACAGATGCTCGTAGCAAGGATAACATCCACACCCTCAGGAGGTAGATCGAATGTAGTACACTGCGACCGCTTAATCTCCACGCATAGAGACAGATAATTATGCCCAGAATTTCCGGGTACCACACTCTCCTGGCCCTACCAGAGACCACTAGGATAAATTGGGCTTGGTCGTTCCTGATTCTCTAAAGAGGAAAGGCAACAGCAGCAAGGCGTACAGGAGTCCCACACTTCACTATAGCCAGAATGAGCCTCCCAGAGACAGCCTTCTTGGAAACTCCAGCACGCAACAGTTTTTACACCGTGCTTTCGCAATGATGGAGACAAGATACAGCCAGCGTTCTCCAATTGTTGGAAGATGTCTTGTGCCACCTTTGGTTGTAACCGCCATTCATGACCTGCTGGCAGCTGAGTTTGTACCCCACCAGGTGATTCACAAATTGAGAGGTGCTCTGAAGCCTCAGCCAACAAAAGCGATGTAGAGCTTCTTGGCACAGGACCTTACTCTGCCCTGCTTCTTGCAATACCACATGGCGGTGCTGTTGTCCGTAAGAAACTGTACCAGTCTCCCCTTAATGGATGATCGGAAACCCTTCAACCCCAGGCCGATGGCCCACAGCTACAACAGATTGATGTGGAGTCGGGACAGACCAGAGTACTCTAATCACCGCTGCCACGTGACCTCCCAAATCCAGCAGCATCCATCACCAGTGAGGCTGCAACATCAAGATCATAGCCTGAATGTCCTGGATTCATCGTGACAGAGGGAAGGCTCAGAACAGCATCATACACATGGTGGTTTCCATGGAGGGAAGCCTTTGTGAAGGAGTCAGGTGCGATTTTGGCACGTCATGAACCCCAACAATGCCAGGAACTTTGCGGTCATCTGGAGATTGTCCAAGCCTGACTGGCAAGCCAGCCTTCAATAGCCAGTCGCCGAGGTTAAGGAAAACTGAAATCCCCACCCTCCGCAGATGTGCTGCAACCAATGCTTTCACTTTTCATGAACACCTGAGGGGCACTGGCTCAGGCCAAAGGGAAGGACTGCAATTTGAAAATGTTCTTGGCATACCATTAGCCACAGATAATGTTGTTGGGACTGCAGGACAGGCACATGAAAATACACATCCTTCAGGTTCAAGGCCACCATCTAGTCAGCCGAATGTGTGGCAGACAGAACCTGGACAGGTTAAAGCATTTTGTAATTGTCCTTCTGCAGGAGGGCTTCCAGATGGCAAAGATCTAAAATAGAATGAAGGCCTTTGTTCTTCGGCACAGGAAACAGTGGCAGTAACAAACAGACCCTATTTCAAAATACGGTACTCACTCTATGGTTCCCTTGACGTATAGAGCTTGCACCTCTAGCAAGAAGATGGAGTGGTGCTCCTCCCAAAGTCACTCTGATGTAGGCGGAAGATGCAGCGGGACAGGAAGGAATGCAAATGCAGCCTTCTTGAATGATAAGGAGGATTCATCTGCCGCATGTGATAGCTTGCCACCGTCTGTGAATTTCTGTCTCCCACAGGATGTTCGATTCTGTCTTCCACAGGATAGTACTGCTGTGCTATTGGTAAACTAAAGCTGCCTGGAAGCTGACGCCACAGGGGTGATGAACTGAGAAGGCTGCTGTCCTTGGTAACCTGCACATTATCTGCCTGATCCCAGTCCATAGCCATGAATGGGTGTGAGAAAGTGCCCTCTTTCTGCATGGTATGCCCACACTTTTTGCTGAACTGCTGATGTTCTTTGACTGAGTGTGCCATGGGCTCCTGCTAATCAGGTGCCCTGGGCTCCTGCTAATCAGGTACCCAGGGCCTGTGTTCCTTCCTTAAAATTGCATTGAAGCCTAAACCTAATTGGCATCTCTGGCCACATGTCAGCCCCTGGTAAATGGTACCACAGGTACCCAGGGCACTGTGACCAGAGAAGGCCTCTAAGGGCTGCAGCACTTATTGTGTCACCCGTAGGGGTCCTGTACCACTACACTCACACACTGCCTTTGCAGGCTGCGTGTTTTGGTGCAGAACAAAGTGAAGAGTCGACATGGCACCACAACCCAATGCCCTGACCTAGAACAGCCACCCCTCCAGCTGGGTGCACTATGCCAGTGGTGAGGGTACAGGTGCATGAGCCCTGTACCCCTACAGTGCCCAAGTCCGTTCTTGGGCATTGTAAGTGCAGTGCTGCCATTAAGAGTATATGGTGCTGGGAGTTTGTCATTACGAACTCCACAACACCATAATGACTACACTGAAAACTGGGAAGTTTGGTATCAAACTTCTCAGCACATTAAACCCACACTGATGCCAGTGTGGGATTTAATGTAAAATGCACGACAGAGGGCATCTTAGAGATGCCCCCTGAAACTCTACCAACTTCTAGTGTCCCGACTGAGTGGCTGCTTAGGCTGCCATCAACAGACATGTTTCTGGACCCCTGTGTCGAGAGCCTGCTGCTCTCGGGGGCCTGAAACAATGCACATCCTGGGACGAGGTGCCAAGCCTCTTCCCCCAGGATGGGCAGGGTTCACGAAGGGGAAGCTTCGAAGGCATGCCCCCTTTGTGAGCTTCCCCAGACCACTTGCTGCTTTCAGCAACTGGTCCCCACTTGTTCTGCCCCCCACTTTGGGCGGGAGAACCGGCGGGAAAAACAAGTGAGGCAGAAGGGTGTGCCCACCTCTGCCAACTCCACCCCTCAGGTGGGGGAGGCGAGGTGAAGCACAACTCCGCGTCCCCGCCATCTTGAGGATGGGGGGACCCAACCAACCAGGGACAGGGTATTGTGCCCACTGGAGGGTGGCACAATAAGGGGTGTACCCACCCCAGGGAAGGGACCCATTGGTCCCTGCCCTCTACCTACCTGTAACGCCCCTAAATCTAGTATTTAGGGGGCACCCTGAACCTTGCTTCCTCAGATCCAGAAGCGACAAGAAAGAAGATAAGGCCCGAAAAGCCGTGTAGAGCTAACAAGAGGACGACGCCCACTGACTTGGCCCCAGCCATACCGGCCTGTCTCCCCTCGAACCTGCTCCTGCGAAATCCCGGCGTGTCCTGCAGCCAGCAACCTCAACAAACCCGGAGGACCTGCCTGCCTTCACTTCAAAAGACTATCTCCCGAGAACAGCAACCTGTTCAACTTGCAACTTCTGGCAGCAGCCGGAGATCGCAAATGCAGCCCACTCGGCACCCGCCGAACCTGGCCCGAGCTCTAGTGGAAAAACACAACAAGGAGGTCTCCCCGGCGATTGTGACCCAAGATCCAGAGGTCACAGACCAGCCTCAAGACCCCAGCAGATGCCTGCAGCCTCACTCCAGAGGGCCCCCGCTACCGCCACCAAGAGCGTGTAAGACTTTCTGACGCCAAAAGGCACCCCTGCACCCGACGCCCCACGGCCTTGTGTGCTACAACCAAAGATGCCTAGCCAACCCAAGACATCCCAACTTACCCCTCGAAGTGGTCGTCGCACCCAGAAGGTCTTCGTCCCAGAGCCTGCAGTGTTTCTTTTGACCGGAGTCTCTCCATAGCAAACAGGGCGCCCGGCGCCAAAACAGCACTCTGCACCCGGCCGCCCCAGTGCCGCTGAGGGTGCACCTTTTGTGCTGACCTGCAACCCCAATTGCCCTGAGCTAAATCCTAGGAGCTTTGCTCCCACAGCCGTGTGGCCTGCTTGCTAGCAGCCACCAACCGGAGACCCCCTATCCTCCATAGGATAACATTGGGCCTCGACACTCTGCACCCGGCCGCCCTAGTGCCACTGAGGGTGTAACTAGAGTGCATCACTGACCCTGGGGGACCCCTGAGTCTAACCCCAGAACCTTAACTCCCACAGTCGATAACTTACCTTTGAACCGATAACCTGTTTTTCCTCCATAGGATAACATTGACAATTTTTCTCCCAAAAAGTTTCTAAGTGTGGAGTTTTGAAATCTAAAAATATTCTTTAAAAATCGCACGAATAACCAAAACGTATTTACTTACCTGTTTGCAGGAAATGTCACAGTGCTGAATCTAGGTATCCAGCACTGAGTTAGAAAAGTAACGTAAAGAATAACTTACCTGTAATTTACTGAAAAAGCCTATTCATTTCAATGTACTGTATTTGCTAAGTATTGCAACCTACTGCATCCCCTGTAAATCAAACAAAGTACAATTTCTATTGCATTTTTCAAACTGTTCTACATTCAGCAACTTATTACTGTAAAGTATTTAATGCTCAGGGTCCTCGGGAGAGCCTGGGAGGCAGCCACCCGGCTGTGCTCTGGGTCTGCTGGGAGCGGGTGGCTGTCTACATCGTAGGCTCGCTCCCGCCCGCTCCACACATCGCCGGCAATACAACCAGGCACGCCGCGGCCCCACTCCTCGATCTACTATGCTGTGTGGTGATGGCGCAGGCCAAATTGCGTGGCCCACGGGGGCAAAGAATTGAGCGGCAGCGGGCTCCTGCTCTGGGACTGGCCTCCTCTATATGCAACAGGAGGGTAAAAGAGATCGCTTAATCCCTGGATCTTCCCTGCCTTTTCCGACCTGGAGAACTGTTCCAAGCCTCATTAACTAACCAGACTGGGTAATCACGCCATTTCCTCTGCCTGCTCGTCCCAATTCCACACCCTGCTATGAAGACCTTCATCCAAACGCTGGCTGCAAATAAATAGGGCAGGGGGGAGAAATACCCAAGGTGCCTACTGAAAAGGCTGATGGCTGGATCGGCACCTGAGTGTTTGCACAACAGCACCCCTCCCTCTACTCGCCTTCTGCATTTGGCCTGCCACGGCGATACTGCTGGCATTAGTTTGGCATTGCTTCACCGCGCTACATAATCGTATCAGAGTAGCAACTGCCACTAACTGCACATTTGCCGCTCTGGGCACAGTCGCACAGGTATGGGCAAAAAAGATCCTAAACAGAGTGTGTTAACATTTCCCATAGCAACAGAGAAGACACAAGACCACAGCGCCATCATGGCGGAGGGCGGCCAAGACGCGGCCTCCGCATCTGAGTCTGCCTCTACCCACGCCGCTTTGTTGTCTGAACTGAGAGCCGGGTTTAAATCATTGGACAGCAGATTTGACACACTGGACAAACGCCTTGACACACTAGGGGCTAAACTAGACATACATGATCGACGGCTGGACATAGCGGAAGGCCGAGTTTCTGACCTCGAAGATGGGGCGGCACAGTCAACTAAACGCCTGGAGCGCATGGAATTCTTTTAAAAAGACATTGCAATTAAAAACGAAGATTTAGAAGCGCGCAGCCGCCGCAACAATCTCCGCATTCTTGGGGTCCCGGAATCGACTAATACGGGAAGAATGGATATCTTCGTGGAATCGATGCTCGGCGACGTTTTCGGAAAAGAGGTCTTTACTCCTGGATTTGTGGTGGAGCGTGCTCATCGCTCCTTAGGCCCCCGCCCCAACCCTGGCTGTCCACCTCGGCCCATCATCGGGCGCATTATGAACTTCCGCGATAGAGACACTGCATTGCGTCTGGCCAGAGAGCGAGGAGAACTTACCTGGCAGGGCTCCACTGTGACTTTCTACCCAGACTTCACAATAATGGTCCAAGAAGCTCACCGCAAATACTCCGGAGTTAAGTCTGCTCTGCGGAACTGGGTCTCCGGTATGGCATGCTGTACCCTGCACGTCTACGAGTGGACATTAATGGTCGGCCTCGTATCTTCGACACTCCCACCGAGGCCCAAGAATTTTGTAGAACCTACAAAAACTCCAACAGTCAGCAGAGGGACGCTGGAGTTGGCTCTCCTCCCTACAGCGGCTCTGTTGCTAGTGTTGAACTTTTCACCCATGACTAACCTCCACGGCTAGTTTTTCACATAGTGGTCTTATGCGTTAAAATAAGCCAGTTAATAATTGAGACAGAATTAGTATTACATTTCTACACTATTCTTATTATGCTGGGCACCATTGGAGCGTTGCCTCCCCCCCAGGTGCGTAGCACTTTGTCGAAGTCACAGATCATAATGTATCGACCTGAGAACTTGCATTTCCAAATGAGATGTTTACAGGATACATTTGGTTATTGGTTATTTGGGTTGGCACCTTGCGTATTGGGACGCGAGGTTGGGAGGGGGGTGGTGGGAGGGGATGCTTTTCGAACTGTTACATATTACTTGATTACCAGCTCCATGCATGACAATCAGTGTTTTTTTGCCGCTCCTTACACACTCAATGCACAGCTCCACGGCTATAATGTCAACAGTACCTAATTAAGCAGACCACTCCAATCTGTCTGTCATTACTTGGAACGTTAGGGGACTCAACAACCCTAGAAATGGGAAACACGTACTGAATTATCTGCAAAGGCACAACGTAGATATCGCCTTTCTACAGGAGACACATTTGCCCAAGTCAGACTCCACACAATTCGCTGCCAGCTGGGGCTCACATCGATTTTTTTACAACTACAGTGCATATGCCCGGGGCACAGCGATATTAATCCACAAGAGACTTTCTTTCTCTTTGCTTCAAAGTCACATGGACAGAGAGGGCCGGTTCACGATAGTAGTGGGCCGACTGATGGGCCACATAGTGACTCTTGTCTGCATTTACGCTCCTAACGCTGACTTCCCCGAATATTTCCAGGAACTTTATGCCACAATTCTCCGTCTAGGCACTGGCTGTATGCTGATGGGGGGGGATTTCAATCTGCTCCTAAACCGCACATTGGACTGCTCCTCTGAGGCTGCAGACACCAAACCCCACTCACGGCGTGTTCACTTGGACATTTGCGAGACATTCCAACTCTCTGATATCTGTAGTACTCGCAACCCAACAAACCCAGGCTTCACCCACTACTCGGCCCAATATGACACCTGGACCAGGCTAGACTACTGGCTACTTACCCCGAAACCAATTGCGTGGTAGAAAACAATCATAACTCTGCCCAGGACATATTCCGATCACGCCCCAGTGATACTTAAAATCTGTATTCCCAGGCCAGAGGGACATGAGCGCCAGTGGAGATTCCCTGGTAGGGCGTTGAATGACGATCTGTTCCACTCCGAGATTAGAGAGGCAATTGAGGATTATTTTGACTTAAACACGGGATCAGTGGACACATGGGCGGTGCTTTGGGAGGCCTTTAAGGCCTACATTGGGGGCATCACCATATCAAAACATGCAGGGGTACTAAAAGACCTTAGAAAAACCTTAGCGAATATTGAGCAGCAGCTGACGGCGCTAGACGCCTCTCTGTTTCTCTCCCCAGACTCTGAAGATGGAAGAAAGCGCCGTTTGGCGCTACTGGTAGAATTTCGGGTAGCTGCTGATAGGGAAACCCACTTCTTGAGCAAATACGCCGCTGCGCGTAGATATGGCGAGGGCGAGAGGCCGGGACGTACCCTAGCGCAATTGCTGAGACCTCCATATTCCAAATCGTACATCACAGAACTCCATGCTGAGTCTGGGCATCTCTTAACGGATACTACGGACATCCGTGCTGTATTCCTTACATATTATGAACACTTGTATGCATCCAAACTTGTGCACAACTCGGCGGATCAAGATGATTATTTCGCTGAGATTGCACTGGTGTATATGGAAAAGTACATGCAAAACTTTGTTGCTGAGCCATTCTCCTCAGACGAAGTAATCAGTGCGATTGAGGCGTTGAACGGCACCACTGCTCCCGGCCTCGACGGCTTTACGGGCGACTTTTATAAAATGTACAAAGATATCTTAGCCCCGAAACTTCTCGAGGTTTACAACAAATCATTTGAACGGAACCAGCTACCTCCCACTATTAGAGAAGCGGTGATTGTTTTGCTACCTAAACCAGGCAAGGATCCCTTGCTGTGCGGGTCGTATAGACCTTTGACACTGCTAAACTTAGACTATAAAATACTGGCAAAAATGATCGCTCTACGGCTCGCCCTACTATTGGACAAAATAATATCCCCAGTCCAGTCAGGATTTGTGCCCCACAGATCTACATCCTTGAACTTGCGCACACTCGGGGAAGGAAGCGGAGGCAAGATGGCGGACACGCCAGTGTCCGAGTGAGACAGGCTATGAGTGCTCTCCACTATTAGCCTCTCTACTACCCCAGCAGTTATTGGAGCTACTGAACGTGAAGCCGTCTAATGCACTTGGGAATGCTACTAACATTGATACATTTGTATCAACAAGATCGCCGACGCGTTCTGGAGTTTGTTGCTTACTGCGGTGTTTGGCGGAGCGGAGTGGCGGCTGGCGTCCGGCTCTCAGAGGAAAGAGTCGCCGCTGTTCTCGGGCGGATTCAGGACTCGCAGGAAGATCCGGGCTGGATCGGGATGGGTCCCAAGAGTGCTAGCAGCGGCGTGAAGGGTGCAAAGACCCGGGCAGCAGCAGCGGCAGCCACAGTGTTAGCCCCTGTCCAAGACGGAGACTCTTCTGCGGAAAGTGCTGCTAAAACAGACAGTGATGCTCCTAGAATTACGGGTGTTGTGACGGAGAATCCGATCTTCTCCCCTGAGTTTAGTCAGACTGAAGGTTTGGCGGGGAGTAAGGTAAAGATCCCTGCGATATTAAAAAAAAACGCCAGGCAAAGGTAAGACTCCCGTTGTTGAGAAAACAAGAAGTACAACTGTTACCTTACAACCCGATAAATTGTCTGATAAAGTCAGTGTTATCGACGAATCTTTAATGAATACTTCTGCTAAAGAACAGTTAATGAGGCAAGACGCGGGAGAAAATGAGTTCTTTAATCTGAATGTGGTTGACCCGGTACAGATTGCTCCCTCTCCTCCGCAGATATCGAGTGGCTTAATTGACTCTCAGAGTGCCCTACTTTCAACTCTGTTTAACAATAACATGAATCAAGGTGAAACTCATCTGGAGTCTGCGTTTAGTGGTGGAGTATCTTGCAGAGACGTGATAATGGAGGCGGACTCCGGGGACTCTGGCGGAAAGTTCTTTTCTATGTCTGACGCATCTAACAATTCGGATCTTGAGAGTATGGAAGGCGACTGGGCTGATGATAGAAGCTTGGCTAGTTCCGCCCCGCCTGATGAAGAGGAAAATACTTTGTTGACTTCTGGGGGTGGAAATACTGTCCGAAAGGGAAAAGACACAGAGACTTTACCTAATTCATTGACTAAAGGTGGACAAGGCAACGATGGGTCCCCTACGCTGAATCATATCTCTTTATCACATTTAGGGGAGGCGACTGTTAGTAGGGGGTGTTCTGCTGAAGTACAAGGAGGATCTATTAGCCCCGGTGAATCATTAGAGAATGGGGTCACATTATCCACCATCTATCAAGCAATAATGTCACACCGTGAGGAGACAAAAGCAGAAGGTCTGCGGATGCAAGGTGCAGTCCGTAAGCTTCAGAACACGGTTCGTCGTGTTGTGAAGACCTGTACAGAGATGTCGGTTAGGATTGGGGAAGCGGAGGGTAGGATCTCCCTAATTGAGGATGATATTGTGCAGCAGAAAAAAGATGTATCCTAACTACATTCCATTCGGGACGATGTAAACTGGAAGTTAACGGACTTGGAAAATAGATCAAGAAGGAACAATCTGCGAATTTTAGGTGTTCCAGAAGGGACGGAAGGAAAAGATATTCGTCAATTTGTAATTGACATGTTTTCTGAAGCCTTTCCTGAACTGTGTCAATGGAAGTGGGAACTTGAGTTGCAGCATGTCCATAGATTTCCTTTTCATGTGCGGGGTGGTACCAGGGGTTGAGAGCAAACCTAGAGCCATATTGATCTGCCTAAATAATTTTTTGCTTCGAGAGTCTTTGTATGACTTAGCTAGGCCAGACCGTAAGAGAAGAGGGAAGGGGTGTGAATTTTTTGTACGCCCAGATTTTTGCCAAGTTACAGTCCAGCAGCGCTGGCTTTTGCGTCAACTGATTCCACAGTTCCTGGCAAAGGGAGTACAGTCCTATTTACTAAATCCCTCGAGGCTTAAAATTATTTACAAGGACAAAACGCTTTTTTTAACTCCGAGATTGCTGCAAAGGATTTTCTGGGTACAATTTAGGGGGTTGGCTCTAATATAGATAATGGAGGCATGTTCAGACTGTCAGCTTTTTTTTAAAATCTATTTGCTTCTGTTATTTGCTGAGGGGTGTGGGGGGTTGGTGGAGGGCACCTATTCCTTTCTCTCCATCGCTATAGGGACTATTCAGTCCCTTCGCCTCATTTGGGTGGGTGCATGGGTGGGCTTTCTGGGCGTCAAGCCCTTCAAGGGTGGTTGGGGTGGTGGGGCAAGGAATAGCATAGATTGGTTTTTTTTCTTTAATTTGAGTCGCAGCAAGGTCTGTGTGAATAAAGGCACCATAAATATTGTATCTGTATTAACACTATTAGGAAGTTTGGCAGGAAGAGAATGGCAAAGCGAATTAGCTAAGGTAACCTCTCTGTTTGAAGATGGGTAAATTTTCTATTTGTACGTGGAATATTTGTGGCCTGAATAATAAGAAAAAAAGGGGGATAACGGCCCAGATTCTTAAATCAATGAGGGTGGATTTACTTTGTGTACAGGAGACTCATATCACATGGAATAATAGAGGGTGGTTAAAGGACTTGGGTATGGATCTTGTGGGCTGTACACGTCAAGGGTCAACTACGAGAGGGGTGGCAATTTTGAAGAGATTCGGATGGGGGATGTGTAAGCGTGTCAAAGAAGATCTTCTCGGTAGATGGGTGATCAGTGAGTTACTATTAGAGGGTCTTTCTATGACCATTTGCTCAGTTTACGGCTCGAATTTAGATGACCCGGTAATGTTGAATGAGCTCAGTATTGAGTTAGCTGATTGGCCATCTTCTGTGATCCTATGTGGGGATTTTAATCTCCATTTACCAGGGAATGTTGACATATCAAGTAAATATCTTTATGATGGGAAGAAAAATAAAGTCTTTCAAGCTACCAGGGGCCTTGTTAAAGAATTTGGGCTGGTAGATATGTGGTGGCTAAAAGGAAAGGGAGCCCCAGGGTATACTTTTTATTCAGTACCCCATCATAAGCATGTGCGGCTGGATTACTTTTTGTAACTGCAGAGCTTGCCAATAAGGCTAGGATTGACATTCAACCTAAAATAATTTCAGATCATAATCCTATCTGTTTAGAAATAGATATCTGCTGTCGATCTTCTATAAGGCCCTGGACTTTTGAACGGAAATTACTGGTTGACCCCGCTTATTGTGAACAAATGAGTAAATGGATAGCTGAATTTTTAAAAATAATCGTGGATCAGCCTCTGTTCACATGGTGTGGGATGCTTTTAAATCTGGTGTCAGGGGTGAGACTTTAAGTTACTCTGTTAATAAACAACGTAAATTGCGGGCAGAATTTTTGGATGAAATGAATAAATTACGGTTGTTAGAAAACGATTTTATGGTGGCCATTAGTAATGGCCAGGACTCTGAGCAGATCTCAAATAATCTGGCTATTCAAAAAATGAGGCTTTATCAGAATTTTTCTACAAAGCTGGCAGCGCAAATTGTAGTATACACTTCTGAGATATACGAGGTGGGTGAGAATTCTGGTCGTATACTGGCCAAAAGATTATATCAAAAAGAGGTTGCTAAACGGATTAAGAACATCTCGGATGAGCAAGGGGTAATAAGGGATAAACCAGCCGAAGTGTTAGAGGTATTTAGCAAATTTTATCGTCAGCTGTATACCGATGAAGATACTCTTGGAGTTGAGGATAAAGCAGAGGAGTTTTGTGGAGACATTGAAATCTCTAAGCTGACAAATGAGCAAATGGAAGACTTAGATCTTGATATTACCTGGGGGAAGTTGAGGTAGCAATTACCTCTTTGGCAACCGGTAAGGCGGGGGGCCGGATGGTATACCTCTTGAGTTTTACAGAACTTTTCGGCACGTGTTGAAAGATGAGATTTTGTCGATTTTCTTGTCCGCACAACAGGGGACTGCACCATTATCTTGGCGGAAATCTATCATTACGTTTTTTTTAAAAAAAAGACAAACTTGCCTTACTGCCGGCATCTTACAGACCTATTTCACTAATCAATTCTGACAGTAAAGTATATGCCAAAATATTAGCTGCACGTTTATCTTGTGTCATCACTAAATTGGTCTCACGATTTCAACATGGATTTATTCCAGGGCGGGATACGGCAGACCATGTCCGGCGTCTCATTTCATTCGTGGATTGGGCATTAGCAACCAAATCTACAATGGGGTTAACCCTGTTGGATGCCGAGAAGGCATTCGACAGGGTTTCCTGGCCTTATATGTGGGAGGTTCTGAGGCTGAAGGGTTTTGGTCCGGTGATTCGGCAGGCATTGAAATCATTATATTTTCTTCCAGTCGCCTCTATTCGAATAGCTGGCCAAGAATCAGGCTTGTTTTTAATTAGCCGTGGTACACGGCAAGGATGCCCGTGTTCACCGCTATTATTTGCTTTATATATTGATTTTTTTTGATAAAGCTAAACCAAGCTATTGATATTAAACCGATCCAACTACGGCATATCGATTATAGAGCTTTGGCATATGCCGATGATATTGTTGTTGCTACTAGAGATATTGTCACTGCAATACCGGTGATTGAGGGATTGGCATCTAAGTTTGGGTCCTTCTCGGGCTACAAACTAAATACCTCTAAAACTCAGATTTTATTTATTGGTGAGGAACCTCCTGTTAACATAACAACTGTCTCTGAAGTTACGTATTTAGGGATTAAAATTTCCTTACCAATTAGTAAGATTCCAGAACTAAATATGGATCCTATGCTTAGTAAAGTAAGTTCTATGCTGGAGAGGATGGATCACTTACATTTATCTCTTTATGGAAGAGTTAATGTTTTAAAAATGCTAGTTTTGCCGAAATTTCTTTATATGTTTAGAACAATCCCCCTCGAATTTCCGCTCTCGTGTTTTAAGAGATTAGAGAGGATCAGCTCTAGGTTTTTGTGGGGTTACCGGCGCCAGAGAAGGGCTTATAAAAAGATGGTATTACCAAAGAACCGTGGAGGTTGGGGCATGCCTTATTTTATGTTCTATTACTGGGCAGCCGCCCTTCAATTTATTAGCCCTCTGGTAGTGGGGGATCGGGTCAAGCTTTTGCCATGTCATAGTCCTTCTATCTATGAGTTTGGTTTGGGTGAAGAGGCTAATGGTAGCTTGGTTAAAATACTAGAACCTAGTTACTTTAAGAAAACAAAATTTAAAATTCTTAAAGCAGCATATTGTGTTTGGAGATCAATTAAACGACATCTAGGGGTCTTGAATTTAAATGCATATACCCCATTATCAACTATTGGGGTACTCCCATTGATTTTTCGTGATCATACGGTAAATAGCTGGCGCTTAAAAGGAATTCAGTGTTTAGGGGATTTTTATGAGGATGGACAGTTGATATCATTTGCTGAGCTACAAATAAAATATGATCTTCCTAAACATGATTTTTTAAATACCTTCAAATTCGGAGCTATCTGAATTCGCTTGCCCCTGATGCGGAATATCAATTTCGAAAGGTCCCCCTTATTGAAAGGATGTGTAAAATAACGGCAATCGGTGAATTTTATTCTCAATTGATTAATGTACTCTCAGATGATGTAGAGATTTGTCAAAACAAGTGGGAAATTAAGTTAGGTCATGGGGAATCGATATTATCAAATCCTTAAGTTTTGCTAATCAAGTTTTGATGTCTGGAAGGATGCGTACTCAGCATTATATGGTTGTTAATGATCTGTATTATACCCCAAAGAAGATTTCTAAATGGGGGACATCTGCTGGATCCAAATGTAACAGATGTGGTTTATATGCAGCCGACATAGTTCATATGTTTTTTGCCTGTCCTAAATTAGCTGAACTATTCCTGTCTATTGAACGATTTTTAGCAGTAATAATGGGGATACCAGTGACTATTACTGGGGAACTGGTTTTGATTGGTTTTTACTCAGATACTTCCGTCATCACAAGATCTAAAGCAATGGTTTCTTTTCTGTTTATTTGCATGGCTGTTTTCCGTGCTTATATTGCACAGGATTGGATAAATTCTGACCCTCCATCCTTTGAGTTGGCGGGCAAGATTGCTTGCAATGTACAATTTGGAATCAGCTATATACAAGACTAAAGGGAGAAGGAAGAGTGTAATGGGAGCTAAGATCTGGGCCCCGTTACTGATTGGATTTAATGTCGAATAATGGATAACCACTGTTTATGTCAGATTTTCTTTATTTCAGTATGCTTATATATTTTTTTCATATATAAGTTCTGTCTGTATCTGCTGCTGTGTCTGTAATATTTTGACTGAAAGACCTGATTTGTGAAATATGATCACTATATTCCTTGCATTAAAGGGGGAAAAAATCAATAAAGAATAAAAAAAAAAAAAAAAAAAAGAACTTGCGCACACTCTTTGCGGTTATACACCGAATCAACCCGGCGGCAGCAGTTCTGTTAGATAAGGAGAAAGCTTTCGACTCCTTGGAGTGGCCTTTTTTATTGTCAGTAATGCGTAGGCTGGGCAAGCCCATAGGGTTCGTAAATCTCACAGCACTCCTATACTCGGCCCCCACCGCCAGAATACGCATAAATGGCACACTGTCACGCTCCTTTACATTATCCCGCGGCACCAGACAGGGAAAATGATTGTCTTGCCCAAATTCCTGTATCTCTTTAAAAATATCCCTATCCCACTGACAAATCGTTTTTTCACATCACTATACACGCACCTCATCCGACTGACTTGGGGAGGCAAACGGCCCAGGGTCCGCTGGGAGGTAATGACGCTACCGTACCACAGAGGAGGATTTGGGGTCCCCAATTTTCAATTGTACTATTTGATTGCACAGTGCAGTTATGCTCACTCCTGGTTTCATCCGGATGCCAGGCTACCTTACTTACGGCCGGAGGCAGTCCTGGTCCTTCCCGACAAACGTAATACGGTATTACCCCTGGGTTACCCGCGAGACCCGACTGACATCCAAACGGTCTCCACTACCTGCTGGGCCTGGCAGAAACTGGTCAGAGTCATGGGTTCCCCGGTGCTATATTCCCAGAGTCTTCCAATTCCAAACGAACGCTGGATTCCCATTACGGGGGAAAAGATTGTACAGCGTACACTATCCAAGTACGGCCTGAACACAGTTGGGGATTTATACATTGAAGGGCAAATATTCTCTGTCTCTGACGGAGAGAGGTTTACGGATGCAACCTTCATGGACAAATTTGTACTTAATCGCCTGCGGTCAGCAATGAGGGCAATGGTCCCTGGCTTCCCTATTGAACCCGATCCATTCGCTCCACTCTCCGCGGTCATAGATAACACCAAGGGGGAGCATTTGGTCTCCAAGATGTACCAGACATGTGCAGGCATAATTCCAATACACAATGCTAAAATAAGGACTGCTTGGGAGGCAGATCTGGGCCACCCTATTGCGGATGACCAATGGGCAACATGTAGTCAAATCAAGGAAGTATCCTTGAACAGCCGTCACAAACTGATCCATTTTAAATTCTTACGCAGAACATACATCACCCCTGAGATGACACAAAATAGACCCTGACAGATCCCATTGCTGTTTAAAATGTAAAACCACGCATGCAGACTTTGCACATCTCTCCTGGAATTGCGGCAAAATAAAAACTTACTGGGCCGAATTTATCATACCCTTGGGGAAATGATAGGCTTAGATATTGAGCCCACCCCAGAGGTTGCATTGCTGGGATATGTGACTAACATTCCAAAGCCAGTCCGAAAATTCACTGCCATAGGACAACTTCTGGCCAAGAGAAAAATAGCAATTAAATGGGGGCGAAAAACAGCTACGACGCAAAAGGAATGGCTTAGTAGTCTGGCATATTGCAACACCAACTACGATCTATATTCCTCCACTCTTCCCAGAACATCCCGCCCTAGGGATATTTGGGGCCCGTTCAAACAATACACGTCTGCGGCACAATCACAGCCTGCCACACAGCTTGCGCGAGGACTCGTACCCACTGGCATAGGCTGATCAGATAGCAACTGCATATAGGATAATTAATCTTTTCCAAAAATGGTCTATTTTGTGCAAACTAACGCTAGTAATTCGAAAATGAGAACAGAGGGAGTGGCGCTCAGGCACTCACAAATTTGATCGATCATTTTAAACTCAGCATGATGGTAATTATTCCATGTGGGGCTGGCAAAAATTTTTGCTACACATTATAATGTTATAACGCTATTGTAATGGAGCTTGAAGATATGTTGTTTCTAATTTTTGAAACTGGTAAATAAAGTGTTAAAAAAAGTATTTAATGCTTACCTGTGCCAGGCTTGCTTGGTTCTAAAAATAACAGTATATTTTTTATACAAAAACAAATTGGCCTAGAGTTCAGTTCTTGAGTGTGTGAATTCATTTGCTGACTGAGGGGGTACATCAAATGCCTAACACTGTCCTCTGATACTGCCTTACTGCTCAACCACTCTACCACTCTACCACAAATAGAGAGTAAGGTTCTATCTAACTTTAACCTCTGCCTACCTCTGGGGTCACCTGGACTCTATACACACTATACCTCATTTTGGTGTAGTATATATAGAGCCAGTTTCCTACAATGGGTTGAGTGGACTGCAGTGGGGGTGGGTGGGCGGGCCTGAAAGATAAGTTACTTACCTGTAATTCTAATTCTCTTCCAGAGGTATCCTCATCATAGTCATAAGCAGCGAATATTAACGCCCATGTGCGGTGACCCCGGAGTACATAAAAAATATATATATATCCGTATGTAACACTCTCTCTCTATAAATAAATATATATATATTTTTTTTTTTTGTACTTATATATATATATATATATATCCCATATTATTCTATAATTAAGAAAAATTCAGCCTTAAACAAGGCTAGACAATGCTTCCATAAATTGCATTTGTATAAATAAACATCTGTTTTTAATCCCCTTACATACACTTATAGGAAGAAAAAACAGGAAAGCAAAGAGACACTCATACTCTCTTTATTGAACTGCACAAACTGCAATGTAATAGTAAGGCATTTTTAGCCCATATGCTACATTGGAACACACATAACAGAATAGAAAATGAAAAAACTGGCACTGTCCTTTAAAGCAGCCAAGAACCCCTGCCTCCCATCATGCCTCAGGGGTGACAGGTCAGTTTTTCTTTCCGGCTCCTTCAGTCCGGAACCTGGATTTTGAGCTCTTGGTTTTTTGTCAAAAAATGTATTATATCTTTTGGTAGTTCTCTCTTTCACTCAACGTCTTATCTGTTAGAGTGAGGAACTATCATTTGCTGACAGAATTTAGCCCTTTTTTCTGTCAGAAATGCCATCCTTATTCGATCCTTGCTCTTCCTATGGGAAGAAGGCGGCTAAAACAGACACCCATGCTGTCTGTATTCAGTGTCTTCCTGAGACGCATGTTCCTGAGACATGCCAACATTGCAAAAACATATCCAGGCGCACTCTCAAGGACAGAGAGAGGATTCGTCTGGATGGTCTCTTGGAGAGACAGAAATTTGCAGGATCAAGAGGAAGATCACCTGTGAAGCATAAGAGTAGGAGACCCAGATCTACTTCTAGAAGTAAGATTCCCATCTGTTCTCCATGGGCGGGAATATTCACTGCTTATGACTATTGATGAGGATCCCCTGGAAGAGAAGTTGGCTGTACGCCAAACCTCAGGAGCAGTCTCTCAAGAACCTAATCTAATGAGGGAACTGTCTGGCAGGTGTCAATAGTAAAAAAGCACATTGTGGCCCAGTTTTCCTTTAAGTGCTCTTGATTATAATCAACTTTTTCATGAAAAGGGCAGAATGCATCAAAAGGCAGAACTTTTCATAGCAGAGGTGGAGTCTTGGCTCGAACCGGAAGGCTTTAGTTGTCCTTTCAGTGCCGATCCGGAGGGCGGGGCGGTGGAAGCAGAATCTCGGTGCCTACCATGGCCAGATGAAAGTGGTGGCCCGGAAGCCTTTCGTTTTGGTGGAAGCAGGTTTTTGTGTGGGCAAAGGAGTTTGGGTACTCACGGCACCCCGACCAGCTGGAACGTCATAGGACTCCAGTTCGATTTCGAGTTCTGAATGGGAGTCTTGGAGAGAAAAAGTTTCTCCTTCTTCGGCTGCTGACGCTTCCACATCTTGCTGTTCAATATCCTGTTCTCCGAAGATATCAGGAGTGTCCTTCAATGCTCTGCCTCTTTTTTCGTCGAGCCCGATGGTCCCGCAAGGTCTTCTTGGATCGTAACGAGACCGGCATCACTATCTTCTTCTCTGTGCTCCGGGGAGAGGCACAGATTACAGACTTTGTGAAGGTCGGTGTGCGGGTATTTAGAGTGGCATGGACATCTCTGTACTTACACTTACGTACTCCATTCTCACCCTCTTGTGGGAAAACAATCTAACAATGGAGTCGATGCCCATGCACAGTATCACTGAAAAGAGGAGTCACCTTACCTCGTGACTCGAAGACTTTTTCGAAGAAAAACAACTTGCAAACATCGGGACCCAACACTAGATGGCTGGAGTATGCAAAGCATGTGCATCTACAGCACACATGCCTCGAACAGTGTGTTACTGGCATGCATACAGTCTACATTAATATGGCCTCATAGCACTGCTGGTTATTTGGTGGTGCTACCCATGCCATTTCAAAGTCACCATCGCAGACCAGAGTGTGAAAGTTTTTCTGATTCTCTGTTCGAGCAGTTCGGCTTCAGAAATAGGATGGTGCAACTCGCTCAGTGTGGGGTTGATCAATGGATCAATATCTTAATGACTGACTGATGAAAGAAGCTCTATTGTGCACAGTGGCATAGTGTTGTATTGCACTAAATAGCTGGGATGTGATTTGAAGAACGAGTTACTTACCTTCGGTAACAATGTATCTGGTAGAGACACAGTCTAGCCGCAGATTCCTTAACTTAGAATATCCCCAGGCGTCAGACTGGATCCGGAAAACTTTTTCCCCCAGCAATACCTCTGCACGCCGGGGGGCGTCGTCGCCCGGCTCCGTCCTGACGTCGTCCACGGAAGTGACGTCAATGGAGCCATATAAGACACCCCCCCCCCCCCCCGGCGTGCTGACATCAGTTTTCCACCGTGAAACTTTTCCGCGCCACAACGCGGAGCCACGACAAAAACTGTGAGAGTATAGGAACAGTGTGTCAAAAAAGAACAAAACCCTTGAAACAACAATGATGAGAAATCATAGAGTGAGAAACAACACCATGTTGAAAAAGTACTCAACACTGGAAGGGACTGAAGGGAGCGAACAGAGCACCCGTCCCAGCAATAGTCCCATCAAAGCGAAGAGCTGTGCCACCCCTAGAAGGCAACGGTAGTGGAAACGAATGGCATGACAAACGAAGGACAGTATGCAACCACAGGATGGAACTGTATGAAAAACAACCTGTAACCACAGGATGCAACTGTAAGGGACCACAAGCCTGGAACAACACGTCCAGAAGTAAACATAGAATGTGCACCACACCCCTCACAGTGATCTATGAACTGTAGCATAGTCAAGTAAAACCGCAACCCGATCGAGATAAACGAGAGCGGAGGGAGGGTAGAAGAACATGAAAATCTCCACGCCGGAAGAAACCGGCGGAAGAACGTTGAAAAACACATAACTAAGCCACCCAAGAACGAGAACGGGTGGAGAGCTAACGTGCCAACAAGAATGACACGCCCTGCCCCGGAGGTAGGGGAACTAGAGCAACCCTCAGAGAGACCAAGGTCGCCTGTAGGGATGCAAGGTGGTAAAACCCCACCTGGAAAGGACCTCACAGAACGGGGAGGATGGGTGGGCGTTAAGGAATCTGCGGCTAGACTGTGTCTCTACCAGATACATTGTTACCAAAGTTAAGTAACTCGTTCATCTGATAGAGACATCTAGCCGCAGATTCCTTAACTTAGAATAGATACCAAAGCTATACCCCATAGGAGGAGGGTCTGCGACCGAAACCCACCAAGTGTCCAAAGGACATAGTCCGTCAAGAACAGTGACTGAAACAAGGTGGGGGCCGCAATGCCAGCGCGGCTGACACCAAACCCATAAAGCTCAGCATTGCCAGCGGAGCCGACACCAGACCAAGAAGCTCAGGGCGGAGCACGAGCAGGGGAAGCTAAGTACCACAGTCCGTCAGAGGATGGCACAAGTCCACTGTCGGTCAGACAGGGACGAACGAAATCACAGAACCAGAAAGGTAGTGCACAATGCCATAGCTTCTACGAAAAGAGGGAGACTGAGGAGAGGATCCCAGGATCCGTAAGAGACAAAGGCCCAGCGAAGGGACTTAAACATGAGGACAGATTCAGAACACACAATGTGAGCGGCACAACATCAGGTGCCAACAAACGACATGTCAGGGAAGAAGGTATCATGCCGAGACATATGAACCACGACTACTAGAAGATACAGAGGTGCGAACTACAAGAATACACGGAACAGACATGCGTACCGTGAGAACCACACCACACAATGCATCACTCGAAGAAGTGGAACAGCAACAGCATGTTCGCGTCGACAGAGAAGACGTGCGCAGCACCAGGGAGCCAACCAGTCAACCGTACCCACAGGTGCAAAGACCAAGGGCCACCAGCAAGTTGGACACCCCTAAAGCTAACTCCCATTAGGGAGGAAGAGGAAAGATAGATAGAAAAACAGAGGAAATCTGGGACAATCCCCAGAAACCACCGCAGGGTAACCCTGCATGCTTGCCTACACACGTGCGCACGCAACACATAGAAATATATGAAAAGTCAAGAGATTGACCACCAAGGAGAAACTGGAAGAGTACCCCTAAAGAATAGAAAATCGCCCAAGAGGTACCCACAGCACCGATGCGACATATTAGGACATTGAAGTCCAACCACATAAGAAAGCAATCCCAACCCCCCCGATCGGGAAGGGAAGATCGAACCACCGCCCCACAGTATAGACCTATATACAGAATGATGCCAGAATGCATCCGTAGATAGAATACGTCTGTTGAAAAGCACAGCAGAGGCCAGGAGGAGAACACCTGAGCCGTGAGCGGCAACGAACAGAAAAACCCAGAGCCTAGGCCAGGGATTGGCCGAGATAAGCCAGGGCACAAGGCAAAACGCAACAGGGGTCCGCCGTGGCGAAAACTCTACCGCCCCTAGGCAAACCCCAGGCAGGGTGTACCCAAGCCCCTCCCAACACCAGGGAAGAAGGCAACAGGAAGAGAACGCAACCAAGACATTGGCTCAAGGAACACCACAGGTCCCCTGGGATAGGATACACCCCCAGTGTGGGCCACAGGTGGTGCCCGCCCAAAACACAGAAGAACTGATCCAGAGCGGAACGGAACAAGCGCCCACAGGGGCGCGTACCCAAGCCCAAGACAGTCAACAGTGCAAGGGGCAGAATGAAGGCAGAAAGATGAGCCAAATGCAGGGCAGGAGGACGGAAACCCCCTGGGGCGAGACGGATACGACAAAACCCCAACAATACACCGGAGCAGACTGCGTCCACAGACGCATGAGAGTGCGACGGAACGACCGTGGGCAGCACTACAGGAGCTCTAGGAGAGGGCCACGTCAGTCCGTGGGTCTCAACAGAGGAGGCGTTCCACCACAGCAGGTAGTATGGAACAACGGGAGATGCACACAGCATAACCCACAGGAAAAATCCCCAGAGGGACAGAAAGAACGAAGAGAACTCCACGGGAGCCTCCGAAACTTCCTGGTAAGGAAGAGCAGCTACACAATAGCGAACAAATACCCCACATAGGGTATATCACATCCCTATAAAAAGCAAGGGACACCTCTTGAGACAAGCTCATAGGCAGAGGTCAAAAAGAGCCATATAAACAGCTGGCCCTACCAAAGGAAGAAAAGAACCACGGCTGAACAGCCATACAGTCTGTCTGGGAAATGTGTTGAACCCAGAGGCGGAAATCATAAAAGCAGTGACAAAAGTGCAAACGAAAATGCAAGTCCACTATAGAGGACTAAAAACCTGGCAGTCATGGGAATCCAGATAGGAGGCGCAGAAAGGGCAGATCTCTGAGTCGCGCATGGCGACGCAGAGCAACTGACCTGGCCATAGCTCCACCAACAGAGTCAGTGGTGTCCATGGCCGAACGAACGGTAAACTGCGCCATGTCGCGGCCATCCCGAATAAGTCGGACCAGGTCAGTGCGAGGGCCCTCCGGCAAAGAAGGAAGGAGTTGTCCAACTGAGTCACAAAGGGCAAAAGTAGCCCAAGCAAACACGCAGTTCGTGTTCAGGGACCGAAGGCCTGAGCTGGTGGACGCAAAGACATCGCGGCCACACGACTCCAACCACCTAGACTCCCGAGTGGGAGGAAGCAACGGAGAGGAAGGGAGTGCTGCCTGGACTACAAGTCCATGAACCCTAGGATGGAGGGACAAACAGGCAGGGTCATCTGGAGCCGGGCGATGGCGATGTGCAATAGCACGACCCACGGGGTCACCCGATGAGGGTCTGGCCCAAGTCCCCAGAAGGACATCATGTAATGACCCGCTAAAAGGCAATAAGGGCTCCACATCCACCGTGCCCTGGTGGAGAAGATCCAACAAAGGTTCCGAAGGCAGGGAGACAGAGGGCGGCTGCATCTGCAAGATATCCGCAGCCCTGCGAACTGCCCTCACAAACTCCGCGCCAGCCTCCGTGATCATCCGAGGAGGAGGCAGCAAGTTATCCGTTGGGGACGGTTGCAGGCTAATCCGTCCACCCAACGACAGAGGCCCTGCAGAAGAATGAACCGGCCAGTGCCTCATGGGACCCTGCTACGTGGAGCACTGAAAAAACCCGGGGGGTGGGGAACCCACTGGAGTCACGTCTTCCACCAGCAGAGGAACAGCCGGGGACGGAACCGGAGTCGAACCGGCGTCGACTCGACCTCCACCAAGGCAGGGGCCAGCGGGGGAGAACGAAGTCGACTTGGAGTCAAGCTCCACGCTGCAGCCGCATCCAGCGACGACGCAGGGAGCCCCGTAGGACTGTGCGAAGACGCATCAGGAGGACTAGACGTCTGAGTGGGATGCCCCTCCGGGCCGTGTCCCGACGTCACAGCAACTCCGGAACCGGAGTCAAGGCACTCGGTCGGCGCCGAGGGTGAACCCGCCGACGAACTCCCGACCTGAGTGCCTACCCCCACTGTGGGGCCCGAAGGTGCGCCAGGAAGTGGGGGTGACCCAAAGATGGCCCTGGAATAGGCCTTCATCTGGGTCTGAGTTGCCCCAGCACCAGGAAGAGGTGGGTAGGCAGACTCCTGAGGTCCCGTGTCCGGTGAAAACTGGGAGCAGCAAACCCCGACGTCACGCTTGTGCGAGGTCGACGACCTCCGTGATTTCTTTCAGTGCTTACCTGAGGCAGGCGAGCGACGTCCACGGGAACGACTCCGGGACCTGTCCCGAACAGGAACCTCAGCGTGGGAGGAAGAGCTGCGCCGCTGGGAGCCTTCCGCTGGAGACGGAGGCCGGCGCCGCGAGGATTCCGACCGGGACAACCGGACGGACATCAATTTCATCCGTCGTTCCCGCAGTGACTTCGGCTTCAGCTGCCGGCAGGCGTCGCACTCTATGGAGTCGTGGTGCTCACCCAAGCACCACATACAGATCTCGTGTGGATCTGTCGGCGACATCTTCCGCGAACAGGACGCACACAACTTGAAGCCCGCAGACATCGACACACTATTCCAGATGCGAAAATGTGTCGTAAAGGCCTGAAATCAAAACAGGCCAGAGGAACCGCTTCTCCCGGATCCGCGTTGGGACTGACGTCAACACGCCGGGGGGTGGGGTGTCTTATATGGCTCCATTGACGTCACTTCCGTGGACGACGTCAGGACGGAGACGGGCGATGCCGCCCCCCGGCGTGCTGAGGTACTGCTGGGGGAAAAAGTTTTCCGGATCCAGTCTGACGCCTGGGGATATTCTAAGTTAAGGAATCTGCGGCTAGATGTCTCTATCAGATATCATTTTCTTGAGGAGTAATGTCCTGCTGTCACAAAAAAGTGGCTGGAAGGCTTTATCAATTGTCAGGGTAATTTGTAGGTCAGTATTACATGCTGAACATCTATTTACATTTGTTCTATAATCTCGCACATAAGCAGAGATATTTGCACGTTTCTGTACAGCAACACAAAAATCAAAGCGGTCACATGAACTACAGCTTTAGCATGTCAGTCCAGAAAGGTGCAGAAATCCAGAGCACTTTTCAAAAACTTACTCTACTCAAAATGCCCACCTCCCTCATCACCATAGACATTATGGCCGCAGTCATTCATTAAGAATGTCAAACTTTCAAGGCTTTATGGTGGATTACATAAGAAACATCTTTGAGCGACTGAAGGGAGAAAGCTTGACCATCAGATTGGAATCGGACCTCACTTAAGTGCTTTACAGCACTCACCCCACAGATTCTACACAGGAGCACTATTTTCAAACCCCACAGATCAACTCAAATGCAAATTCAAGAGGAAATGGTGATAGGCACTTCACCATATGAGCAACAACAGTAAAGAACATCACCCTCTTCTCTCTCACCCTCCGTCAGTTCCCCACTCACCTGGCCAGCACCTCACATTCAAGAAAAAACACCAAAACTCTGCACTTTCCCGACCTGATTAGGCTCCTGTTTTGCATCTGTTAATTTACAGTTTCTGGTAGCCTCGGTTTCTTTTCCTTTCCACCAGACATCCAGTTCTTTCCCACTGCTACACCACAGTCTCCTACTGCTGCATGTCAGTGGACTTCACCTAACTAGTGTAACTAGAGATACTGGGTTTGTAACGCAGGTGTTACAATTATAAATAAATAAGCCACAATGTCCTTTACCTTCCTCTGCTCTCCCGCCTTCGTGGTCTGTTATCCTGGATGCTGGGACCCGGGATGGGCTCAGCATTCCAGCAGGGATATGAGCTAGTTCTTCATCTCCAAGCTCTGCAATCATGGCGTGCAGCTTTGTTCTGTTGACTCCTGTGAAGAAATTAATTAGGAGCAGTGGTTAATACCAGAGATTCCCTATCAACTGATGTTGGTCTTTAACATTGTTTTGTTGTACCAGGCACTAGACTGTTCCTTAACGTATAGCATCACATAAAGCAAGTTAGGTTAAAACCTCTTAAAAATGTTTCAATCACAACAGCAACTTAAATAAAGGCAGCCACTTAAAGACTGAGAAACAAAAAGCATGTCGAAAGTTCTGAGGAGTAGATTTGCAAAGCTTCTAAAGTAGGCAGAGGTATACTGCAGTCTCATTTGCAAGCACTGCTACTTTCAACTATGCCAGCCACAGAAAGAGACCTCAAAAACCTTTTACATGCGGCAACACCACTTCTGCTACAACGATTCAAACTCCTATTGTGCAATACAGATTAGCAGATACAGCACCGCCCCTGCATGAAAATCTTTGACCTTTTCCAGGTTCAGGTTTTAGGGCTTCCCAGTGTCGAACGGTAAAAATTGATCACTTCTCCAGGGTTTTGTTTCTTGAGTTTTGAACAAAGCGGTAAAACAGTAATTGCAACACAGCATTAATCTAGTATTGTACACAGAAATCTAATTAGCAATCTCAGATTTCCCTCATACAGTGAGAAAAAACTGAAAACATTGATAGAATGAATCTATTCCACTACCTTCCCCCACAGATTAGTTAAATTCTGTTAATAGATGCATCATTTCCAGAGCTACCATCCCCCATCTCTGACCTCTTATCTAGGGGTGTAAGAAATTTGTCTTGCGTAACTATGCAAAATTTCAGGAAAATTACACAAAATAGGCCTAATTTGGTGAAAAGTCAATACAACATTTAGTGCGAAATAAGTACACGTCAATTTTTTTTACATGTGGACACATTTCGCACTCAAATAATAGATCAAAAAACATAAGAGCTGCTCGCGTTCTAGCAGTTTGAGTTCTCACGCACTTGCAGTAACATTTTTCTGAAAACAGTGTGTACTTGCATGACGTGACATAATGGCGTAATTTCTGGAATTTTGCATAACAGGTGTAACACAAAAATTCCAAAATTACGCATGCGTAAGTTACATTTTGCCCAGGCCTGCTCTTACCTACATTTTCAAAGCACAACCAATTAAGCAGACGTGTCCAGGGTTCTCCTTCTTGGAGATAAGGACAGCAATGCCGTAGCCTTAGATATGTAGACTAGCAGTTTTCGTCAAAGGGGGTTTGCAGACTCTCCAGATTGCTCATCGATTTCTGCATATGGGAGGTTCTGAATTTCCCACTGAAATGCTATGGCAAATGTAGCCGCCATTGTAATGCCATTTACTAGTCCGCCCTAGAGACACCTTCATACCGGTCTGGCTCTAAGCTCAGTGAAGCCTTTCAGTTCAAGCGGGAGGGGTAAGCCTAAAACCTTCCACATAGTCTCAGCCACCATTAAACAAAAAAAAGACCTTTAGCAGCCCCACCTGATGCGAAAAGTGTCTCTCACTCATCCAACATAACTATTAGACCTCAGGAAATATGTGATGGACAATTAGTGGGGTATAGTGTCATTCGTATATTGTCAGTGCAATCAGTGAATAAAAAGACAGTCTCCAAATTCCTTATGACAGTGGAGTTGTGATGTCTGTGTTCACCTATAATAATTAAATGATGTAGCTGGTCGACTGTAAAAAACGATTACAGTTGCGTTGTGACGTCCTAATGCCTTCTGCCAGCAGCCAAGGTCAAAGGCAGGTTACAGTGCACCATTACTGCTGCTGTTTAAACAAAAATAAAAGGTGATTTTTGGTCTTTATGATCTGTTTTTCTAAAATGTACAGCGATCACAAGCAAAGTGTTATTTTTAGCATCATGTTTACTTTTTTGGACACGTAGGTCATCACTAGCAAGATAGAGTCTCTGCACATTTGTTCTCATTCTGAGGGACAGCATTTTATTTAAATCTGACTTACAATAAACTGATACTATTTTTGTTTCTTGCAAACAAATTACTAGATGCTCTTTGGTGTGTTTAATTTCACACTACAGAGCCAGCTTTCACTGTCCACGCCTGTTACAGCTTGCATAGGAAAGAGCAAGAAGGCAAGAATTTAAATGGTTTCTGGGAAAGTTTTTGACATAAGCATGTATTTATAAGGAATAAAATAGCTTCTGCTTTACATTAAAAGTATAATGCAAGTCACCTTGGAGTTCCATGAACTTTTAAAGGTATTCAGCCTTATTCCTCTATTTATTTAAAATTTATTTTTATTGAATTTCACAACGACAGAGAAAACAGCATGGCTCCTTGCTTTCTTTAAATAATCCCGGAAAGAGTGAAGCAAGGGTACAAAGCATCGCTCAGTTACCTTATGCATTATAACTAGACGTGAGTCCCATACACATATAATGTCCTTCTGTCTTTTGCAGCATATTGTCTTCTCGGGATAGATTCCAGAGCGCCACGCCAACCATAGAAAAGAGAAGTAAAGATAGAATAGTGAAAGAGGAGGGGAAGTACAGGGAAGGGGGAGAAGAAGTGTTTTCTCTCTGGCCCTTGTGCGGCCATTTCTTGTCAGCCGCGACGGCGGGCTTGGTGAACCCACGGAAGTTTAGCTTGATCAGTGTGCAGTGTTTATGTCTCTGCCAATGTGAGCTCTCTTTAGGCTGGGGGTTGAGAATCTAGGTAACTTTGCAGTGGTGCCCAGACGTTCTTTGGTCGTGACTGAGCGGGCATGAGTTCCCAGTAGTCGGACAGCGGCTATGGCAGAACGCCGCATCTTTAAGCCACTCGGTCACGTTCGGACTGCGCCTGCGGCCCCAACAGATTGGCACCCTCCTTTTGGCTAGCAGTAGCAGCATGGCCACCAGTTTCCTGTGCTCCGCAGCTATCCTGCGTACGTACCCCAACAGGGCCACTAGTGGGGAGCATTCAATTACTTAATTCGTCATTAAAGCCAGTACCTCAAAAACTCGTTCCCAGTAACTCGCCACCGTCAGGCACTCCCAGGCCAGGTGCAGAAAAGAGGCCTCTGGGGCGCGGAATCTCATGCACCTCGCATCCTCACTCAGCCCAGCTTTGTGCAACCAGACAGGGGTCCTGTACAGCCTGTGGATGAACTTGAAGTGAATAAGTCACAGCCTGTAATTGGGTGACATTGCTTTGAGCTGTGTGCAGCAGTAAGCCCATACACCCTCCTCCAGGGGGCCGCCCAGGATCCTCTCCCACTCGCGCTGCGCCGGAGGGACACATACCAGCGATGCGCGCTGCATTCCCGAGTACAGGCAGGTAATGAGCTTCCTTGGCGAGGGATTCACTAGGAATTCCTCTAACACTTGAAATGTTGGAGGCACCACAGGGAAAGATTCAAAAAGTGCGCGCAGCGCAGCGCTGCTCTTAACTGATAATATGTCAGTCTATCCAACATCCCGGTGTGTTCTTCGCCAAGCGCTTCGTTTATGGTAGCGAGCACCCCATTGGGCAATGCCTGCCCCATCGTATGGAGCTGTAGTTTCCGCAGTCTTTGACCCACCCCGGGCTCTGTAGTGAAGGGCAATTCTGGACGTCTGATGAGTGGTATCGAGGGGGCAAACACTGTCTCCAGTCGTGCTCTACGTCTAAGCTCCTGCCACGCCTACCCTGTGCATCTCACCGTATCAACTGTGGCTCGGGGTCTCTTTTGGGGTCCAAATAGCACCATGTGCAGAGGCGTCGGGTCTGCCCTGTCACTCTCCGGGGCGGTGTGTGCCATAAAAAGGGTCGGATACACCCAGTGATAGCCAATTGAGCCTGAGCACAGTTGTAGTACAGTTCCATATCATGTGCGCCCATCCCACCCTGCTCAAACGGCAACGTTAAGACCTCCCACGTGACTCGGGGCTGTCCGCCCACCCATGCAAGCGATATCAAATTCGAGCGTAATCGACGATTAAAGGCAGCTGTAAGGGGAAGCGGCAGGTTAAAGACATATAAACATTTGGGGAGAACCACCATCTTGGCGATCGCCAGTCGGCCCGCCAGGGACAGAGGGAGTGTCTTCCACCTGTTCAGTCTGCTCTCAAACCAGTCGATAAGCTTGCCGTAACTGTAAGACCAGAGTTCCTCTGTGTTCCGGCTGAGCCAAATCCCCAGATATTTCACCGGGGAGTCCGCCCATTTAAGTGGGAACTCCGACTGGAATGGATCAGTGGCCTCGGTGAGCAGGAAGATGATCGATTTCTCCCAATTTATGGTGACGCCCGATAGGCCTCCAAAGCGGGTGACTTCCCGGATGAGTGGGTCTAGGTTTTCAGCTGGGCGTTGGACATATAAGGTCACATTGTCCGCATACATAGAGACCAAGATCACCCTGGGGGTAAAATCTAGTCCCCGTCGTGCGTGGTGTTGCTGAAGTCTGGCCACGAGCGGCTCCGTCGCCACCGCGAACAGAGGAGGGGAGAGCAGGCACCCCTGTCGCGTGACCCAGGCCACCGGGATGGGGGAGAGACCAGACCGTTGACTCTCAATCTCGCCGTCAGAGACGAGTACAGCAAGGCGATTGTTTTGAGGAAAAGGGGGCTGAAGCCAATGCGAGAAAGGAGCGTGAACAGGTACGGCCATTCCAAGGTGTCGAAGGCCTTGGTTGCGTCTAAGAAAACAGCCGCGGCGGGGAGATCATCCACCTCCTGCATGGTCGCGAAGAAGGTGCGGAGGTTGAGAGATGTACTTCGTCCGGGCACGAAGCCACATTGGTCAGGCCAATTGGTCAGCAACAGGGAAGCAGACGCGACGCCAGTAATTTTGCGAGTATCTTATTATCCAGGTTTATCATTGACAGTGGCCTATAGGAGTCGCATAACAACGGGTCCTTATCAGGTAGGATGGTGACGATCAGAGCCTCTCGGAGAGAGGGGGGCAGTGAGCCTCGTTCCAGTGATTCCTCATACATGTTGAGGAGGTGGGGGACAAGGAGCGGCGCATTTTCCCTGTAGAATAAAGCTGCGAGTCCGTCAAGCCCGGGAGCTTTGTCCCCAGGCATGCCACGAATCACCCCAATCACTTCCTCCTCAGCATAGGGCTCATCAAGATAGTTGCGCTGACCGTCGCTTAACCAGGCTAATTCGATCGATTCCAGGAGGGGGAGCAGATCCGAATGCGCTTCCATCTGCCTAGTTGAATACAAAGAGTTGTAGAATGCAATCATTTCTGCTTGCACCGCTTCCTGTCCGGCAATCACCTCTCCACTACTAGTACGCAGTTCACTCACTCACTGGACCATGGCTTTTTTAGGAGGCCTGCCAAAGTCTTGCCAGCTCGATCCCCCTCTCCGTATTGGCGTGCCCACGCATCCCTGCCCAGGTAATGCTTCTTTCTCTGTGCGGCCTCCTCAAATTCCGCTATTTTCCCTTTGATGCGTCCCAGGGTTGCCGGGCTGTTAGTCGCAAAGTACTCCGATTTGAGATCCCGAATTTCCCCTTCCAGATGCGGGAGATCCCCCCCTGAGTGAGCGCAATACCCCAGCCTGCTTGGCGATGCACTTACCCCGGATAACCGCCTTAAAAGCCTCCCATAATACCGAGGGCGAATCCACAGTCACACTGTTTAGCTCAAAGTATTCTATGATATCAGCACGGATTGATTCTCTAAAAACCTGATCCTGGAGTGCACCTGAGGGGAGTCTCTAACTAAAGGGCCTATGTGCCGCATCCAGCAATGTAAATTTCAGCAGCACTGGTGCATGGTCAGAGAGAGACCGAGCTAAGTGGGCGGCCGTGAGTATCCATGTGTCCACATCACGCGACGCAAGCCAGTAATCGATTCTGGACCAAGTTGGGCCCGCTGAGGAAATGCAAGTGTCCTCTCGTTTGAGTGGGTGTCGACGCTGCCAGACGTCCACCAGCTCGTGGTCCTCCATGATGGCTCGTAGCTGCTCCGCTGCCCTCGGGCGGGGTCGACGGGAGCCGCCAGACCGATCCTTGCTCGCATCCAAAAACACATTAAAATCCCCCCCCCCCCCAATAGGATGGCCCCGGGTCCGAGCGATTCTGTAGGCCTCCAAACCTCACTAAAAAAGTGCGGGTCGTCTACATTCGGCCCGTAAACCGACACGAGCCTGACTGGTCGCCTCCCCAGCTCGCCCGCAAAAATTACATACCTCCCCTGTGGGTCGCACAGCGCAGCACGCGTACGCCAGGGAAGTCCCTTCCTGAGGATTATAGCTGTGCCGCTAGCATAATTAGAGTAGCCTGACACAAATTTCTCTCCCATCCATCCCGCTCTCAACCGCGCGCAATTACTGCTAGTTAAGTGTAGCACCTGTAAGAAGTAGATGTCCGTCCCATGTCTATGCAGATATGCTAAACCAAAGGGGATGATGGACGGAGTGTTGAACATTGCAAGCACTCACCCCCAGTCAACTGATCTGGGTTTAATCCATCATCATTCTTTAGCTCACTCCGCCACCCCAGTTCAGACATGGCCATATGCAAATCAGTCTGACCCTGTGCCTCATGGGAACAGTCCAGCCCGAACTGCCAAGCCATGTCTTCCCTGGACCAGAAACAAGCATCCTGGGACCGGTTTCGAGCTCACAGCCCTCATCAGCCAGGCTATCTTGAATCCAGTGGCAAAGTGAGCAAGGGACCCACGTCTGGGCATTCCCTGCCAACTTAGGGCGAACAATGCAAAACCAAAGGGGATGATGGACGGAGTGTTGAACATTGCAAGCACTCACCCCCAGTCAACTGATCTGGGTTTAATCCATCATCATTCTTTAGCTCACTCCACCACCCCAGTTCAGACATGGCCATATGCAAATCAGTCTGACCCTGTGCCTCATGGGAACAGTCCAGCCCGAACTGCCACCAGTCTCACCTTACGACAGTCATTCAGACCACGCACATTCCATGTCACCGCTTTAATCGCATTCACCTCTGTAATGGTCTCGGGCATCTTTGGGAACATACAAGTTCTGATATACTGGGTGCCCCAACGCCACCATTCGCCAGCAGTCTCACCTTACGGCATTCGCTCAGGCTGCGCACATTCCATGTCACTGCTTTAATCACAGTCTTCTCTTTGGCACTCTCACCCATCCTTTGGATCACGCAGGTCCTGACACCCTGGGGGCCCCCGCTCCACCATTCGTCAGTGCAGCAGGGCCAGAGAGAGAGGAAAGAGAGAGAGAGGAAAGAGGGAAGAAGGAAAGAATACAAATCACGTTGTAGCACCCCCAGATCATACCCTACCCAACAAGCCCACCCACCACCCACTTCAGCCCCCCAACATGGCTGACAGCCAGAGCCCTCGAACCAAAACGGCCAACTGCAGCCAACAATTAGAATGTCCATGGGACTCATCCCTGAGGGTGGCACTAGGTGCTCGGGAGTACCCAGCAGTGGTACGCTGGGCGGCTGGACAGGATACATCCGGGAGGAGCATCCTCTCCATCACCAAGCGGGCCGGGCGAGCCGCAGCCCATGGTTGCAGAAATGACTGAGCCCAGGCAGAAAAAAAAAGGGGGGAGGGGAGGAACTAAGGAAAAAAAAAAGGGGAAATCGTGTGATGGGGACGCTTACCCATCCGGTCAGTTAAGCCATAACCTTGCCATCCTGTTGCAGACTTCCAGGGGCCTCAGACATTCTCGCCCGGGGCGTCACCCCCAGCAGGTTCTTTACTCGCCCGTGCAGATGATGGAGGGTGTTTAAGAGAGCGAGCAAATTTGGTGGCAACCTTGGGGTCAGTGAAGAACATAGTTTTGCCCTGATGGAAAATGCGGGGCTTCGCCGGGTAAAGGAGTGAGTATTTGATGACCTGTTACTACAAACTCTCTCCGTGCGGCCTGCACTGTTAGGGTAAAGTCAGGGAAAAAGGAAACTGCGTTGCCTTGATACCTCGTGTCCTGCAAATCCCGTGCTCTGCGCAACACGGTATCGCGGTCCCTGTAGTTCAGCAGGCGCGCGATAATTGGCCTGGCCGGGGCTCCAGGTGGTGGTCTCAGGCCCAGAGATCTGTGGGCGCGCTCTACTATGCAGACTTGTGAAAGATGGTCTCCGAAAAGCGCCCTAAGCATGTCCTCGACATAGTCCTTGACTCTGGTCATAGCCGTGGTCACCGGGATTCCCATAATGCGCAGATTATTGCGGCGCGATCTCGCTTCAAGGTCTTCGTTCTTGCTGCGTATCACCTCCAGCACTTTCTCCATGCGGAGCAGCTTCTCTCGAGTGGTGTTGCCCTCGTCTTCGAGCACGGATGTGCGTTGCTCAACCTCCTCTAGACGCTCGTCGTGGCTCGAGACCTTGTCCTTAAGCCGATCAAGGCGGTCCGACATGGAATCGATTTTGAGATCTATGTTCGAGAGAGACTGTTTCAGTTCATTGAACATTTTGCGTATGTTTGGCTCCGCTGACTGTGCGGAGGCCATGTCCGCCGTCGACTGCTCTCCTTCGGGTAGGGGAGGCTTGCGCTGTTCAATCAAACGTTTAGGCTGTTTGGCGTCCGTCTTGCCCATGGCTCACCACCTTGCCCCCAAGCGGGCGTCGCAATAACGCTGCATTTCCTGCACCGCCTGCGCTGTCCTACAATGTGCAGGCTACACCTTGTGGTCGCCTTAGTAGCTGTGACTGCTTGGGTCCGAAGCCCCACCGCCAGCCACGCCGCTTCTGCGCCCCCTCAGCACTCCTTTCACAATCTTCAGGCAGAACTAAGTGTGGGCCCGCCTGTCCAACTGAGGCTATTTTCTTGCACCTGATCTGGCCCGGCTCACATGTGCCACCTGCGGTGCTCGACACGGCCCAGCAACTCTGGTCTTTTCTCGTCACCCTGCCAGCGCGGGGGGCACTCCAGTTCCACCTTTCTGACCTGGATGCAGCAGCACCCCCAACATCCAGTGGGCCTCCCCTCGCTGTGGGGGCGCAAGCGGGAATTCTCAGCCCTCTCTGGTTCACGGCTTCCGGGGGGGGCGCTATGCCCTTGCAGCAGTCTATTGCCCTCCCCCACGCAGCTGCTCTCACTGGCTTCTTGCGTGGCGGTGGATCCTGTGCTCAGCGGATCTCCGATGCGCCAGAGGGATGCCAGGCAGTCACGGACCCAAGGGGAGTTGCCCCATCCAATTCTCCACCGCGAGCTCCTATGTTGCTCCGCCCTGGCCGCTCGGCAACCTGTTCCCAGGCCCGCAGTGCGGTGGGCTGGTCCCGCGGTAGCGCCGCGAAGGGGAAGGCCGTCACCACCAGCCACCCTCCCAGTGCGCTCACACTTGCGCGGCCGCCGCTCTCTTCGGCGTCCAAAGGCCTTCCTGTCAGCCTCGGGCCTCAACCTCCTCCGGGATCAGTCCGAGGCCCGTTCCGGACCTCGACCAGTTCGCTAGCCACACGCAGTCCACGGCCCAGCGGCTGATGTCCGCTCGTGCAAATCTACGCACCGGTGAAGCGGGGAGCCAGCAGTAGACTATCTCACCCGCAGCGCCGGTCTGGTTCAGCAGTCCCTCTCAGGGTGCGGGGCCGCCATCTTATTCCCCAAGGCGAATGCAACCGCCGGACCCCTACGTGTCATTTTGCGCCGTGCCTGGGATATTCAGCCCCCAAACTGCGCCCGCCAGTTGCCCCAGTGCTCTGATGCCACTTCCCTTGGTTTAGGGCCTGCAGCGCTCGCCCGTTCCGCCCAATAACTGCCAGATTTTCAGTACAGCCTGCAGAACCTCACTAGGTGGCGGCCATTTTGTAGCCGGCACTCTAGCGCCCCCCAGCCTTATTCCTCTATGTGGTCATGGAACTCCTTACTGGCTTGAAATATCCTTATAGTGCACGGCAGGCGCTACTTTTTTCTGTCTACAATGGATTTTCTGACTTTTTATAGCAATGGAGCTTTTCTATATATTTCTTCTCGGGAATTCTTAATCTCGAAAAGGTACTGAAGATTGCAAGTGTTTAACAGTGTTTCTCCAAGTGTTTCATGTGGGACTCTTCTTCAGTCGGGGTTGCCTCTACCAGAAATAAATATAGTTTGGAGATTACGGCTTGGATTCCTTATAATTTCCCAATCAATTTCCAAAAGGTTGTCTTATCTTTTATCGTCCCCAGTTTAAACTGAGGGTGCAAGACCATGCGGCATCTCCTCCTCCTCACCCTTCAAACAGGCCTGGAAGTAACACCGATGAGAAAGATTTATTAAAGTGAATTGGTGTTAGCACCAAGGGTAAACAAGTAAGGTCAAGCCTAGTTGCTACGGCATCGCACATTGTTAAAGTGTTATTAACTGGAGTTGATAAATACGCATTTGTAAGTCTCTTGATTTTATAAAACCATGATGTTTCATAGAGGTCTAGCCACTATTGCGTATTCCGTGTGCAAAATTCCACTTTTTAACTATATTCCCTCACCATCATGAGTAATCTACCTTCAGGGTAATAAACTGCAAATTTTAAAATGGACACTCAAAAAATTATGTGGTGCTTATGTGTAGGTAGCAAGAGCTGAAAATGAGATTCTGGGCTAGTCATGATTTCAAAAGCTTGCCTAACAAAACTGATGGCTCATATGTTCAGTCTGCCTAAAACAATCCTGCAGCGTCTAATCTCTTCCTCACCATGCAAGGGACTGGAAATCTCACAAAAGTCCTTGTCTAGGCAGAGTGACCTTTAAGCAAGTAAAGAGGAGGCCTCAGTTCCCAGAAAAATCTTCATCTACCGAGGGATGCCTTAAAGAAAATGCAGAATAGTGTGCCCCTCACCAGACTGGAATTATAAACCAAAGTCTATTCTACAGTATTTTGTCAAGTGGTTTCATAAGTGCGTTTGAAGTCTGACCCCAGCAAGAAGGCACATGCATCTTCGGAAACTCCGGTTCCCACAACTGCTTTTTATAATTGGAAATAATGTAAATGAAGATTTTTGGCCACTGTAGACCGAAGTGAGTATTTTAAGGAGTATTGTTGCACATACATACACAGGAGGGAGGAAATCAATGTTCATTTTTAGGCATTGCTGTTTGCTAAAGATTAGGACACCTTGCCGCACAATGTAGTGATTACAAACATCTCCTGAGAACTACACTTCCCATAGTGCTAATTCAGAAAAGATTTTTCTGCAATGGGTTTGAAATTGCCTGGTTCAAAAGCGAGCATATGCTTATGGGCATGGTTTCATACACACATGTATGTTGTGTCCAAGTACACAAATACCTTTTTCCCTTCCCTCAATATTAATGCATCTGCTCAATTATTAAAGCATAGCTCCATGAACGAACACAACCACCTCAACTCTATTTTTATACAAGGAATAAATCCCTATATATCTGCATCCATTTTTACAAGCATGTAATAGTTAGACGTTCAGGCATACCCATGTATCCTGTGCGTATACACTTTAAAAAAAAATAAAAAATGTATAGTTGTACCCTTATATTAAAGTTACTTTCACTCTAACCATATTTACATACTCTTGATGAACAAGTTACTTACCTTCAGTAACGCATTATCTGGTAGAAACCATCTAGATGCAGATTCCTTACCTCTGAATTTCCCAGGCGTCAGGCTGGATCCGGAAACTTTTGCTGTGCAATAACCTTTGCGCGTGCCGTTGGGTGGCTCCATTCGGCTTCGAGTGACATCGTCGGCATCGGTAGCGTCAGTTATGACGTTGCGGTACCTATATGGGCGACACGCAGGCGCGTGTTCGTCAGTACTTTGTTTTTTTCCACGCCAGAAGTGCAGAGCCACGAAGTAACTGACGTAGTTGGGTGCAAAAATAGGGCCCTGAAAAGGTCAGAAACCCTAGCCCTACAACATTAGTCCGCAAAGCGGGGAGGCATGGGTGGGGCTCTAAGGAATCTGCAGCTAGATAGAATCTCTAACAGATAATGCGTTACCGAAGGTAAGTAACTGGTTCATCTGATAGAGACTTCTAGCAGTAGATTCCTTACCTTTGAATGAGATACCCAAGCCATACCATCCCGGCAGAAGGTTGCGGACCAATACCTTATAACTAGGAAGTCCTGCAGGACCGAACGGGAAAAATGCCTGTCTATGCGGACCCGACTGTCCAGGCAGTAGTGCTTGGCCAACGTGTGCAAGGATGCCCACGTTGCCACCTGGCAGATGTCAAGGACTGGGACAACCCGAGCAGAGGCCGTAGTCGCAGCCTTCTCACAGTGGAATGGGCCCTTAATCCCTCAGTGGGCTGCTTCTTAGTCAGATCGTAGCAGATCTTAATGCAGAGAACGACCCAGTGAGAGATGGTCAGTTTCTGCACTGAATGCCCGTTCTTGGCTCCCACGTACCCCACAAAGAGTTGGTCATCCACCCAGAACTATTATGTGCGGTCAAGGTAGAACGACAATGCTCTTTTTGGGTCCAGACGGTTGAGACGCTCCTCTTCATTAGAGGGATGCGGGGGAGCAAAGAAAGTGGGCAGCGAGATGGATTGACCCAGATGGAATGGGGTCACAACCTTTGATAAGAACGTAGCACCACTTTGTCCAGAAAAGACATCACGTAGGGCCTCTCAACAAAGTGTCCACAACCCCACCCAGCTTGTAGCAGTACCACATGGCGGTGGTGTTGTCCGTGAACACCTGCACTAACTTCTCCTTGACAGACGGAAGAAATGCTTTCAATACTAATTGAATCGCTCGAAGCTCCAACCAATTTATGTGGAGCCCTGACTCCGCCGGAGACCAGTGTCCCCTGATCTCCACCTCTCCCAGGTGGCCGCCCCATCCCAGAAGTGACGCATCTGTCACGACAGTGAGATCTGGTTGGGGAAGGGGAGGGGTCCGCCGCTGACCCAATCGTGGTTCGTCAACCACCACTGCAGATCTCTTGCAGTTCCTTCCGAGATCTGGACCATGTCGGTCAGATTTCCTCGATGCTGTGCCTACTGGAACTTCAGGTCCCACTGCAGAGCCCGCATACGCCACCTGGCAAGCTTTACCAACAGGATGCAGGAGGCCATGAGGCCCAGCAGCCTTAGCGTCAGTCTCACCGAAATCCAGGATAGAGGCTGAAACATCGGAATCATAACCTGTAAATCCTGGACTCGCTGCTTGGGAGGATAGGCCCGAAACTGCACTGTGTCCAGAACAGCTCTGATGAAAGGGAGTGTCTGAGAGGGAGTCAGGTGTGACTTCGGCACGTTGATAGTGAACCCCAGTGAGTGCAAGAGGTCTGCCGTAGTCTGGAGGTGGGAGACCACAGCCTGGGGTGAGGACGCCTTCAACAGCCAGTCATCGAGGTAAGGGAAGACTGGAACCCCAAACCTGTGCAGATGAGCTGCGACCACCGTCATCACCTTGGTGAACACCCGAGGGGCACTGGTAAGGCCGAAGGAGCGCACGGTAAACTGAAAGTGCTCGCGGCCTACCTTGAACGGCAAGTAACGCCTGTGGCCCGGCAGGATGGGGATGTGAAAATACGCATCCTGTAGGTCCAAACCTACCATCCAGTCTTCTTGGTCTAGGGCAGACAAGACTTGAGCTAGAGTAAGCATCTTGAACTTCTTCTTGAGGAAGAGACTGACGGTCCGAAGATCTAAAATGGGCAGCAACCCCTTGTTCTTCTTAGGAATCAGAAAGTAGTGGGAATAACAACCACTGCCTACTTCTCAAACCGGGACCCTTTCTATAGATCTGTTGGCCAAGAGAGCTGCAACTTCCACCTGAGCAATTTCACATGATCCTCCGTCAGCCGTTGCTGATTTGGCAGAATGAGGAGGAAAAGAAAGGAAAGTCAGAGAATGGCCCTCCTGAATGAATTATACTTGTCTGATGTTATGCACCTCCAGTGGGCGAGATGATGGACTGTCCTGGCAACTTGAGTGGTGTGGTCTTGCACAGTCAGACTATGAGTGCTTGGAGGCTGCCGAGCGCAGGGTGGCAGATGACTTCTGGCTTCCATTCCTAGGTCGGAATGAACCGCGTCCATGTCCAAGCACGGCTTGGGAAGCCTGCGCAGGACGGTTGCTGGGCTAGGGCTGACGCAGCTGGAAACCCTTTCTGTTGCCACGAAATGGGCGGAAGGTAGACTGGTCACGAGGAGTAGAAGAGAGGCCCAAGGATCTGGCCGTAGCTTGAGAGTCCTTGAACCTCATTAGGGCCGAAACTGCCTTTCCCCCAAAAAATACGGGTTCCATCAAAAGGCATGCCCATCAAATTTGTCTGGACATCGCCCGAGAAGCCAGTTGTCCTAAGCCAGGGGTGGCACCTCAAGGCCACTGTCGTGGAAATTGATCTGCCCAGCGAATCCGTTGTATCAAGGCCACACCTTATGGTCAATTTTGCTGCATCTCTCCCGTTCTTAACTGCTTGAGACAGCGCAGTCCGGGTCTCCTCCGGAACTTGTGGCAGTACTTGTGCAACCGTCTCCCAAAGGGAGAGGTAGAAACGGCTCAATAAGCATGCAGTATTCACCAACCGCAATGCCAGGCTGGAGGAAGAAAACATCTTCTTACCAAACTAATCCAGCCTCTGGATTCCCTATCGGGAAGGGAACGCGCACTGGGACGTGGAGACCTGAACCACCAAACCTTCGGGGTGGGGTGTTGGCTGAGGCACTTTGGGTCGCGCGGAGCAGGGCAATGGCAGTGTGCAATTGTCTTATTCACAGGAGCCCCTGTGCAAGGGTTGGACCACATTGTATGAAGCTGGCTCTGCATATACTATACCAAAGTAAGGTATAGTGTGCACAGAGTCCAGTGGGACCCCAAAGGTATGCAGAGGTAAAAGTAGATAATACCTTACTCTCTATTTGTGGTAGTGTGGGCGAGCAGTAACAATTTATCAGAGGGTATTGTTAAGCGTTTATTGTACACACTCAGGCAAGAAATGATGGCACACACTCAGAGACTGAACTCAGACCAATTTGTTTGTATGAAAATATTATTTTGTTGTATTTTATTTTCTAGAACGAAGACAGGCCTCGCACAGGTAAGTGTAATAGTACTGTGCAAGAATAATGCAGTTAAATACAGTTTGAATGCAGTTGAATGCAATTGGATTGGTTACAGGTATGGAACTATTGGGATTACTTTGTACATTACTTTTCAGATTACTTTTGAAGTTACTTTTTCTACTCAGTGTGATATGCCTAGATATCACGCTGGGACATTTCCTAGATAAAAGGTAAGTAAATCAGTTTTTATACATATGCAGTTTAAGGTTTCATACAAACCAGCTCCACTTGGAACAATTTTCACAAGAAAGTAGTCAATGCAGTTCTATGGGAGAAAACGAGATTATTGGTAAGTTATTAGTTTTGGGAGTTAGTTTCCTGGGATTAGAACAAGGGTTCCCCCCCAGGATCAACGATTCACTCTCAAAGCACCCTCAGAGGCACTAGGGCGTCCGGGTGCAGAGTGCTGAGGACCAATGTTATCCAATGGGGGATAGGGGGCCTCCGGTTGGGGGCTGCTCACGAGCAGGCCACAAGGTTGTGTGAGCAAAGCTCATGGACTTAAGCTCAGGGCAAAGGAGGATCCAATTTAGCACCTGAGGTGCACCCACAGGGGCGGCCGGGTGCAGGGTGCTGTTTTGGCATCGGTGCCCTGTGGTTTTCAATGGGGATTCTCCGGTTGCATCAAAGACTGCAGGCTCGGGGACGAAGATCTTCTGGAGGTGACCACCGGTTAGAGAGGTAAGTTGGGATGTCTTGGGATGCCGGGACACAGTTGGTTGGGCCACCCAAGGCCGTAGGACGTCGGGTGCAGGGCTGTCTTTTGGCGTCGGGTTTTTCTTACCCGCTCCGGTCGCAGTCGGAGGCATCCTCCAGAAAGGGGCTGCAGGCGTCGGTTGGAGACTTGAGGTAGGTCAGGGATCACCAGATCCCAGGTCAGGATTGCCAGGGAGACCTCCTCGGATTGTTGGGCCACTCGAACTCGGGTCGTGGGAGTCAGGTGCAGACTCGCGGATTTGACCGGAGCCAGAGTCTGTTGGTGAGCAAATCCGGTGCTCACAGGAGACAAAGTCTGGTTGGGGAAGGCAAGGCAGGTCTTCTGGGTTTTTGGGGGCTGCTGGCTGCAGGACACACCGGGATTTCGATGGAGCAGGTCGAGGTCGGGACAGGCTGGTAGGGCCGGGGCCAAGTCCTCCTCCTCTTCTTCTTTCAGCACGGCTCTTCGGTCCTTCTTCTTGATTCTTCTTGTCTGAGGAGGCAAGGTTCAGGGTTGCCCTTAAATACTAAATTTAGGGACATTACAGGTAGGTACAGGTTGAGACCAATGGGTCCCTTCCTTTGGGTGGGTACACCCCCTATTATGCCACCCTCCAGTGGGAGGGGGGCATAAGCCTCACTTTGGTTGGCTGGGTCCCCCCATCTTCAACATGGCGGGGACTGAGAGATGTGCTTCACCTCACCTACCTCAGGTGTGGCATTGGCAAAGGTGGTCACACCTCTCCTCCAAACTTGGTTTTCCTGCCGATTCTCCTGCCAAACGTGGGGGGTTCAGAACCGGTGGGGGCCAGTTGCTGGGAGCAGCAAATGGATGGGGTAGCTCACAAAGGCGGCAGGCCGTTGAAGCTTCCCCTTCGTGGACCCAGCCCATCCTGGAGGAAGAGGCTTGGCACCTCGTCCAAGGATGTGCTTTGTTTCAGGACCCCAAGAGCAGCAGGTTCTCGATCCAGGGGTCCAGAAACATGTCTGGTGGTGGCAGCTGGCGAGCAGCCACCCAGCCAGAACACTAGAGTTAGGTCGTTTTTAAGGGGGCATCTCTAAGATGCCCTCTGAGAGCATTTTTCATTAAATCCCACACTGGCATCAGTGTGTGTTTAATGTGGTGAGTAGTTTGATACCAAACTTCCCCGTTTTCAGTAAAGCCATTATGGTGCTGTGGAGTTCGTAATGACAAACTCCCATACCATATACTCTTTATGGCTTTACTGCACTTACAATGTCTAAGAATGGACTTGGACACTGTGGGGATACAGGGCTCATGCACCTGTACCCTCACCACTGGTATAGTGCACCTAGCTAGAGGGGTGGCCTACCTATGCCAGGGCAGTGGATTGTAGGCATTGCACGCAGGGATGTGTGCCATGTTTGCTCGGCACCAAAACACGCAGTTTGCAATAGCAGTGGGTACAGGGCCTCTAAGGGTGGCACAATAAGTGCTGCAGCCCTTAGAGGTCTTTCCTGGTCACAGTGCCCTTGGTACCTAGGGTACCTCTTACAAGGGACTTACATATGGCCAGTGAGTTGCCAATTGGGTTTTGCAACAGTACAGTTTAGGGAAAGAACATAGGCCAGGGGTACCTGGTTGGCAGGAACCCAGGGCACACTCAGTCAAAGTGGATCAACATTAGGCAAAAAGTGGGGGGCAACCATGCAAAAGGGGCACTTCCCTACACACATGCCTAGAAGGACATCAGTTAGTGCTTCATTAAAGGGCTAAAGGAGTTCAGAGGTAGAAGCCCCACGCTAAAGCACTTCAGTCAGGAGATGAGTTCTGACTTGAACGGAAGGCAGCTCCAGTACGAGGACCTCAGCTGCCCTTTTCACCACCATGGCATTGGATGCCCCCTCCTCCGTAGCCACAGTTGGCTGAGAGAGCATGCCAGTATCTGGAGAAGAGTCCAGTCTACTGGCTTCTCCAAGTTCCCCATACCAGTCCAACTGCTCTGCAGAGTCATCCTGGTGTTCCAAAGGGTTCAGAGACCCCTCCCATTTCTCTCCCGATCCTAACACATCCTCAAAGTGTTCAGGCGACAACATAGAACCCCTGCGTTCAATCGGAGCCGGAATCGGCGTTGAGCGATGTCGTTTCGACTCCGTGTCGTCGGGGATAAGGATGGGGCTCGCGCAGCCAGTGGGCACTAGTGGCACCGACTTCGGGTCAGACGCCGGAGGAGTTCGCGATGGCACGACTGGCGTCGACCCGGATCCAGAGCAGACTGTGTAGAAACGGATGGGGCCCCTTTCGTACCCGATGGGGCCGCTTTCGACCACGCGGGGCCCCGAGGGCTCACCAGAGGGGTCGGCCTGCTCAAATGGACAAGTTACTTACCTTTGGTAACGATGTATCTGTAAGAGGCATAGGTTAGTTGTAGATTCCTTACCTTAGAATTTCCCCCAGGTGTCAGACTGGATCCGGAGATTTTTCTTTAGCAGTACCCCTGCGTGTCGGTAGATGGCATCGGTCGACTCTGCGTCCGTCGTCATGGTCGCCGGGATGACATCGCGGTGCCTACGTAGACGCCGCCCCTGCGCGCTGACATCAGTTCTGACACGACTTTCCACGCGAGGCCCAAAGATCTGGCCGCAGCCCGAGAATCTTTAAAGCGCTCCAGCGCCATGTCTGCTTTGTCGCCAGAAAGATGACCGCCATCAAAGGGCATGTTTATCAAGGTTGACTGTACATCCCTCGAAAAGCCAGATGTCCTCAACCAGGCGTATCGCCTAAGGGCTACCGACGTGGCAATCGTTCTGCCCAGTGAGTCGGTGGTATCCAGTCCACATCTGATCGTGAATTTGGCTGCGTCTCTCCCATCTGCCACTGCCTGGGAGAGAACCCCCATCCCCAACCTCATCACCATCCTGTGGCACAGGTGAGTGTGTAGGTGATGGTGAGTTTGCTGGTGAGATGAATAAGTTAGGATCAGGAGGAGGAGGAGAGGGAGGTATATAAGGGGGAGAAGGGTTAGAACCCATGTCCTTGCGTTTGAGAGGTATGGGAGAATTCTCTGGAAGATCTAGTCTTCGTTTTTTAGGAGGTTTGGTGAGAAGTTGTCCAGTTTCGGGGACAATATGCAGTGTTTTTTGCTTTGGATCCGAAGATTCTAGAAAAGAAAGGTCTTTAAGTGGTGTGTCTTGTTTCGGCGCCGGAAGCTTGGCCGTAGAGTGTTTTAACGGGCTTAAGCTGTGACGGTTTCTTAGGTGTTTTCGAGTCCGAAATCTTTGGTGAGGGAGTTTTCGGATCCGACATTTTGTTTGGCTCCGAAGCTTTTGGTTTGTCTTGTTTCGGCTCCGAAGCTTTCGGTTTGTCCTGTTTCAGCTCCGAAGCTTTGTCTTTTGGTGGCTTCGGAGTCAGGGTTTTCGGCGTCGAAGGTGTTTTCGGTGCCGGCAATGAAGTGTGGGGCACCGGTTTGGTTTTAGGCTTCAGTGTCGAAGGTGTAGGTTCGGTGCCGGAATGGGGCCGACTCGAGCCCGAGGCGGAAGGCTTTTGTTTCGGTTTCATAGCCGGGCCCGAGGGCGGGGCGTCTGAAATATCACGGAATTGACCTGAGCCCAAGGGCGAAGGTGTTACCGGAGCCTTAGGTTTGGGAGCGGGCTGGGTAACAGTACTCACTGTCCGCTGAGCCGGGGTGACATTCTGCTCGTCTTCCTCGGAGTCGTCGGCTTCGGAGACGGAGATATCCTCTTCTGCAGGTTGGAGTTCTGGATGGACGGTGGAACCTGCTTCGAAGATGTCTGGAATCGAGCTGCTGCTGCGGGACATTTCGTGTCGTCGAGCCCGACGATCACGGATGGTTTTCTTCGACCGGAACGATGCACAAGCCTCGCAGTGCTTGTGCTCGGGGGAGAGGCAGAGGTTACACACTTCGTTTAAGTCTGTGTGTGGGAATTTAGCACCACACCTGGGGCATTTTTTTAAACTGAGTCCGTTCCATCGACCGCCGTAGTGTTCGGCGCGGCTAGGCCCAAGTCGAAGTTCTTGGTCGAAGATTTTTTGAAGTTGGAGAATGCGCGTCAAAAGGGGAACGCGATCGAGAACAATACCGTCGAGCGGTGAAGGATTGCGCGTCGAAGGGGGTTCGAAGACGATACCGACCGGAGCGCAGGAAATCACATCCGAACCCGATGGCGGAAAAAAACAATCTGGAGATGGAGTCAATGCCCATGCGCACTATCATCGTAAGGAGGAGTCACCTATCTCGTGACTACAAAGACTTCTTCGAACAAAAACAAACTGCTACCATCCGAGCCCAATACCAGATGGCGATCTATGCACAGTATATGATCTACAGCTCATATGCCTCGAACACATACATACATTTAAATGCACGTGTTCACATATACATAGGTAACAGTGCCAACCCTCTACAAAGTATACACCCATACATCTCCATGTATGTATGTACACCTAAAAAGTTCTCTATAAATATTTATATATGCGTGTAAGGGTGTAAACATGAATGCATATTGTACATATTTATGAACAAATTAACACCTTTATGTGATACACTATCTAACCCAGATTCCTCATCCAATTCTCTCATGTGTCGATAGGTGGCATCATCCACCTCTGCGTCAGATGCGTCCACTCTGGATATGTCGTCGGGTCCTCATAGCAACACGCCACATTCATACACTTTAGTCAGTTTCTTTCTGATCTCTGTCCAAGCTGTCTGATGCGGGGCTATGGAAATCAGATTGTGCAGTGTGCTGATGTTTAAATTTGGCATCTTATTACTGGACAGAAGGAGTCCATTCCACAGGGGAGGAGGGTGGGTCAGTGAAGAATCTGCCGTTAGACAGAGGCTCTACTACATAAGGTAAAACTTGTTCTTCTCATAGAGACTTCTATGCGCAGATGCCTCACCTTGTGAACAGATGCCAGACCAGTACACCTCCTCTGGTGGTGGGTGTGTGGAATGACATACCAGGAAGTTCTGCAGCAAAGTTCCCGTCCCGCCAAACCAGACTATCCATGCAATAATGCTTAGTGAACGTGTGGAGGGGCACCCACGTAGTGGCCTGACAACGTCTGTGACTGGTCGCTCCTTTTCTTTCATCGCAGACAAGACCTGGAACAACCTGCCCCGCCACCTCTGAACAGCACCCTCCCTGGCAGACTTCATAAAGAAACGCAAGACCTGGCTTTTCGACTGAGACATGGCACCCTCAGCGCCCAGAGACCCTTAGGGGTGACAGTGCTGTGCTATATAAATGCTGACTGATTGACAGCGCTTCAGTGCGGTGGTATCAGCCTTCACTCTGGTGGAATGAGCATGCAAACTTTTTGGGGCTGCTTTTTGGCAAGCCCATAGCAGATCTTGATGCATAGCACAATTCATCTTGAGCTGGTCTTCTTTTGCACATTTTTGCCTTTTGTAACCCCAATGAAACCAATAAAAAGTTACTCATCCTGTCAGTAGTCTCTGGTTATGCCTACACAGAAGCTAAGTGCCCGTTTAGGGTCGAGGAGATCAAGTCGTTCTTCCTCTTTGGCGGGATGAGGTGGTGCATTGAATGCCAGCATGGTGATTGATTGCCCTATTAGGAAGGGTGTGATTACCTCGGTCAGGAATGTCGCTTTAGTCTGGAGGACTAATTTGTTTGGGAAGAACAAGTTACTTACCTTCGGTAACGCATTATCAGGTAGAGAATATATCTAGCTGCAGATTCCTTACCTTTGAATTTCCCAGGCGTCAGACTGGAACTGGAAAACACTGCATGAGCAGTACCCCTGCGCCCTCTCAGGTGGCTCGGTTCAATTCGGAGTGTTGGCGCCGGATGCTACGTCGCGTCACACGGAAGTCAGTTACTTTTCACGCTTTCCATTCCAGAAGCGCAGAGCCATGAAGTGAACTGATTAGTGTGTCCTAACTAGGGTCCTGAAAAGGGAGCAGCCCTAGCCCTATAAATGTGTCCGCAGATCGGGGAGGCACGAGTGGGTCTGTAAGGAATCTGCAGCTAGATATCGTCTCTACCAGATAATGCGTTACCGAAGGTAAGTAACTTGTTCATCTGATAGAGGCTTCTAGCTGCAGATTCCTTACCTTTGAATAGATACCCAAGCCATAGCATCCAGGTGGTAGACTGCGGACAAATTGACTAAACTAAGAAGTCCTGCTGGACCAAACAGGAGAAATGCCCATCCCTGGGGACCCGACTGTCCAGGCGGTAGTACTTGGCAAACGTGTGCAGGGACGCCCACGTTGCTGCCTGGCAGATGCCCGACACTGGTACACCACGAGCCAATGCCGTGGTCGCAGCTTTTTCCCTGGTGAAATGGGCCATTAAGCCCTCAGGAGGCTGCTTTTTAGCCAGGGGGTAGCAGATCTCAATACAGAGAACGACCCAGTGCGAAATGGTTCGAATTGCCTGACCTTTTTTAGCTCCTACATAGCCTGTGAAGAGTTGGTCGTCCACACAGAATCTTCTGTGTGGTCAAGGTAGAACGACAACGCTCTTTTTGGGTCCAGACGATGGAGTCGTTCCTCCTCTTTAGAGGGATGTGGAGGAGCATAAAATGTGGGCAGGATGACAGATTGTCCAAAATGTAATGGGGACACCACCTTAGGCAGGAAAGAAGCCCGGGTGCGAAGCACCACCTTATCCGGGAATACCATAAGATAGGGAGGCTTGGATGATGAAGCCTGCAGCTCACTCCCCTCCTGGCAGATGTTATCACTATTAGAAAGGCTGCCTTGATGGTAAGCAGCTGGAGGGGACAATTGTGAAGCGGCTCAAAGGGAGCACACACAAGATGAGCGAGAACCAGGTTCAGATCCCACTGAGGCATTATGAAGGGTAAAGGGGGAAACATATGTTCAAGTGCTTTCAGGAACCTATTTACAATAGGGGACTTAAATAAAGAGGGCTGGTTAGGCAGCCGCAGGAAAGCGGACAGAGTAGAAAGAAAACCCTTGAGAGTATCCCCAGAGCAGAGCCTTTTTGGGCAAGGGTTAGGATAAAAAGAAGAATATCAGAAACCAAGGCAAAAAGAGGGTCAACAGACTTTTCTGTACAAGATTACACATTTTTGCCAAACGGCATGCGTATGCAGTTTTGGTGGAGGGTCGAATGGTCGCCAAGATAACTTTGCAAACTTCGGGAGGAAGGTCAAAAGCTATAAAGTGTCCCCTCTCAATCTCCATGAAAGGAGGCGGAGAGTTTGCAGGTTCGGGTGGAGGACACACCCCTGCGACAGAAGATCCTCCTGAAGGGGCAGCCTGATTGGAGGATCGATGATCATTTTCAGAATCTCAGGATACCAAACTCTTCGTACCCAGTCCAGAGCCACAAGAATGTCTTGGGCCCAGTCGCTCCTGATCTTCTTGAGAACTCTGGGCAGAAGTTGTATAGGCGGAAAGGAGGCCTGAGCTCCACTTGGGATGATAAGAGGCACTGAGCGATAGCCGCCTTGGAAACTCCAATGTGCAGAACTGCGGACATTGTGCATTCTCTTCGGATGTGAACAGATCTAACCAAGGCTCTCCACACTGCTGAAAGAGACCTTGCGCCACCTCTGAGCGGAGACCTCATTCGTGATCCGCTAGGCATTGATAGCTGAGTTTATCTGCCCTGGCGTTCAGAGAACCTGCCAGGTGTTGAACAACTAGGGTTACTCCCTGCTGTTCCAGCCACGTCCAGAGACACAAGGCCCCTTGACAAAGGGTAAACATCCCCATCCTGCCCTGCTTCTTGCAGTACCACATGGCGGTGATGTCATCTGTAAACACTTGCACCAACTTCCCCTTGACCACGGGAAGAAAAGCTTTCAACGCTAGTCGAATTGCTCAGAGCTCCAACAGGTTGATGTGGGGTCCGGATTCCTCCAGAGACAGAGTCCTCTGATCTCCACCTCTCCCAGATGGCCACCCCATCCCAGGAGTGACGCATCTGTCACTACTGAGAGATCTGGTTGGGGAAGGCAAAGTGGTCTGCCTCTAACCCAATCGCGGTTTGTTAGCCACCACTGCAAGTCCTTTGCAGTTCCCTCCGAACTGGACCATGTCAGAGAGATTCCCCTGATGCTGCACCCACAAACTTCAGGTCCCACTGCAAAGACTGCATACGCCATCTGGCATGATTTACCAACAGGATGCAGAAGACCATGAGGCCCAGCAGTCTCAGAGTCATTCTCATCGAAATCCAGAATAGAAGCTGAAACATCGGTATATTAACCAGAATATCCTGAACTGGCTGCTCGGGAGAATAAGCCCAACACTGCACTGTGTCCAGAACAGCTCAGATAAAAGGAAGTGTCTGAGAAGTAGTCAGGTGCCATAGTCTGGAGGTGGGAGACGACCGTCTGGGGCGAGGCCGCCTTCAACAGTCAGTCGCCGAGGTAGGGAAAGACTAAAACCCCCAATCTGCGCAGATTGGCTGCTAAGACCACCATCACCTTGGTGAACACCCGAGGGGCGCTGATAAGGCCAAAGGGAAGCAGAGTGAACTGAAAGTGATCGTGGCCTACATTGAACCGGAGGTAACGCCTGTGGGCAGGATGGATGGGAATATGAAAATACACATCCTGCACGTCCAATGCTACTAGCCAGTCTCCATGGTCTAGGGCAGACAAGACCTGAGCCAAAGTGAGAATCTTGAACTTCTCCTTTTTTTGGAAGAGATAGACAGTTCAGAGGTCTAGAATAGGAGAAAGACCTTTGTTCTTTTTGGGCATCAAAGTAGTGGGAACAACCACCACTGCCTACTTCTGATATCGGAACCCTCCCTATAGCCACAAACTATTGGACCTCTCTCAGTCAGGTTTTAGGGCCGACTACAGCACTGAAACCTCTCTGGTGGAGGTAGTCAACAATATAAGACTTGCCCAGGACCTCGAGCAGTCAGCCATGCTTGTCCTGTTAGACCGGTCGGCTGCCTTTGACACCATCTCCCACGGTATATTAGAGCAACGACTGTGGGAGATGGGCGTCCGAGGAACAGCCCTAAGCTGGCTTAGAAGCTACCTAAAATCAATCAATCAATCATGGAATTGTGAAGCGCGCTACTCAAGGCGCTTGGGGGGTGGGAGCAGCTCCGGTCAGTCGAAGAGCCGGGTCTTGAGGGTCTTCCTGAAGATGTGCAGAGTGGGTGCGTGTCTGATGTAGATCTGGCGCTCGTTCCAGGTCTTGACTGCAACGTAGGAGAAGGCTCTTCCCCCTGTTCTGGCTCTGCAAACCAAACTACTATCGTACAGCTAGGCACCCTTGTCTCTCGCAGCCGGTTGGTAGACAAGGGAGTCCCCCAGTGATCAATACTTAGTCCCATGCTTTTCAACCTCTATGTGGCACCCCTATCCAAGGTGATCAGATCTTATGGGTTTGACGTATTGTCATACGCTGATGATACCCAGCTGCTAATCACTCTCGGCTCAATCCAACTGATACCAGAATTCGATTCAAAAACTGTAGGGCTCATATTAACTCCTGAATGCAAGTCAACCATCTTCAGCGTAAAGCCAGTAAGACTGAGATCATCCTATTTGGAAAGGCACATGAACCCTGGTCCAATGACTGGTGGCCCCAAAGTCTTGGCCTCTGTCCACCTCTTAAACCCACGGTACGTAACCTTGGAGTAAAAATTGACGACAAGCTATCCATGAAAGACCATGTAAGCCAAATAATTAGCACCTGCTATGGTTTAATGTGGAGCCTACGTAAGATCTTCCAATGGATTCCAGTAGAGTCAAGAAAACCGCTTATCCAGGGATTAATCATCAGTCGTCTTGACTATGGAAATGCTCTGATGGCCTCAATTAACGTAGAGCTTGTCACCAGACTCCAAATATTTCAGAACATAGCCGCCAGACTGGTACTAAACCTTCCACCTCGGTCCCCGTCTGCGCCCAGACTGAAAGCTCTCCACTGGCTCCCAATTAGGAAACAGATCTGTTTCAAGATCTGGTACACAAGACCTTATATGGAACTAGCCCGAGTTACCTGGCCAAGAAACTAAACTGGTATCTTCCTCACAGGAATCTTAGGTCTGGAACTAAACATCTTCTCACTCCACTCTAGGGGCGCACCGCCAGGCATGGCGGCAGATCATCACATCTAGCCCCCCGCTTTTGGAACGAACTCCCATTGCAGCTTCGCACAATTTCTGATCACAAACAGTTCCGAAAAAGGCTTAAAACCTGGCTATTTTGATTGTCCACCCTCCTCCTATCAGCCGTCTATCTTCGCCTTCACCAGCATTCGCTACAGCGCTTTGAGACCCCTCCGGGTGATATGTGCGCTCAATAAAACCCTATGACAGGACAGGACATATAGCCCCCTTGGCCAGGACAGCTCTAACTTCCTCTCGGAGCAAGATAAGATGATCCTACGCCTGCCGTTCGTGAGATGGTGGAAAATGTGGAGTGATAGACTGCAAAGGGAGGTAGTAACCGCTCCGAATGATCTGCAAGACCAATTTGTCTGATGTTATGGACTGCCAGTGGAGGAGATGATTTTGGATTCTCATCCCATCTGGGCACCCATAGTCTTGCAGAATCAAACTAGGAAGGTTTTGAGGTTGCAGCTGCCAAGGAGTCGGTGGTGGATCACTTCTGCCTACCATTCCCACGTGATCGGAATGCACCACGTACTCGCACAACTTGGGAAGCTTGCGCAGGACAGTGGCTGGGGTATGGCTGGTGCAGTTGAAAGCCCCTTCCATAGCCACAAAAGAGGTGAAAGTCAGACTCGGGGCAAGATGTCACTGGGAGGCCCAAGGACTTGGCCGTAGCGCAAGAGTCTTTTAAGAGCTCCAGCGCTGAATCTGCCTTCTCTCCTAAGAAAAGAGTCCCATCGAAGGGCATGCCCATGAGGTTGGCCTGGACATCCCCCGAAAAGCCAGATGTTCTCAGCTAGGTGTGGCGCCGCAAAGCCACAGTCCGCGAAACAGCTCTGCCCAGCGAGTCAGTTGTATCCAGGCCACACCTAATGGTGCATTCTCTCCCATCTTTCACTGCTTGGGAGAGGTTGGCCCGGGGATCCTCCAGGACCTGCAGCAGCACTTGCGCAACCGTTTCCCATAGAGTATGGGAGAAGTGGCCCAAAAGGCATGCAGTGTTCACTGACCTCAATGCAAGCTGGCAGAAGAAAACATTTTTCCCAAGTGTGTCCAACCTCTTGGACTCCCTGTCCGGGGGAGCAGCAGGGAACGCGCCATGGGAAGTCGAGGCTTGGATTACCAAGTTTTCAGGGGTGGGGTGTTGACTGAGGAAACTAGGATCACCTGGGCCAGGGCGATGGTCAACTGTCCTGTTCACAGGAGCCCCCGTGCTAGAAGGACATTAGTCAGTGCTTTGTTAAAGGGCAATCGGGGTTCGGATGAGGAAGCCCCAGGGGAAGCACTTCAGTCAAGAGGTTTAGTCTTGAGCACCACAGAGGAAAGTTCGAGGTCAAGGATCTCCGCTGCTCTCTTCACCACCATTGCATAAGACACTCCCTCCTCCATAGCCACAGTAGGTGGAGAGAGCATACCAGTATCTGGAGAGGTGTCCAGACCAATGGCCTCTGCTAGATCTTCATAAGAGTCCAAATACTTATTAGGGGTGTACACCTGGTGTTCTAAAGAGTCCAGTGACCCCCCTCCCACTCTTCCCCCAAGCCTGTATGTTCCGTAAAATGCTCGGGCAACGACCTAGAACCACTGGGCTCTGTCGCCACCGGATTTGGTGTCAATCTATTATGCCATTCCGACTCGTTGGGAATAAGAATGGGGCTGATGTTGGCGGCGCCGGAAGCATCGACACACCTGACTGGTGCAGGAGAGGGTCGCGTTGGCATAACCGGTGCCGATCCAGAAGGGGGATCAGATCCATAAGACCCCATCTGAGCCAAGGCCGGAAAGGAAGCAAGGATATGGGGCGGTAGTTGATCGGGGTCAGGGGGTCTGCCCCAGGTTTTTTTTAAAAGGGGGACTATGCTAGCTTTTTTGAAGGCTCTAGGGACATATCCCTGTGTTAATGATTCGTTCAAAAGAGAGGACAGGCTCAGGATTTGCAGTAAAAGCTTCTTTTAAAATATATGGTGGACAGCTATCAATACGGGATCCAGATTTGACTTTGGTCAAAAGTTCCAAAAGAGCTTCTCTACTGATTGCTGGGAAACGATGAAGGGAGCAGTGGTTTCTCAGCGCCGTTGGTAATGCCTCATAAGCACGGCTGGCAGGAATGCTGGCTTTAATTAAAGTGACTTTATCGATGAAAAAGGTGTTCAAGGAGTTGCAGAGCGCCTGGGAAGGGGTGGGTTTTAATGTAACTCTGTCAGGATTGGACAGCTCATTGACGATTGTGAATATTCCTTTCGATTTTTTTGTGGAGCTCAGGATCTTTGAAGAGAAATGAGTGGCCTTAGTGAATTGAATAGATTTTTTGTATTCCTTAAGTTAAGCTAAATAGATATCTTTTTTTATCAGGGGAGTATTTCCGTCTCCATTTCCTTTCAGTTTGGCGCAGGGCTAGTTTTTGAGTTTTTAAATCTTCTGAGCACCATCTCTGGGCCTTGTGATGCCTGGCTGTTTTTATTGTCCTGAGGGGGGCATGTTCGTTGCTAGCGGCTGTTAACCTAAGCGAGGAAAACATCACGGCTAGGTTAACGGATGGCTGATTAGTGGGAACTGTGTTCGCCAGTGAGCTACAAAAGGCATTAATGTCAATGCTGTTCCAATTCCTTGCCATGAGCCCTCCTTTAACTGGAGGTTTGTCTGTAGTTATATTGTTGATCACAAACTTAATTAGAAAGTGGTCAGACCAAGTGCAAGGGGACGCTGTCAGTGCGGACACTAAGATTAGATGTCCAAATTTGGTCAAGTGTGTGTCCTTTGATATGAGTGGGAGATGTTACGTGTTGAGTACAGTTCAACCCCCTAAGTAGATTGGTCAATTCTGCAGTGTGTGGTCCACCTGTCGCATCATTGGCAGGCAAGTGAGTTGACTGTGTATTGTCCGTGCCTCCCCCCCCCCCCCAAACACACATCATTCATCTGACAGAGGAGTCTAGCTACAGATTCCTTACTTTTGAATTTCCCAGGCATAAGACTGGATCCAGAAACGTTTGAGTGAGCAGTACCCCTGCGCGGCGTCAGGTGTCTCTGTTCGGTTCCGCGCGGCGGCGTCCGTGCCGGATGTGACATAGCGGTCAACTATATAGGCACCACCCAGGCACGCTGATGTCAGTTCTTTTCTTTCCGCGCCAGTTAGCACTGCTCCAGAGAAGAGCTACCCCTCTGTCTTTTTTTGACGTTTTGTCGAAGATTTTTTCTTGTTGTTGAGGGAATGTCCTCTAGAAATTTAGGGTTCAATCCGTGTGGCACCTGTCACTGCGCCATGTCAGTTACCGACCCGCACCTTGAATGCTTATGGTGTCTCGAGCGCAACCACAATCGGTCGTGCTCGGACTGCCGGGCCTTGGCGCTGAATGAGCGATCCCTAAAGCTGATTGCGGCCTGGCAGTCGACATCATCTAGCGTGACTCCTAGGAGGTCTCGATCCCAGTTGAGAAAAAGGTGGTCTCGGGACCGCTCCAGGAGCCCCAAGTCAACGACTTCACACTTGAGATCTTCTGGACACACGGGGAAGAAGCACAAAAAGAAGCCTAGACTGACTTCTTCTGTCGAGGATTAACGAGACGAGTGTGAAACATCGATGTTCCTGGCATGACTGCCCCAGTTTCTGGGAGCCGGATCGACCTCCGCTCAATTAAGAGTTTTACTAGGACATGCGCAGAGTATTTGAGCGGGCCGACCCCTGTGGGGTCAAAGGAGGCCCCATCAGGTTCCGCGCCGACGGCTCCGCCTGGCCAGGTATTGGAATCCCACGTGGCAAACTGCCTCTGCTCATTCATCGAACAGTCTCATTACCTTGATCCCCACCAAGCAGTGTTCCGACCTTCTCATTCAACTGAGGCAGTAATACTGACTGTGTTGGACAAGCTACAGAAGGATGCCGACAAGGGCACTCCTCAGGCTCTGGTGCTATTGGACCTATCAGCAGCATTTGACATGGTCGACCATAGCTTTTTAGTGGACTGTGTCAGGGACGCCAGACTCCAGGACTCGGCTCTCAGCTGGATTACGTCCTTCTTGGAGGACTGTTCCCAGTCTGTTCGCCTCTCCCACTTTACTGCGCCTAACCTGAAGTCAACATGCGGAGTACCTCAGGGATCTTCACTATCTCCGCACCTGTTCAACTTCTATCTACTCCCTCTAATCCCGTCCTTAAGAGAAAGAAATAGGAGCACATTCAATTATGCAGATGACCTGCAACTAATATTTACCATCGACAACACGCCCATTTCTATGTCTGAATTCCAAGCCACCATGCTGCACATCTGCAACTGGATGAACAGTAACCACTTAAAGTTAAACCCTGACAAAACTGAGCTGATCCTGACAGGAGGTGCTCGTAATCCTTGGAGCTCACACTTCTGGCCAGCTGAGCTGGGCTCTCCCCCCAACCCCATCCTCTTCAGCTAAGAGCCTCGGGGTCATAATCAACTGCAACCTATCCATGAAGTCTCAGATCTGAACGGTAGCCTCCACCGGTTTCTTTCAGTTGCGGAAGATTAGGAAAATCTGCAGACTTCTTACTAGGGAAGCACTGGTGCAGGCAGTTCTAGCTCTGGTCATTTCTCACATAGACTACGCTAACTCACTGTACTTCGGTCTGCCACTATATCTGGTTAAAAGACTGCAACTTGTGCAGTACCAGGCCGCTAGACGGATTTTTTTATCAGCCCAGATGGCAAAATGCTTCCCCTCTTATGAGGAAGCTACATTGGCTCCCGATACCACAACGCTGTGCCTTCAAAATCGGGTGCCTCGTTTTCAAATCCTTGCATGGCACTTGCCCAGAATTTGTCTCCAAAATTATTCAGAGACACATTGTAAGACAGTGCCCTCTTTTTGCATGGTTGCCCCCACTTTTTGTTAAAACTGCTGATGTGCTTTGACTGAGTGCGCCCTGGGATCATGCCAAACAGGTACCAAGAGCCTATGTTCTTTCCCTAAAACTGCATTGAAAACAAAACCCAATTGGCACTCTTTGGCCACAGGTCAGTCCCTTGTAAATGGTACCACACGTACCAAGGTCACCGTGGCCAGGGAAGGTCTCTAAGGGTTGCAGCATTTATTGTGCCACCCTTAGAGGCCCTGTACCTTTACTTACTTACACACAATCAATCAATCAATCAATCAATCATGTCACTTATAAAGCGCACTACATACCCGCGAGGGTCTCAAGGCGCTGGGGGAAGAAGGGGGTGGTGCTGCTACTGATCGAAGAGCCAGGTCTTGAGGAGTCTTCTGAAGGCCAGTAGGTCTTGGGTCTGTCGGAGGTTGGTGGGGAGGGTGTTCCAGGTCTTGGCGGCGAGGTGGGAGAAGGATCTGCCGCCGGCGGTCGTTTCCGGATGCGGGGGACTGTGGCGAGGGCGATGCTGGTCGAGCGGAGCTGGCGGGTGGGGGTGTAGAAGCTGAGTCGTCTGTTGAGGTAGGCTGGTCCGGAGTTGTGGAGTGCTTTGTGTGCGTGGGTGAGGAGCTTGAAGGTTATCCTCTTGTTGACAGGGAGCCAGTGCAGGTCTCTCAGGTGGGGTGTGATGTGGCTGCGTCGGGGGATGTCGAGGATAAGACGTGCAGAGGCGTTCTGGATGCGTTGCAGCCGTCTCAGGAGCTTAGCCGTCGTTCCTGCGTAGAGGGCGTTTCCGTAGTCCAGCCTGCTGGTGACGAGGGCCTGGGTGACTGTTTTTCTTGTTTCGGTGGGGATCCACTTGAAGATCCTGCGGAGCATTCGGAGGATGTTGAAGCAGGATGAGGAAACGGCGTTGACCTGCTTAGTCATGGAGAGGGTGGGGTCGAGGATGACCCCTAGGTTGCGTACGTGGTCGGTGGGTGGCGGGGCTGTTCCCAGTGATGTTGGCCACCAGGAGTCGTCCCAGGCTGAAGGGTTGGAACCAAGGATGAGGACCTCCGTCTTGTCCGAGTTCAGCTTCAGGCGGCTGGTCCTCATCCATTCGGCGACGGCCTTCATTCCTTCATGGAGGTTGGCTTTGGCGGTGTGAGGGTCTTTGGTGAGGGAGAGGATCAGCTGGGTGTCGTCGGCGTAGGAGATGATGTTGAGGTTGTGCTGTCGGGCGACGTGGGCGAGGGGTGCCACACACACACACACACACACACACACACACACACACAAACCCACACACAAACCCACACACACACACAAACCCACACACACCCCCGCCCCCCTTTGCAGGCTGCATGTTTTGGTGCAGAACAATGTGAAGAGTCGACATGGCACACATCTGTGTGCCCCATGCCTACAACCCACTGCCCTGGCCTAGGTCAGCCACCCCTCTAGCTGGGTCCACTATACCAGTGGTGAGGGTACAGGTGCATGAGCCGTGTACCCCTACAATGTCTAAGTCAATTCTTAGACATTGTAAGTGCAGTAATGCCATTAAGAGAATATGGTATTGGGAGTTTTTCATTACGAACTCCAAAGTACCATAATGGCCTTACTGAAAACTGGGAAGTTTGGTATCAAACTTCTCAGCACATTAAACCGTCACTGATGCCAGTGTGGAATTTAATGAAAAATGCACACAGAGGGCATCTTAGAGATGCCCCCTGATATACAACCTAACACTAGTGTCCAGGCTGAGTGGCTGCTTGCCAGCTGCCACCACCAGACATGTTTCTGGACACCAGGGTCGAGAGCCTGCTGATCTCGGGGGTCTGAAACAATGCACATCCTTGGACGAGGTGCGAAGCCTCCACCCCCAGGATGGGCAGGGTCCACGAAGGGGAAGCTTCAAAGGCTTTCCACGTTTGTGAGCTTCCCCAGGCCTTTGCTGCTTCCAGCAAGTGGCCCCCACCGGTTCTGACCCCCACTTTGGGCGGGAGAATCGGCAGGAAAACCAAGTAAGGAAGGGAGGTGTGCTCACCTTTGCCAACGCCACCCCTCAGGTGGGGGAAGCGAGGTGAAGCACAACTCTGAAGCCCGCCATCTTGCAGATGGGGGGACCCAGCCAACCAGAGTGAGGCATATGCCTCCCTCCCACTGGAGGGTGGCATAATAGGGGGTGTACCCACCCCAAGGAAGGGACCCATTGTCCCAACCTTTACCTACCTGTAACGCCTCTAAATCTAGTATTTAGGGGCCACCCGAACCTTGCCTCCTCAGACAAGATCCGACCAAGAAGAAAAGAAGAAGAAGGACCGAAGAGCCGTGCCGAACTTAAGAAGAGGAGGACACCCACTAACTTGGCCCCAGCCCTACCGGCCTGTCCCCATCTCGAAACTGCTCCAGCGGAATTCGTGTGTCCTGCAGCCAGCAACCTCAAGAACCCCAAGGACCTGCCCTGCCTTCTAATACAGAAAATACTTTGTCTCCCGTGAGCACCGGATTTGCTCACACACAGACTCCGGCTCTGGCCAAATCCGCGAGTCTGCACCACTCTGCACCAGACGCCCACGGCCCGAGTTTGAGTGGCCCAACACCACGAGGAGGTCTCCCCGGCGATCCTGACCTGAGATCTGGTGATCTCTGACCTGCCTCGAATCTCCAAGCGAAGCCTGAAGCCTCTTTCTGGAGGATCCCCCCGACCGTGACTGGAGTTGGTAAGAAAACCCAATGCCTAAAGACACCCCTGCACTGGAAGTCCCACAGCCTTGGGTGGCCCAACCGACGGTGTCCCAGCATCCCCAGTCATCCCAACTTAACTCTCCAACCGGTGGTCACCTCCAGCAGATCTTCGTTCCCGAGCCTGCAGTCTTTGTTGAAACCGGAGAATCCCCATTGAAATCAACAGGGCACCCAACACCAATCTAGCACCCTGCAACCAGGAGCAGCTGCGGGTGTAGTTTGGGTGCTAAATCGGATCCCCCTTTGCCCTGAGCTAAACCCCAGGAGTTTTGCTCTCACAACCTTGTGGCCTGCTCGTGAGCCGCCACCAAAGGGAGGCACCCTATCCCCCCATTGGATAACACTGGGCCTCAGCACTCTGCACCCGGCCGCCCTAGTGCCGCTGAGGGTGTAACGAGAGTGCATCCTTGACCCTGGGGGAAACCTGGTTCTAACCCCAGTAAACCAACTCCCACAAAAAAGTACTTACCTGTTAACCGATAACTTCATTTCACTCCATAGGAATAAATTGACTGTTTTTCCTTGAACAATGTTCTAAGCGTGGAGTTGGTTTTTGTATTGAACTTTAAGAAAACTGCAAAGAACTAAAAATTGCTTACTTACCTTTTCTCTAGGAAATGTCCCAGTGTGATATCTAGATGCATCACACTGAGTAGAAAAAGTAATCTGCAAAGTAATCTGCAAAGTAATTCAGAGTAATCTAACAGTAATTTCCACTGTATTGAAAGCATTTACAAATCTGTAACAAAGTAATTTTCATTCAGCTTGCTTGTATTGTTTAACCTGCCTTGAAAATTATCAAATACACTTACCTGTGCCAGGCTTCCTTGGTTCTAGGAAATAAATACAACTAAATAATATTTTTATACAAATCAAATTGGTCTGAGTTCAGTCTTTGAGTGTGTGACATTTGCTGATTGAGTATGTAAAACAAATGCTTAACACTACCCTCTGATAAAGCCTTACTGCTCAGACCACACTACCACAAATAGGCGTAAGGTGCTATCTACTTTTACCTCTGCCTACCTTTGAGGTTCCACTGGACTCTGTGCACACTATACCTCATTTTGGAATAGTATGTACAGAGCCAGCTTCCTATGCATACCCACCCGCAATCTGTGCTCAGCCCATATGAACCTTCTGGTCACACCGTCCTGTAAAGCGAAACGGCTAGGCGGCAGCAGATTTGCGGTGCTGGCCCCCCGTTTCTGGAACACCTTGCCCTTGACATCAGATCTTATACAGACCGCCCGAGATTCAGGAAACTCCCTAAGACATGGTTGTTCACTCAGGCATATGAATAACTCACCAGGACTCAGGCCACTCCTATATATAGCGCCAAGAAACCAACTGGTGTACGTGCGCTCTACAAGTAATTTTAACATAACATAATATTAAAAAGATAAGGAATGCCGGTTTTGATGGTAAGAAGAGTGACAGAGCAACTGTGCATGGGTTCAAATGAAGTGCACATCAAGAAAATGAGTACCAAATTAAGGTCCTAATGCTGCACGACAAATGGAGTTGGCAGGAACATATTGACCAGCAACCCCACCTTCAAAAACACATCACAAGTGGTGATTTGTGGAGGAATGGCTGGTCAGGTAAACGTAAAAAAGCAGAAAGGACCGAGGAGGTAATGTTTACCTGTTGCCAGAACAAAGCCTTGCTGGACCAATGACAGAACAGGAGAACATCTAAAACGGTACATTCAGGTGTTGTGCATCCTGCATAAATTGATTTAGTTGATGGACACATAGCTGATAAGATGACACCAACCACTTTGGGAGGAAGATCAACGGCAGCTAACTGTCGCCGCTCTATTTCCATGCATGGAGGTTTAGATTGTGCAGGCTTGGGTGTAAGACTCATCCCTGCTGCTGAGACAGGGGGTTCTTATGAAGGGGCAGTTGGATTGGTAAACATATGTTCATGGCCAGAAGTTCTGGGTATCACATTCTCCTATCCAGTCCGGGGCAACTAGGATGACTTGACCTCTCTTGACCTTCTTGAGTAATCTGCACAGAAGAGGGAGGGACGGAAAGGCGTACAGGAGTCCCAACCTCCAATACTGGCACAAGGAGTTTCTAAGGGAGGACTGCCTTGGTGGGAACTCCAACAAACAAAAGTTTCAACACTGCACGTTGTCTGCGATGGTGCATAGATAGAGCCAGGATTCTTCCCATTGCTGGAAGATGCCCTGTGCCACCTTGAAGTGTAACCACAGTTTGTGCTCTGCTACGCAACGCTGGCTGAGTTTTTCTGCCAATGTCAGGGGAGGTGTCTAACCCACTGACATCTTGTAGGTCCTCAAAAATACTAGGTTCTTCATAAATGTCGTCATCATCGTCACAGCATTCTGGGTCTGCAAAACTGTAACAGCATTGTTCAGGGATGGGATGAGCTTTCAAATCAGATAAAACTATCAGATTCAGATCCGACATCTGTGCCGGTGTCGAGGCTTGGCCCTGTGGTGTCGGTCTAAGCGTCGCGGACATGAGCCGTCAGAACTGGACTTGCGGCACAGTCAGCGTCAGGGACTTATCTGCCGATGGGTCTCCAACAGGCTGCCACCTCGAATCCTTAGGGCCCAATGGCACTACTGTGGGATTCAGTGGGGTACCAAAAATGACAGCTAAGGCCTCATTCAGACGTGGCATTTCATCTGCTGTGGCAGTCGGCTAAAAGAGGAGGAGCTACTTCGGGAGCCCGCTCTGCAGCAGAGATGAACCCAGGGCATGGCGTGAGTCCGAGCGGTGCGAGTTGCCGGAAATCGGCTGTAGGGTGCTGGCTCTGTATTTACTATACTAAAGTAAGGTACTGTGTGCACAGAGTCCAGTGGATCCCCAGAGGCTTAACAGAGGTTACGGTAGATAATATTAATGCTCTCTTTTATGGTAGTGTGGGCGAGCAGTTAGGCTTATCAGAGGGCAGTGCTAAGCATTTGTTGTACACACACAGGCAAGAAATGATTACACACGCTCAATCACTAAATCCGAGATCACTGGCTTGTAAAAATATTACATTTAGTATATTTATTTTATAGAACCAAAGGTACTGTGATGCAATAAAATACATTTTGCAATATCACTTTTTCAATGTAAAAAGTTAATAAGTACAATGTTATCCTATAGGAGGAAACACAATCAGTAAAATGTAGATAAGAAAATGATTACGATACTGAGCTTTTGGATGAAGAATCAGTATTACGCAAGGTTCTGGTGCATGACATCACTGCTCCACCCGTGGCATTGGGGCGGCAGGGGTCAGAGGTCAAACTCAGGATCTGGTGCCAATGTTATCCAATGGTGCAAGGGGGCAATCAAAGCGGTACTACTTAAAGATAAGTAGAACGGTTTGGTAACCAAGTCTCCAGGGATTAAGGTAAGCACAGTGCGGGGGGTTGAGGTAAGCACAGGGGAGCCACAAGGCAGCACCAGGTAAGCACAGGGGCGGCCAGGTGCAGAGTACCAACACAGCGTCGGGCGCCCAATGCAAACAAACTGAGAATCTCGAAGTCAAAAAAGGGGCAGGCCAGGAGGCTGAACGAAAGAAACCTACAGCTGAACAGGTAAGTTGGGGTGTGCTGGAGCATCGGGACACCGTCTGCAGATCTCCCCAAGGCCCAGGGGCTCCGGGTGCAGGGGTGGCATTTGGTGTCGGAAATCAGCTTACCAGTGCAGTTGCGGATGGGGGAAGGGTGCCGTCGTGCAGAGGCTGCAGATTTCGACTTGGAATCCGGCATGAGTCAACCCACAAGGGACTTTTGCTCAGGATCGCTGGGGAACCTTTTCTTGACCGATGGGCCACTTGGACTCAGGCCGTGGGCGTCGGCTGCAGAGGTGGTTGGTTTTGCAGTTCAACAGGCAGAGCTTTGGTCTTAACTCCGTTTTCTTTTGGACAGGTCCGCTATCCACGGGAGATCAGGAGTCTTTAAGAAAGGTCGGCAGTCCTCTCAGAGTTTTGGAAGTCGTTGGTCTGCGGGACGAGTCGTAGGCTTGCAAAGTTCGAAGACAGGCTGGCGGGCCTGGGACCAAGTCAGCGGCTGGAGCTTCTTGTTGTGCAGAGTTCAGCTCCTTTTTGTCCACTTCTTCGTAGGTAGTCGGCAATCTGAGGATTAAGGTTCAGGGGTGTCCCTAAATACTCAATTTAGAGGAATTACAGGGGCTAGAAGGTAGTAGCCAATGGGCTACTCACCTTTTGGGTGCCTACACCCTTTGTATGCCCACTCCCTCTGGGGAGGGGGCAAACTCCTAACCCTATTGGCTTGAATCCTCCACAACAATATGGAGGATTTTCAAAGGAGGGGGTCACTTCAGCTCTGGGCACCTTAGCAGTTGCCCTGGCTGAGAGGGGACACACCTCTCTTGCTTACTAATTTTCCCGCCGACCTTGCCACCAAAAGTGGGGCACGGTAAGGGGCGGGCATCTCCATTAGTTGGAGAGGCCCTAGTCAGCATAACAATTGACGGGAAGCCTTTGAGGCTCACTGCCTTTCAATGCTGCTCCTGCTTGGGTTAGGTAAGAAGCACCTCCACCCAGAGCAGGCTTTGTTTGTGACCCATGAGAGCAAACGGCTCCCACCTCAGGGGTCAGAAACAGGTCTAGAGATGGCAGGCTGGTGCAGACCAGTCAGGCATACACAGTCAGGCATACACTAGTGGGTTGGTAGGTTTTCAGGGGGCACCTCTGAGGTGCCCTCTGAGTACATTTGTTAATGAATCAAACACTGGCATCAGTGTGGGCTCATTAATCTGAGATGTTTGATACCAAACATCTTGGAATTCAGTGAAGCCATCATGGAGCTGTGGAACTCGTAGTGACAAGCTCCCAGCCCATGTACAAAGTATGGCTTCACCGTGCACCTACGTCTAAGAAAGGACTTGGACACTACAGGTGCATATCTGCCCTCACAGGAGGTACATTGCACCCTGCCTTAGGGCTGCAAGGCCTGCTGTAGAGGGTGACTTACCTATGCCTCTTGCAGTGCTGGTAGGCCTGGCACACAGAGAAGTGTGCCAGGTCGACTCTTCAGTTTTATCCGTACGAAAACACAGGCTGCAGTGGCAGAGTGCATGTGTTTGGTGAGGGGTCTCTTAGGGCGGCACAATACATGCTGCAGCCCTTGGAGACCCTCTCTGGTCACAAGGCCCTTGGTACCAGTGGTACCTTTTACAAGGGACTTGTATGCGAGCCAGAGGTGGGCCAATTGTGGAAACAAAGATACAGTATTGGGAAAGAACACTAGGAACCTGGTTAGCCGGAACCCAGTGCACATTCAGCCAAAGATGTACCAAAGTAAGGCAAAAAGTGGGGGGTAACCATGCCAAAAGGGGTACTTTCCTACATCGGCAACCCACTTTTTGAACTTCTTGTGTGACTTACAAGAACTTTTGGATCTCAATGTGAAGCATTCGAGATCAGCTCAGGGAATGGGTCAGGCCAGCGCTCTCCACGAGGATCGAGACAGCTTCCACAACTTCATCTGGATTTCAGCAATGGCGAGCTATACTTTATGGTCTTAAATCACTTTTCGGTTAATTTTCAACCAACAAGATCATGACTATGTGTTGTGCGAGGTGTTGAGGCACCAGAGGCAGACCTTGTAGGTGTCAGTCACTGACCTCTGCCGGCGACATGCATGACACGGCTTGAAACCTGTTGTTTCAGGGCCAATATCGCCACACTGAAGAAAAATCAGATGTTTTTCCTGAGGGAAAAGGGTCATTTACAGATAGCACTGCTAGTTCCGGATCCATGTCGGAAGGTGCGGAGAAAAAGGAACCAACGTCAGCACGGGGAGGTGGCATTTATATGGGGGACCCCGACATCACATCCTGACCGGATTGATCTGACACTGAGCTGCACATCGCCACCTGTCAATGTGCAAGGGAACTGCTGTAAAGTTTCTGGATCCAGTCTGGCACCTGGTATAATATATATATATATATATATATATGTGATATTTGGAATGGTGCCCCATAAACCTTCTTGGCCAGAGTCAATAAGGAAATGAGTATGGCAATATGTTCCTTTTAGTCATCTCTTTTATTAAATCGATTCAAGTTCATTGCATCAACGAACATCATCCAGCCAACGCATTTCATTCAGTTATTACTTGAACTTCGTCAGGGCTGTGAACACCACATATATAAATACATAAATATATACACTGGGTAGACATATGTACATACAGTATCACAATTCACAAAGAATTGACATATCCAATAACACAACAACATTGCACAACAGACAAATTCCTAGGACAAGTTTAAAAAACATTTAAATTTGTGACAGGCACAAGAAAGTGTGACAATAAAAAATCCTATACCTTCAAAAGGTCCAAAAAGGGGAAGGGAGGGGAGGAGGAAAAGGTAGCAGGGAGACAGTGTATTGGATGGTGGACCTGCATGGCTGAGACATACCCCCTACGGCACTGTGGTCAATGGTCAGTGAATAGAAAATAATATGCATCAAACAACCAACCAAATGTTAGAGCAAAATACTACTTAAATAATAAGACAACATAACATAAGCACAAAGACTGGGGACCACAGCATACCTAAATTGCACATAAACCAAGAGTCTAAATACGACAGACAAAATACCAAATAAAAGGACAAACACAGCACAGAGGCGCACATTGGAATAGGTGAGCTACCTAACCCACACATTGTGATCACACACGTGCGAGACGAGAAGTTGTCATTATTGATGTAACATACCTCTTGAAATATCTATAGGTTCGGTTGATCCCAGGCCTCTTCTCGTCCACTGAGAGGACCTGGTTACCCGTGGGACCATCAGGCTTTTACACATGCACTAATTGCAACATATGCCAATTTGGTCGGAATAAACAAAGGGAGTTTAGCCACAATACGGAACATGTCTACAAGTTCAGGCATTTTATCAATTGCAACACACCGTATGTGGGCTACATTATTGGCTGTCAGTGTAAGTTGATCTATGTGGGCAGTACAATACTCAGTCTCAAGACAAGGATTCAATAACATCGTAAAGCCCTGCTCAACTCAGACCCTAGGTACCCCATGACTGATTATAGGGTGGGGCATATGGGGGACCCCTCTTTTTTGTTCTGCGGAATTGATCATATTATGGCAAACACACGAGGTGGGGACAGGGAACTTGTCCTGAGACAAACCGAAGCGAAATGGATTTGCAGATAACAGTCTGTCGTGAGGGGGCACAACACGGACAATGAGTTCCACTATTTCTTGAGATAGGGTGGACATCAGGCTCCCTATTTATAGTGCCTGGCTCTGCACTCATTAGTTTGTACTCGGGTCCTTTTCAAGAGATATGGTTGTTGTCGGTCCTCCTACCCTGGTGCCTGGCGTTTTACTCATGAATTTGCATTTAGTAGTCCTTATCCAGGACTACTTCTTGTGATGGGGGGGGGGTATCGGTTTCTCTACCTTGAGCGGCTTGCTGTGCGCTGACCTACCAATTCCTGCCCTTTTCCCTTAGTTATATTTTGCACATTAACTATTCATGTTATTAATGGCGTCAATGGGCTTCTCTGATGGTGTGTTTTTTCCTTTCCATTCCACCACAGCACCAGTTCCATCTGAACTTTAGTCTCTTTGGTGCAGCTATACCCTTTGGCTCCTTTTGTCATATTATATTTTAATGATTGGCCACCCCTACCAGGGTATAGGCGTCACTCTTTTACGATTTGGCCATCCCTACCAGAGTATATGTACATTCGGGCTAGTAAGGGCAGGTCGCCCTATGTGCCTTCCCCGTTTCAGGTTAGTTCTGCTCGTGACGGGCGCTAAGTTCCAGCTTTCCGTTTCACAATCGCACTTGCTTAAACGTGGTTTCTTACACATATTAACACCTCTGATGGTGCTATTTCTTTGCCACCTAACGTCATTACTAATGTCAATTGTGGTTTTCAGTGCTGCTGTGGCGGAGGTTTGGTATTGAATGTAGGCTTTTTGGGGCAGATATGTCCGTTGGCTCCCGTTATCATACAATTTTGAGTGGCCATCCCGTCCGGGGCATAATCACCATACTTGTGTTACTTGGCCATCCCTACCAGGGCATATTTTTATTGGTGCTATTAAGGGCAGGGCGCCACACGGGCCGTTCCCTTTTTGGCTAGTTTTGACCGTGTCAGGCGCAATTCTCTAACTTCCCGTCACACGACCCCAAAAAAATCTTTTTCCAGAAAAATTATTTTCTTTTGATGTGGTGACATACCCATTTACCAGTATTGTTGGGCTTTTTTCGGCCTGTGGGCATCCACGTTTTCAGTATTTAATAAAGTTGTTTATTCGGCATCGATGGGGGTGTGGTTTTGTATGGGTTTGCGTCGTGGCGCCATTGTACGGCATGGCGTCCGTATCAGTTGCGGCTGTTTGCTATTTCCATGTTGCCTTTAAATACAGCCGTACGCCACCGGGCCAGTTGATTCTGACCCGGTTGGTGTTATGACGTATGGGCCGTTGATATCAGGTAAGAGACGCTGTCCTACTCCTGCCTTTTTGCTTATTTGCTGTGTTCAGGTGCACGTTAATGTAGCAGTGATCTTGCGGCCCGATTTTAGGGATAATTTTTATATTGTTATTATTTTGTGCCGTTATGTCATATGCAGTTTCTCTGCCACTATGCCCCATGTTAAGGTGGGCGTTACATAACTGTGGGTTACTCAATGGCTGCCATTTTAAGACTATTGGATATACAATTTAATCAGTGTATTGTTGCTTTATTTTTTCCATGACTTTACTCATTAGTCATGTATGCTGGTGAGGCTCCTGTTGATATATATGACTGAGCTCTAATGGTGTTTTACGCTTTGCCACATATGGAGCAGGGTGGTATTATACACTTAAGTTGTTTCGTGGGATATAGACTTGGCCTAATCTTTTGATTTTGTTTCTGTAGTTCAACCATGATACCATGTGCATAGCCAGGGATTCGTTCCACCTTATTCTCAATGTCGTTTTCACTTTGTTTATTCTACATGTAGGCGTAATTTACGGGCTATCAAACCCGGGCCCCTAATATGAGGCCTTGCCTTTCCAATACTCGCCAGCTTTGTGTATGACGATTTTTGCATACAGCAATGATACAGGTGCTACACCCTTCACTGGAAGAAGCCTGGGATCAAATTGGATACCCAAACCTATCGATATTTAAAGAGGTAGGTTACATCAATAATGACAACTTCTCATCTCACACGTGTGTGTGATCACAATGTGTGGGCTAGGTAGCTCACCTATTCCAATGTGCGCCTCTGTGCTGTTTTCGTCTTTTTATTTGGTATTTTGTCTGTCTTATTTAGACTCTTGGTTTATGCGCAATTTAGGTACGCTGTAGCCCCCAGTCTGTGTGCTTATGTTATGTTGTCTTATTATTTAAGTAGTATTTTGCTCTAACATTTGGTTGGTTGTTTGATGCATATTATTTTCTATTCACTGACCATTGACCACAGTGCCATAGGGGGTATGTCTTAGTCATGCAGGTCCACCATCCAATACACCTGTCACCCTGCTACCTTTTCCTCCTCCCCTCCCTTCCCCTTTCCGTTTGGTTATTCCCTTTCTGGACCTTTTGAAGGTATAGTTTTTTTTTTATTGTCATACTTTCTTGTACCTGTCACAAATGTAAATGTTTTTTAAACTTGTCCTTGGAATTTGTCTGTTGTGCAATGTTGTTGTGTTATTGGATATGTCAATTCTTTGTGAATTGTGTTACTGTATGTACATATGTCTACCTAGTGTATATATTTATGTATTTATATATGTGTTGTTCACAGCCCTGACGAAGTTCAAGTAATAGCTGAACGAAATGCGTTGGCTGGATGATGTTCGTTAATGCAATGAACTTGAATAAATTTAATAAAAGATGACTAAAAGGAACATATTGCCGTACTCATTTCCTTATTGGCTCTGGACAAGAAGGTTTATGGTGCACCATTCCAAATATCTATCATTTCTGTTCTGCGTTTGCAGTTGCACCTAACAACGGCAGGTGCAGGAATTGTTGTGCACCTCTATTGGATAAAAAGGAAACGGTATAGTGAAGTGCGGCTCTGAAAGTCCGCCGTTGTTGTGCCCGATTGTGTGTGTGTGGGTGTATATATGTATATATCAACACAGCAGAGGTTTCAACATCTTTTACATAATGATGTTGAGGTACGCTGTTGTGTGTATAGTGGTCATGTAGGGAGGAGCCAGCTCTTTACTAATCTTCTGAAGCTGAGATGGTTGTCAGTGGATTTAATAGTTGTGGGTAACGAACTTCACAGTTTGGCTGCGTGAACAGAGAAAGATGTTCCCCTCATGTTTTTTTCTTGTATGCTAGAATTTTGCGTCGGGGTGCCATTTTAGAGCATAGGTACTTTGTTGTATGTATTTGGTGATTTTCTTTCCAATTAAAACTGGGTATTTGCAATGTATTGCTCTGTGGATGATACAAAGCAGCATGAAGGAGGATCTTCTGTCAAACAGTAATCAGTGTAGGGCCCTTAAGGCAAAGGAGAGGTGTGCTTGTGGTTTACATGTAGGAGTGTTCTAGCAGCAATAGTCTAAATTCTCTGCAATCTTCTCATAGTTGATAAATGGTGAGCCGTGACAGACCATTAACAAAATCAAGTTTTGATGGGGCAAGAGAGATTGTTGTTTGTACCTTGTTGGGGAATCCTAGGTGTGGGAAGACGTGTAGAACAGTTTTCACTGTAAGAAAGCTAGATTTGGCTACCTCATTCACTTGGACATACATTGACAGCTTCGCCTCCATGGGAATGCTGTGGTTTCTTGAAATTACCCTCTCAGATATTTTTGGTGGTGGTCCTAGATGGTTAGGCCAGGAGAGTTATAAGTTTGTCCGGTCACCACAGGTGAGTATTTCAGTTTTGGATGCATTCAATTTGAGGTAACTTCATGTTATCCATTGGTCAACAACACAGAGGCAACAGACTATTTAGGATTTTCCAATGTCCTTGAGACTTTCCAATTTCAGAGTCATCTGCATAGTTATAAGCAGGGGGAGTGAAAACAATCAATAAGTTCCGGTAATGATGTAGCCCCCCTCGCTCAGATTGTCAAAGGACGTGGCGTTGAGATAATACCTTACACTGGTGACACTCAGTCATCTCTTTCGGACAGAATCTTGAAGAGGTGAAATCTTGTTTTACAGATTGTATGAGAAACATAGCTGCCTGGATAGCAAATAATTTTCTGCAATTGAATGGTAACAAAACAGAGATTTTGTTGTTCGGAAAAGCTAAGCAGCTATCGACACCCTGAATTGGGTTCAGCCCAGTCTCCTAGGCAAACAGTAAAAGATTTCGGTATCAGGCTTGATCAGTCTCTGTCTATGAAAGATCAGGTCTCCACCATTTGCGGCACATGCTTTGCTACGATGTGCCTGCTGAAGGAAGTGTTCCTGTGTCTTCCATCTTCCACCAGGAAAACGATAGTACAAGCATTAATTATTAGGCAACTGGACTACGGAAAAGCTTTGCTAGTATCAGCTGAGGCACTGATGTCCAAATTGGAAGTAGTGCAGAATACTGCCACACGACTGGTAAAAAGTCTGGCTTCAGGCTCTGCTTCGGCCCCTTTGTGAACAGCACTGCACTGCACTGGCTGCCGGTTAGGAAACGATCAATTTTCAAGCTCTGCTGTCTCACCCACAAGTCAGTGATCGGGAAAAGCCCTAGTTACCTGCAGAGGAAACCGAGCTATTATTGTCCTGTCAGAAATCTTAGATCCAAGGACAAGGCCCTACTAAATGTTCCCCTTATCCACACTACAAGATTCGGTTGCAGGTCACTTTCTTACCTTGCCCCTTCGGTGTGGAATAGTCTTCCTTACTATATTCACTCCTGCACAGACCTTACCAGACTTAAAAAACGTCTGAAGACATGGCTATTTTAATCAATCTGCTGCCCTTGTGCTAGTGAAGTGCTGAGAAACATCTACGGGTGTGAGTCGCTGTGCTATAACAAGTGCGTTTAACATAACAAGAGCATGGGTGAGGGGGTTGAGACTTGAGGAATGTAGGAAGCTGGCTCTGTATGGATTATGTTAAATACCCTGTAAGCATCTGTTCTTGGCATGTAGAGCTGTAGATTCGCATGCTTTGCATGCTCCTGACATCTAGTGTTGAGTCCGGATGTTTGCAAGTTGTTTTTCTTCGAAGAAGTCTTTTCCAGTCACAAGGTAAGGTGACTCCTCCTTTCGGTGATAGTGCGCATGGGCATCGACTCCATAGTTAGATTGCTTTCCCGCAAGAGGGTGAGAATGGAGTAAGTAAGTGTAGTACAGAGGTGTCCATGCATATGTAATGTAAATAATAAGAACTGCAACAACCATAGGTGTCCGGAGAGGAGGGAGGGTGCATGTGAGTCTACACCTTACAGGGTAAGTAACATAATCCGTTCGAGGCATGTGTGCTGTAGATACACATGCTTTGCATAGATTGTATAGCAGTATCCTCCCAAAGCGGTGGCTAACCAGTGGGTGTTGTAGTTGTTTGAAAAAGTGTTTTTAGCACTGCTTGTCCTACATTAGCTTGTTGACGTGCTAATACATCCACACAATAATGTTTGGTAAACGTGTGTGGTGTAGACCATGTAGAAGCTTTACATATGTCAGCTAAGGGAATGTTACTTAAAAGGCCATAGATGCTACTATTTTGCGCGTAGAATGTGCTCTAGGAGGTATAGTTAAAGTCCTTTTAGCTGTAACATAGCATGTTTGAATACATTTAACAATCCATCTTGAAATACCTGATTTAGAGATGGGATTTCCCTTACGAGGTAGAGCAAATGCCACAAAAAGTTGTTTTGCGAAAATCTTTTGTGCTATCAATATAGTATAATAGTGCTTTTGGATATCAAGTGTGTGTAGAGCCCTTTCTGCTACTGAATCAGGTTGAGGGAAGAACAAAGGTAACTCAACTGATTGGTTAATGAGAAAAGCAGAAACAACTTTTGAGTTAGTACGAAGAACCACTCTATCTTTATGAAGTTGAAAGAAAGGTTCTTCTAAGGTTAATGCCTGTAGCTCACCAACACGCCTTAATGAAGTGATAGAAATTAGAAAGGTAACCTTCCATGAAAGAAATTGTAATTCACAATTGTGCAGTGGCTCAAAGGGTGGACCGATAAGCCTTGTGAGAACAATATATTAAGGTTCCAGGCAGGTGGTACGCTGGGTGGTATTATTCTTTTAAGGCCTTCCATGAAAGCTTTAATTACTGGAACTTTGAATAAAGATAAATGTTGTCTGTTGTCTGCTCTGCAGATATGCAGCTACTGCCGCAAGGTGTAGTCGAATAGATGTGTAGGCTAAGCCAACTCACTGTAGATGCAAAAGATAGCAAATAATGTTTTGTATAGATGCATCTAGCGGATCAATTGTATTATTACAATATATAACAAACATTTTCCACTTTGCTGCATAACATGCTCTAGTGGTAGGCTTCTTTGCTTCTTTAAGAATTGTCATGCAATCTGGTGGTAGATTTAGGTATGCAAACTATGATTTCAGGAAATCCCCATTATTGGAAGTATGGAAGGAGAACCTGGCAATGAACTTCCCATTTGTGCACTTGTTGCTGCATCCTGCTGAGGAGGTCGGCAAATTAGTTGAGCATGCCTGGAAGGTGTTCTGCTAGAAGATGAATTTTGTGATGTATTGCCAAACGCCAAATGGTCTGAGAGAGGCGCGACAACTGTAGAGAATGCGCCCTCCCCCTGTTTTTGTACATAGTTGGCATATTGTCCCTCCGGACTAGGACAACTTTCTGAGGCTGGAAAGCTTTTAGTGCTAGATGAACAGCTAGAAGCTCCAAATAATTGATGTGGAGATTTTTGTGTTTGGTGTCCCATAAGCCCTGAATTGTTAAATGCTGGAGATGGGCACCCCAACCTGTGAGAGATGCGTCTGCTGTTAGTAAGACTTGTGGAATCGGGTCGATGAAGGGCCGCCCTTTTGATAGGTTTTGAGTGTTCCACCACTGCAGAGAGTGATGGGTACGGCTGTCTACCAACACAAGATCTGTTAATTGACTCTGTGATTGATTCCACTGACATGCTAAGCATTCCTGTAGAGGACGCATGTGTAATCTTGCGTGAGGCACTATTGCAATGCATGATGCCATCATTCCTAATAGTTGCATGAAAGTTTTCACTGTTAGGCATTGGTTGTTTTGTTCTGTAGTAATAAAGTTTTGAATTCTGGCTACATTGGGAGAGGCTAGAGTTATGTGAGTGTTTAGCGTTGCACCTAGATATATATGCAGCTGTGAGGGTTGAAGATAGGACTTTTGAGCATTGACTGTAAATCCCAATTGATGGAGAAGGTTTATGGCAGCTGGAGTGTGTTGTAAACACTTTTTCTGTGTGTTGGCTTTGATGAGCCAATCCTCCAGATTTGGGAAGACATGAATTTGTCTTCTTAGTTGAGCTGCTACTACTGCTAGACATTTTGTGACTACTCTGGGTGCAGTAGTCATTCCGAATGGGACTATTTGAATTGATAGTGATTTCCTGCTATCACAAATCTGAGATATTTGCGATGTGCCGGATGGACAGGAATATGGAAGTATGCGTCCTTCAAGTCTAGAGTGGACATAAAGTCACCTTGTTGTAGAAGTGGAAGCACTTGTTGAAGGGTAACCATATGGAAGTGTTCTGACAGTATGTATAGGTTTAATGGCCTGAGATCTAAGATTGGTCTAAGAGACCCGTCTTTTTGGGGATCAGGAAGTAAAGTGAGTAAACTCCTGATCCTTGATGTTGTAATAGAACTGGTTCTATAGCTCCTTTTGTTAGAAAAGCTTGTACTTCTTGTTTGAGGAGCTGTTGGAGTTGTAGTGAGAGTCTGAGTACAGTGGAATATTGGGAGGATTGCTGATAAGTTCCAGGCAATAGCCATGTTGGATAATGCCCAATACCCATTCGTCTGATGTTACGGATTGCCAAATGGGAAAGAATTGTTGAGGTCTTCCCCTGACGGGTGTAAAACAGTCGGGGGAATTGTAGGCAAGTCACTGTTTGTTGGTAGATGGAGAGGTACGTGTCGCTGTGCCTTTACCTCTGCCTTTGAAATTGTTTCCGCTGTACCCACCTTTATAGAAACCTCTTGATGGCGAGGGTTGTGCGTTTGATCTGTATGAGGACACATTTGGATCCGAGGGATTACCTTTGAATCCTCCTCTGTAAAATGAGCGGCGAAAGAAGCCTCTATTGGATGGTGACTGATGGTCTCCCACTGATTTTGCCACTTCTGTGTCTTTTTTCATTTCCTCAAGTGACTCATCTACTTGAGGTCCAAAAAGATTCTGTTTGTCAAAGGGGGTATTAAGAATGGTTTGTTGAACCTCTGGTTTAAAACCAGAGATTCTGAGCCATGCATTTCTTCTAAGAAGAATGCTGGAGATAATACCTTTTGCTGAGGTATCAGCAGCATCTAGCGCACATCTGATGGATGAATTCGATATCAATTGTCCCTCCTGCACTAACTCTTGCCCTTTTTTCTTGTGTTCATCTGGGAGATATTGAAGTAACTGCTCCATTTCATCTCAGTGGGTCCTGTCATATCTAGCTAATATGGCTTGTGTATTAGCTATACGCCAATGGTTGGCGGATTGTGCAGCTATGCGTTTCCCTGATGCATCTATTAGCTTAGACTCCTTGTCTGGAGGTGGTGCATCTGCTGTAGTTTGGGAATTTGCCCTTTTGCAAGCAATTTGACACAACTAGGGAATTTAAAGACAATTGTCCTCTAATAAAAATCAGATCAGTTGGGTGGGTGGGAGGGGGGTTGTATTTCTTGTCAACCCTAGGTGTTAGAATACGAGCCTGTACAGGGTCTTTAAAAATCTCATCAGCGTGGCGCATCATGCCCTTTAACATAGGTAAAGATTGTGTTGTCCTATGTGATGTTCCTAAGGTCCCAAATAGAAAATCCTCTTCTAAGGATTCCTTATGAAGTGTGACCCCATGGTATGATGCTGCTCTGGAAATTAACTCATGATATGCCGTGTTGTCATCAGGAGGTGATGGCTTTGTAGGGTACAAGTCAGGATCATTATCCATTGGAGGATCAATGTTATAATCGTTCCATGGATCCATAGGTGGTGGACTATCATAACCTGTGTAATCAATATCAGGCTGTGTATGCGGTGAACCCTGTGGTGTGATGTCTAAAGGGGTTTGAGCCTGGTGGTGGTGAGGATGGTGGAGGAGTCTGATTAACAGGGTGAATAGGGCTTGTAGCTATGTCCTCCTCCTTCAGAGGGATTTTGTAACTTAAATCCTCTGAAGGAATGTTCCTTTTAGAAGCTGTAACATGTTTAGCTAATGTGTCCAGTGTCTGGATTAATGTAGATCTTTTTCTGCTTAGGATCCAGCTTTTCTTGCATAACCTCTAGGATCGGTTCCGGAGGCTTATGATGTGCATCTTTTGCTTTCAGTGCCGAGCTAGATTTCTCCTTTTTCTCCTTTGGAGACGAAGATTTCGGTGTCGAAGGGAGTTTCTCGGCTCTGTCCCAAGCCAGAAGGCTCGACTGTCTGTTTCGGTGCCGAGGGCAGGGCATTGGAAGCAGTGTCTCGGAAGGCAGTGGTGGCCCAGAAGCCTTATGTTTGGTGGAAGAAATCTTGAGGGGCAAAGAGGCTTTGTTACTCATGGCACCTGTCCTGCTTGAACATCTTCGGACTCGTGCTCGATTTCTAGTTCGGAATCCGATTCTTGGATGGAGAAGGCCTCCTCTTCTGCTGCGGACGCCTCCATTTTCTCGTGCTCGGTATGTTCCCTGAAGATATCCGGGGTTTGTTCGATGTTCTGCCTCTGCATGTCTCTTCGCTAAGCCCAACGATCCCGCAAAGTCTTTTTCGACCGGAACGATCGGCAAGCGTCACAATCGTAAAGTTACAGACTTTATGCAGGTCGGTGGGCTGGTACTTGGAGTGGCACCGAGGACAAAATTGAAACGGAGTCCGTTCCATCGGCAGAAGAATGGATACTACGAAACGGAGTGTAAGTCGACCGATGCGGCTAGGCCCGAAGGTTGCCAACAATGTCTTCTATGCCGAAGGCAGAGTGCGATCTTATTTTTTCAACACGCGGAGAATGTTGAAACGCGTACGAAACAATACCGACGAGGGTACAGTGTGTTGCGCACCGAGAGGATCCCGAAGAACAATGTTGAACCGGAGCGAAGCAAACCACGTCCGAACTTGATGGCGGAAAGAAAATCTAACTATGGAGTCGATGCCCATGCGCACTATCACCGAAAGGAGGAGTCACCTCGTGACTGGAAAAGACTTCTTTGAAGAAAAACAACTTGCAAACATCCTGACCCAACACTAGATGGCAGGAGTATGCAAAGCAAGTGTATCTACAGCACACATGCCTCGAACATACTATACCAAAGTAAGGTACAGAGTCCAGAGGTATAGCAGAGGCTGAAGTAGATAATACCTTACTCCTTTGTGGTAGGGTGCTTCAGCAGTCAGGCATATCAGAGGGCAGTGTTAAGCATTTGTTGTGCACACTCAGGCAAGAAATGATGTCACACTGAAAGACTGAATGCAGACCAATGGGTTGTATAAAAAGTTGGAACTTTGTTATTTTTATTTCTAGAACCAAGTTTTACTCAGTACCAGGTAAGTGATACTTTCAATACAATGATACTTTTCAAAATACAGTGTGTACTGGTTTTGCAGACGCATACAAATTACTCTACAGTAGAAAAAAATGGGTTGTAAGCTCTTTAGAATACTTTTGATTACTTTCAAGTTACTTTTCTAGTTTGGGGTGAGGTTACAGCACATCAGTAAGGAGGTTAACTCTTTTGATGACACTACGATACTTTTGTTGCAGTACAAGACAAGTTCAACACTATTTTTCAGAGAAAACCCACCATGCAACCCTATGGATGAAACAGCAGTGTTAAGTTTGCAGGTAAGTAAACGGTTTTGGTAACTGAGTTTTGGGGGGTTAGAACCAAGGTTCCCCGAGGTTCAGGTAAGCACTCCAGGTGCACCACCGGCACTAAGGTGGTTGGGTGCAGAGCGCCAATGTTAGCCAATGGGGTACCTCGGTTGTGGGCTGCTCACGGGCAGGCCAAGCGGTTTTGGGAGGCAAGCTCCTGGGGTTAAGGTAAGGGTATAGGGGGTCCCAAGTCAGCACTAAGACTACACCAGCGGCACAGGGGTGGCCGGGTGCAGGGTGCTTGGACAGACTCAGGAGCCCAATGCTGTCCTATGGAGGTTGTCGTCTTTGGATTTTGGCTGCAGGCTCAGTCCAGGATGTTTTCGGGGAGGAACCAACAGATGAGCAGATAAGTAGAGATGTCCATTGACGTCAGGACACTTTGGGATCTGGTCACCAGGACGCAGGGTCAGAGACTGCAGGGGTGTCTTTCGACTTCAGGAAGATGCTTAAAGGTCCGGTCGCGGTGGAGGGGGGGTGGTCTGAAGAGGCTGCAGGCGTCGACATGGAACCTTGGAGGTGACACCCGCTGGGTGACCACTGCAGCACTGGTGGACCCTCAGGACACGGGTCGTGGACGACGGGTAAAGAGGTAAGTCCTGGAGCAGAGTTTCTTGGTCCCGCAGGGGCTAGATCTTCTTCTGTGGACAGGACCACTGTCCTTGGGAGACTAAAGTCTTTACTGAAGTGAGGGATCAGTCCTCACCAAGTCTGGAGGTTACTGATTCTTTTTGGAGCTGTCGTTTTCTTCAGAGCTGCAGGCAGGCCATTAGGGCTGGGGCCAAGTCAGTTGGGCAAGGAGTCTTCACTGCTGCGACGTCTTCAGGATTTCAATCATCTTAGGTCATCAAGAACTTCTGGGTTCAGGGCTGCCCCCTAAATAATGTATTTTAGGGGGCATTTTAGGGGTCTTGAGGTAGTAGCCAATGGGCTACTGGCCTTAGGGAGACTTCACTCTTGGTGTGTTCACCCCACATGGGGGAAGTGAGCACATTCCCTAACCCTGATTGGGGGATGCCCCCCATCATCAAGATGATGGCACTAAGGAGCGGGCTTCACCTCGCCGCCCCCACCTGAGCGATGGAGTTGGCAGAAGTGGGCACACCTCCAGGGCTTGCTAAAGTTTCCCGCCTGTCATCCCGTCAAAAAAGGGGGTGAGACCGGAAGGGGTCCTGCTCTTGATAGCAGGAGAGGCTGGGGGTTGCGTTGCAAAGGAGGCAAGGCCTTTGAAGCTCCCCTGCCACAGATGGCTCTTCTCGACCTGGGGAAGGTGTGAACACCTCCGCCCAGGAAAGGCATTGTTTATGGACCCTGGGAAAGAAGGCTCCCACCCCAGGGGTCCAGAAACCTGTCTCATGGTGGCAGGCTCGTGTTCACCAGTCAGCAACCCAGCAGTGGTTGGTTTGGTTAAGGAGTCCCCTCTAGAAGGGACCCCTGAGTGCATGGGATAATAAATCCGACACTGGAATCAGTGCAAGTTTATTATTCTGAGATGTTTGATACCAAACATCCCATGATTCAATTAGGCCATTATGGTGGTAGGAAACTAGTAATGACCAGTTTCCAGACCACATACTCAGTATGGCTTTACTGGGCACTTATAATATCTAAGAATGGCCGTAGATATTATGGGGGCCTGTCTGCTCGTGCAGATAGGTCCTCACATGAGGGATAGTGCACCCTGCCTTAAGGGTGACTTACCTAGGCTTCATGCAGTGCTGGGCAGGCATGGCACACAGGCATGTGTGCCATGTCGACCTTTTACTTTTAGCTGCACCGCAACATGCAGGCTGCAATGGCAGTGGTGCATGTTTGTGGTGGGAGGCCCCTGAGGATGGCATAATACATGCTGCAGCCCTCAGAGGCCTTTCCCCAGCTACAATGCCCTTGGTATCATGGGTACCCCTTAGAATGGACTTGCGTGTAGGCCAGAGTGCTGCCAATTGTGGAAACAATGGTACAGGTTTAGGTAAAGAACACAGACCTTGGGTACCTGATTGGCAGGGACCCAGGGCACACTCATTCAAAGTACATCAGAAATCTGGCAAAAAGTGTGTGTCTGTGGGGATAAGGGGGGGCGGGGGGGGATGGAGTATTTACTGCAACAGAATCCCACTTTCCGGGACTGCTGCTTTTACGCTGTATGGTTTTGAAGAAAATGGAGGCGTGTGGTTGCCCTGGAGACCCAGATTGGTTAATGTCTTGATACAAAGTTGGCAATGTTTTTTGTCTCATCTGGCGACATACTCTTTATCAGCCAATCGTCCAGGTAAGGATAATAAACAAAGATCTTTTGTTTCCTTAAGTGAGCTGCGACTACAGCCATACATTTGGCCAAAGTCAGTGGAGCTGATTTTAGACCAACATGTAGGACTTTGTATTAGTAGTGTTGGGATCCTACTTTGAATCGAAGAAACTTTTGATGCTTTGTAGATATCGGGATATGAAAGTAAGCATCTTGTAGATCTATCAAACACATCAAAGCCTGCGGGTACCTCTGGAGCCCCTGCTTGTGGGAGATGCTGAGGAGCCAGAGGCGGCAGTATACCGCTGCCCCAGGGGGTTCAGCAGTGCAGGACGATATAAGAGAACAAGCCCAGTGTATAATGCTCTATTTTGTACTAAATTAATAATAACCAAGTCCGGATATGGGGCATACCCCGCTAGTGCCGGCCTGGTGGCCCCTTCAAGACCCAAGGGGCCCATCCGGACAGAGCCAAGCACATGGAGAAGGGCGCCATTAAACCAAGTCTGGTGCTCCTAGAAAGTTAGAGGAATTTCAGTAAGCACATATGGTCGATATGCATTAGGAACAGCTGGCCGGGAGTATTCATGAAAATTATTGTCATTAGCGTCCACAGCTGGAAAAGTGTCCCATGAATAAAAAACTTCAAAGCGGAACGCGGCGTCGGCTTCAATTACTAAAATCACAGTAGCCCCAGCATTAGGAACTCTGTGTTGCAGTAAATGTTGAGTAACTGCCGGACGGCAATTAACACCAATAACTACGGGTTGAGCCATTGCAAGTCAAAAACTGATTGAAACTGTAGCACAATCAGGGTAGATAAGAAAAACCTTTTAATAGTCAAGCTTGAAAAACCAACAGAACTAGGTGCTGCCAAATAACTGCAGAGGAGAAATCCCTAGCACCACGGACGTCTCCGGGAAAAGGTGCTAGGGGTTGTGGACAAGCACATGAACTACTCAGGGTTTTTGCAAGTACCAGACCAAACGTTTACGGCGCCATGTTGCAGGGATTCCCCACCTTCTAAAAGATTTATAGATTTATAAACGTGTTTCCTGCATGGCCCATTGTAGTTTTCCCTATGTAAGCCGAACTGTGCAAGGTGTAGGCCTCTTTTTCCTTTGCACATGTTACTATATAAACCCATATTGCTTTTGTGCCACATTGTACTTTCACAAGGAACCTTCATGTGTTTTCGCAGTCTGTTCTTCTCCTGGGATTTAGTCTCACCACCACCGACAAGGTCAAACAACAATGTCCCTTGTTATTCTTTCTGGCCAGGCACCAGCAACTAGACATAACACAAGAATGCAGCTGTTTATATGCACACATGTCCTATCATATAGATGAGCACATGAGCAGAAAACAGACACATGGAACGAGAATTCTGAGACAACAACACTGCGTCTGCTGAGATGTAGAGCGTCCACCTGTGTATGCTAAGGTACGGTGTCTGCCAGTAAACCTAGAGATCTTTGATATATAATCATTCAACTTCATTGGCAAGGGAGCGGGGTCTAGGTTACTCTGTCCTATAAAATGACAGGGCTTTTCATGAGATATGGATTATTAACAGTATTTTTAGTATGCTTTTGTTTTTTATTTTCAGGGCATAATAGTTTAAATAAATATTCTAAACTTCCTCCATGTCTCATTGTCATCTTATTGTGGACGAATGAGAGAGCTAAAGGGTGTGTCCTGTTACCACGATCCCGGAGAGGGTCGAGAGTGTTGTATTCTGGGGTGCCAATTCACCTGTTTCTCTGGTAAGGTTAGAAGGGCAAATGAGGCAATATAGCTAGTCGGACCCATAGATACTGAGGTGGTATAGTGACTCAGTCTCTATATACTGATGTTCTATGAGTCTAAGCATAGTTCTGTTCTAAGAACAGAATCCCTGCAACACTTTAACTCCTGCACTCGCCGACTGCTGGAGCCCCGCATGTGCTCCGCAGGTTGCACTGTGCCCTGCTATGCCCTGCCGTGCCCGTAGACATCAAGGGCTGCGGCGGTGCAGTGCAGCCAGAGGCACGTCCTGGTGCTGCTGAGACCTGATGAGGCTGTGCTGTGACTCTTGTGCTCACCCCCCCCCCTCCAACCTGGAGGCTGTGTGGCTGTTGGGAGCACCCTAGAATCTGTCTTTGGCCTGGAGCCAGCAGCCGTCAATTTGAGCATTGGTCCCAGCTGGGACCCATCCCTTGGTTCTTTCTTACTCCTTAAACAAAAATCTACCATCTCTCCAGCATAAGGAAGGGAGAACTGGGTGACGTCTGTGCCTGGGCAACAGCAGGGAGCCTCAGATTTGCACAAGCTGTGCATGGAGAACCACGCCTATGGCCACTGAGGGCAGTCTTCGGTCTGTGCGTGATGCTGGTGCAGGCCAGGCTGGCGCAGACAGCTGATCGGAGACCTGTCAAACATTATCAGCCCTCTGACGTGGACCCTGAGGAGCGCTACACCTCTAATCCCACGGCAAGACGTAGGAGTTCTGGACTACCTGTAATCTGAAAGAGCGGTGTGATACTGCGGATTCCCTTCATCTCGTTCACCTGCAACTTCTTTGTGGACTCCTGACACTGCACCTAATATCTGGCTTCTGATTGCGGAGGACGGCAGCTAGTGGGGCATGGTTAAACCAAAAACCTCTAAAACCCCGCCACCCCAAAAGACGATAATGGCAACTGATCCGGAAGAAGGGCCCCTGGACGCATTATGGGAACACCATCACAGCATACCCTGACTTTACAGCCAAGGACCAGAGGCGCCGCAATACCTTTGGAGCAGTGAAGGTGCAGATGCAGCCACTGGGTCTGGCGTATGCCCTACTTTTCCCTGCACGGGTCAGAGTGGTGGACGCTGAAGCGACTCACTTCTCTACCCTTGAGGAGGCCTGGACGTAGCTGCGCACAAGGGAGTTCAAGATCAGTCAGGAGCGGAGGGCGAGGACCTACGCGGATGGTCCGACAGAGGAGCCAGACGCCACCGCCCGTACAGGCCCTGGTCGCGTCCCTCTGATGTTCACCTTGACCCGGGTCTTTTGCCAAAGGTGAGACCCATTATATGGCATATCTACTTGAAACACCTCAACGTTCTCAGAAAAGTCAGCGGACTGCATCCACGCATGGCGGCGGAGCACCACATTGGTGCCCACCATATGACAGGCAGTAAGTAGGGTCCAAGCTAGTCCTAATGACATGTTTAGCTGTGTCCCAGCCTCCTTGAATGGTTTGAGCCAAAGAGGCCTGACACTTCTTCAGGAGCAACGACAGGATGTTGCTGGCCATGTCCTAAAGGGCATGCGTAAAATAGCTTAAGAGGCAGACATATTGACTGACCTCAACGCCAAGCTGGTGGAAGACAACATCCGCTTCCCTAACATCTCAGTGCTTTTTGATTCCCTGTTATAGGGGCCTTGGGGAACGCATCTGGGCTGACTTTGCTGACAGAAGTCTTAACCATAAAACGGTCAGTAGTCAGGTGCTACATAAAAAAAAACATCTGGGTCGCCTGGTACCAGTCTGGTGCTTGGCCACCTGCCTATTCATCGATGGACAAGAGCAAGACTTTGCTCAAGTACTCAATAAGGGTCAGTAAGGGCTTCATTAAATGAAAAAACAAAGTGTCAATGGTGCAAAACCTCTGAGGACAATTGTCTTTACTACAACTGAACGTAGCTGCAGGTCCAGAAACTCAGCTGCACGTCTACTCACTATAGCAAATTATGCACCCTCCTCTGTTAGGGGCTGAATGGATGAATCTAACCCTGCGTCGGGGGAGGTATACAGCTCACTGGCCTCCTGAAAGTCCATATAGATTATCATTATCGTAATGTAGAGGCAAATCATATCAATCATCACTGTCAGGTTGATCAGAATATGAGCCAGAAAGTTAATGAAGACTAAGGTCTTGTGGAAGAGAAAATGCTTTGTCAGAATCTAAACGTACAGCAAATGGGAGCTCTGGGGTGTTATCAAGCCATGACCATAGTCCGTGTTGAAGCAGATTCGGGTCTTACTTGGACACAGGAGTCAGCAGAGGATCGACCTCCTGCGAAGGTGGATCGGTATCGGTAAAGAAGCAACAGGCACAGATCACAGAATTGAAGTCGGCACCGGAGTCAGTGCAGATCCAGACGCAGGTTTGATGGGCACACATGGCACCAAGGGCAGATCAGACAGCGGTAACCTGACTGGAGGCCTCTGTATTTCCTTGTGACCCAAAAGTATCAGGAGGAGCTAGAAGAGTGCCAAAATGTGCAGCATAGCCTGCATAAAGGCCTTGACCTGGTGCTGCGTCGCCAATGGCTTGGAAAATTCAGGGCACGACAATCCAGTTAAGGGATCGGGTCCACGACTGGGGATCGAGAGCATGATCGGTTTGAGACTTCTCTATGAACAGTCACGGATGGGGGTCGAGTCCCACTTCAACTTAAGATTCTTCTTAGATTTCAATTTGGACTTAAGAGATGACCTCAACAGCGAAGAGGACATGTCATGGGAGCAGCCTTGAGAGCGCCAACTAGTCTGCACCTCCAACATGCAGCATGACTTCTGCGAGTTCTTACTTCTTTTGGTGTTCGCTACATACAGCTTCGCTTCCCGTTACTGTATCGCCTTTATGTGCAAGACAGCACATTGTTTGCACGATTTGGAGTTGTGCTCAGATCATGTACTCATGCTCTGATCTCCAAGTAGCGTCTTAACTGACATCTGTTTCCGGCAGATACAGCACGGTCTGAACCCTGAAGTCTCAGGTGAGGACATCAGTCCCTTGTGCACTGGAAAGGATTTTGGAAGGAATTCATTAACAGAAGGAAAGAAAGCAGAACTCCAGATCCATGTTTGAAGGCTCCGCTCCGTCACTTTCGGGGGTGAATAAGGCAGACGCGGAACCGCACGACATCACTTACGGCACGCGGGAGGACTGCTGTAAAAACGTCCGTGATCCAGTCTGGTGCCAGGGGAAAATTCCAAAAGTGATGATTTTGTGGTTAGACGTTTTCATCAGAGCATTGGAAGATGAATTGGGCACCCTTTAAATCACAGTGTTGTTTTAAGATCTCACTTTTGCAACAGTGGCCCACAGCCCAAAGGGTATTCATTTTGAAATGGATAGTCTTTACATATTGGTTTGAAAGTATTAGGTCCAGAAAAGTCAGAACCATCTCATTCAACATTAATGGTAAATGGTTCTTGTTGATCTTTAGTGTCAATGTTGGGAGGTAGCCTTTGAGGAGCCATGAAAGATGATTTCCCTCCACTGCTACGGGAACTCCCTCAATTGTGCCCGAAAAGTGTTTGATTGACAGTGGAATGTATGTTAGGCCTTCTTGAGGTGCTTTTGCTAAAAAATGACCTTGCTGACATTGCTGGGTATGAGGAAATTATGTGTCTGATCAGAATTCTTGGTGTGGCTCAGAAGATTGTCTTCTACAAGATAGTGCACGTCTGTCCTTCCTGCCATTATTTGGCCTTTGTGATTCTAAAGGTCCCAAACACTGTAGAGAAGGTGCCCTTTTATATTCTTTCATTTTTTTCTCAGAATTTCATCCGCTTGTGCTCTCCATCATACACTATGCATTCCAAGTGCAAGTAGCATATTAAGCATGTGTTTCTGAACCCCACTCTTGAATCCAAACATCCAATAATCAGAATGCTTTTTTAATAAAATGATTGTATTAACTTTGTTGCAGACTGTCAGCAGTGTCTAAGGCACATTGTATTCCAGTGCTGGAAGGATAAGTTACTTACCTGTAATCCAAGTTCTCTTCCAGGGGTATCCTCATCAAAGTCATAAGCACATGAATATTCCCGCCCATGCGCGGGACCCCGGAAACATATAAAACATATATGTGGAAACCATATATGTAGCTATATATATATATATATATATATATATATATATATATATATATACACACACACACACACAACAATAAAAACACAATGCAGCCTTCCATATACTAGAAAAGATGAGCAATGTTGGAAGAATTTCCCTTGCACATAAATACAATTCCAATAAAGCAGGGAGAAAGAAAACACATTTGAAAACTGCTTTAATGCACAGCAGAAAACATAGTCCTGCAAAGAGGAATGAAAGAACATTGCCAGCACATAGGCTGCATTGTAGAAACATCAGTGTAGAAAGCTGAAAAGCTAACCCACAGAAACACACAGAATAAACTGGCACCGTGCCTTTAAGGCAGCCATAACCCCTAGCTTCCCATTATGCCTCAGGGGTGACAGTTAGGTCAGTTGTTCTTTGCGGAGACCCGAAGGCCAGGGCACAAAGAGATGACATGTATCTTGATCACTTGCCCGGGGAGGCGGGTGGGTTGCTTATGACTTTGATGAGGATACCCCTGGAAGAGAACTAGGATTACAGGTAAGTAACTTATCCTTCTCTTCCAGGGGATCCTCATCAATAGTCATAAGCACATGAATAGAATAGCAAGCCCATCCCCTCATCCTGCGGGCAAGTGACAAGAAAGAATACATTGTTAAAAAAAACATTTCAAAGACTCCAATTAAACTAGCATTGGAACAGATTCCTCAAGGAGGCTTGGCCAACTTGGGTATCCGCTCTGGAGTCAGAATCCAGACAGTAATGCCTGGTAAACGTATGAACCGACTTCCATGTTGCAGCCTTGCAAATCTCGGCCATCGGTACATTGTGTAAGAAAGCTATTGTAGCAGCCTTTCCCCTAGTAGACTGAGCTTTAGGGAAGGCTAACAGAGGCCTGTTCGCTAATTGGTAAGCCAATTTAATACAGGACACTATCCACCTTGAAATGGATCGTTTGGAGGCTGGAAAGCCTGTCGTAACAGAGCCGTAGTTTACAAACAATTGATCAGCCTTTCTAATGGATTTTGTTCCCTCCAAATAGAATTTGAGAACCCTCTTGAGGTCTAACGAGTGAAGAGACCTTTCTGCTGGTGTAGCAGGATTGGGAAAAAAAGAGGGGAGAGAAATTGTCTGGTTGACATGGAAGTCAGACACCACTTTGGGTAGGAAAGAAGGGTGAGTTCTCAAAACCACCCTATTGTGATGGAAAACCGTATACGGTTCATTAGAACAGAGTGCTTGGATTTCACTCACTCTGCGCGCTGATGTAATAGCCACCAGAAAAGCTACTTTCCAGGTAAGGTGTTGTAACGTGGCCTTATGAATGGGTTCGAAAGGAGGACCCATCAGTTTTGACAAAACTAGATTCAACTCCCAAGGAGGAGAAGGAGGTCGGACAGGGGGATAAACCTTCTTCAACCCCTGAAGGAAGTCCTTGACCACCTGAAGTTGAAAGAAGGAGGGTTGGTTGGGTGATTTTCTATAGGCTGTAATGGCCGCCAGATGAACTTTTATGGAAGTGTATTTCAAACCAGATTTGGCCAAGTATAGCAGATACGGCAAGATTACCTCTTCTTGCCCGCTAGTTGGACTCCAACCATTACGCATACACCACAAGTAAAATCTTTTCCATTTAAAAGAATAAGAGGTTCTTGTGGATGGCCTTTTTGACTCCCTCAAAATGTCCATGCAATCCTGAGGAAGGTTCAAATGTCCGTACTGCAGGACCTTAGGAGCCATGCTGCCAAGCTCAGCGATGGAAGGCTGGGGTGCAGAATCTTCCCTCCCATTTTGGTCAGAAGGTCCGGCCTGCACGGGAGCCTCCTGTGCGGACAGATCGAGAGCTGTAGTAGGTCCGGATACCACCATTGGCGAGGCCAGTCCGGTGCTATCAGGATCATCTTCATCCTGGATCGGATGAGCTTGGTCACCACCTTCGGGATGAGAGGAAGGGGCGGAAAAGCATATGCAAACGTCCCGGACCAGTCTATCAAAAGAGCATTCCCTCTCGTTCCTGGTCGGTAAAACCTGGACGCGAAGGCGTGGTATTTTCTGTTTAGATCGTCTGCAAAGAGGTCGATGGATGGACGACCCCATTGATGAAAAATGTCCGCCACCACCTCGTCGTTGAGCACCCAGTCTTCTTGTTCTTCGAAGTGTCGACTGAGAGCGTCTGCTCGCACGTTCTGTTCTCCTGGCAGATGTACCACCGTGATCGATAGGTTCCTGGCGAGCAGCCAGTGCCAGATCGCTTGAGATTCCAGAGACAGAGGGCGAGAGTGTGTTCCACCTTGTTTGTTTAAGTAATACATGGTGGTTGTATTGTCCGTTTGTATCAGAATCGACTCGGACTGAATCGATGGATGGAATGCCTTGAGGGCCAAATGAACCGCCCGCAGTTCTAACATGTTGATATGATAGGTCTGCTCCTTGCTGGTCCATCTGCCCCGAGTCTGCAGTTGACCCAGATGCGCTCCCCATCCCTGAAGAGACGCATCTGTTATCAGGGATTGTTTTGGAAGAGGCTGATGGAATGGGACTCCCACTAGAAGATTCTTTGGCTGAGTCCACCAGAGAATGGATTTCTTCGCAGCCTGAGAGATGAGAATTCGGTCTTCCCAATGACCCGAGGATTGGTCCCATTTGTCCCCCAGATCCTGCTGCAACGATCTCATTCTCAATCTGGAGTTGGGTATGAGAAATATGCAAGAAGCCATCGACCCCAGCAGAGACGCCACTTGCCTTACTGATGGTTGATGTGCTTGAAGGACGATATTGCATTTGTTTCTCATTGATAACAGTCTCTCCTCCGAAGGAAACACTTTTCCTAGGCCGGAGTCCAAGGTGGAGCCCAGATAGTGGAGAGATTGAGTAGGTTGATGAACTGATTTCTCCATGTTCACATGAAGGCCCAAGCGGTGAAGGAGATCTAGGCAGATGTGGTAGTGATGCTGCACAATGTGGGGAGATGATCCCTTCAACAGCCAGTCGTCCAGGTATGGATACACAAACAGCCCCTGGCGATGTAATGCTGCCGCCACCACTGCCATGCATTTCGTGAATACCCGTGGGGCAGATTTGAGGCCGAACGGTAAGACTCTGAATTGGTAATGCTTCGCGCCTACCATGAATCGCAGGAACTTGCGATGTCGTGGGGCAATTGGAATGTGAAAATACGCATCTTGGAGATCCACCGAACACATCCACTCTCCTTTCCTTAGATGTGGGAATATTTGATGGAGCGCCAACATACGAAACTTCTCCTTTCGGATGAACTTGTTCAGAGATCGGAGATCTAGAATAGGTCTGAACTTGTGCGCTTGGTCTTTCTTCGGAACAAGGAAATATCTGGAGTAAACTCCTTTTCCCCTCTGGGCAGGAGGGACCTCTTCTATGGCTAGCTTCTTCAGAAGGGTCGACACTTCCTGACGCAGCAGTTCCAGGTGGTGAGGACGTGACCTTAACGGAGGAATGCCTCTTTGAGGCGCGCCGAAACGTAGCGCGTATCCATTGCGCAGTATATTTAGCACCCACTGATCTTTGGTAATGTTGCGCCACTCTTTTATGCAATTTGAAACACTTCCTCCCACTGGTGCTAGAGGAAGCAGAAAATCATTGCTTGCCTTGAGTTTTAGCTGTGGAAGAGGACTGCTGTTGATGTCCTCCTCTGCCTCTCGAGGAACGACGGCCTTGGTATTTGGCGATTTGGTTTGTTTGTTTTGCGACCATTGAGGGGTTTGAACCCTCTGTTGGTAGTTTTTGCGGATATAGGGCCTGTAGCGTCGTTTGAACTCCTTTTTCTTCTCAAGGCCCACAGCCTTTAGTGTATCCAACTCGGCCTTCATTCTGGCCATCTCCTCGTCAGTGTGCGATCCGAAAAGGGAGTTACCAGAGAATGGAAGATTCAAAATACGCTGCTGAGCTTCCGGTTTCAAAGCTGTTAGGCGCAACCAGGATGACCTCCGTGCACATATTCCATGCGCATATGAGTGTGCAGCCAAAGAAGCCCCATCCGCTGCTGTGCTGATCACTTGATTGGCTACCAGCGCCCCTTCTTGGAGAATCTCTGCGAAGTCTTGTTGATCCTCCTTTGGCAGCTTCTCTTTAAAAAGCTCCAAGGAATTCCACAAGGACCTGTCGTAACGGCCCAGCAGGGCAGCAGCGCTAGAGACCTTAAGAGAAGATGCTGCAGAGCCGCAGGCCTTTCTCCCCCAAGAATCCTGGGCTCTACTCTCCTTGTCTGGAGGAGCTGACGAGGAAGACGCCACCACGTGTGTCTTCTTTGCTGCTGCGATGATGACAGAATCCGGTGGAGGATCTGATTTCAGAAAGAGAGGATCCGATGCAGCAGGCTTATACTTTTTCAGGATTCGAGCCGGAGCTGCCTAAATTGAGGATGGGGTGAGGAAGATGTCCATTACCGGTTCAAGGAGACCAGGGACTAGAGGAAGTAATGGTCTAGCCGCAGACCTCTGATGGAGGGTCTCGAAAATGATTGAAGTGGTGGTCTGAGGAGCCGACATGTCTATGCTCCGCTTCTGTGCTCCTCTAGCGAGGACATCGTGGAAGGTGTTAACATCATCGATGGGCGACACTCTTGAGGGAGGGCTATCCGTAAGGGTAGGAGAGTAGTCCCTTGTGGATGAGTGCGTCGAAGATGACGACCAAGATGGTGTTCTTCGCCTTTTGTGATGAGCATGAGTTGATCTATGCTCCGGAGATTTGCTTCGGCGCTCCGAGTAGTGGGGGACCTGTCCACCTCCTGCACTAGACGTTGTAGTGGGGATCTGTGCAGTGGACTGGAATGGTCCGTAGATCGCCGAGCATGACCGAAGGGTTCTTTCTGCCAATGATGGATGGGTTGAAGCCATCTGGGCGAAAGGAGAATCGAAGGAGATCGCTGTCTCCGTGGAGAGCCTCTTGGAGTTCTTGTCTGCTCTGGTGAATGAGCAGAAGAGCTGCGTGGCGTTGAGAGCGCCTGGGGAGAGCTCCTAATAGAATGAGAGGACTCTCTGCGATCTTTTGAGTGTGATCGGCGTCTTGATGAACGATGCGACGTCGATGGAGAATGTACCGACGTCGACCGACTATGCGTCACCATCACTGGTGAATCCTTAGAGCGGGATGTTCTCCTCGACGTCGACCTCTCCTTGTGCTTCGACGTTGTGTGATGTGACGTCGAACACCTGGACTTGACAGACTTCGCCTCCGACGTGCAGGAGAACCCAACAAAGTATGAATCGACGGAGAAATCCTTCTCGACGTCGTGTCTTTAGGCCTTTCAGATCTCTCTCTCGACGCTGATCGGCTACTGGAAGCCAGCGGAGTCGAGATCGGAACACTTCTCGCCGTCGATGGAGACCGCCGACTCGACGTCGAACGACGCTTAGTATACTTGACCCTAGGTCTCGACGACGAGTCCTTCTTCGTCGACGAAGATCTAGCCCTCGACGTTGAACGTCGCCTGGATGACGACAACGGAGGAGCTGAGTGCCTTGCCTCTGGTGACGAGGCATGTCTCGGCGTTGACCGCCGCCTGGTTGACGGCAACGGAGACGCCTGCTTCAACGCCGATCGTCGATGAACTGGCGACGGCGGAGCATGTCTCGGCGTCGAACGCCGGATGTGACGGCGACGGCGGAGATCCATCCCTCGACGTTGGGGAGCCCGCACCAACGGAGATCGACTCCTCGACGCCGATCGTCTCCGGGTTGACGGCGGCGGAGGATCCGACGTACCTGAAGTCTTCGTCGACTTCGCTGCCGATGAAGGTATTTTTGGCGCGGAGCCCGACGCCGATGGAGAGCAGACTGGAACTTTACTTCTAGATGAAGATCTGAGCATGATCAGAAGGAAGGCAAAGAATACAGACAGGATGGGAGTCTGTTTTAGCCTTTTTCTTGCCACAGGAAGGGAAAGAGTCAAAAAGAGAGGGCATATTTGGCTGGAAAACTATGCCCAATTCTCTCAAAATTTGCAGAAAAGTACTTCAACAGCAAAAAAACGTCAAAGTAAAAGGTTTTTGACAAAAAATAAGTAGCAATTTCTGACAGAAATCAGAAAAAACTGAGAGCTGAAGTTACCAGGGGAGCCGGAAAGAACAACTGACCTAACTGTCACCCCCTGAGGCATGATGGGAAGCTAGGGGTCATGGCTGCCTTAAAGGCACGGTGCCAGTTTATTCTGTGCGTTTCTGTGGGTTAGCTTTTCAGCTTTCTACACTGATGTTTCTACAATGCAGCCTATGTGCTGGCAATGTTCTTTCATTCCTCTTTGCAGGACTATGTTTTCTGCTGTGCATTAAAGCAGTTTTCAAATGCGTTTTTCTCCCTGCTTTATTGGAATTGTATTTATGTGCAAGGGAAATTCTTACAACATTGCTCAGCGTTTCTAGTATATGGAAGGCTGCATTGTGTTTTTGTTATATATATATATATATATGGATATATATATAGAGCTACATATATGGTTTCCACATATATGTTTTTATATGTTTCCGGGGTCCCGTGCATGGGCGGGAATATTCATGTGCTTATGACTTTGATGAGGATCCCCTGGAAGAGAAATTATCTTTCACTCTCCCCTAAGCTTTTTTCCTAAGACTTCCAGGTAGGAGTTTAAAGGGGCCATCAGGAGAATGATGTCACAATAGACTTCACATCAATAGCTTACATTAAAACAACGTTCTGGGATGCCTACTGCTGTTGATTGATAAAAATGGAGGTCTGGGCGACTGCAAAATGGCCGCAGCTTGAGCGAGCTCCTAGGGCCGCCTATACTATCCTGCAGACATCGCCTTCATCCTGGCTTATAAACTTGCTGAAATCGTTGGAGTTGCGGATGTAAGCCAGCTATCCGGAAAGTGCTTGGACAGGGATTTAAGGCACACACCGCATTGACATCGGTCGCGAGAGGAATGTGGCCTGTCATCATGGCGGCGAGGAGAGCTGTGGAGACGTGTTCCTGCGCTTACCTGCCTGCCTGGATGCTCAACGGTGGTGAGTGGTGGCCGCTGCCGGACGCGGTTGCGGGGAATGGTGCTACGTGCCTGCTGCGTCTTCCCGCTGTGAGGGTCTGAGCCGAGCCGCGGATCGGCAGCCCATAGGGTGCTGTAGCCCGGGTCTCCACGTGGTGGTGCTGTGGCGGGCGTTCAGCCTTTGCGGAGTGTGGAGGCAGCAGAGCCGCGAGTTCGCCTGAGACCTGGCTGGACTGCCCACGAGGGCCGGCGAGGCAGCATCGGACCCCGCGCTACAACTGTGACACTGCAGAGCTTGGCGGACCTCGGCGCGCGGCCTGTCCCTCACCTGGCGTTGCAGGCGGCTGGCCGGGGGCGCCCACCTGGAATCGGCATGCCCTGGCCTTCGGTAGGCGACGCCGGGGGGCTGTGTGCACCGCACCTGGAGTCTTAATCTTAGTGTCCTGGGGCGGCGGGGAGCAGTCGGTGCCCATCACCCGGCTCAAGCTGCGACTGCACAGCAGCAAGTGACGCCCGGTGCGACAAGCCAGTTTTGGGGACAGCCCCCAGTTTCCAGCTATAACTATCCAACCCCTCCACCCGCGCAGGGGGTGCCAACCATCAGTCTCCTTGCCACAGTCGTCCACAACAAAATGGGGAAGGTCCCAGCCCAAATTACAATTTGAGCACCGTAAATCCTCAAGGGTCGGAGAAGAGGACACTGACACCATGGCATCTGAACAGGGGGCCACAGGCACTGACAATGGTGAAGATATACGCCACATCCTCTCAGCCATGCAGAAAAGCCTCACTACCATTGATGGTAAGCTTCATTCACTTTTCTATAGGATGGATCGCATGTCTGAGCGCGTGGACAAGCATGCTGAAAGGCTTGACATGGTGGAACGCAGAGTGCCTGAAACTGAAGATGCGCAAGTTGAGGCAGCGACCGCACAGAAGCAAATGGGGAGTCTGATGACCTCATTTCGGGACAAAGCCGAAGACTTAGAGGCGCGCGCGCTCTAGGCGCAACAATGTGCGCATTTTGGGCCTACCGGAGACCACAGTGACTGGGAGTACAGAGCTGTTTACTGAACAATTGTTGGTGTCACTACTTGGGCGTGAAACTTTTTCTCAGGTATTCATTGTGTAGCGAGCCCACCGCTCTCTGGCCCCCAAACCTCCCCCAGGGGCTCCCCCCCGGCCGCTAATAGCGCGACTACTTAACTACAGAGACAGGGACGCAGCGTTGCATAAGGCCAGAGAGTTACGTGTGCTCAAATATGAATCTGGGGATATAACGGTGTTTCCAGATTTCACCCCGCAGGTGCAAGAGGCCTGCAAACAATTTGCGCCCATGAAGCGTAAGCTAAGAGAGCTCAAGATAGATTACGCTATGCTCTACCCAGCCAGACTAAAGGTGGCATGCGACGGCAAAACCAAGATATACAATGAGCCCAAGCTTCTGCACCAAAACCCAAAAAGCTAGATAAAGTCAAGGCTGGCACGGTCTCCCAAGGGCCAACAGAGAGGCGACACCACGCATAGTGACCAAGAGGAATAACCACTCCACTTGGGAAAACACAGGAAGCGTTGTATGTGGCGTTGGATCACGAAGCAGCTTTCCTGGATGCAGCGGCGAGGTGCCCCATTAATAATTGGCGCTCGACGATTGCTACGACCTGGCACCCGGGGCTAAACCAGTGACAGTTTAATAAGTTACTGCCATCTCAACTCTGACAGTGACTCCACACAGACTTGGTCAGCTCCCACGTGCAAGTGGGCTGCTATTTACAGAGCCTGGATGTTATATCCTTTATTATAGGCGAAGTTAAATGACGATTGTGTTCAGGAGGCGGGCAGCTACTGCCCCCACGTGTAATCCACAACAGGGGTTAACTAACTGAATTCCTTTTTCTTGTTTTTTCTTTCCTGTTTAGATTTGGGGAAAAGAGTAACCGAATGCTCCAGTTCAGCCATGTTGTATGTTTTGAGACGTGGCATGGGTGGGGTGGGGGAGGGGTAGTTTAGTTCTAAGGTCAGCAAGCAGTGTAAGTTCATCAGCGTATAGGTGTGCAACCTGGTTACCAAGGTGCATGTGGTCCACAATTCACTCTGCAATGTTTAGTAGACTATGACAATGGATAACTCCATGAGCACTAGTACTCAAATAAACTTTATGTACGTGGCCGAAATGATCACAGAAAGATTCATAAAGCGGTGGCCTATATGCAAAGGCAGCATGTAGATGTGGCTATACTGCAGGAGACCCACCTGATCCCCCACACCAGCCTGTTGACACAGAAGCGTATGAAGGGCATGTGCGTGGCATCCGGATTTACCTCACATGCGAGGGGGGTGTTCATTTGGGCGCGTAAGAGTTCAGGCTTGCAGATACAGGGGGTGGAGGTTGACCCTGGTGGTAGATAGGCGATAGCCAGTTGTCGCAAAGATAGTTTCAAGGCGATTCTGGTTGGAATATATGGGCCCAATCATGACGAACCACAATTCTATCACACACTGCGTAGCAAACTTGCAAGGTACTCTCATATACCTCAGTTGTGGGGCGGAGACTTCAACTATATACAAAATTCGGATCTGGACAGGTCCAAGGGTCCCCCCAGACGGCCATGTAGGGCAGCTGCTGCTATAGCAGAAGCTGAAGGCCTCAGATATCTGGCGTCATCTAACACCCCTGGTTAGGGGATACACACACTACTCCTCAGTGCATGATACGCACACCAGGATAGATTACTGGCTGGTTTCGCAGTCATTGTTGCCCTTCGTGGGCGATTGCGTACACATGCCACGCACCTACTCCGACCACTCACCAGTTTTGTTGAAACTATCAACTAGCAACATGCCCCGAAGAGAGAATACCTGGCGCTTTCCGCAATATTCACTACTAGATCCAGTCTTCCGTGATGACCTAGGAAAGGCAACTGATGAGTTTTTTGCCACTAACATATGGAGTGTCCCCAAGATGAGCACTATTTGGGAGACGTTTATGGTAAACATACGTGGCATAACCATTTCCAAACACTCAGGGGTCCTCCGGTCGATTCGTACTCAGCTGGAAAAGGTGGAAAGGGAGCTGAAAAGCCTAGAGAGGCAATTTTAGGATAGTGGGGACCCTAAACTTCTCTCACAAATCAGGGCACATATAGCAGACTTTGATGAGCTTGCCAGCACCGAGATTAAACATCTAGGCAAATATGCTACTGCCAGGGTATATGCAGAGGGGGATAGGCCAAGCGCCACGCTAGCTGCCTTGTCACGACCCACCAGAAGCGATATTGACATTTTACACATACACACTGAACACGGAGAACTAGTTGAGGACACGCCCAGGATAGTGGAGGCTTTTCGCGCCTATTATACCCAACTGTACACTTCGCGCTGCCCCACAGTGGACAAATCAGACGACGAATATCTTGCAGCCATTGCGATGCAATGGCTGGACAATGCCGATAGGGAGAGAGTCATGGCCCCCCTGCGCCCTACTGACATTTTATCTGCACTCAAAGACATGCCCAATGATAAAGCCCTGGGGTCTGACGGCCTTTTGTAAAGCATTTCAGGACCGGCTGATACCACACCTGTTGAACCTCTGAGGAAATGACGCAAGACAGCATAATGCCGCCCTCGATGCGCGAAGCGATACAAAAGGGGATGATGGACGGAACGTTTGAGCCAATCAAACACTCACCCCCAGTCAACTGATCTGGGTTTAATCCATCATTCTTTAGCTCACTCCACCACCCCAGTTCAGACATGGCCATATGCAAATCAGTCTGACCCTGTGCCTCATGGGAACAGTCCAGCCCGAACTGCCAAGCCATGTCTTCCCTGGACCGGAAACAAGCATCCTAGGACCGGTTTCTGGCATTCCAGCCGTCATCAGCCAGGCTTGCTTGAATCCAGTGGCAAAGTGAGCAAGGGACCCACGTCTGGGCATACCCCGCCAACTTAGGGCGAAGAAAGCGATACAAAAGGGGATGATGGACGGAGCGTTTGAGCCAATCAAACACTCACCCCCAGTCAACTGATCTGGGTTTAATCCATCATCATTCTTTAGCTCACTCCACCACCCCAGTTCAGACATGGCCATATGCAAATCAGTCTGACCCTGTGCCTCATGGGAACAGTCCAGCCCGAACTGCCAAGCCATGTCTTCCCTGGACCGGAAACAAGCATCCTAGGACCGGTTTCTGGCATTCCAGCCGTCATCAGCCAGGCTTGCTTGAATCCAGTGGCAAAGTGAGCAAGGGACCCACGTCTGGGCATACCCCCGCCAACTTAGGGCGAACAAAGCGATACAAAAGGGGATGATGGACGGAGCGTTTGAGCCAAACACTCACCCCCAGTCAACTGATCTGGGTTTAATCCATCATCATTCTTTAGCTCACTCCACCACCCCAGTTCAGACATGGCCATATGCAAATCAGTCTGACCCTGTGCCTCATGGGAACAGTCCAGCCCGAACTGCCAAGCCATGTCTTCCCTGGACCGGAAACAAGCATCCTAGGACCGGTTTCTGGCATTCCAGCCGTCATCAGCCAGGCTTGCTTGAATCCAGTGGCAAAGTGAGCAAGGGACCCACGTCTGGGCATACCCCCGCCAACTTAGGGCGAACAAAGCGATACAAAAGGGGATGATGGACGGAACGTTTGAGCCAATCAAACACTCACCCCCAGTCAACTGATCTGGATTTAATCCATCATCATTCTTTAGCTCACTCCACCACCCCAGTTCAGACATGGCCATATGCAAATCAGTCTGACCCTGTGCCTCATGGGAACAGTCCAGCCCGAACTGCCAAGCCATGTCTTCCCTGGACCGGAAACAAGCATCCTAGGACCGGTTTCTGGCATTCCAGCCGTCATCAGCCAGGCTTGCTTGAATCCAGTGGCAAAGTGAGCAAGGGACCCACGTCTGGGCATACCCCCGCCAACTTAGGGCGAACAAAGCGATACAAAGGGGATGATGGACGGAACGTTTGAGCCAATCAAACACTCACCCCCAGTCAACTGATCTGGGTTTAATCCATCATCATTCTTTAGCTCACTCCACCACCCCAGTTCAGACATGGCCATATGCAAATCAGTCTGACCCTGTGCCTCATGGGAACAGTCCAGCCCGAACTGCCAAGCCATGTCTTCCCTGGACCGGAAACAAGCATCCTAGGACCGGTTTCTGGCATTCCAGCCGTCATCAGCCAGGCTTGCTTGAATCCAGTGGCAAAGTGAGCAAGGGACCCACGTCTGGGCATACCCCCGCCAACTTAGGGCGAACAAAGCGATACAAAAGGGGATGATGGACGGAACGTTTGAGCCAATCAAACACTCACCCCCAGTCAACTGATCTGGGTTTAATCCATCATCATTCTTTAGCTCACTCCACCACCCCAGTTCAGACATGGCCATATGCAAATCAGTCTGACCCTGTGCCTCATGGGAACAGTCCAGCCCGAACTGCCAAGCCATGTCTTCCCTGGACCGGAAACAAGCATCCTAGGACCGGTTTCTGGCATTCCAGCCGTCATCAGCCAGGCTTGCTTGAATCCAGTGGCAAAGTGAGCAAGGGACCCACGTCTGGGCATGCCCCCGCCAACTTAGGGCGAACAAATCGATACAAAAGGGGATGATGGACGGAACGTTTGAGCCAATCAAACACTCACCCCCAGTCAACTGATCTGGGTTTAATCCATCATCATTCTTTAGCTCACTCCACCACCCCAGTTCAGACATGGCCATATGCAAATCAGTCTGACCCTGTGCCTCATGGGAACAGTCCAGCCCGAACTGCCAAGCCATGTCTTCCCTGGACCGGAAACAAGCATCCTAGGACCGGTTTCTGGCATTCCAGCCGTCATCAGCCAGGCTTGCTTGAATCCAGTGGCAAAGTGAGCAAGGGACCCACGTCTGGGCATACCCCCGCCAACTTAGGGCGAACAAAGCGATACAAAGGGGATGATGGACGGAGCGTTTGAGCCAATCAAACACTCACCCCCAGTCAACTGATCTGGGTTTAATCCATCATCATTCTTTAGCTCACTCCACCACCCCAGTTCAGACATGGCCATATGCAAATCAGTCTGACCCTGTGCCTCATGGGAACAGTCCAGCCCGAACTGCCAAGCCATGTCTTCCCTGGACCGGAAACAAGCATCCTAGGACCGGTTTCTGGCATTCCAGCCGTCATCAGCCAGGCTTGCTTGAATCCAGTGGCAAAGTGAGCAAGGGACCCACGTCTGGGCATACCCCCGCCAACTTAGGGGCGAACAAAGCGATACAAAAGGGGATGATGGACGGAGCGTTTGAGCCAATCAAACACTCACCCCCAGTCAACTGATCTGGGTTTAATCCATCATCATTCTTTAGCTCACTCCACCACCCCAGTTCAGACATGGCCATATGCAAATCAGTCTGACCCTGTGCCTCATGGGAACAGTCCAGCCCGAACTGCCAAGCCATGTCTTCCCTGGACCGGAAACAAGCATCCTAGGACCGGTTTCTGGCATTCCAGCCGTCATCAGCCAGGCTTGCTTGAATCCAGTGGCAAAGTGAGCAAGGGACCCACGTCTGGGCATACCCCCGCCAACTTAGGGCGAACAAAGCGATACAAAGGGGATGATGGACGGAACGTTTGAGCCAATCAAACACTCACCCCCAGTCAACTGATCTGGGTTTAATCCATCATCATTCTTTAGCTCACTCCACCACCCCAGTTCAGACATGGCCATATGCAAATCAGTCTGACCCTGTGCCTCATGGGAACAGTCCAGCCCGAACTGCCAAGCCATGTCTTCCCTGGACCGGAAACAAGCATCCTAGGACCGGTTTCTGGCATTCCAGCCGTCATCAGCCAGGCTTGCTTGAATCCAGTGGCAAAGTGAGCAAGGGACCCACGTCTGGGCATACCCCCGCCAACTTAGGGCGAACAAAGCGATACAAAAGGGGATGATGGACCGGAACGTTTGAGCCAATCAAACACTCACCCCCAGTCAACTGATCTGGGTTTAATCCATCATCATTCTTTAGCTCACTCCACCACCCCAGTTCAGACATGGCCATATGCAAATCAGTCTGACCCTGTGCCTCATGGGAACAGTCCAGCCCGAACTGCCAAGCCATGTCTTCCCTGGACCGGAAACAAGCATCCTAGGACCGGTTTCTGGCATTCCAGCCGTCATCAGCCAGGCTTGCTTGAATCCAGTGGCAAAGTGAGCAAGGGACCCACGTCTGGGCATACCCCCGCCAACTTAGGGCGAACAAAGCGATACAAAGGGGATGATGGACGGAACGTTTGAGCCAATCAAACACTCACCCCCAGTCAACTGATCTGGGTTTAATCCATCATCATTCTTTAGCTCACTCCACCACCCCAGTTCAGACATGGCCATATGCAAATCAGTCTGACCCTGTGCCTCATGGGAACAGTCCAGCCCGAACTGCCAAGCCATGTCTTCCCTGGACCGGAAACAAGCATCCTAGGACCGGTTTCTGGCATTCCAGCCGTCATCAGCCAGGCTTGCTTGAATCCAGTGGCAAAGTGAGCAAGGGACCCACGTCTGGGCATACCCCCGCCAACTTAGGGCGAACAAAGCGATACAAAGGGGATGATGGACGGAGCGTTTGAGCCAATCAAACACTCACCCCCAGTCAACTGATCTGGGTTTAATCCATCATCATTCTTTAGCTCACTCCACCACCCCAGTTCAGACATGGCCATATGCAAATCAGTCTGACCCTGTGCCTCATGGGAACAGTCCAGCCCGAACTGCCAAGCCATGTCTTCCCTGGACCGGAAACAAGCATCCTAGGACCGGTTTCTGGCATTCCAGCCGTCATCAGCCAGGCTTGCTTGAATCCAGTGGCAAAGTGAGCAAGGGACCCACGTCTGGGCATACCCCCGCCAACTTAGGGCGAACAAAGCGATACAAAAGGGGATGATGGACGGAACGTTTGAGCCAATCAAACACTCACCCCCAGTCAACTGATCTGGGTTTAATCCATCATCATTCTTTAGCTCACTCCACCACCCCAGTTCAGACATGGCCATATGCAAATCAGTCTGACCCTGTGCCTCATGGGAACAGTCCAGCCCGAACTGCCAAGCCATGTCTTCCCTGGACCGGAAACAAGCATCCTAGGACCGGTTTCTGGCATTCCAGCCGTCATCAGCCCTCGATGCGCGAAGCCACTCTGATCACACTACTGAAGCCGGGGAAACAACCAGATCAAAGCTCATCCTACAGGCCGCTCTCACTGCTTAACACAGATGCCAAGCTGTTAGCTAAGATCCTGGCTAATAGGTTGGCTCCCCAATGCCTAAATTGGTGGGTCAGGAACAAACTGGTTTTATTCCAGGTCGCTCGTTTTCCTGCAACCTGAGGACCCTCTTCGACACGGTTAAACGCATCGATCCAAAAGTCAGCGCTGCAGCCCTTTTCATTGATATTGAAAAGGGTTTTGATTCCGTTGAGTGGCGTTTCTTATATGCCGTCCTTAGGAGGGTTGGGGTGGGTGAGGTGTTCCTGAAGCTTGTTGAGGTCCTGTACGCCCAACCAACAGCTCGCATGAGAGTCAATGGGATGTTCACTCAACCTATAGTGATTACTAGAGGCACTAGACAGGGCTGCCCAGTGTCCCCGCTACTGTACGCTCTGGCGGCAGAGCCTCTTGCATGTGCCATGCGGAAATATCACGCGCACAGAGGCATAAGATCCTCACAATGCAATCTGATTAGCATACGCAGATGACATTCTGCTATACATACGCAACCCAGATCTAAACCTACAACCAATGCTACGGGAGGTCGAGAGATTTGGCCAGCACTCAGGCTTACACATTAATTGGCATAAATCAATGATGTTCCCGCTGACGCCCTCGACCACCTCCACCGTTACCAATTATCCCATTGAATGGACCACGGAACCAGAACGTTATCTGGGTACCAGGTCCACACCGACCTCGGGGTAGTAATACAGGAGAACTACGGCCGCACAATACAGAAATTAATGGAGTCTATAGATAAGTGGATTAGGCTTCCCTTGTCACTCATAGGCCGCATCGCTTTAATGAAAATTGTCATACTCCCTCGGTTTCTTTTCCTATTCATAAACATTCCCATCCTGCTACCTCAGTCATTCTTTGGTGCTTTGCGCACCCTAATGATACGGCTCGCGTGGGCCGGGAAGCATCCCCGGATCAAATGGGAGGTACTGACGAGAGCATATTCGGAAAGGGGTTTAAACGCTCCTGACCTCGAAAGAAACGATAGGGCCGCACAGCTGCTACATGCGCATTAGTTGATACATGGACCCCAGGGCCTTTCTCAGCTTTATATCGAGAGTGGCGAAGTTCGCCCCATCGCATTGCCAAAAACACTGCTAGATGGGCCCCGGTGTAGAACTGGAGTGATAGACCCGACCGGTTGTACAAGGACACAATTGCAGAAAGTGGCAGTGTCGCAACGACTCACTCTAATATACTCCCCTAAGCTACCGATTGAATGGTGCGACTGGGCTCCGTTCAGTGAAGACAGGGCAGTAACACAAACGCTGCGCAAGCTTAAGATAGTACTGATGGGGGATTTCTTTCTAGAAGGCACCGTAAAAACATGGGCTCAGGCACTAGCGCATGACCCTCAGGGATCCACACTCGATGCTTACCATTATCAGAGGGTGCGACAGGCACTGAAAGGCAAATTAGGAGATGGCTTGTCCGAACTGCAAGAAATGAGATCATTAACGTACCTCCTACAGGCTAACACTAAGAGGCGTGGCATCACGGCACTCTATGCGCTCACTAAGAGACATGACACTCAGGCCCTGAGCAGGACCCAGAAATAATGGCAAGAAGAGCTGGGAGTTGAAATCACAGAGGCACACTGCTATGCCAATACGAAGTCCATTTCACAGAATGGGAAACATAGGTTGGTACATTATAAATACCTCCACATCGTCTATTACACCCCAGCCCGTCTGCACAAATACGGTCTAAGGGACGATGATAGGTGCCTGCGTTGCGGGGCCGATGGGGCCGGATTCACTCACCTGGCGTGGGCTTGCCCGGGCATTCGCGCATCCTGGAGGGAAGTGATTCACATAATAACAGAAATGTTAGAGACACAAATTCCGGAAACCCCACTAGTAGCACTGCTAGGCTACGATAAGGATATACCAAAGTCGGCCCACAAATTGGCAGCAATTAGCCTATTACTAGCAAAACGTAGAGTTGCTATGCGCTGGATGCAGGTGCCTCTACCTAAAATATCAGAGTGGCACTCTGACCTAGCATATTGCTCCCCACAATCTGAGAATTATAATGCTTTAATACCGGTCCGTTGCAGGCCCAAGAATTTCTGGGGGCCATACCAGGAATACCTAGTGCGCCAGTCAGCGACCGAGCGAACTGGGAGGGCAAAATAACCAGGAGTAGGTTAGCCACAAGGGACGTTAGGCTTGGGGCATATGGTTTCATGGCGATGCATAGGCACTCAACACGCAGTGGGCTGCTATGCAATAGGCCCCTCCATACCCACATTGGACATACTAACATTGGATACCGTGCTGTAAACTACAAAGTTGATTTTTGCTACTCCCTGTAAACTGAACTGCACATTTAGAAATGCATGTCATGTATTGCTTGTCTGACTGTAAGATTGAAAACTTTAAATAAAGTGAAAGATAAAAAAATTAAGGTCTGGGCAAAGCAAACTTTTTTTTTCTACACTTAATGCTTGTTAAATTGCAATAAGTCAAGTCACAGCAACACATATCAACCTTTTGTCTGCCACAACAATGTGCTTGCTGTGCTCATCAGGCATTGGCCCACCTCTTGTGCCCTGCCATTAGACCATTTTCTGGCTTATACTACCACTATTAAATTATGGAGTGTATGTCCATTTAGGTAAACTGGATCTTGGGAAGCAACCTTCCATTGGATCCCACAGTGATAGATCCAATCTTCCTCAAAGGCATGCTGCTTTTAGACTATTTTCAGCATAGGAAAAACTTCTGTAATGCTTTCACCCTTGATAAATTTCTAATGGGAAAATCCTCTTATTCCACGAGCAAAGAAATGCTACCCCGTGTTGAAAAGCCATCTTGTGGATGACTGAGTGCTATATTGTTTTATGGGGTATGTTTCTATGAATCATGTTGCTCAACTTTCTCATGATCCTGATACTGGTCTCTGTACAGCAACCAACAAAGTGATAGAAAGAATGCTTTAACGTAAGCTAATGGCAATCACGCACTGGCACATTCCATAACACTGCTTTTCATCCTTTGTGCCGCTGTAAACAGAGAGCAGCCATATGCAAATCTCTTTGTTCTGCTTCAATAGGAAAGAGTCTGTCCAAACTGACAGGCCAGGACACATCCAGACATGAACACAAGGAATCCCTGGCCAACATGGCTTAAATTACTTTTAACATTTGACCCATTACCAGGGGCATCATACTCTGAATATATGTAGTGTTTTCATGAAGGTGAGTACATTTTACGAAGCATTACTTGCAATATTTTGTTTCGTATTCTGAAATTTTGGATATTTTATAACTCGTAAATTCCTGACGAATAGCTTCCGCAAATGAAATTGCTGTTTCATTTGATACTCGCTCTGGAAATCCAACGGTCATAGAGGCTCTGAGGAGTCACTCTAATGTTGCCTGTATCTGGGTCAATATGGATCACTTTTTATTGTCCTCCACTGAAGGTATGGTAGATAAGGATGAAGCTTGTTTTTTGCATGCCATTAGAAAGAGTAGAAGCTGTTCCTCCAACATCGCATCTTTTCAACACTGAATGGTGTCTGTAAGTAGGTGTTGATCCTGGGTTGTGTTAACAATGTTTTAAAGGACATAAGTCCTAATGCCTCAAGTCCAGCTTCTGAGGCAGATCGAGTCAATCCTCTCAATGCATGCTTCCTCCTCAGAAGTATGTTTAATTCTGAGTTTTCTTCTTAACATTTGGTGGAGTCCTTCTTCATGCAGTGTCTCGAGGGTGAATTTTCTGACACAGAAACAGAAGTACAGGTGCAGAGGACTTGGCAGGGGATTGCTGCTGATGCACCCCACCCAGACAGAATAACACCTGTGCAACATTCTTCCCCTGCAAATCTGGTTTCTTCTTCAAATTCTTTATATGCACTTAGTGGCATATCAGATGCCCCCTCTGTTCCACTCTTATTTAATAAGCTTAAAGTCTAGCACATCATTACCGAATTTTATTTTTCTATCTAAAATGTTGACATACCAAACACTTAATTGGTCGATGTATTGGCAGGAATGGTGGCAGATCCTATGCCTGTCAGAAAGAGCAAATAGGGTGCGGCATGATGGACCAAAACTCAATGATGAATTTTGCATTACAAATCCTCTCTCAGCGATTCCCATACAATGCGAAACCTTGGAAGGAAATAATGGAATAATGGCATCTATCACCACAGACTCTTGATATCCCAGACACCCCGCCCTTCCTCTTGAGCTCAGTTCATAAAGGAGGCCCGGAGGTCCTAGGGCAAATGCAAGGAATGGGTGCCTATGCCTCACAGTCAGCCACTGAAGGAATCATTGGGCCCACTCCAGCTGCAGTCAATAAGAATAGTGTAAGCACGCTTGTAGGGTGAAATGGTTGTAGGGGCCATCGCACATCATGGAAGTCAATGGTATATTTGCATCTCCATACAGGGGACAGAGAATCTCAGAATACTCTGATGAGTGATTTTCAATGGAGTTACCTCTGCCATATTTTACAAATTCAGGTGACTAGAGCAGAGCGTGAGAAATCAGAACATGCATTTATAAAGCAACCCTTTATCAACAAGAATCACAAGGCTCCTTTAGTACAGAGCCTGCCAAAATATGTAAGAGATATTGCTTATAGCTGTCTTAACAGGAAGAAATATAGCACTTTCCAACAGTTCATCCAGGAATGTTCTGGCTGGCTGTACAAAGTAACATGTTGGAATAGTTTACAGTTCTCAAAAAGATGATTCTTGTATTAACCCACAATTGGCCCTATAAGTGGCAACATTTGGTGGCACAAAAGCAATGCACTTGTCAGCCCATAAATGGCCACATTGCAAGTAGATTACCAAACAAAAGAAGCAATTCCTTAATCACCGGGAAGAGACTAACAGAACATTTTGAAATTAGCACATGGACTGGGACGTACGTGAATAAAGAAGGACATAAGGAAAATAGGGTGGTGGGGTTAATCTACAGAAAAGGGATGGCAAGCTGCAACAAGCAGACTCAAGCAAGGTACAAGTTGCCACTGCGTGCACTCTTCAGTAACCAGCTGGTAGAAACATCAGAAAAGTGTGCATTGCTGCTTGAGCGGCTGTTGGCAATAAAGATTAAGAGAACCTTGGTCAATTGAGTCATGACTTGTAACAAGAAGGTAGAATCGTCCTTAATAGTTTTTGTTCTTAAGGTTGGTGTTATTTTTGACATAGATAATTTTGTGTACATAGTTTGCTTTTTAATCACCATGCGCTCCTAAGGACAGGAGCAAAATGTTTTCAGTGTTGATGTTTTTTAGACAAAGAAAGGGAAAGCACACATTTGTTAAATAAAATTCAGAGCAATAAATGGAGATAAAGTATGCTGTGGTTCTCACTGAAGGAAACTCTGCCACCGATTGATAGAGTGAAAGAGTTGAGAAAAAACCTCAATTTAGGAAACACAGAAATCAGACTAACATTTGGCCTAGAATAGAAAGAGTTCTTTTTAAATGAAAAGTATGAGCACTTACTCTTTACCCCCTTCTTCCCTTTCCGCTCCTTCTTGTACTGTTCCTTCAGTTTACTTATAATCCCCTGGTCTACATCCCAAACCTCAGCAGTTGGGGACAGGTCATCCTTGTCTGCATGCAGCATATTATTAAAAGAAAAAGAAATCAGCCATTGGCAATGCAAGCAATTAGTAATTATTAGAATTCAACACATTTTCATTAGCAGATGTATTGTTAGTTTCAACATAAAAGTGCACACTAACTTTTATACTTTCAGGAACATGTTAGATGAAAAACGATACAATAATTCTAACAGCACACATCTTCACTTTAGTATTAGATAGCATCACACCAGACCTAAATAAACATTACCTTGTGGATCAGTGAGTGACAAATCAGATTCACAAGTACTTTCAAATGGGATAATTAATCAATTTCAGTCATTTTTCCTCTTTGAAAACGTTTTGCAGGCATCTATTCATCAATTAAGAACACATCGCACCCAAGGGCAAATTCCAATGGCAATAACTGTGGGCATGGGCCACTACCAAACGGTGGGTGGAGCAAATAATTGTATGCTGAATTAAGTCTCCACTACCTGGAAGGCGGTGGAGCTGAATAGCTGTTGGTAAGGCTATATTCCCAGTACTCGACATAGGCAGACATCCCAACCTCCACCTATTTCTGAAAAATCAAAAATTCTAATAGTAAGTAATGCTCTGCAGTACTTTACTGACAAGTGGGAGTATGCTGGAAAGCTTTGATACTTATCTGACCTGTCTGCTTGATTCTGTGCAGTTCAAATTACAAAAAAGGCAAACAAAAAGCTGGTTACTCCTGTTTTATTTTAATAGGATCCAGTGACCTGTTAGTAACACAATATTATGCCATTTCTAAGGCTGCTTAATTGGAAATCAACAAAAGCAAAGCATTTGGAAGAGCAACACATTTGTCTCTCTACCCACACGATAAGCATGCATTCCAGAAAGAGTAAAGGAAGAAAGCATGCATTCCGTTTTTTTCCCTGCATGCACATGCCCCATCACTACATACCAAGGACACTTCAGGTGAATGTTTATTTACTAAGCGATTAATGAACTTCATAACAACTGTGCACTATTTTACTCCCTAAGAAATTATATGAATGGCGCAAATTATTCTTCAGAAGGAGTTTGCTTAAAAGAAAAAGAAGAAAAAAGATTTGTGGGTAACAGTGATTGTTCTGGGTGTTTATCGTGAAAAGGTGCAAACTGGTAGACAAATTGCATCCAGTGGAATAGCAGAAAGGTTTAAGGAGGAAAAGTTACTTAGTTGTAATTTTAGTTCTCCACCATGGCTTTTGGCTGTTAAGTAACACAGTAGCATATCTGTTTATATGCAGAATCCGGTAACCTGTATTAAATACAAAGAACTTCAGTTTGAGATTAAAAACCGATAACAGCACAACAGGAGGCAACCTACTTTCCTCATTTTAATTTTCTTTGAAATAGCCATTCAAACCAACTCAACCAAAGTATATTTAACTGACCATCAAAAATGCAGATTTTCCATTGTATAGGATGCAGTAGCAGTAAGAACAACAAGTTACTTACCTTCGGTAACGCTTTTTCTGGTGGATACAGTATCTGCCTGTGGATTCCTCACCTTTTGAATTACCCCTTGCGCCAGCATTCCACTGAAACTTTTTCCAAGCTCTCCCACGTCGACGAGGACCTCACAATGACACTGTTCCGCTCGTGACTCCGTCTGACATCATCGGAACCATAAGAAGACCTCGTCGGCGTGCTGACCTCAGCTCCACCCATTTTTTCCGTGCCCTCGAGGCGAACGGGCAGACCGATAACATAATGCAAGTGTACACAGTATACAATATATATACACAAATATACATAGTATATAGATAAAGCGGAAAAGCTAAAACCAAAGCATTTCCTAACCACCAACAGTGCAGCAATCAATTGTTATAGGAAAACACAATGTCATACAATAAAAATCTTTTCGGTATATGTAGGTGGACAACGGGGAGGAGGGTGGGTCAGTGAGGAATCCACAGGCAGATACTGTATCCACCAGAAAAAGCGTTACCGAAGGTAAGTAACTTGTTCTTCTGATGGATACATCTGCCTCTGGATTCCTCACCTTTTGAATTGAATCCCACAGCGTTCCCACTCCTGGAGGAGGGAGTCCACAAATACCAAAATGTCCTGCAGCACAGACCGTGCAAAATGGCCATCCCTCCTCACCTCAGAATGCAAGCAATAATGCTTCGCCAAAGTGTGGAGGTAGGCCCATGTCGCAGCTTTACAAATGTCCACTACAGGGACACCCCTAGCCAAAGCAGATGTAGAAGACTTTGCTCTAGTAGAATGAGCTCTGATACCTTCAGGCAGCTCCTTCTTGGCCAGGGCGTAGCATATCTTGATACACAAGATGATCCTCCTGGACAGCGTTCACTTGTGGACGGCTTTGCCTTTCATCTTTCCCACATGGCCAACAAAGAGCTGGTCGTCCAACCTCAAGTCTCTGGTTCGATCCAGGTAGAAGCTGACCGCCTTCTTAGGGTCCAGGCGGTGAAGTCTCTCCTCCTCTTTGGAAGGGTGAGGGGGAGGATAGAAAGTGGGTAAAGTGACAGACTGCCCTAGATGGAAGGGAGTAACCACCTTAGGCAGGAAAGCAGCTCTGGTCCTAAGAACCATCTTATCCACATGAAATGGGGTAAACGGAGGCTTGGAGATAAGAGCCTGCAGCTCACTCACCTCCCTCTCCGAGGTAATAGCCACCAGAAAAATAGTCTTAAACGAAAGAAGCCTCAAGGGGCAACTATGAAGAGGCTCAAAAGGAGAACCCCAACAGAAATGTAAGAACCAAATTCAAATCCCATAAACGAAGTACATCTGATAAATGGGCCTTCAAAGGATCAATGGATCTCTCTCCACACCACTTCACAAACCTAACCCATCTACAGGAATAAACAGATTTGGTCTTCTGGACGATAAAATAACATCCACCACATCCGGTGGGAGAGAGAAAGAGCTCAGGTTGCCCCGTTCAATCTCCAGGCATGAAGGTGCAGACTCTGGAGGTGGGGGTGTAGAACCTGCCCCTGCGACTGCGAGAGGAGGTCTGCCCTGAGAGAAAGACAGAGCGGAGGGTGCGATGAGAGGTGAAGATCTGTGTACCACACCCTTCTTGGCCAATCCAGGGCGATCAATATAACTTGGGCCCGGTCTTGGCAAATCTTCCTTAGAACCAGAGGAAGAAGTCAAGAAGCCGACAGCTCCAATCCAGTTGAAACGCGTCCCCCAATGCTCCCTGCATCGGATACTGGAGACTGCAGAACGACGGGCAGTGCACGTTCTCACGAGTGGCAAACAGGTCCAGCCGAGGAGACCCCCACAACCTGAAGATGAGGGGAACTACCTCTGGGTGAAGCCTCCACTTGTGTTCAGCTGAGTACTGCCAACAGGGACTGTCAGCACGCACGTTCAGCACTCCAGCCAGATGATTTGCCATTACACAAATCTGGTGGTCCTGAACCCAGGACCAGAGCCGCAGAGCCTCTCTGCCGAGGCGATACATCAACAAACAGGGAGGAGTAGGGTCGTATCACATTGCGGTAGTGTTGTCCGTCAGGACTTGAACCCAACGACTGCGAAGGGAGGGAAGGAAGGCCTTGAGAGCCAGACGTATTACCGGCAATTCCAGAAGGTTTATGTGGAGCAACCTTTCCTCTGGAAACCAAAGACCCTTGACCCCCCAGATCCCCCAGATGTTCACCACACCCTACAGTGGAGGCATCCGTGATCACTGTGGCCACAGGCGGAGGAGGTTGAAAAGGCTTTCCCTGAGACCGGATCACCGAAACACCCCACCAAGACAGCTCCACCGCAGTGTCTCTGGAGATTCTGATCATCTCCCCGAGATCTCCATTGTGCTGATACCACTGCCTGCGGAGGCACCACTGGAGAGCCCTCATGTGCCAGTGTGCATGGTTGACCAACAGAACGCAGGAAGCGAACAGACCGAGCAGGAGTAAGACCTTCAGGACTGGAACAACCGCTCCATCGTGAAACAAAGGAATCAATTCCTGGATGTCGAGGATCCTCTGCGGAGGCAGAAAAGCTCGACACACAGCAGTGTCCAGTACTGCCTGTATGAACAGGTTGCGCTGAGAGGGCACCAGATGAGATTTGGGTACATTTATCGAGAAACCCAAGTCGAACAACAGCCGTGTTGTTACTTGCAAATGATGCAGCACCATCAATCAATCAATCAGGGGTTTATATAGCACGCTACTCACCTGTGAGGGTCTCAAGGCGCCTGGAGGGGGAGGGGGGGGGGCGGAGGAGGGGGAGGCGGCGGCTCCAGATCAGTCGAAGAGCCAGGTCTTGAGGTCCTTCCTGAACGTGTGCAGGGTCGGGGAGCGTCTGATGTTCACAGGGAGCTCGTTCCAGGTTTTGGCTGCGATGTAGGAGAAAGCTCTCCCGCCGGTTCTGTTTCTGCGGATGAGGGGGACCTCTGCCAGGGCGAGGTCGGCAGAGCGGAGGTTCCTCTTGGGTACGTGGAAGGATACTCTCTCGTGGAGGTATTTGGGTCTTGTGTTGTGGAGGGATTTGTAGGCGTGGGTGAGGAGTTTGAAGGTGACCCTCTTCTCGACGGGGAGCCAGTGGAGGCCTCGTAGGTGTTGGGTCAAGTGCTCATGGCGCGGTGTCCCGAGGACGAGTCTGGCTGCAGCGTTCTGGATGGTCTGGAGTCTGTGCAGAAGAGTTTTGTTGATTCCGGCGTTGAGGGCGTTGCCGTAGTCCAGTCTGCTGGTAATGAGTGCGTGGGTGACGGTCCTTCTGCAGTCGGGGTGATCCACTTGAAGGTCTTACGGAGGATGCGAAGGCAGTTGAAACTAGTGGAGGCGACGGCGTTGATCTGGCGGTTCATGGAGAGGGAGGAGTCAAGGATGATGCTGAGGTTCCGAGCGTGGTCTGTAGGGGTGGGTGGGCTCCCGAGGGCGGAGGGCCACCAGGTGTTGTCCCAGGCGGAGGTGCAGGGACCGAGGATGAGGACCTCGGTCTTCTCTGAGTTTAGCTTCAGGCAGCTGTCCTTCATCCAGGCTGCCACGTTCTTCATGCCTTCCTGGAAACAGAGTCTGGTATCTTCGGGATTCTTCGTGAGCGAGAGGATGAGCTGGGTGTCGTCGGCGTAGGATACGATGCTGAGCCCATGCTGTCTGACGATGGCGGCGAGGGGGCCATGTAGATGTTGAAGAGTGTGGGGCTGAGTGATGATCCCTGGGGTACTCCGCAGTTGATTTCCGTGGGTTTGGAGAGGAACGGAGGGAGTCGGATCCTCTGGGTTCTGCCGGAGAGGAAGGATTGGATCCAGTCGTGGGCGGCTCCTTGAATTCCCGCGTCGTGCAGTCTGGCTGCGAGAATGCGATGTGAAACGGTGTCGAAGGCTGCGGAGAGGTCTAGAAGGATGAGGGCCGCGGTGTGTCCCTGGTCGAGTAGCATGCGGATGTCGTCAGTGGCGGCGAGGAGGGCGGTCTCGGTGCTGTGGTTGCTGCGGAATCCAGACTGGGAGGCGTCCAGGATGGAGTTCTCTTCTATGAAGGCGGTCAGCTGGGCGTTTACGAGTCTCTCGGTGACTTTGGCCGCAAAGGGGAGGAGAGAGATGGGCCGGTAGTTTGTTGGGTCGGCCGATGGTTTCTTGAGGAGGGGTTTTACTTCTGCCCGTTTCCAGTCGTCTGGGCAGATGCCTGATCTGAGGGAGACTTTGATGGTGCGTCCTAGTTCGGGTGCGATGACGGTGGCGGCCCTGTGGAAGATTTGCGGTGGGCAGGGGTTTCTTCATGGTCGCGGTGATGAGTTCCAAGGTAGCGGGATCTCAGGACGTGATGGTCGGCTTATCGGCGGCGATGGGTAGGGGGGTGGTGCTCGTCATTGGTTCGCTGAAGTTGTCGTAGAGGGCCTTGATCTTCAGATGGAAGTAGGAGCTGAGCTTGTCGCAGAGTTCCTGGGAAGGTGTGACGTCCGTGGCTGCGCAGGTGGGTTTTGCGAGCTGCTGTATGACGTTGAACAGTTCCTTGGCGTTGGTCGCGACTATCTCTTATGAAAGTCCGTTTGGTGTCTCTTATGCGCTGGTGGTATTCCTTCAGGGCGCTCTTGTGGTCGTTCCGTGCTTCCGTAGTTTTCAGGGTTTGCCAGGTTTTCTCTAGGCGTCTGCAGGAGCGTCTGGCTTCTTGAAGTTCTGCAGTGAACCAGGCGGCTTTCAGCGGGCGTTGTTTGGCGGGGGGGCGGAGGGGTGCGAGCTTGTCGGTGCAGCGGGAGACCCAGCGGTGAAATTCACTGGCTGCGGCGTTGGTGTTGGTTGCGGCAATGGGGGGGGTGTTGACGGAGGGTGGTGTTGAGGTGCTCATCTGTGACCTTGCTCCAGTTCCGTCGTGGCGGGCGTAGGGCGGGTTTGGGTGCGATGGTGGTGTTGAAGGTGAAGTGGACGCAGTGGTGGTCAGTCCAGAGGGGCTGGGTGGTGTGGCAGAAGCGGATGTTTGTTCCTCCCGCGAAGATGGGGTCAAGGGTGTGACCCGCTCTGTGGGTGGGCGTGTTGACGAGCTGCTTCAACCCTAGGTTGGCGAGGTTGTCGAGAAGAGCAGTGGAGTCGGGGTCGTTGCCGTTGTCGAGGTGGAAGTTCAGGTCACCGAGAAGAATGTAGTCCGTGGAGGTGATGGCGTGGGGTGCGGCGAGCTCGGCGATGGTAGTTGCGTGGTGGGTGCGAGGTCCTGGCGGTCTGTATATGAGGGTGCCGCATAGCGTGGTCCTGGGGCTTGTCTGGATCTGGAAGTGGAGGTGTTCTGTGTTGGAGTGGGGGTCACTTGTGCTGGATGTGGAGAGGCGGAGGAGGGTCTTGTGTGCGATGGCGAGTCCTCCTCCTGGGCGGTGTGGACGGTCCTTTCTCTGGATCTTGTAGCCGTCAGGGATGGCGGTGGCGAGGTCGGGACCGGAGGTGGCGTTGGTCCAGGTTTCCGTGAAGAAGGCGACTTCGGGCGAGAGGGTGTCGAGCAGGTCCCAGATCTCAATGGCGTGTCGGTGCAGGGAGCGCACGTTGAGCAGGATGCAAGTCAGGGTTTCGGTGGTGTGTGCATCGGGCGTTCCTTCGGCGGTCGCGGTGGCTCTGTCGATGGTGAAGGATTTGCGGCAGGGTCTGCACGAGAACTGCCCGTGGGTGTTGTTCGGCGAGGATCTTGCGCAGTCGGCGTGTCTTCCGGTGTTGAGTGCGTGGAGGGTGGTTGAGTCGTAGCGGTGAGGCCTAGGAGAACCAGGGGTCCTGGCGCTGGTCGCGGTTGGGTCGCGGACGGGCATAGACGGGCTTGCCTTAGGCGCGCCAGCGGCGCGATCGCGCAGCGGCCGCCATTATGTAGGGGAGGGGGGAGGGATGAGTAGCTGGGAGGCGGGAGCGGGGCGGTCAGGGGGAGGGGTCACGGGTGTACGCAGGAACGGGGGGAAAAAATGGCGGGAAGAAGGGGGAAAAGGGCAACAGTGGTGGGGCAAAATACAAGAGGATCACAGAGTAAAACAGTGGAAATGAAACACAATCAGGCAGAGTAAACAGTGAAAATTAAACACAATCAGGCAGAGTAAAGAGTAAAACAGTGGAAATTAAACACAATCAGGCACAATGCAGCACAAGTCAGAGGAAGACGAGACCAGTATCAGGGTGGAATCGAACCCTGCAACGGAGGGGCTGGCAGGCGACACACAGCACGGCGGAGTTGCCGGGGAGAGTGCGATCCTGGGACCGAAGTCGGAGGTCTCACTCGCGCTCCCCCGCAGCGGCCGCCATTATGTGGGGGAGGGACGAGTAGCTGGGAGGCGGGAGCGGGCGGTCAGGGGGAGGGGTCACGTGTGGACGCGGCAGCGGGAACGGGGGAAAAAAACAGCGGGAAGAAGGGGGAAAAGGGCAACAGTGGTGGGGCAAAATACAAGAGGATCACAGAGTAAAACAGTGTAAATGAAACACAATCAAGCAGAGTAAACAGTGAAAATTAAACACGATCAGGCAAAGAGTAAAACAGTGGAAATTAAACACAATCAGGCACAATGCAGCACAAGTCGGAGGAAGATGAGACCAGTATCAGGGTGGAATCGAACCCTGCAACGGAGGGGCTGGCAGCCGACACACAGCACAGCGGAGCTGCCGGGGAGAGTGCGATCCTGGGACCGAAGTCGGAGATCACTGGCAACTTGGCTTTGAGCAGCCAGTCGTCCAGATAAGTGAATGCAGGGATCCCTGACCTTCTGAGATGAGCTGCCACCACCACCATCACCTTCGTGAAGACCAGAGGTGCGGAAGTAAGACCGAACTGAAGGACCGCAAACTGGTAGTGTTGAGACCCCACCGTAAAACGGAGATACTTCCGATGCAACTTCAGGATAGGAAGATGAAAATAAGCATCCTGCAAGTCGATCGACACCATCCAGTCTTCCTGTTGCAGCGCCTGAAGAACCTGAGCCAGGGTCAACATCTTGAACTTTTCCTGCTTGAGGTAAAGAGTCAAGATCCTGAGGTCTAGAATCGGCCTCAACCGACCGTGCTTCTTGGGGTACAAGAAATACCAGGAGTGGCACTCCTGACCCCGTTCCTGCTCTGGAACCACCTCTATCGCACCTTTCTGTATTAAGACAAGAACCTCCTGCTGCAAGAGCAACAAATGGTCCTCCGAACACCAGCTCTGGCGAGGAGGGAAAGGAGGGGGAAACTCCTGGAAAGGAAGGGCGTGCCCATTTTCTACAAGATTTAAAACCCAAAGATCTGATGTAATTGATTTCCAATGTTGTAGAAAATAGGACACCCGGCCTCCTACGGGACCAACATGCTCAAGATGTGGGATCTAGAGCTGCTTCCCTGTGGTACCGGTGGTGGGGACAGGGGGGGGAAGAGGAGGAGGAGGACTGTTGCCGGGAGGCCCCCCGCAGACGGCCACTACCCTTTCCTCTATACGACCTGTAGTACAGAGGGTTTTGCTGCTGTGGCTGCTGACGACCTCGAAAAGAAGCCACTTTCCCAAGACCTCGATACCTCCTGAATCCAAAGCCCCTAGGCTGAGACTGCAGGCCCAAGGATCTTGCAGTAGCTCTACTGTCCTTGAAGCGCTGCAGAGCTGAATCCGCCTTTGCACCAAAAAGCCTGGACCCATCGAAAGGCAGATCAAGCAGAGTAGCCTGTACATCCGGAGAGAATTCCAAGGACCTCAGCCAAGCATGCCTTCTGCTTGTCACAGAAGAACCCATCACCCTCGTCACAGAGTCTGCCGTATCCAATCCTGACTGGATAACCTGACTAGCAGCTGCCTGTGTATCTGTCAACACCTCTAAGAACTGTCCGTGGTCATCCTCAGGCAGCTTAGGAGCCAACTCTTTAGCAGAGTCCATCAAGGCATGGATATACCTTCACAACAAACACGTGGCATTGGTCGATTTTAAGGCCATGCTGGCCGAGGAAAAAAACTTTCTTGGCAGACTGCTCCAGTTTCTTTGAGTCTCTATCCCCCGGAGTGGTGGGAAAGGATCCAGATGACTGTTTGGAAGAGCAAGGAGCCTGTACCACCAAGCTCTCCGGCGAAGGGTGAGCAGTAAGGAAAGCCGGATCGCCCGGAGCCGGCTTATACCGTCTAGCCACTGTCCTCGAAACAGCAGGGGCAGATGGCTTCTGCCACACCTCCATAATTGGCTCTGTCAAAGCCTCATTGAAAGGCAGCAACGGCTCAATAGCAGAAGAAGGAGAGTGTAACACCTCAGTTAGGATATTTGACTTGACCTCTGCCATGGGCAATTGAAGATCCAAAAGCTCAGCAGCCTTCCTGATAACAGAATGGTATGGAGCAACATCCTGTGAGGGCAAAGCTTTCGGGGAAGAAAGCTCCCACTCCGGGGAAGTGTCCAAACCACTGGCCTCCTGAAGGCCCTCAAAGTCATCCACTGAGTCAAGGATCTCCCCCTCTTCAGCCTGATCCCAACAGTACTTTCAGGCTGCCTAGACTCCTCTCAGTCAGGCTTTAGGCCCAAATATAGCACCGAATCAGCCCTGCTAGTAGTCACGGATAACATCAGAATGACTCTAGACAAGGGCCACTCTATGATTCTGGTGCTATTGGACCTATCCGCCGCGTTCGACACGGTTTCCCATCAAATATTGCTCAGAAGGCTGAGGAAATGGGACTAAGAGACTCCGCCTTTCAGTGGATGTCAAGCTTTCTATCTGGTCGATCTCAGATGGTTAACCTAGGCCCATACCGTTCGGGCGCCCATGGAACTGTCCAAGGGAGTCCCACAGGGCTCTTGCTTGAGTCCTACTTTATTCAATATCTATGTGGCTCCCTTGGCCAATGTTCTAAGAAAATATGGGTTTATTCCAATATCATATGCCGACGATACGCAGTTACTTTTTCCTTTCGATGAACTCACTCCCACTGTCCAAGAGACCTTTTCTTTGGGTATGAGTGCCATTTTACAATGGATGAAGAATAACTTCCTCCAATGTAATGTTGGGAAAACTGAGCTATTACCTTTCGGAGAGGCTCCCTTATTATGGTCACCTAATTGGTGGCCTATTAATCTTGGGAAGCCTCCCATTCCTAAAACCTCCGTTAAGAACTTAGGAGTCCGTTTAGACCATGCCCTTACCTTTAAGGAACATATTGGCCAGACAGTAGGCACATGCTTCCATACTTTGGGCCTACTTCGACGAGTTTTTCCTTTGCTCCCGGACTCTGTTCGAAGGACTCTGACTCAGGCACTCATATTGAGTCGCCTAGACTATTGCAACGGTCTGCTGCTCTCTGCCAATGAAACTTCGATTAGTAAACTTCAGGTGGTTCAGAATACGACGGCACGACTGGTTCTGAACATGCCTCCCAGATCAGCTTCCCGCCCTCTTCTTTTAAAACTTCACTGGTTACCCATACGCCAACGGATAAAATTTTAAGTCTATTGCACTATCCACAAGGCATTGTTTAATCTTGGCCCTAGTTATTTGTCAGAAAAGTTCACTCTCTATCATCCCTCAAGATCCCTCAGTTCTAGTACTAAACACTTGCTGAAGGTCCCCCGAATCAGGAGAGCAAGATTAGGAGGAAAAGCTCTCTCACATCTTGGCCCGCAATATTGGAATGAACTCCCCCTACATTTAAGAGAATGTTCGAACCATCTTCATTTTAGAAAGTTACTTAAAACCATTTGGTTTTGCTTTTAAGTTCGACAGTTCTGCATATGAAATTGATATGCGTCCAAAGCGCAGAGATACTCCTCGGAGTCGATTCTGGCGCTATACAAAACCAAATAATAATAATACTCCACCTCCTCCAGCAGTCTCTGGGCTTCTCTCCTGGGTCGCAACTTCGGAATCGGTGGCACCGGGTGCGGCGCCCGAGACTGTGGAACCGGCGTCGAAAACCTCGGCACCGGGAACTGCCATGCCGGAGCCAAAGGCATTAAAGGCACGAAGGGTGCCTGGGCATATTGCTGGGGTATGCCCAAGTTAAAAACAAGCAGACCCACGGATCCACTCCCGGGCCCGGGAAGGGTGAATAAGGATCCGGAACAGCCGGGAATGGATCCGACTGAGGCCGCACATCGGGCTGTGGCGCCGGGGATACCAGGGCCAGAACAGGTGAAGTCGCAGGAAAAGGAGAATACTCCCTGGGCGCCGGCGAATCCCTCAGCGTCAGAGTGTGAGCCGGAGTCGCCTGTGGCAAAGGTAAAGACGATGGAGAGACGACATCTTTAACATGACACCGCTTAACAGGAGAAGCCGACCTCGAAGCCTTGCGATGCAGAGACTCATGTCGGCGCTTCTTCTTATGCTTCTTCGTCTTCAAAGTATGAGAAGTCGACGACTTTGACCTCTTGCGGCCCCTCTTCTCCTTCTAAGCTCAGCCCATGAAAAGCTTCGCCTCCCACTCATTCAGTGCCTTTGGATTCATCCTACGACAGGACGAGCAACACTCAACATCGTGATCCGACCAGCGGCACCAGAGACAGTCATCATGGGGGTCCGTGATGGACATATGGCCCCCACACTCCCTGGTAGGCTTGAAACCCAATTTCTTCAAAGTAGCCATCGCGCTGCTACAAGGAAGAAAGCAGTAACAAAGTTATACAAAGGAAATGGAGAGTCCCAGAAAAAACCGTTACGAGTCGACTGCGCGGAAAAAAGGGTACTGACGTCAGCACGCCGACGAGGTCTTCTTATGGCTCCGATGACGTCTGACGGAGTCGCGATCGGAGCCAAGTCATTGTGACGTCCTCGTCGCCGTGGGAGAGCTAGGAAAAAGTTTCTGTGGCATGCTGGCGCAAGGGGTAATTCAAAAGGTGAGGAATCCACAGGCAGATGTATCCATCAGAAATATAACTTCTTTCAGAATTTCAGTACCCATTTCACCATGCTCAGGAGGCTCTGTAAGGCAGTTCGAGGAAAGATGCGAGATAACCCCTGTATTGTATAAGATATCGGAGGTGGTTTTGGAGGTGGGGCACTGCATGTTAATAAACTGAGAGAACAGCCATGATGAGAACAAATAACGAACTTTCCTTTTTCCGTCATGGCTTTCTCTCCAGTATGCAAACAGCAGAATAAAGCAGCAAGCTTTACACATCACGCTGCAAAAAAATATCACAGAGAAGATTGATAATCTTTTTTAAAAATAAGGTTCCGCAGGGATGCTTGTCCCTCCATATTACCAGCTCTACAGTGAGAATCAAGACAAAGTTTTCAACTGATCTGCAAGTAGCGCCTTGAAAAACGATGTCTGTTATCCCTATAGTTAGATGACAAAAGTGGGGCCTTTAGCTTACTGGTATCATGTAATGATACATGACATTTCATCTGGCTGTGGTTTGTTTGAACAATGAAAGCCATGTATGTACACACCTACAGTTAAGTAATAACTTTCATGTAAATGTGTTTAGTCTTACCTAGGTAATAACGCAGAGCCCTCCTTGATCCCACCTCTGAATTTTGAAGGCCTGGGATTTGAACAACCACAAACCAAATATTTTCTGTTAGGAGACCGTGCCAGATTGTATGTGCTCCTTCTGTTAACAATATTGTGCACCTCATTCCCTCTTGTACCACAGGTACTCAACAGATGTAGTGTGCATCTGCAGAAAAATAAATTCCAACCCCTTTTGCAAAAAGGCAACTTCAGGGAGATGTGAAATGCCCTCAGCTCTAGTATGTAGATGTGGAACAATTTCTCATTTGGGATAAATTCCCTGGGGCTGTCAGCCTGTTCAAGTGAGCTCTCCAACCACAAGAGAGCAGCTTGGGATTAGAGCCATATGTCCCTTTGGCTAAAAGTATGTCTTTTCTGTAGACACGATAGTCTATCCGCAAAGAAAAAGTTATTGCTTTTATTAAATCAACACTTTTAATTAAAGAATGATGACTTGTTATGAGAGAATTAAACATTGCCCGTATTGTTATAAAGATCAAAATCACTTAGAAGATTTTTTTTTTTTTAGGTCCTGAAGAGGTTTGACTTCAAATTTGCCTACAGAAACACATTTGTTTGCAATTTTACAAGGCAAAGAAGGGAAAAAATTCCAGTTAATCCTTTTTTCTCACCGGGAAGTAATGGGAGTAAATGACTTACTTTGATGTCAGGGTTAATTGTTCCTTTCTTCAGCAGAATGCTTACCTCCTGTACGAGCTTGTCCAAGAAGAAAGATTTCTCCATCATTGTTGAAAAATGGGATGGGGACCCAGAAAAAAGCAGTTTGTATCCATTCTGCATAGTATTGGATCTGCCCTTTGCCACGCAGGGAGACAAAAGAACAAGTTACTTACCTTCAGTAACGATGTATCTGTAAGAGACATAGGTTAGTTGTAGATTCCTTACCTTAGAATTTTCCCCACGCGTCAGACTGGATCTGGAGATTTTCTTTAGCAGTAACCCTGCGCGTCGGTAGGTGACGTCGATAGACTCCGTGTACGTCATCTGCGTCATGGTGGCCGGGATGACGTTGCAGTGCCTACTTAGACGCCGCCTCTGCGCGCTGTTAGTTCTGACACGACTTTCCACGCCAGAAGCGCAGAGCCATGAAAAAGACTGACCACTGGTGCGCCCCAACTAGGGCCCTGGAAGGGAGTCCCAATCCCTAGAACTCAGTTCACAGAGCGGGGAGTAACGAATAGTTTCTTACGTGTCGGTGTAGTTTTGCAGCTTGAAGACTTTCTGGATTCACTATGCTGTGCATTATTCCGCCATCTCGTGGTTGGGTCCGGATTCGTAGTCTTTTCTTTCTTTTTTTTTTTTTGTTGTTGGCCCAGGTGGGCGGCGACACCCCACCATTTGGTGTCCTCGGTGACGTCGTCGCGCTTCCTGCGGAAGCTCCCACCTTTGGTCGCCATCTTCGGATTCTTTTTTCTTTTCCTGTTATTGTTTTGTCGTCTATGTCTTTCTCTTTTATCCTTTTATTTTTCTTTTGATCCCTCTAAACTCTGTATGTAGTCTAGTTTTACCCTTAACCTCCTATGTTATCTTCCTGGCGGAGGCGGGTGGGATCGCTAGTGAATCCAGAAAGTCTTCAAGCTGCAAAACTACACCGACAGGTAAGAAACTATTCGTTTTGCAGCGTGAATCTTTCTGGATTCACTATGCTGTGCATAGACTTTGTAGCGGTTTTGTTATTGCGGTGGTTGGGTGGAAGATGAGCATTGGTTGCTGAAAATGTGCTGTAAGACCTTCTGTCCTACTTGTGCCCCTTTGTTCATCTGGATATCAACACAGTAGTGTTTGGTGAACGTGTGCACGGAAGACCATGTTGCCGCTTGGCAAATGTCTTGTATAGGTGTGTTCGCTAGGAACGCAACCGTTGCTCCCTTCTTCCTTGTTGAGTGAGCCTGGGCGGCTCCTGTAATTCTTGTCCTGCCTGCTTGTGGCAGAGTTGTATTGCTTATGCAATCCATCGTGCTATGGTATTTTTTGTTACTGGTCGTCCCAAGAAACTGCTTGCGAAGGAAACGAAGAGTTGTTTTGTTTTCCTGCATTCCTTCGTCCTTTCTATGTAGTGCATCACTGCCCTTCTGGCGTCTAGCGTGTGTAGCGCCTTTTCTGTGGGCGTTGATGGTTTCTGGAAGAAACTTGGTATCTGTATTGTCTGGTTAATATGGAACCGCGACACCACCTTTGGCAGGAAGTGTGGGTCCGTTCTCATGACAATTCTGTCCTTGTGTTTTTGCAAGTAGGGCTCTTGTAGTGTAAGAGCCTGCAGTTCACTGACCCTTCGCAGTGACGTGATAGCCACCAAGAATGCCGTCTTTAGTGTGAGCATGTGCAGTGTGGTCTTGTGTATGGGCTCAAATGGTGATTTCATCAACTGTGTTAGCACAGTGTTGAGGTTCCAGCTTGGGGCTGGCATCCTTTTGGGGGCTATTCTTTTAGCTCCCTCCAGGAATCTTTTGACCACCTGTGAGGTGAAGAAACTTTTCCCCGCTTCTCCCCTGGTGTAGGCCACTATGGCTGCCAAGTGAACCCTTAGTGACGAGTAGCTTAGCCCGCTGTGTAGTAGGTGCGTTAAGTATTGTAGTACCGTTGATTCTTTTGTGACCTTTCGTTGCAGTCCCTCTTTAATGCACCATTGCGAGAACCTTTTCCACTTTGCAATGTAGCATTTTCTTGTAGTGGGTCTCCTTGCTTCTCTGAGTACTGCCATGGTGCTTGGTGGTAGCTTGAGGTGTGCGAATTCTAGGTCCTCAGGAGCCATGCTGCTAGGCTGAGGCTCTCTGGTTCTGGGTGGAGCACTTTTCCTTCTTGCATTGTTAGGAGGTCTTTCCTTCTGCTGAACCTGTGCGCTGGTTCCTGCGCCATTTCCATTATTTGTGAGAACCATGATTGTCTGGCCCACTGAGGTGCCACCAGTATGAGTGTCATGCTGCTGCTCCTGCATTTGCTGAGTACCTTGTGTAACAGTGGTATCGGGGAAAAGCGTATGCAAATTCGTTCGACCAACTTATCCATAGCGCATTCCCTAGGGACCTTTGGTCCGGTTGTCTGGATGCGTAATGTTGGCATTTTGCATTCTGGAGTGTTGCAAACAGGTCTATCCGTGGTGTACCCCACTTTTGGAACAGCAGCTGCACCTCCTGTTGGTTGAGTTCCCATTCGTGGGATGCAGACGTCTGCCTGCTGAGTCGGTCTGCTTCTACATTGTCTATTCCTGGAAGGTGTATTGCCAGTAGGTCTATCCTTAGAGGGATGGCCCATCTCCAAATCTCTTGTGCCAGGCTTGATAGCGGTGCTGACTGTGTTCCACCTTGTTTGTTGATGTAGAACATGGTGGTTGTGTTGTCTGTTTGTATCAGCACTCGCTGTCCGTAAAGCTGCTTCTGAAAGGCTTTTAAGGCTAGGAACACAGTTTTTAGTTCTAGGTAGTTGATGTGTTTCACTGCATCTTGTTGTGACCACAGCCCCCTGACGCGGAGTCTATCCATGTGCGCGCCCCAGCCCTGCTGTGAGGCGTCCGTTGTGATGGTCACTGTTGGAGTTGGCTGTGTGAATGGCTTCCCCTGTAATATGTTCTCTTCCTTCCACCACGCTATTTCTTGCTGCACTGCGTGTGTGTGACAACCACTAGATCTTCCCAACTCCCTGTCGCTTGTGACCACTGCTGCTGTATCCATTCTTGGAACGGTCTCATGTGCAGCCTGATATGTGGGACTAGGTGGATGCATGATGCCATCATTCCCATTAGTCTGCTCACCGTCCTCACTGTCAGAACTTGCCCCTTGCGGTAATGACGTGTTTCCCTCAGGAGCGCTAGAGTTCTCTTGTCGCTGGGGAACACCTTGGACTGTGTGCTGTCGATTTGTGCCCCTAAGAATATTTTGATCTGCTGAGGTTCTGTTGACGATTTCTCCCAATGTATTGAGAAACCTAGTCTGGACAGTGTTTGTATGACTTGTTTGATGTGATCCTTGCAGTGTCTGTATGATCCTGCTTTCACAAGCCAGTCGTCGAGGTAGGGGTATACATGTATGCCCTTTCTCCGTAGGTGCGCTGCCTGCAAGGCATTTTGTGAACACCCTTGGTGCGGACTTGAGCCCGAAGGCTAGCACTGTGAACTGGTAGTGATTGTGGCCAATCACAAATCTTAGTAGACGTTTGTGGTTGACGGGTATGTGCAGATATGCGTCTTTCATGTCTATGGTCGCCATGTAATCCCCTTCTTGGATTTGGGGTATTACTTCCTGAAGTGACGTTATTTTGAATTTTTGTGTTTTTACGAACTTGTTGAGGAATCTGAGGTCCAGTATTGGCCTTAGTGTTTCGTCTACCTTTGGCACTAGGAAGTACATTGAGTAGACTCCCTTGTTCCTTTCGTTGATTGGAACTGGTTCTATTGCTCTTTTGTAGCAGCTCCTCTGCTTCTAGACGTAGGAGGGCGAGCTCCCTTGCGGGAATTGCCCGGTGTCTTGATTTTTGCCCGGGGGTGTTTTGGAGTTCTATGCAGTACCCGTGCTGTATGATGTTCAGTATCCACTTGTCCGTGGTAATCTCCCTCCATTGTGTGAGGAAGTTTCCTATTCTGCCCCCACCGGGGTTGTATGCTCGGTGGTTATTTGTTTGCTGTGTTTCTTATTTTGTCCTTTTGTTGACTTCTCCTCTCCCTTGGTGTTAAAAGGGGAGGGTTTGGTTTGTTTGTGGAGTCACTTTGAGGTGGGCTGCTGACCCCCTCTTCGGGATTGTCCCCGTCTGTACCCGCGTCCTCGAAAGGACCGTCCTCTGGGTTGATACTGCCAATTTTGCTGCTGTTGTCCCTGTTGGCTTTGGCCCTAGTTGTTCCCCTGGTATCCTTGTTGGGGAGATTGGTGGGAAGTGGCGGGCGCATTGCCCCCTCTACCATTGGGCCGCCTTGAGGGGGTTCCTCTTCTCATCCCCCTGAATTGCAGTGCTCCCATGGACCTCGCAGTTTCATTGTCTTTTTTGAGCTGCGTTAACTTCTCGTCCACTGGGGCTCCAAACAGTTTCTGGCCGTCGAATGGCGTGTTCAGGATGTTGCTTTGTACCTCAGGTTTGAAACCTGAGATCCTGAGCCATGCGTGTCTCCTTTCAGTCACCCCTATCATCATCTGCCTGCCGGAGTTCTCTGCTGCGTCCAAGGCTGATTTTAGGCAAGTGTTTGCGATAGCCTTGCCCTCTTCAACTAGGTGGTTTGCCCTTTGTTGGTGTTGTTGTGGTAGGTGTGTTATGAGCTGGCTCGTTTCATCCCAATGCTGGTATGCATGCCTGCTGATGAGGGAGTTGGAGATGCGCCAGTGTATGGCTGCGTTCCTCTCCACCTTTCGTCCTGTGAGGTCCATTCGTTTGCTCTCCTTGTCTAGAGGTGGACCTGTGTTAGTGGGCACATTTACCCTTTTCCTGGCCGTTGCAGTGATAATGGAGTCTGCTGGCACGGACCCTTGTATGTTCGCAGGGTCTTTAGAGGAGTGCTTGTACTTCTTTTCGCTCCTTGGTGTAACAGCCTTGCAGACTGCCGGTTCTTTAAAGGCCTCCCTTCCCTGGTCCAGGACGCTAGGGAGCATGGGTAGGAACTGGGACCTTGTTTGTTGAGGAAGTAGGGTTTCCAAAAGGAAACATGCCTTTGCCTCTTGCATTTCGACGCCATACGTTGCTGCAGCCCTTTGGACGACCACATTGTAGGCTCCAATGTCGTCTGGCGTCGAAGGCCTCGAGGATAAGAGTCTACCCCTTCTTCTGGTGATTCTGCGTCGAGGTCTTGCCAGTCTAGGTCTTGTTCTTCCGAGGCGCCGAGTCCGGTAAGACTGGAACTCTTCTTCGCCTTCGAAGTAGTAGTCTTCTTCGCCCTGTTCGTCGAGCGGTTCGGGGGTTTTAGGGGGCTCGATGTCTTCGTTGTCGCCCTCCCGAGTGTTTCGCGTGCTGGCTTCGACGGAATGGCGTATTGCTTCATTTTTCGTCGAAGTCTTTTTTCCGTTGCAGGATGCTCGCCATCTCTGCTTCGAGCCTTCTCTTCTTCTTCTCCATCTCGTGGACCCTTTCGGCGTCGATGGCTGAAGCGCCCCTCTTCGCGGTCTCGGACGTCGAGGATGACGCCGGAGCCTTCCTTTCTGGGCGTTGAGGCTTCCTTTTCGGAGGTTACCTTCGACGCCCTTGGTTTTCGGAGGCTTTTGCCGATTGGGAGTCCTTCAGGAAGGATCCGCTCGGTTGTTTGTCCTTGGTTGCTGTTGCTTTCGTCGAGTGTTTCGGCGGCAACGCTCCCTTCGAGGACTTGGCTTCACTTCTGAGAGTGTCGCTCGGGGCCTTAGCTTCACTCTTTCGAGCGTCGCTTGGGTGCTTCGGGTCGACTTCTCCCTTACCTCCTTCGAAGTTTTCTTGTGGACCTCGACGACTGAGCAGTCCTCCGGTCCCTCTGCGATGTTGTCTTCCTCTCCACTCGAGAGGCCCAGGTCTCGGAGCGATGGAGGTGCTCCCTGGCCCTGCATGTTGTGTTTCGCCCTTCTTTGCTCTCTCTCACCCGGATGGTTTTCGGGGTGAACGCCGAACTACGCGTTGCAGTCTTTGCTGATGTGGTCGAGCGGCAAGCAGAGGTTGCAGACTGGGTGCTGGTCCTTCTGGGCGTACTTGTGGTGACAGTTTTGGCAAAACTTAAGCGGTGTCTTGTCCATACCCGCGCTCAGGGGGCCCCCTGTGAGCGCATTCTCTGTAGGCGTCGAGATTTTGGTCGTGGACCTTCTACCTCGTTCGTCCTTCTACGTCGCCTCCTGTACTCGTCTCCTCGTCCGGTGTCTTCAGGAAACGATCTTTTGGTGATTATTTCAACTTTGAGATTCTTCGTCCAACTTTCTGGAACTTCTCGTCGACGATCCAGACCCCACGGCGGAAAAAAGAATCTGAAGATGGCGACCAAAGGTGGGAGCTTCCGCAGGAAGCGCGACGACGTCACCGAGGACACCAAATGGTGGGGGCGTCGCCGCCCACCTGGGCCAACAACAACAACAACAACAAAAAAAGAAAGAAAAGACTACGAATCCGGACCCAACCACGAGATGGCGGAATAATGCACAGCATAGTGAATCCAGAAAGATTCACGCTGCAAAACCTATGTCACTTACAGATACATCGTTACCGGAGGTAAGTAACTTATTCATCTGAAAGACACAGTTAGTTGTAGATTCCTTACCTTAGAATAGATACCCAGCAATACCATCCCCGGAGGAGGGTCTGCGAACCAAGTTCAGACTAAAAAGCCTTGGGGGACCGAACGGGCAAAATCGCTGTCCCTCTGAACTTGACTGTCCAGGCAGTAATGTCTGGTGAACGAGTGCAGAGATGCCCACGTTGTTGCCTGGCAGATATCGTAGGTGTGGGACTCCACGTGCCAATGCAGTGGTTGCTGCCGTAGCCCTAGTGGAATGAGCACGCAGCCCCACTGGAGGATCCTTCTTGGTTAAAGCGTAGCAGATCTTTATGCAAAGGACAACCCATCGAGAAATGGTACGTTTTTAAACAGCACGGCCTTTCTTGGCACCTACATATCCAATAAAGTTTTGATCATCCACCCAGAAATCTTTGGCACGGTCAAGGTAGAATGACAGCACACGTTTAGGGTCCAGACTGTGGAGTTTCTTCTCCTCCTTGGAAGGGTGCGGAGGTGGGAAAAAGGTGGGCAAGGTGATAGATTGTCCTACATGAAATGGTGTAACCACTTTAGGAAGGAACGAAGGCCTCGTTCGAAGTACCACTTTGTCCGGATGCACAGAGAAGAAAGGGGGCTTGGAAGACAAAGCTTGCAGCTCACTCACCCTGCGAGCAGAGGTGATGGCCACAAGGAAGGCAGTTTTCAGAGTAAAGAGCCTAGGAGGACAGTTATGAAGAGGCTCAAAGGGAGCACACAAAAGATATGTTAGAACAAGATTCAAGTCCCACTGGGGCATTATGAAAGGAGATGGAGGAAACAAATGAGCAAACCCCTTAAAGAATCTATTTACAATAGAAGACTTGAATAAGGATGGCTGTTAAAGAAAAGCAGAGATAGCAGCAAGATAGCCTTGACAGTGCCCAGAGCAGAACCCTCCTGGGCCAAAGAAAGTATGTACAAGAGGACCTCTGAGAGAGGGGCAGAAAGGGGATCCACAGCCTTTGCTGCGCACCACGCCACAAACTTGTTCCATCTAAAGGTGTATAGCGATTTAGTGGAGGGACGCCAGGCTGCCAAGCATTTGGGAGGAAGGTTGAAAGCTGTCAACTGTTGCCGCTCAATCTCCACGCAAGGAGTTGGAGACTGGGCAGGTTCGGGTGGAGAACCGTCCCCTGCTGCTGCGACAGAATATCCTCAAGAAGGGGCAGTCTGATCGGAGGATCGATGGCCATGCTCAGAAGCTCCGGGTACCAGACTCTTTGTGCCCAGTCCGGAGCCACAAGAATATTTTGAGCCCGGTCGCGCTTGATCTTCTTGAGCACTCGGGGCAGAAGCGGTACAGGCGGAAAGGCGTACAGGAGGCCGCAGTTCCACTCGCGACAAAAGGCGTTGCCGAGCAAGTGCCGCCTTGGAAACTCCAACGCGCAAAACTGACATTGCGCGGTCTCTTGGGTGGCGAATAGATCTAACCAAGGCTCTCCCCACCACTGAAAGAGACCTTGCACCACATCCCAGTGAAGACGCCATTCATGATCAGCACTGACGGCTGAGTTTGTCCGCCCTAACGTTCAGAGTACCAGCCAGGTGTTGAACCACCAGGGTCATGCCCTGATGTTCCAGCCATGTCCACAGACGAAGAGACTCCTGGCAAAGGGTCCACGACCCCATCCCGCCCTGTTTGTTGCACATTCCCTTTGAGAGAGGGAAGGAATGCCTTCAGTGCCAGTAGGATCGCCCAGAGCTCCAGCATGTTGATATGGAGCCCGGACCTTCAAGTGGATCCCTCCTGAGTCAAGGAAGACAGTCACCCACGCAGTCATCACTAGCAGACTGGACTATGGAAACGTACTCTACGCCGGCATCAACAAGTCCCTACTCCGCAAACTCCAGACAATACAGAACACCGCCGCCAGACTCGTCCTCGGCATCCCCCAACACGAACACATCAGCCAACACCTACGAAGTCTCCACTGGCTACCCGCGGAGAAAAGAGTCACTTTCAAAATCCTCACTCACGCCTACAAATGCCTACACAACAACGGACCCAAATACCTCAACGACAGAATCAACTTTCACGTACCCAAAAGAAACCTCCGATCTTCCAACCTCGCACTGGCCGAAACCCCGCGCATCCACAGAGCCAGAGCAGGCGGAAGATCCTTCTCTCACATTGCAGGCAAGACCTGGAACGAGCTACCGGCAGACATCAGACGCGCCCCCTCCCTGAACACCTTCAGGAAGACTCTCAAGACCTGGCTCTTCGGATAAACAGATCTGCGGACCCCCCACCCCCCTCCCCTCAGCGCCTTGAGACCCTAACGGGTGAGTAGCGCGCTTACAATTCCTTGATTGATTGATTGGACTCTGCCGGAGACCAGACGCCTCTGATCTCTGCCTCTCCCAGATGGCCGCCCCACCCCAGGAGTGACGCATCTGTCGCAGGAGTGACGCAGGGAGAGGGATCTGCCTCTGACCCAAGCTTTGTTCGTTATCAACCACTGCAATTGTTGTGCAGTTCCCTCTACACGTGTCGGAAAGATTCCCCTGATGCTCCGCCCACTGGAAGTTCAGGTCTCACTGCAGAGCCCGCATATGCCATGTGGCATGCTCCACCAGCAAGATGCATGAGGCAATGATACCCAGGAGCCTCAGCGTCACTTTCACCGAAATCCGGGACAGAAGTTGAAACATCTGTATCATAGCCTGAATATCCCGGACTCGCTGCTCGGGAGGATACGCCCGAAACTGCACTGTGTCCAGAACAGCTCCGATGAAAGAGAGCGTCTTAGAGGGAGTCAGGTGTGACTTCGGCACGTTGATAGTTAACCCCAGCGAGTGCAAGAGGTCCGCCGTAGTCTGGAGGTGGGAGACGACAGCCTGGGGCAAACTCGCATTTAACAGCCAGTCGAGATAGGGGGAAGATTGGAATCCCTGATCTGCACAGATGAGCTGCGACGACCGACATCACTTACGTGAACACCAGAGGAGCACTGGTAAGGCCAGAGGGGAGCACGGTGAACTGAAAGTGCATAGTGTCTGTGTGCTGGCAAGACGGGAATATGGAAACTGGCGTCCTGCAAGTCCAACGCCACCATCCAGTCTCCGGAGTCGAGGGCAGACAGGACCTGAGCCAACGTGAGCATTTTGAACTTCTCCTTTCGGAGGAAGCGGTTGAAGGCCCCGAGGTCTAGAATAGAATGCAGGCCTTTGTCCTTCTTGGGCACCAGAAAGTAGGGGGGAATAGCAACCAGGACATACTTCTGGCGCAGGGACCCTCTCTATAGCTCCCTTGGCTAAGAGAGCTGAAACTTCCTGGGCGAGAAGTGCCAAATGATCCTCCGACATGCGATCGAAAGACGGTGGCATGGAGGGAGGAGTAGCCTCGAAGGGGAGGGAGTAACCACTTTGGACTATTTGCAAAACCCACCTGTCTGACGTGATGGATTGCCAGTGGAGGAGGTGATGGCGAATCCTGCCTCTCACTGGCCGTTGATGGGCCTGAAACGTCGGACTAGGAAGGTTTTGAGGCTGCTGTGGGGGGCAAAGGTGGACTGGCCAGCCCGCTGGCTCCCAGACCTGCGAGGTCGCTGGGTCCCATGTCTGCGGCCACGCAGAGGCTGGGCAGCGTGCGTGAGCCGGTGGCTCGACTGGGCCGGACTGGAGTGGGCGAGAAGGCACGGCGAGGTCCAAAGATCTGGCCGTAGCCCGAGAATCTTTAAAGCGCCAAAAAGACAACGGCCATGAAAGGGCATGTCCATCAAGGTTGACTGGACATCCCCCGAATAGCCAGATGTCCTCAACCAGGCGTAGCGCCTAAGGGCTACAGACGTGGTGTAAGGAAGTGGGTTTCTGTTGCAGTAACCCCCCCACTTTTTGCCAGACTGATGCACTTTGACTTGATGTGCCCTGGGTCCCTGCCAATTAGGTTCCCAGGGCCTGTGTTCTTTCCCCAAAACTGTACCCAATTGGCATCTCTGGCCACAGGTCAGCCCCTGGTAAATGGTACCACAGGTACCCAGGGCACTGTGACCAGGGAAGACCTCGAAGGGCTGCAGCACTTATTGTGCCACCCTTAGAGGCCCTGCACCTTTACACACACACCCTGCCTTTGCAGGCTGCGTGTTTTGGTGCAGAACAAAGTGAAGAGTCGACATGGCACACACCTCTGTGTGCCATGCCTACAACGCACTACCCTGGCATAGGTCAGTCACCCCTCTAGCTGGGTGCACTATACCAGTGGTGAGGGTACAGGTGCATGAGCCCTGTACCCCTACAGTGTCTAAGTCCATTCTTAGACATTGTAAGTGCAGTGCTGCCATTAAGAGTATATGGTGCTGGGAGCTTGTCATTACGAACTCCACAGCACCATAATGGCTGCACTGAAAACTGGGAAGTTTGGTATCAAACTTCTCAGCACATTAAACCCACACTGATGCCAGTGTGGGATTTAATGAAAAATGCACACAGAGGGCATCTTAGAAGATGCCCCCTGAAACCTAACCCACCTCTAGTGTCCAGGCTGAGTGGCAGCTTCAGCTGCCACTACCAGACATGTTTCTGGACCCCTGGGTCGAGAGCCTGCTGCTCTCGGGGGCCTGAAACAATGCACATCCTGAGACGAGGTGCCAAGCCTCCTCCCCCAGGATGGGCAGGGTTCACTAAGGGAAGCTTCAAAGGCATGCCGCCTTTGTGAGCCTCCCCAGACCATTTGCTGCTTTCAGCAACTGGTCCCCACTGGTTCTACCCCCACTTTGGGCGGGAGAACCGGCGGGAAAAACAAGTGAGGGAAAGAGGGTGTGCCCACCTCTGCCAACTCCACCCCTCAGGTGGGGGAGGCGAGGTGAAGCACAACTCTGAGTCCCCGCCATCTTGAGGATGGGGGGACCCAACCAACCAGGGACAAGCTCCTGCCCCCCTCCCACTGGAGGGTGGCACGATAGGAGGTGTACCCACCCCAGGGAAGGGACCCATTGGTCCCTGACCTCTACCTACCTGTAACGCCCCTAAATCTAGTATTTAGGGGGCACCCTGAACCTTGCTTCCTCAGATCCAGCCTGACAAGAAGAAGAAAAGAAGAAGGATGAAGAGCCGTGCAGGGCTAACAAGAGGACGACGCCCACTGACTTGGCCCCAGCCCTACAGGCCTGTCTCCCCTCGAACCTGCTCCTGCGAAATCCCGGTGTGTCCTGCAGGCAACAACCTCAAAAACCCGGGAGGACCTGCCTGCCTTCACTTCCAAGACTGCTTCTCCAGTGAACACCGGACTTGTTCAAACTACAGCTTCTGGCTCCGGCCGGATACCGCGAATCCAGCCCACTCTGCACCCGCCGAACCCAGCCCGAGTGGAAAAACACCACGAGGAGGTCACCCCGGCGATCCTGACCCGAGATCCGGCGACTCCTGACCTACCTCAAGCCTCCAGACGACGCCTGCAGCCTCAATCCAGAGGATTCCCTCTACCGTGACCAGAGCGGGTAAGACTTTCCGACGTCCCAAGGCACCCCTGCAACTGATGCCCCACGGCCTTGTGTGCCCAAACCAACGGTGCCTAACCAACCCAAGACATCCCAACTTACCCCTCGAAGTGGTGGTCGCACCCAGAAGATCCTCGTCCTCGAGCCTGCAGTGTTTCTTCTAACCGGAGGTTCTCCATTGAAAACCACTGGGCACCCAACCTCAAAACAGCACCCTGCACCAGGCCGCCCTAGTGCCGCTGAGGGTGCACCTTTGGTGCTAATTTGGTTCCCTATTTGCCCTGACCTAAACCCTAGGAGCTTTGCTCCCACAACCCAGTGGCCTGCTTGCCAGCAGCCACCAACCGGAGGCCCCCTATGCTCTATAGGATAACATTGGGCCTCAACACACAGCACCCGGCCGCCCTAGTGCCGCTGAGGGTGAAACAAAAGTGCATCACTGACCCTGGGGGACCCCTGAGTCTAACCCCAGAACCTTAACTCCCACAGTCGATTACTTACCTTTGAGCCGATAACCTGTTTTTCCTCCATAGGATAACATTGACAATTTTCGTCCAAAAAGTTTCTAAGTGTGGAGTTTTGAAATCTAAAGATATTCTTTAAAAATCCTGCGAATAACCAAAACTTATTTGCTTACCTGTTTTCAGGAAATGTCCCAGTGCTGAATCTAGGTATCCAGCACTGAGTTAGAAAAGTAACGAGAAAAGTAACTTACCTGCAATTTACTGAAAAAGCCTATTCATTCCAATGTACTGTATTTGCTAAGTGTTGCAACCTACTGCATTCCCTGTAAATCAAACAAAGTACAATTTCTATTGCATTTTCAAAATGTTCTACAATCAATAACTTATTCCTGTAAAGTATTTAATGCTTACCTGTGCCAGGCTTGCTTGGTTCTAAAAAATAAAACAGTATATTTTTTATACAAAAACAATTGGCCTAGAGTCCAGTTCTTGAGTGTGTGAATTCATTTGCTGACTGAGTGTGTACATCAAATGCTTAACACTGTCCTCGGATACTGCCTTACTGCTCGACCACTCTACCACAAATAGAGAGTAAGGTTCTATCTAACTTTAACCTCTGCCTACCTCTGGGGTCACCTGGACTTTATACACACTATACCTCATTTTGGTGTAGTATATATAGAGCCAGTTTCCTACACGTGGCAATCGTTCTGCCCAGTGAGTCGGTGGTATCCAGTCCACATCTGATTGTGAATATGGCTGCGTCTCTCCCATCTGCCACTGCCTGGGAGAGAACGGCCCGGGCCTCCTACGGGCACTGAGGCAGTACCAGCACAACCGTATCCCAGATACTATGGGAGTATCGGCCCAAGAGGCATGCGGAATTCACGGACCGCAGTGCCAAGCTGGAGGAAGAGAACATACACTTCCCAAGATGGTCCAGCTTCTTGGATTCCTATCTTGAGGGGCAGAATGGAATGTTCCCTTTGAAGAAGAGGCTTGGACCACCAAGCTCTCGGGGGAAGGGTGTTTGGTTGAGGAACACTGGGTCACCCAGGACCAGGCGATGGCAGCGGACAATTGTCCTCTCCACAGGAGCCTCTGTGCTGGGCTTGGAACAGGTGCCCAGGAGGACGTCAGTGAGGGCTTCGTTAAACAGCAATAGGGGTTCAGAATGGGACGCTGCGGGCTGAAGCACCTATGTCAGGAGGTTAGTCCTGACCGCCACTGAAGGGAGCTCAAGGCCCAAGACCTCGGCCGCCCTTCTCACCACCACAGCATAGGACGCACCCTCCTCCGTAGCCACGGTAGGGGGAGAAAGAAAGCCAGTGTCTGGAGAAGTGTCCAGACCACTAGCATCACCCAGGTTCTCTCGCCAGCCCAGTTCTTCCAGCTGGTCAGTTAAAGGGTCCAGCGACCCTCCCAGTCCACATCACCACCCTCTGGTCGATAGGGAGCACCAGGGATGAACAGGGAAACAAAAGTTTCCTCCAGCGTTGGTTTCGACGTCGGCCGACGTTGGTCCAGCTCCGGGTCCAAATCGGGGAGGAGGATGAGGACGGCGTTGGTCGGGGGCATGACCGGTGACGTAGGCGCCGTTGTCGGGATCGGCGCCGGGGAAGGTTGAGTGAGATTGACCAGCGTCGATCCGTATCCAGGCCTGGATCCACGTGGGTCCGCAGACGCTGGCATCGAAGGCCCAGGACCCCCGACCCGCAGGGAACAAAGGCGCACCGGCAGAGTCGGGCTGCCCAAAGAAGAGGTGTAAGGCCTCGTAAAACTGTCGGAGTTGGGCAGGGGAGGCTCCGGCTAACGGAAATGGGGGGAGGCGCTGAGTCGTCCCTGAATCAGGCACCGGAGACGGAGCAGTTGAGCGACGACGCTCAGAATCCTGTGTCGCGTCAGCCGACCGACGTGGAGAAGGTGAAGAGATAACTTTTGTGGAAGATTTTGGCTTGCTTCATCCAGCTCAATCAGGGTTCAGAGCCAGCTATAGTACTGAGACGGCCCTGGTCGAAATCACGGAGGCAATCAGAGAGTGTTTGGACGCTGGCGGCAGAGCAGCCCTGATTTTATTAGACCTCTCTGCGGCCTTTGATACCGTTCCACACTCTTTGCTCTTGGCCCGTCTTTCAGACATCGGTGTGACAGGATCTGTCTGGAACTGGTTTAGATCGTTTCTGGAAGAAAGAACGCAGCAGGTTTGGATGCCCCCGTCTTCCTCTGCTCCTCAATCTGTGTCCACTGGAGTACCGCAGGGCTCTACCCTGAGTCCCCTCCTTTTTGATATATATATATGACCCCACTGATTTATTTGGCGGAGGAGCTGGGCGCCAAGATCATCGCCTACGCCGATGATACCCAGCTCCTCTTCACTTGGAGTAAAAATGACTCATCCTCCGGTCAAGCTAGAGCCTGTCTTTCGGACGTTTTTCAATGGCTCCTTGCTGCGCAGCTCAAGTGCAATGAGGATAAGTCCGAAATCCTCTTGTACGGGACATTTCCCTCTCAGTTTAAGGAATCACTCTGGCCGGCCGAATATCCTCTACCCAATTCTGAAGGCCAGCCAGTGAAAAATGTAGGGATCTGGTTTAATGAAGATCTTAGGTTCACCACCCATATCAAAAAGCTAGCAGGACAATGCTTCGGTACCCTAAGATCACTTAGGAAATTTCTAGGGCGGCCAAGGAAATGGTCACCCGCGCCCTGATATTGTCGCGTATTGATTACGCAAACGCCCTTTATGTTGGCCTACCTGGGTATCAGTTGAGGAAACTGCAGGTAATACAGAACACTGCGGCAAGGTCTCTACTGAACATCCCAGGAAGATCAAGCATAAAGCAACATCTGCATGATCTTCACTGGCTGCCGGTGGCTGAAAGGGTTGGGTTCAAGGCCCTTACGCTGGCGCACGCAGCCTTGTACCATTCCTGCCCAGTATATCTCAGGAATCGGTTCAAGTTCTATGTGCCCCCTAGACAACTGCGCTCTGCGGCACAGTTTCTGGCGGTGATTCCGCGCTTTCGCCTCGTGAGAATGGGTGGTAGCTCCCTGGCCTATAAGGCAGCAGTGGCCTGGAACGCACTCCCTCTTGAACTTCGCTGCACACAAGACGCAAAGCTTTTCAGGAAACGGCTGAAAACGCTGCTTTTCGTATAATCTCCTTAGTTGACCCTCAGCTCACTTGCAAGGTACCGCGCCGGGACACTCTTGAGTAGCCGTGCGCGATATAAATGCATATAACATAAAATAACAAGAGCGCTTGTGCTTCTTTGCCTTCTTGTGTTTGGGATTACCCGAGGACCTCGACGACTTGGAGTGCCTAAAGGAGTGGGGGCTCCGCGAACGGCCTCAAGACCTTCCTCTCGAACGAGACCGGGAACGACGCGGAGCCGACTGCCGGACCTCCAACAACTTTCCGGACCACGACCGCAAAGTTTTCGGATGTATGGTCGCGCTCCAGACGCCTCACGCACATGAGGTGCGAGTCCGTCACCAACATCATCTTGACAGAACACACAAGGCTTGAAACCGGTCCAACATTGGGACATCCCTCGCACACCAGGAGTCAATAGACTCAAAAAGAAGTCGACAAAACATTGCAAAAAGGCTAGCCAAAAAGTGACTAAGGGGTAGCTCTCTCCGGATCTGCGCTAGGCTGGCGCGGAAAAAAGCAAGAACTGACGTCAGCGCGGAGGGCTGGTGTCTAAGTAGGCACCGCGACGTCATCCCGGTGACTACGACGCCGACGACAGACGCCGAGTCGACCGACACCACCTACCAACAAGCAGGGGTACTGCTAAGAAAAATCTCCGGATCCAGTCTGACGCCTGGGGGGAATTCTAAGGTAAGGAATCTACAACTAACTGTCTCTTTCAGATAATTGGGCTTATTCCCAAAGGGGTAAAGTCATAGTTTTGAAGAGCTGAAAGATGTACCTGCAGGGGCTACCTGCTATTGATTTCCTTTGCCATTGTTGGGTTTTGGTGCTGGATTTTATCGGCAGTGACATTTTTTTTTTGCAGTTGCCTCATCCAACAGAATGTACGAATGCACAGGTGTTGGCTGTGCCTCTTTCATAAGCTCTAAAATTGTTTTTATAAGTCCATTTTTCTGTATTCCTACCAATCTGAGTGTTTCTGCCTTCTAATTTATCTTCTAAATTTCCTAGCCTGCGCGGATTGTGAGAGAGGAGCAGTAGAACAGATGGTCCAAAACGTTTTGCTGTGCTTTTGGAGCTAGTTTGGTAAAACAACCAGGAGGCATAACTTCTTAGCAATAAAAAACCTAGTTAATAGTGGCTCTCCATCAAAGGAATCCTTGATATCTTGAATACTGATGATCCTCTACCGCTTATTATAAAAAGGAAACTGTTTCAAATACTGCAAAAACTAAATAATGCCTATCCTGTAAAAGATGTTCTTTAATTTTTGCCATAGCACTGTGTTTCAAAAATAACTTCTAATAACCATAGACTATACTTTAAAGCAGCTGTAAATATAATATTTTCTTTTTGACAAAGTTCTATTTCTCAAGTCATTGTTTTGCTAGAGAAAAATACAGTTCCTAGAGTATGCACTCATGTCTTAAAAAGCATCTCCCAGCTGCCCCCCAAACACCTGGTCAGTTTGACCCAGATTTCCATTATCAAAGTCTGCCTCTGTGTAAAAACATGTAGAAACTCTTCTCATATTTTCCTCTTGTTTAGAATTACAATATATTAACAAAATAGACCCAATGCTCTCCTATCCCAGGGGACAAACTGTGTTGTGGATGCTTTGATCACGAATTTCAGTAAAAATCAAAAAAGTGTGCACCATGTACGTTACCGTTCAGCCCTTCAAAAGCAAGTGTACCCCAAAGTCTCTGGTACAACTGCTATACACATGGGGGGGAAAGGGGGGGGGAGGGGGGGAGGGGGAGGAGAGGGGTGTTACATCTTCATCCAGATGAATGCAACTGTAGTTTTCATGGCTCGGAAAGCTTGCAGTACATTATACCAGTTTTGTTTCAAAACATCCCTAAATGCAGGTGGCCTAAGTATCATCTCTGGGATTATAGGTAGTGTCCAACCTAACACCGATGGAAGGATATTTATTGCTCCCTCTCAATTCTTTCAACTTAGGGGAGCCCCAACATATGTGTAATACAGTTCCCAATTCTCTGCATTCCCTCCAACATGTCCGAGTAGCCCATGAGAACATGCAGAATAATTGGTCCGGAGTGCATAACCTTGCAGTACACTTCCAAAATGGGGACACTTGAATTGCAAATATGAATACTGTTTCTCAAGAGTTCCCACTGCTTCTGTGATCCTACTTCATCAAGTAGGACCAGCGTTGGTTGGAAGGTACCAACATAAGTGAAGTACATATATGTGATTACCACTTTAGATCCCATCAGTTTTGGGATCACCCCTTTCGAATAAGGGTGGTCTCATATGCCTATTGTCTTAATTTGTGGATTAAGGCCCAGTGTCTTAACAGTGCATACCTACACCCCTTTTTCTTTTCAAGCGGAAACTCTCTCTTGCACTCAGTAAAGGCCCTAATCACTTGACCTTGAAAAAGGTCTTCAATATTCCTACATCCTACAGAATCCTATTTCTTGACAGAGTCCTCCAAGGAAAGCTGGATAAACATCTTTGTTAAAGTGAAATTTCAGATTTCTGCAAGTTGATTTTATAACCTGCAATCTCTTCGAAGTCTTGAAATTGAGTGCTATCTCAGGGAGAAACAACACTGGTGCACTTATATTGAGTGGAAAGCAGTCTGCATATAGCATTATCTTATGTTCCTGGGCCCCAAAATGGGTTCTATGAATGTTAGGGGAATTCTTGATCTGTTTTGCAAATGGTTCAATGCTCAATGCAAAAAGTAAAGGAGGCAGGGGACAGCCCTGCCTCATGCCTCTTCCCAGCTGGAATGGTTGCGATAGTTGTCCGATTAGTGCGATTATGGAATTAAGTCTAATTCCCATCTTAGTATGTTTCAAGAAGGGCCAACCCAACCAGTCAATGGCTGTCTCTGTGTTTAAGGCAATTACTATAACCTGTGCATTTTTAATACTGACCTTATTAACCAACTGTATGGTCCTCCTATTATCACGTGGTTGTCTGCCTCGAACAAACCCACTTTGATCAGCATGAATGATTTTGGGCATTATCTTAATTAAACAGGTAGTCCGAATTTTGGACTACAGATATGTATTGCCATTGAGTACAATGGTTGGCCTGTGTGAATTGCATAGTTTGGCGTTTCTTTCAAGTTTAGTAGTAACTTATTTTTTTTGCTGATGCATAGATTTTATAAAATTCCCCAGAGAACCCATCTAAGCCTGGAGCTTTATTACCCTTTAATGACTTTATAGTTGCTTTAACTTATAAATAGGTCCATCCAGGTCTTCCACATGTTGTGGTGAAAGTTTTGATGAGTTAATGTTATGTATGTAGTTCTCCGGACATATGGGCAAATTACTTTCATTGGTGTTTGGGCTTCACAGATTTTCTTAAACTGTATGCATGCATATGGTATTTCAATAGCCCAAACCCATCCAAAAGGCCCTATAGTGCTGCACATGGTCGAAAGCCAAGCTTAAAGTTGGCGAGTAATAGAAGAGGAAGTGAAGTTGTGGATGGTTAATGCATTGAGATGTAGTTTTCTTTAAAGAGCTGAGTATTCAACTCTTCCCTAAATAGGAGCAGCCCTTATGGATAGAGAGGTGTTGTTCCAGATCTTGGGTGCATAGATGGATAAGGCCTGTTGTCTTGCTTTCTCTTTTTTTTTTTTTAACACTTCTTAATTTGATAGAGTCCTGGATGCAGGTGTGCCGAGAGCCACCAGATAGTAAGCTTGCCTGCAAGAGAAGCAGGGGTGCTTGATGCGATGGCTTTGTAAATACTGCTGCTAGTTTTGAAGATGGTGCAGGCTGGCAAGGGTAGCCATTCTTATAAATGAACAAGTTACTTACCTCCAGTAACGTATTATCTGGTAGACACATAGTCTAGCCGCAGATTCCTTAACGTTTGAATTCTCCCCAGGTGTCAGTCTGGACCCGGACATTTTTCAGCAGTACCTCTGTGCGCCAGGGGACAGCGTAGTACGACTCCGTGATGACGTCGACTCCGGTTGTGACGTAAGTGGAGTCATAGAAGTCCCCTCCGGCACGTGGACGTCAGTTTCTTCTGTGAAACCTTCCATGCTACAAGGCAGAGCCACTATAGAAAGTGGCTGTGGAAACAGTGTGCCACAAAAGAACAATGTATGTTTGAAACAAGAACTAGGAAACTGAAATGAATGGTATGGCAATATCAATTCAAGATCTACAAGGTAAGACCAAATGGTTTGTTGAATCACACAACTACATGATAGAGTGATCACTGGCATATAAACCCAGTGCTGATAAAGGGTAAAACCCTTAAACCCCGACAAGGTTCATAAGGAAAGACCAAATGGTTAGACGAAGCACATACCTACTTCGAACACTGACCACCAGTGTATAAACCAGGGTTGTAAAAGGAAATACCTCTTACACTACAAAACGTTTGCGGAGTGGGGAGGATGGGTAGGCCGCTTTGGAATCTGCAGCTAGACTAAGTCTCTACCAGATAATACGTTACCAAAGGTAAGTAACTTGTTCATCTGATACACATCTAGCTGCAGATTCCTTAACTTTTGAATTAAATACTATAGCTATACCCACCCGGAGGAGGGTCTGCGAACTAATCCTATAAAAGTTCTCAAAGAGAACCAGCCGGTCAAAATAAACAATAGACCAGACAAATGTAGGAATTAGATGAAAAAGAGCATGAAACTATGGCAAGGAGCATAGGCCACGTAAATAAAAACAACCCCACAGGCACAGAAAAAAACATGCCTCAAGGGCAGCTGAATAATACTGTGTCAGAAGACAACAGTCACAGTAGTACATGACCCCTAACGGGTGAAATGAGCCTATGGACTAGAAGGACTAAACACAATAACGAACGCCCCGTAAACTACATTTGCCTATATCATTAAGGAAGTATTCAAAAGAACCTGTCCCAAGAAATCCAGAAAGGAGACCTTTCAGAACTCATCCACAATAGAACGTAGATGAATAACACATTCATCCGAAAGACCAAACCAAGTTAAAAAAAGTGATGCAAATCAAAGTCTATCCTTGAATAAAATGTCATTAGATAAAATGACCACTACAAGGGTCCCATAACGCATAGAACTCGTAGAGAAGGAGAGATGGCAAAATAGACAGATGTGAATCAATCATAAATAATGATAAAAAAAATCCACCTCAGAGTTAAAGTTATCAGTGACAGATAAACTTACAGAGAAGAGAGAAGCCAACTGCAACTCACAGTAAGATTTGCAAAATATAATGCATATCCGACCTTATTGTATATAGCAGAGCTATATCTAAATATGCACAACACAGATATATCACACCTGTGTGTACACCATATATCCGTATAGATAAAATGAAACTAAAAACCAGCCCATGATACCTACACAACAGAAAATCAGAAATAGAACAAAAGAAAGGAAGATCACACCTTTAATGGCACACCCTGAGTGAATTAGCATTAAGATAATGCCAACTGCTCAAAAGTATCCTGAAAGGTTGTTACTATCATCAGCCTAAAAGAAAACACAGGAAAATGAAACATTGCCAACAGCAAACACTTACGACCACACTTGGCCCAATAGGTCAAATGAAGTACAACCCAACCCATGTAAAAATCAAAAAGAAATATCCAGTTGGAATATTTGACCACAAGGCATATTAGACAGAACCGAAATCTGACCATTAATCAGACGAGGAGAGAATATATATATCTATATATCTATATATCTATATATCTATATATCTATATCTATATATCTATATGCCAAGATCCTCGCTTTTCGGCTTTTCAGCTCCCTTCCAAGGACAAAACGAGCGTAGACCCAGGTTTGATGCTAGTTGTTTATTTGATCAGCACACCATCAAGTCGCCATGACGCGTTTCGGCAGATCCCTGCCTTGATCACATTTATATATATATATCCTAAAACGTCTAAGTCACAAAAAGAGCAATTACTGATTAGAGAAAGAAAATGTTTCCAAGGAGACAGAGGACATCCAACTTCCTGACAGGAAAAGTGTGACCACACCAGCATATCAAAGAATGTGGAAAGGAAAACTCAGAATGTTCTTAAGGAAAAGAAGAACCATAGAGGTGAACATATTCTTTAAGAAAAGAGGAAATCCTCCCACAAAATACTGGACATGGATGGCCATAAAAGCTAACCGCCTAGGGTTAAAACATTCTGACACTGCATTCCAGATAACATTACAAGCAGTGATCAAGGAACAACCATGTTCTAAGAATGACAGTAGACCATAAAACCTCTATAAATGGAGGTAAGCGTTAGTAATATAATCCTTCAGAAAAATACAAAATAGAGCCCTTGAACCTGCCACATGTAATGCCTCCAAGAAAGAGAAATACATATCGAGGGACAAACCCCATGCGCAGGCCATGAACACACAACGTGGTAAAGTTGGCATAACCCCCTTATAGGGCAGAATAACCTTTGAAAAATTACCTAACGCAAAAGCAATCCGTACACCTCTTTAATTCAAAGCAAGGTGCACCCCGCCAAAACTAGCGAAAAAAACTGCAATCAAATGAAGGACTGATCAAACAAGAATGTCCTAGTGGAAATCGTGGTCAAATCAGACCCAAAAGTGCACTGAAGTTATGTTATGCGGTTTTATATAGCGCACAGCTGCCCCAGCAAAGGGGCGTCCCAGCGCTGAACAAACAAGCATTGGCATAGCCAATAGGTCTCGCCTTTAGGACCTTATAAGTATTTAGTTATGCAGCACAATATCCTTGGTGCAACAACATCAACTGTTGCATAGGTCAACACTTATAAGGTCCCAAAGGCGAGACCTATTGGCTATGCCAATGCTTGTTCTACATAGCGAACTCGACCCGAAGGTATTAGAGTGCTTTACATGAGCACCAGTTACATTACACAAGGACACATTCACTTTTTGTAGGCAGGGAGAGATTACGTGATTTGCACAGAATCACAGGATGTTGATCCATCGCCGGGATTCAAACCGGGTTCCCCAGTTCCAAAGTTGGAAGCTCTGCCGTAATGCCACCACTATTGCAGTCGTTGTTGCCAATTTCTTTAAGGTTAGTGCGTAAAAGATGATAATATTGACCCCACCCAGGGATCTTAAATTATGGGTCACTAAGAGATGTGTTCCCATCACAAGCAAAGCGTCTCCCTCTACCCAGGCCCAGCACTGCACCAGAGGCATTACACAGAAGAGAGGCGGAAACAGAGCCAGTGGTGAGTGAAGACAGGCACGGAGGGCTTCCTTCAGAGGAGGAGGTGGAGAGACAGCAGGTCAGTCCCGCCCCCTCCTACAGCCCAGACTAGGAGACTGTTTCCCTTTCACGGACTTCCCAGAGCTGGAAAAAGTCCCCAGTGGCCAAAGAACCAGAGAAGGGCGCAGGCGGGGGTGGGGTAGTAGCTGTATGCAGTGGAGTCACAGGATGGGTATGAGAGTTTGATTCATGGCTTCTCCTTGACAGGCTCTGTGATGTTAAGTATGTTGCGTCTCTTGTGTGTAGTCTGCCGAAGTGCACGGATTCAGTCAAGACCCTAACCACATCCTCTCAAACTTACTGAGGGTAACACTGAACGTCAGTCGTGCCATGCAGTCGTTCCTTCCACCTGAAGGTCGTGGGGCTGCAACATGTTGACATTTCATGCCCCCACCCACCGAGTAGTGAAAGGCAACAAAGCCCAGCTTTGAAGGATGGCATATGTCCCATAAAGAAAGCAACATTATGTCTAATCGAAAGACCGTGATTGTGTGCGAACAATTTAATGAAATTTAGTTTATAAAAACAGAGGGCAGCACTCATGAAATACACGCAGCCCTGAAATGAGAATTAATTGGTGCAGGCTGCAAATAAATAAAAAGTTTGCCAAAGCAAAACATGTTCAACAAAAAACAGCCATAAATGTGGGCTGAAAATAAAGCACTCTTGCGTAGAGCAAATCGGAATGTTTTGATTTATGTAGTGAAACGAAGCACCACTTTAAAAGCACTGGTTATTTTCTGCTTATTACACCATATGGAAAAAATAGTCTGAGAAACAGACGTGTTTAAATCCTGATCCTTATCTCAACAGGGCTGTCTCCTTCCTGGAGCACCCATAACACATCTTGCACGTGGTGTGAACACTTTGAAATGAACTGTAGATAAGGGCAACAAAAGGCTGCAATAAAATAGCATCTGGTGTTTTATGTTTTCCCTTTGATAGGAAACTAGATTCAAAGTTACCATCGCGTAATTACTGCATGTTAAACATGCCTCCAAGTAAATTAATTTTATTTTTTTACTCAAAATATCATGTGCGCTTACTACACCTCCTTTTCATTTGTAAATGGATCACCTGGAATATTCCACTAGTAATATTTCTTTGTAGAAGTTGCTCAGTGATTAAGTTATTTTAGCAGACAAAATCGGAATGTTTTTCTTTGTTTGAAAGAGCAAGCACATTACAAAATGCAATGAATACGGTCACAGGGGTCACTGCCCTGACGAATACAAACAACATGAAAGAATAGTTCGTCAGGCTGCAAGACGGAAACAAAACCGGGTCGAGCAGTAACATGCTCCTAAATAAACAAAATAGAGGAGAACCTGTGCGAGGGGTGAGAGCTCAGAATAACTCTCTATCGCAAAGAGCCAAACACTGAAAGAACGAGGAATCCAATGTGAAACAACAATATGGTGCGGCTGCAGAGAGCGGGCTCCCTGTGTGACTGTGGCCCTTCCTGTTTAGAGAGCGGGCTCGCTGATGGAGGGTTTGCGGAGCTGCTCCTGTTGCTTGTGTCACTCCCGGGGCTTCTGAGAATGCTGCCATAGCTTCTCCTGCTGCCGCCGGGACACAGACGGAATAAAAATCTGGTTCCTTCAGCCTGTGGAACGTGCGACCGCTGAGGTGCTGCAGCTGCCTCCTTACACACACACAAAGAGGAAAGGAAGGCAGAGATGGGGCTGTGGGAGCCCGGTCTCACACAGGAGCTGGGCTGCTGCTGGAAAGCCAAGCAGCGAGGCACCACACGCGCCGCGGCTGTGGAGAAATTACATCTGCTTTAGGGAAAGTAAAGAAATAGAAAAGATTTTCCATTTCTTTACTTTTAAAGCAATCAAGGCAACCGCGCATCTCAAGGAAACAAAAGGAAAGCCTGGGGCTATTATTAGCAATGAGGCTACTGGGCTAATTAAATAATAAACTTTGCGGGGGAGCATGGCCTGCCTGCAAAAGCAGGGAGGAGAAAGCCCTTCAAGAACAACGAACCAGGCTGCAAAATGAAAAAGAAATGGCGGCCGCGCGGTTAAAAAATAAATAAATAAACAGTGGTGCGCGCGCACCACAGAGGAGTGGGGGGGGAGGAGGGAGCGCGCAGCCTGCTCAGCTGACGAAACGCTCGTGCGTCATGGCCTTTGCCGGCATGTGTTTCCAATTATCGCGCACGATAATTGGAAACACATGTCTGCCGCGCGTACCCATCTCAAAAAGGCCAGCCACGACGCACGAGCGTTTTGGGACTGCTTTCAAAACTCCCTTACTAAAAGTCTTCGCCTCTAAGCAGCGCTTGCGCGCTACTCGAGGCTCGACCTAAAAACAGCAGGTCAAAAAAACAACACACAACAGTCTATGATGGAAAAAGATACGTTTTGATGGCCCTGCGGAATGCCATATAGTTTTCCATGCTACGAATGACGGTGGGGAGCGCGTTCCAAAGTCTGGCCGCCAATACACCAAAAGAACGTCCACCAGCACGCACCCTCCTCACCCGTGGGACCACCGCCAGATGCTGGCCCATAGACCGAAGTTGGCGGGAGGGGATGTAAGGTGTAAGCAGATTGGCCAAAATGTCTGGGGAGGAAGAATTCAAAATTTTAAAAGACATGCACAGAGTCTTGAACTCGATGCGCTTTGCTACAGGCAACCAATGTAGCCGACGGATAGCATTGGAAGTAGGGCATGTCCTGGGCAGACCTAACAAGGCTCTGGCGGCAGCGTTCTGAACCCTTTGCAGTCTTGTGATCTCCACTTTATTAACTCCCAGGTAGAGTGAGTTGGCGTAGTCCAGTCTTGACAGAATAGATGCTTGGACAATTACCTGCCTCATGGCCGGGTCAAAAAACCTCAGCACTGGTTTGAGCCCCGTAAGATGCCAAAACAGGTTCCTGCTACTTTCTTTGTTTGAGTCTGAAAGCTAAGGGTGGCATCTACCCACACACCCAGATTTTTTACCACCTGTTTGGGAGCAGGTGCATCACCCAACTTGGCAGGCCACCAATGCTCACTCCACAACTCAGTGTTTCTCCCGACCAGCAGGACCTCGGACTTGTTGGCATTTAACTGAAGACAGTTGGCAGTCATCCACTCATATATAAACTCTAGATCCCTCTGGAACTTGCATGAGCCCTGTCCGGAGTCCTCAGAGAGAGCAACTACCAACTGCGTGTCGTCCGCGTAAGACACTGCTGTGAGCCCTCTACTTTTGCCACTGCTGCCAAAGGTTGCACATATACGTTAAACAGCGTTGGGCTCAAAGCTGAGCCCTGCGGTACCCGTGTTTGAGGGTGTGTGTCTTGGAAGCAAAAGGGGAACTGCAACCTGAAAGGTCCTATCAGCTAAAAGGAAACAAACCACTCAAGAGCAGAGCCCACGATCCCCACCTCCCCCAACCACTGCAACAGGATCTGGTGGGAGACGGTGTCGAATGCGGCACTGAGATCTAACAAAATCAGTGCCGATGTACGCGTACGATGTAAGTGGAAGCAGAATAGGTGTAAAGAATAAACATGCTCTCTATAAAAGGTCTCCCATAGGGCATAAGCAAGATGTCCCTACAAGAGATACTGAAAATCAAAAGTAATGCATACCAGCATGCCAAACTGCTTCCAAAGGATGAGGCATAGGTAATCTTCCTAACCGGAAGAAACATCACACGCAAATGAGCTCTTGAGCATGAAGCCCATCAGAGGAAAAAAAGGGAAAAACCTATGCAATAGATATCCTTGTACCACATAACCTCTCAAAGACAGTATAGAAACAATAATATCTAACCCCAGGAACACCACATCAGGTGTCACCAACAAGAGGAACTCATACCACCATGACACTGCCATAACATGGCCAGCCGTGTAAAAACCAACAGATTAATATCCCCCATACAACCCTAGTAGGAAAAATATCAAATAGGTATATAATTTGAAAAAGAGAAACTAAGACTGTTTTATCTAGTCTATGACAGAAACGCTGTAAAGCCGAGTCGGCCTGGGCACCACGAAGATGGGTGCCATCAAAGAGCATATCGACCGAAGCAGCCTGGACAGCTTCTGAAAATCCTGAGATTTGCAACCAGGCACAACGCCGTAGTGCCACAGAGGATGCCATGGCCCGTCCTACTGAATCAGTAGTATCCATGCCGCATCTAATAATCAGCTGAGCTGCCTACTGTCCATCGTCGTTCAGCTGTTCAAGATTAGATCGGAGGTCACCCAGAAGTGTTGACAACAGTCTGTGAGGAATCCCACAAAGCGTGAGAAAAACGCCCAAAAACACAAGACGTGTTAGTGGACCTTAAAGGAGAACTAGTCAAGGAAAAAATATGTGTCTCACCAATCTTGTCTAGATTCTCTTTCCAATGGAACCTTAGGTAGAGAATCCATATTTTGTGAGGCTGAAGCAGCCAAACTACGAGGGGTAGGATGTTTTAGGAGACAAGCTGGATCTCCAGGAGCAGGCAAGTAGCTGCGTATATAGCCCGATTTACAAAGACCCCCTTATCAGGCTTGACCCAAGTGCCGTACAGGGCCTCACCATACGGGAGAATAGGCTCCACCCCTGTCTGAACTTGATAAAGGACATCAATCAGGGGATCAGTGGACTTCTCCATCGTAGGAATAGAAAATTCCAATACTGTAACCACTCTCCTCAACATATCTGCAAAAGAGGAACTCCCCTTCGTAGCAAGACTAGGAGGAGAAAGTAACCCAGAGTCTGGGGAAGACTCCAGTCCATTAGCCTCACCAAGTGCAGATAGCCAATTCTCCTTTATAAGAGGTGTAATAGTCTCCAAAATAGGCTGTAACAGCCTAGACTCTTCTGTTTCACCCACTACAAGGCGACTTCCAGAAACCCCACTATGAGAGAAAAGTGGAAAAACAATATTCTCCTCAGTTGGCTCTTCCGACTCCACACCTGACGCAGAGAAGGCGACGCCAAGAAGGAGACGCCTTGACATCGAGAGGAAAAGGAAAAATGACCTCGATCGACGCCGCCGTCACTGCCGGAGTTGACTGGTCAAGGATGGACGCCAAAGGTGGAGACCCCCGAAGGGCTGTGCACCGGCGCCGAAGCGAAGTTGTTCGACACCGACCGCCGCAGGCCCAACGACTTAGACAGCCCAACTTGCACCAAGGGCGGACCCACCGGTGCGGCTCCCCTCACCTCCATGGGGCCCGACAGCGCTCCAGAAAAAAGGTGGGGGCCTAAAGTTAAGATGCAGAGAATTGTAGTACTCTCATTTGGGCCATCTATGGCCGGGCTCACAGAAAGATGGGGAGGTGCAGGCTTCAGCTGTGGCAGGAGCCGCAGTCTTCGGAATCGTGGTGTTCCCCGAAACACCACATACAAACGGAGTGTGGGTCTGTAACCAACGTTTGTCGAGTACAAGACCTACAAGGCTTAAAGCCTGAAGACATAAGAAAAGCAGACTATTTCCAATCGACAGAGACTGCTTAAGTAGGCACAAAAACAGCCCGAGGAACCGCTTCTCCGGATTCCAGCGCCGATTCCGTGTTACAGCGCAGAAAAGAAGAAACTGACGTCCGCGTGCCAGAGGGGACTTATATGACTCCACTGGAGTCACAACCGGAGTCGACATCATCACGGAGTCATACGAAGCCGCCCACCGGCGCACAGAGGTACTGCTGAAAAATGTCCGGATCCAGTTTGACACATGGGGAGAATTCAAAAGTTAAGGAATCTGCGACTAGATGTCTCTATCAGATTACCTTTTTTCCTTGTTACACCAGAGTTTCTAATTTTTCATTTTTCCTTATTGGCAGCAAAAGCATGGAATGAGCTTCCTATTGCTCTTCGATCCACTAATAGCCAGACTTATTTTAGAAAACAACTGAAGACATGGTCAATCTACACTTCTTAATCTTGTGTATTGGTCAGTATAGCACTGAAGAGTGGGCTTCGCCTCGCCTCCCTGACCTGAGGGGTGGGGTTGGCAGAGGTGGGCACAACTTCTGGGCTGGCTAATTTTTCCCACCTGTCTTCCCGCCGTAAAGGAGGGGAGACAGGAAGAGGGCATGCTCCTAATAGCAGGAGAGGCTGGGGTCGCATTACAAAGGCTGCAAGGCCTTTGAAGCTCCCCTGCCACAGATGGCTCTTCCCGGCCTGGGGGAGGTGTGACCACCTCCTCCCAGGAAAGGCTTTGTTTCTGGGCTTGGGGAGCAAAGGCTCCCCACCCCCCCCCCCCCCCTAGGGGTACAGAAAAATGTCTCGTGGTGGCAGGCTGGTGTGTACCAGTCAGGGAACCCACCAGAGGCTGGTCGTTTTTCAGGGGGCATCTCTAAGATGCCCTTTGTGTGTCATTTTTCATTAAATCCCACACTGGCATCAGTGTGGGTTTAATGTGTTGAGAAGTTTGATACCAAACGTCTCAGTTTTCAGTACAGCCATCATGGTACTGTGGAGTTGGTAATGACAAACTCCCAGCACCATATACTCTTAAGGCAGAACTGCACTTACAATGTCTAAGAATTGACATAGACACTGTAGGGGTACAGGGCTCATGCACCTGTACCCTCACCACTGTTATAGTGCACCCAGCTAGAGGGGTGACTGATCTATGCCAGGGCAGTGGGTTGTAGGCATGGCACACAGGAATGTGTGCCATGTCGACTCTTCACTTTGTCCTGCACCAAAACACGCAGCCTGCAATGGCAGTGTGTGGGTGTAAAGGTACAGGGCCTCTAAGAGTGGCACAATAAGTGCTGCAGCCCTTAGAGGCCTTCCCTGGCCACAGTGCTCTTGGTACCCATGGTACCTTTTACAAGGGACTGCCATGTGGCCAGAGAGGTGCCAATTGGCGGTACAAGGTACAGTTTTGGAGAAAAAACACAGGCCCTGGGTACCTGACTGGCAGGGACCCAGGGCACATCAAGTCAAAGTGCATCAGCAGTCTGGCAAAAAGTGGAGGGGGGAGGGGGGGGGGGGATTACCCAGCTTCCTACACAATACAATTGCAATTCAAACTGTTTACAAACTGCATTACTACTGTTAAGTATTTATTGCTTACCTGTGCCAGGCTTGCTTGGTTCTAGAAAATAAAATAACTCAAAGAATATTTTTATACAAAACCAATTTGTCTGAAGTTCAGTCTTTGAGTGTGTGATATCATTTGCTGATTGAGTGTGTACAACAAATGCTTAACACTACACTCTGATACAGCCTTACTGCTCGACCACACTACCACAAATAGAGAGTAAGGTGCTATTTACTTTTACCTCTGCCTACCTTTGGAGTTCCACTGGACTCTGTGCACACTATACCTCACTTTGGTATGGTATACACAGAGCCAGCTTCCTACAGCTAGCAACAATGTACATCCATCAGTCTCCCATAGTAGTACCATCAGTGAGTTTTTCCTCAAAAGAAAAATGCTACTTACCCAGTATGCATCTGTTCTTGGCATATAGAGCTGTAGAGTCATATGCTGTGCACAGATCACCATCTAGTGTTGGGTCCGGATGTTTGCACTTTGTTTTTCTTCGAAGAAGTCTTTACAGTCACGAGGTAGGTGACTCCTCCTTTCGGTGATAGTGCGCATGGGCATCGGCTCCATTGTTGGATTGTTTTCCCGCAGAGGGTGATAATGGAGTTAGTAAGAGTAGTAAAAGGAGATGTCCATGAATGCATGTATCTAAGTAAGATGTTACTGCAACAGGTATAGGTACCCGGGGAGGCGGGTGGGCGCATAGGACTACAGCTCTGTATGCCAAGAACACATGCATACTGGGTAAGTAGCATTTTCCGTTCGAGGCATATGAGCTGTAGACCATATGCTGTGCATAGACTACAGAGCAGTTATCTCCCAAAGCCGTGGCTAACCTGTAGCTGTTTGAAATAGTGTACGTAAAACTGCTTGGCCCACACTAGCTTGCTGTCTTGCTAACACATCTACACAATAGTGTTTTGTGAATGTGTGAGGTGTAGACCATGTTGCAGCTTTGCATATGTCTTCTATGGGTATATTTCCTAAGAATGCCATAGAAGCCCCCAGTTTGCGTGTAGAGTGTGCTCTAGGGGGAACTGTTAATGTTCGTTTTGCTTTTGCATAGCATATTTGAATGCATTTGACTATCCACCTTGCAATACCTGATTTTGATATGGGATTGCCTTTATGTGGTGGAGCAAAAGCGACAAAAAGTTGGTTTGTCTTACAGAAAGGTTTTGTCCTTTCTATGTAATAAAGTAATGCTCTCTTCACATCTAAAGTGTGTAGGGCACGTTCTGCCACAGAATCTGGTTGAGGGAAGAACACAGGTAACTCAACAGATTGATTGATATGAAAGGCAGAAATGACTTTAGGAAGGAATTTTGGATTGGTCTGAAGAACTACTTTATGTTGGTGCATCTGTAAAAAGGGTTCTTCTATAGTTAGTGCCTGAAGCTCACCGACTCTCCTCAGTGATGTAATAGCTATGAGGAAAGCTACTTTCCACGTGAGAAATTGCAGTTCACATTTGAGCAATGGTTCGAAGGGTGGACTCATTAGCTTGGTGAGAACAATGTTGAGATTCCACACTGGAGCAGGTGGTTGTCTTGGGGGAATGACTCTTTTGAGTCCTTCCATAAAAGCTTTGATGACAGGCACTCTAAATAGAGATAGATGTTGTCTATTCTGGAGGTATGCAGCTATTGCAGCCAAATGTAAGCGTATGGATGTGTATAGTTGTAGATGTAACAAATAACAATGTTTTGAACAGAAGTATCAAGCGGGTTGATGTGGTTGTTAGTACAGTATATTACAAACCGTTTCCACTTTGCTGCATAGCAGGCTCTTGTGGTAGGACGTCTAGCCTCTTTGATAATATTCATGCAGTCTGGCGGTAGGTTAAGGTAGCCAAACTCTAGGACTTCAGGTGCCAGATCGCCATGTTGAGTTGACTGGGGTCTGGATGTCTTATGTCTCCATGGCTCTGTGTGAGGAGATTGGGTGTAAGACGTAGTTTTTGATGAAGAACTACTGACAGTTCCAACAAGGTTGTGAACCAGGGTCGACGTGCCCATGTGGGAGCAACTAGGATTAGTGTCAGGGACGATTGTTTGAGTTTCCGAACCACTAATGGAATGAGTGGGAAAGGAGGAAAAGCGTAAGCAAATATCCCTGACCAATTCATCCAAAGTGCATTGCCTTTGGACAATGGTTGTGGATACCTGGACGTAAAGTATAGGCATTTTGCGTTTAGGTGTGTGGCGAACAGATCTATGTCTGTGAAGCCCCACGTTCGAAAGAATGGGAGGAGAACTTGAGGGTGGAGTTCCCATTCGTGGATTTGTTTTGTCTGACGATTGAGCAGATCTGCCATCTGATTGTTTACTCCTGGAAGGTGTTCCGCTAGGAGATGCATTTTGTGATGTATGGCCCACTTCCAGATAGTCTGTGCTAGCTGTGACAGCTGGAGAGAGTGTCCCCCCCCCCCTGTTTTTGTATGTAATACATCGCTGTCATGTTGTCTGTACAAATCAAGACAGTCTTGCGTACTAGATGAACTTGAAACGCTTTCAGCGCCAGAAAAATTGCTAGCATTTCTACGTGATTTATATGAAGTTGTTTCTGCTGCAAGCTCCATATGCCCTGAATTGTGTGGGTTTGGAGATGTGCTCCCCAACCTGTCAGTGATGCGTCTGCTGTTAGTACTATCTGTGGAACCGGGTTGCTGAAGGGCCGCCCTTTTAAAAGGTTTTGTGTGTTCCACCACTGCAGAGAGCGATGGGTGCGGCCGTCTACCAACACTAGATTTGATAACAGACCCTGAGCCTGGTTCCACTGACTTGCTAAGCATTCCTGTAGGGGACGCATTTGAAGTCTTGCGTAAGGGATTATTAGAATGCAAGACGCCATCATTCCCAGTAACTGCATGAACACAAGAGCTGGTAAAGAGTGTTGAGGCTGAAACTGAGACAGCAGTACTTGTATATTCCGGACCCTGGCCGGAGTTGGGTATGCTAGAGCTTTTTGTGTGTCTATAGTAGCTCCTAGATATGCTTGAGTGTTGGACGGTTGGAGATGGGATTTGGACAGATTTACTGTGAATCCCAGCTCGTGGAGCAATTGCACAGTTTTTTGTGTGTGGCGTAGACATCTGTCGTGCGAGCTGGCCTTTATGAGCCAGTCGTCTAAGTATGGGAAGACGTGAACATGTTGTCTTCGTAGATGGGCTGCGACCACTACTAAGCATTTTTTGAAAACCCTGGGTGCGGTTGTTACTCCGAATGGGAGCACCTTGAATTGATAATGCTGGCCTGCTACCACGAACCTGAGGTATTGGCGGTGTGCAGGATGTATTGGGATATGAAAGTAGGCGTCCTTTAAATCCAGAGTGGAGAGAAAATCGCCCTGCTGAAGGAGCGGATGCACTTGTTGGAGTGTTACCATATGAACGTGGTCCCACTGAATGTACAGATTTAGTTCTCTGAGGTCTAATATAAGCCTGAGAGAGCCGTCCTTTTTGGGAATTAGAAAGTAGAGGGAGCACACACCTGCCCCTTGGTATTGTAAAGGGACCGGTTCTATTGCACCTTTCTGCAACAAAGAGAGAACCTCTTGCTTTAGAAGGGTAAGATGTTCTTGTGACATGAGGTGTGACCTTGGAGGAATGTTTGGTGGAGTGTTTGTAAGCGCCAGGCAGTAACCAGATTGGATAATTTGTAGAACTCATTTGTCTGATGTAATCGTATTCCAAATGGGTAGAAACTGGGAAAGACATCACCCTAGAGGAGTGGAATGATCAGGGGTATGGAAAGGAAGTGTCACTGTTTGGTGTTTGCAGGGGAAGTGCGTGTTTAATTACCTCTGCCTCTTCCCTTTCCGTTGTCTCCTCTATATCCACTTCTAAAGTAACCTCTTGAAGAGGGCGACTGATTGTTGCCTTTGTAAGAGGAGGAGGGGTTTTCTGTAGATATATTTTTGGAGCCACCCCTGTAGAACGAGCGACGAAAGGATGCTCTGTTGGAAGGTGATTGTAAGGCCCCCATGGATTTTGCAACCTCAGTATCCTTTTTCATTTTTTCCAGTGATGTATCAACAGCTGGACCAAAGAGGTGTTCTTTGTCAAATGGTTGGTTAAGAATAGAGGCTTGCACCTAAGGTTTAAATCATGAAATTCTTAACCAAGCATGCCTACGAAGCAGTACGCTAGTATTTACTGCCCGGGCTGCTGTGTCTGCTGCATCTAGTGCACATCTGATAGAGGTATTAGTTATTAGTTTACCCTCTTGAATAAGGTCACTAGCTCTAGACTTATGCTCATCAGGAAGAAATTCCATGAGCTTCTCGAGCTCATCATAATGAGCTCTGTCATTTCTCGCTAATAGTGCTTGAGCATTGGCAATGCGCCAATGATTAGCTGCTTGTGACGCTACTCTTTTGCCCGAAGCATCAATTAATTTGGACTCGTTATCAGGAGGAGGGGCTTCACCTGTGGTTTGTGAATTAGCTCTCTTACGAGCGTTAGAAACTACAAGAGAGTCCAACGGCAACTGGCCTTTAATATATACAGGGTCAGTAGGCGCAGATTTGTACTTTTTCTCCACACTGGGAGTAATGATTCTTGCTCTTACAGGGTCTTTAAAGATGTCATCAGCATGTTTAAGCATACCTTTTAGCATTGGTAATGTTTGGGTAGCCCTCTGAGATGAAGTTATGGTTTCAAACAAAAAGTCTTCCTCTGAAGCCTCTTTATGTAGCTCTACCCCATGATACTGTGCAGCTCTGTTAAGGAGATCAATATATCCAATATTATCATCTGGAGGAGAAGGTCTGGATGGATAGAAGTCTGGGTCATTATCTGGTTATGGGTCAGTGTCATACTGATCCCATGGGTTAGTATCTTGTAGTGCATAGTCATCTGCATCTCCATCCCCTATATCCTGTGGGTCAGGTGATGGTGGTGAATGTGTGGGTGTGATGAACAAGTTACTTACCTTCGGTAACGATATATCTGTAAGAAACATTAGTAGTGATAGATTCCTTACCTTAGAATATCCCCAGGCGTCAGACTGGATCCGGAAAGTTTTCGTCAGCAGTACCCCTGCGCGTCGGTAGGGGCGTTGTGCGGCTCCGCGTCCGTCGTGGTCGCCGAGATGACGTCGCGGCAGCTACTTAGAAGCCGCCCTCGCGCGCTGACGTCAGTTCTGTACACGACTTTCCGCGCCAGGAACGCAGAGCCATGCAAGATACTGACCACTGGTGCATTGAAACTAGGGCCCTGAAAGGGATGACCTTAACCCTAGAAATCAGTTTGCAGAACGGGGAGGATGGGTGGGGCGGTAAGGAATCTATCACTACTAATGTTTCTTACAGATATATCGTTACCGAAGGTAAGTAACTTGTTCATCTGAAAGAAACACATAGTGATAGATTCCTTACCTTAGAATAGATATCCCAGCAATACCCGGTGGTGGGTCTGCGAACCAAGATCACACCAGAAAGTCACGGAGAACAGAACGGCCAAAGAAGCCGTCTCTCCGGACTTGGCTGTCCAGGCAATAATGCTTGGTAAACGTGTGCAGCGAGGCCCACGTAGCTGCCTGACAGATGTCTTGCAGGGGGACACCACGTCCCAATGCAGTAGTGGCTACAGTAGCTCTGGTGGAATGAGCACGCAGCCCCACCGGAGGTTCTTTTTTAGCCAAAGAGTAACAAGCCTTGATACATAAGACAACCCAGCGGGTGATGGTTCTCTTATGGACCGCCCGACCTTTCTTGGTGCCAACGTAGCCAACAAAAAGCTGGTCGTCCACCCGGAACTGTGTGCGGTTGAGATAAAAAAGAGAGCACACGTTTTGGGTCCAGACGGTGGAGCCTCTCTTCCTCTCTGGAAGGATGCAGAGGCGGAAAGAAGGTGGGCAAAGTAATAGTCTGCCCAATGTGAAAGGCCGTAACCACTTTTGGCAAAAAGGAAGGACGGGGCCTGAGCACAACCTTGTCCGGACGGACTGAAAGGAAAGGAGGCTTACAAGAAAGAGCCTGGAGCTCACTCACCCGCCTAGCAGAAGTGATGGCCACCAGGAAGGCAGTCTTTAATGTTAAAAGACGAAGAGGACAGTTGTGAAGGGGCTCAAAGGGAGCGCACATCAAGTATGTCAGAACCAGATTCAAGTCCCACTGAGGCATCACGAAAGGAATAGGAGGAAAAAGGTGTGTAATGCCTTTAAGAAACCTATTTACAACAGGGGACTTGAAAAGAGAGGGCTGATCAGGAAGCCTGAGAAAGGCCGAAATAGCAGAAAGGTAGCCCTTGATAGTGCCCAGAGCAGAGCCCTGCTGGGCCAAAGAAAGAAGGAACAGTAGAACCTCAGAAAGAGGGGCAGAAAGGGGATCCACAGCCTTTGCTGTGCACCATGCCACAAATTTGTTCCACCTGCAGGCGTATACCACTTTAGTAGAGGGACGCCTGGCTGCCAGAATAACGTCACAAACTTCAGGAGGCAAGTCGAAGGGAATCAACTGCCGCCGCTCAATCTCCACGCAAAGAGGTGGAGGCTGGACAGGTTCGGGTGGAGGACTGTCCCCTGCAGCTGCGACAGGAGATCCTCCCGAAGAGGCAGTCGGATCGGGGGATCGATGCTCATACTGAGTAGCTCGGGATACCATACTCTTCGAGCCCAGTCCGGAGCCACAAGAATGACTTGGGCCCGGTCGCGCCTGATCTTCTTCAGCACTCTGGGCAGAAGTGGTATAGGCGGAAAGGCGTACAACAGACCGCAACTCCACTTGCGACGAAAAGCGTCGCCGAGCGAGTGCCGCCTTGGAAATTCCAACGCGCAGAACTGATGACATTGCGCGTTCTCTTCGATGGCGAATAGATCTAACCAAGGCTCTCCCCACTGCTGAAAGAGACCTTGCGCCACCTCCGAGTGAAGACGCCATTCGTGATCGAGCATGCACCTGCGGCTGAGTTCGTCCGCCCTGGCGTTCAGAGAACCTGCCAGGTGTTGAACCACTAGGGACATGCCCCGATGTTCCAGCCATGTCCAGAGACGCAGAGCCTCCTGACAGAGGGTCCACGACCCCACCCCGCCTTGTTTGTTGCAGTACCACATGGCGCTGGTGTTGTCTGTGAACACCTGCACTACTCTCCCCTTGACAGAGGAAAGGAATGCCTTCAGTGCAAGTCGTATCGCCCGAAGCTCCAGAAGGTTGATATGGAGCCTGGACTCCGCCTGAGACCAGAGCCCTCTGATCTCCGCCTCTCCCATGTGGCCGCCCCATCCCAGGAGGGACGCATCAGTCACCACTGTGTGCGCCGGTTGGGGAAGGGAGAGGGATCTGCCATTGACCCAATGCCGGTCCGTGAGCCACCACTGCAGCTGTTGTGCAGTGACCTCTGAGATCTGGACGTAATCGGACAGGTTCCCCTGATGCTGCGCCCACTGGAACTTCAGGTCCCACTGCAGAGCCCGCATATGCCATCTGGCATGAGTGACCAGCAGGATGCAGGAGGCCATGAGGCCCAGCAGCCTCAGGGTCATCCTGACCGAAACCCAGGATAGAGGCTGAAAGATCGGAATCAGAGCCTGAATATCCTGGACTCGCCGTTCGGGAGGATAGACCCGAAAGTGCGTTGTATCCAGAACCGCTCCGATGAAGAGGAGCTTCTGTGAGGGAATCAGGTGCGACTTCGGCACATTGATGGAGAACCCCAGCAAATGCAGGAGGTCGGCCGTAGTCTGGAGGTGGGAGACAACTGTCCGGGGTGAGCCCGCCTTCAACAGCCAGTCGTCACGATAGGGGAAGACTGGAACCCCTGATCTGCGCAGATGAGCTGCGACCACCGCCATCACTTTCGTGAACACCCGAGGGGCTCTGGTAAGGCCAAAGGGGAGCACGGTAAACTGATAGTGCTCGTGGCCTACCGTAAACCGCAGGTAACGGCGGTGGGCCGGCAGGACGGGAATGTGGAAATATGTGTCCTGCAGGTCCAACGCTACCATCCAGTCTCCAGGGTCGAGGGCAGATAAGACCTGAGCCAGAGTTAACATCTTGAACTTCTCCTTCCGGAGGAAGCAATTGACATCCCTGAGGTCCAAGATAGGACGCAGGCCCTAGTCCTTCTTGGGCACCAGAAAGTAGTGGGAATAACAACCACGTCCTACTTCTGGCGCAGGAACGCGCTCGATGGCCCCCTTGGCCAAGAGGGCCGCGACTTCCTGTTGAAGTGCCAAGTGATCCCCCGACATGCGGTGGTACTGGGGTGGCATGGCTGGAGGGGTAGCATCGAAGGGGAGGGAGTAGCCCCTTCGGACTATTTGTAAAACCCACCTGTCCGAAGTGATGGTGAGCCAGTGGGGGAGGTGATGGCGAATCCTGCCGCCCACTGGTGTTTGATGGGCCTGAAAAACCGGACTAGGAAGGTTTGGAGGCAGTGGTGGCCGGGGTGGAGGTGGACTGACCCGCCCGCTGGCCCCCTGACCCGCCTCGGCGGGTCCCACGTCCGCGCTGAGTGTTGCTGCGCCGGCCTGTGGCTCTGAAGCGAACGTGTCGGGGCGCCCCTTCCGTGGCCACGAAAGGAGCGAAAAGCAGAAGGCGGAGGAGGGCGCGTGGCAGAAAGGCCCAGGGACTTGGCCGTAGCCCGCGAGTCCTTAAAGCGCTCCAACGCACGATCTGCTTTGTTGCCAAAAAGGCAAATGCCATCAAAGGGCATGTCCATCAGGGTGTTCTGGACATCCCCATAGAAACCAGTAGTCCTCAGCCAGGTGTGGCGATGGAGCGCCACTATCGTGGAAATCGCCCTGCCCAGCGAGTCGGCGGTGTCAAGGCCACATCGAATCGTGAACTTTGCTGCATCTCTCCCTTCAGCAATAGCGTGAGAGAGCACTGTCCGGGCCTCCTCCGGACACTGAGGCAGCACTTGCGCCACCATATCCCACACAGAGTGGGAATAACGGCCCAAGAGGCATGCGGTGTTCACAGCCCGCAGCCCTCAACTGGCGGAAGAAAAAATCTTCTTACCAAATTGCTCCAGTTTCTTGGATTCCCTGTCCGGAGGTGCGGTAGGGAATGCGCTCGGGGACGCAGAGGCTTAGACAACCAAGCTCTCAGGGGTGGGGGTTGGGAGAGGAAAAGGGGGTCGCCCGGGGCCGGGCGATGGCGTCGGGCCACGTTCCTATCCACAGGAGCCCCTGTGGTGGGCCTGGACCAGGTGCCCAAAAGAACGTCTGAAAGTGCATCATTAAAAGGCAGCAGTGGCTCCGCAGAGGTAGCTGCTGGCTGAAGCACTTCTGTCAGGAGGTTAGTCCTGACGGCCACTGTAGGGAGCTCGAGGTGGAGGCCCTCGGCCGCCCTACGCAACACCACTGCGTAACTTGCACCCTCCTCCGTAGCCACGGTAGGAGGAGTGAGCATGCCAAGGTCAGGAGAGGTATCAAGACCACTGGCATCCCCCAGCTCCTCTGCCCAGTCCGGGTCAAACTCACATTGTGCTGTGAGAGGGTCCTCAGACCCCTCCCAGTCCTCCCCTTCCTCCGAAGGCTGATGAACTGGCCGAAAATAAGGAGTATGGACATAGGGATAGAAAAGTCCCATCGGCGTCGAGCGACGCCGTTCCGGCGCCGTGTCCACTTCGGGGCTGAAACCGGGGGAGACGTCGTCCGGTGGGATGGGCGACGTCGGAAGTGGTGCCGGAGGAGTCGACGCCGGTGGAGGTGTGACAAGGTCAATCGGCGTCGACCGGGATCCAGGCCTGGATCCATGGGGGCCCTGCGGCGCCGGAGCCGACAGCGATGCCGGAGCCGCCGGCAGTACAGGGCAAGGACCCCCAGTCGGACCCGCGGGGTCTGAAGGCGCACCGGCGGGGCCCGAAAGCCCAAAGAGGCGAGCCATGGCTGACAGAAATTCCTGCAGCTGGGCCGGAGTCGCCGACGGACCCGGGAAGGGCGGGTAGGCCGGCAGCGACTGCGTAGGCTCCGCCGGAGCTGCGGAGGAGGCACCACCCGCACCCTCAGCCGCGTCGCGCAACGGGCGAGGAGAAGTCGGAGAGCGATGGCGCTTCCTCGACTTCTTGGAACGCTTCGTCTTAACTGACCCCAAGTGCGAAGACTTCGATCCCGATGAACGATGGTGGTGGCTCCGCGACCGGTCCCTCGACCTCCCACGGGACCGGGACCTTGAGCGGCGCGGAGCCGACTGACTAACTTCAAGCAACTTTCGGGACCGCTCCCGCAAAGTCTTCGGCGCCATGGCCCGGCAGTCGGAGCACGACTTGGGGTCGTGGTCGCGCCCCAGGCAGTAAAGACACACGCGGTGCGGGTCCGTCACCGACATCATGCGATGACAGTCCTCGCAGGACTTGAAGTCAGGCATCCCTACTGCACCAGGAGTCGATCGACTCGAAAAATAGAGACAAAAAGGCCTTGAAAAACTCAGTCAAAAAATGACTGGGGGTACCGCTCTCTCCGGATCTGCGCTTGCTGGCGCGGAAAAAGAAAGAACTGACGTCAGTGCGCGAGGGCGGCGTCTAAGTAGCTGCTGCAACGTCATCTCGGCGACCACGACGGACGCGGATCCGCACGACGCCACCTTCCGACGCGCTGGGGAACTGCTGACTTTCCGGATCCAGTCTGACGCCTGGGGGTAATTCTAAGGTAAGGAATCTATCACTAACGTGTTTCTTTCAGATTCTGCTTGCAAAGAATCGGCATTTTGAATTGATCTGGGTCGCAAACAGGTCCAGCGCTGGTTTTCCCCAGATTGCAAATATTCTGTCCAGTTGGTTCTGTTCCAGTTCCCACTCGTGGCAACTGCTGTTCGTCCTGCTCAAAGCGTCCGCCAAGGTATTCCGGAGACCTGGAACATGCTACACTGTTATGGAAATTTGGTGTAGCGTCAACCAGTTCCATAACTGTTGGGCGTCCTGTGAGAGAGATAGGGATTTGGTGCCTCCCTGCTTGTTGATATAGAACATGCTCGTGGTGTTGTCCGTGCGGATCAACACCGATGATCCCTGGATTCGAGGAAGGAAAGCCTGAAGGGAGAGAAAAATGGCTTTCAATTCCAACCTGTTTATGTGCATTTGATGTTGAGCAGCGGACCACTTCCCTTGAACTTGCAAGTCTTGTAAGTGTCCTCCCCAGCCTTCCATAGAGGCATCTGTTGTTACTATGTAGTCTGGAGTAACCGGGAGAAAGGATACGCCTTGGGATAGTTGCGTTTCTTGCGCCCACCACTGGAAAGCCTCCTTCATACGTGGTGTGACATTTACCACGTCGTCGAAAGATCCAGTTGTTTGAATCCATTGGCATTGTAATTCCTCTTGGAGTGGCCTCATTTGCAAGCGAGCTAGTGGCACTAAATCGATTGCCGAAGAGAGCATTCCCAGCTAAGACTTCAACACTCACACAGAAACGCACTTTTTTCTGAAAAGTTTGAGTGCCAATGCTTGAAGTCGTTGTTGTCTTTCATGAGAGAGGAAGGCTTTGTTTTGAATGGTGTTCAAGCTGGCTCCAAGAAATGTCATTATCCGACTTGGGTGGACAGATGATTTTTGGTAATTTATTGAGAGCCCTAGTTTCTGGAACAGGGTTAGAGAATCGTCTGTTGCAGCTTTTACTAGACGAGCTGATGGGGCCTACAGCAGCCAATCGTCTAGGTATCGGAATACCTGATGACCTTTGTTCCGTAGAGGAGCTGCCACCGGAGCCAGAAACTTCGTGAAAGTTCGTGGGGCCGATTTGAGGCCAAATGGAAGGACTCAGAATTGATAGTGGGTACCAGCCACTGTGAACCGTAGGAATTTTCTGTGCTTTGGATGTATCGGGACATCGAAATACGCGTCTTCTAGATCTAATGAAGTCATGAAATCGCCGCTGTTGAGGCGTCGTAGGATGTCTGAAAGCGTGACCATCCTGAATGTTTGACTTTTTATGAATTTGTTTAATTTCCTGAGGTCTAAGATAGGCCTCCACTCCCCCGATTTTTTGCAAATAAGAAAAAAGCGGGAGTAGAAACCCTTCCTCCTCTGAGGAAAAGGGACCTTTTCTATTGCCCCTTTCTGGAGCATGATCTTTGCTTCCTTTCTGAGTAAGTGAAGACGAGGGGGGTGCGATCCCCTGGGGGGTAGGGGGGTGTGGGGGGTCTTGGGAGGTATTTGGGTAAACTCCAAAGTGTGGCCATAAGAGATTAGATCTAGGACCCACTTGTCGGACGTGATGTTGCGCCACTGTTGAATATGCTTTGACATTTTCGCACCGGTTAGGGAGATGCAACTGGTACCCTGTTGAAATCACTGCTTGCGATTGGAGTCGCGGGCCTGTGCCCCTGTCTGTCGTCTGGAGCCGTGTCTAGAGAAACCAGCCATTGTAGGTTGGCGGTAAGACTGCTGCTGATATCCTTGCCGATATTGAGGCTGGTAGGACTGATAAGTCTGGGCACGTTGGTAATTTCTCCTGTATCCTGAAAAACCACGGCCTCGAGCTACCCGAAAGGGCACCTTACGGTATTGAAGTGTACCTAGCACTTTGGCCGTATCCGTATCCTTTTTAATTGCGGTAAGAGCCTCATCAATGTGAGCACCAAAGAGGCTATCGCCATCGTAGGCCATGTCCAGAATTTTTCATTGTACTTCTGGTCGGAAGCTTGTTGCCCTTAGCCACCCCTGGCGCCTGAGGACGGCCGCACCCGCTAGCTGCCGGACGCTGGTAGTGGCAATGTCCATTGCAATGTCTATTATTTCTGATGCTGCTCTTTCGCCCTCTGCCAGGATCTTATTGAATTCGTCTTGGTTTTCATCCGGGAGATGGTCTTTCATTGTCCCCATATCGGACCACATTTGTCTATCATATCGTCCCAATATGGCTAGAGCGTTAGAAGCTCTTACAGAGATTGCTGCCATTGAGGAAAAACGTTTTCCGATGGAGTCGAGACGTCGACCATCCTAATCCGGTGGAGATGTGATGGGTGTAGAAGGATTCTTTGAACGCCTCTGGGCTGCCTGCGAAATCACAGTGTCAGGCTTTGGATGACCCGTGAGACACGCAGGAGAGTCTTCTGGGGCCCTATATTTTTTATCGAGTCTCGGAAGCACGGGAACGTCAGAAGCTGGTGTTTTCATCACTTTGACACCCTCTGGCCAAATGTGATCAATTATTGGTATTGACCTGACTGTCTTCTTAGATTCCTGTTTAAAATCGTACAGAAAATAGACGGATTGCTGTACAATTGTGGGCAAGTGGAATCTGGAAGTGGCTCTGTCCATAATATTGTGGAAACCTCCAATATCCTCTGGAGGCGAGTCTGAAGGACGAGGAGGTGGGGGGGACGATGTTGGTGCTATATAATCATCCCATTCGTCAGTGGGCGGAGGAGGATCATGGATCTCTCTCTCCTCAGGCTCTTCCTCAGAGGTGGTAGGATCGTCTCTGGGAGGCATAGTAATCACGGGTCGTGGTGTTAACCTGGGTGTGGCAGGAGGCGGTGGTAGCGGTGTTGGAGGAGCTACAGGCGGAGGCACTGTGACATTGTCCTCTTGAGGAGGAAACCTCCTTTTATAATCCGCCAACATATTTTGCAGGTCCACTACAAGTGTCGGTGGAAACTGAGCAGGCTTTTGTCTGTGTTCAAAGTATCTGTATTGGTGATACTGTACAGGAGGGACTGGGTAGTGCTGATAATATTGACCCTCATCGTCATAGTCCTCTTCTTGATATTTGACGTTGAGCTCAGAAGGGCTATGTGCAGTCCCAAACTGGTCCTCATCCTCCTCAGAATACTCTACATCCAAAAGATGACTGGGAGGTAATGGTGAAATCTTTGGTGTCCTAAATTCCAGCTGCGTAGATTGCAGGTATGGAGTTGAAGGACCTTCAGACAAAATTGAAATTTTCGACGAAGCGGTCGTCGACGGTAGAATTATTGTCGTCGACAGACGTCGTCCACGGCGGTACAGCCGTAGACGGTGGAATTGTCATCGACGATGCAGCTGTCATCGACGATGGAGTGGTCGTTGACGACGGAGGGACCGTTGACGATGGAGGGGTCGTCGACGATGAAGTCATCGTTGGTGTCTTTGCCGACGATGAGATTTTTGTTGACGGTCTCGTCGACGACGAACTCTTCGTCTGTGGTGTCTTCGTCGACGGTGTCATCATCGACGATAGAGGGAAAGTCGACGGAATGGAGCCCTGGACACTCGCCGTAGATGTAGTTAACGCCGTTGACGGTCTTGACGATAGAGTCACTGTCGTCGTCGTTGAAGAAGTAACAGGCCTCGTTGGTGAATTTGACGCCGAAGAAGATTTGTGGCTGATTTTTCCTTTAGAATGGCTAGAAGAGTCCTGTTTTCCTTTTGATGGCCCTGAAGAATGAGGGGACCCAATCTCTGAGGAGACCTTAGGCTGTTTCTCCTGCTTTTGAGATTCTCTAGTCAGTTGAGAGCCTTTGGAATGTTTCTCTCTCTCCTCAGGTTGACTCTCAGGCGACCTGGGCCTCTTATGAGATTTGGAGGACGTGTCGCTCTCAACATCCGAAGAAGCACTCTGCCTCTTTTTTAGCCACAATAGAAGTCTTCCTTCTCTATCTCTTAAGGTTTTTGTAGAGAAAGTGCGACATATTTTACATTGCTTCGTCTCATGGTTGGGATAGAGACAATAAATGCAATCTTTGTGGGTATCATCCACATGCACTCTTCTTTCCACAGGATTTGCAAGCTCTAAACAATCCTTTTTTGTCAGACATTCTTCTCAAAGGTTTAAGGAATAAACTTATCTGAAAAAGTTGAAGAAACTGAGCAGAGCTCAGGGAGACTCCCTTACACACGACGTGCGGTGAAAATCTGAGGGATTCCGCCTCTCTTGGGATGGTTCTAGAGGGTGCCGGCTTCTGATTGGTTGTGTTTTGAGTTAGGTCCTTTTTGTAAAAGGAGGCTAATAGGCTATGGAATGCATGGTTACCTCCATGATAGCCTATGGATTTTACTATTTACTACTTTATTATATGTACCGTGGGACTCCCACTTCGACGACGGGGAATGATTCAGGCATGTGAATCTATGAAAGATATCCCAATACTGGATAATTTCATTTTCACCACTCACAATTCTACAGATACCTATAACTCCGAAACACTCTCGACACTTATAGGAAACACTCACCAACATCCCTGAATACAACCCCCTTGAATGCCACGAGTTAAAAGCCTTGAGTAAAGAGGGCATCTCCCGTCTACACAATGCAATGGTAAACAATGCCCCGGCTAACGGTTGAGCAGAGGGTTAAATTCAAAGCCCTTTGCATAGCACATAGGGCACTGCGAACTAAAAGCCCTTCTGTCCTTCGACCTTTGATTTCACCTTACACTCCACTCAGAACCCTTAGATACACCAACGCTCGTTTGGCTACAGTTCCATTTATTCGAAGAGCATGAAGCGGAGGGAATTCTTTCGGCTACAATGTGGCCAAACTATGGAACACCCTCCCCTACACAACGTGGCTCACTGACAATGAACTGATATTTCGGAAACTCCCAAAAACCTGGTTCTTTGACAAATAAACATTCTTGCGCGTAGTGGTGTATTCTATGTTGCGTTGCCAGCGCTGTGATGTCCAAGGGTAGCCATGCACTCTATAAATATGCATAGAATAGAATAAACTTCCATACCTGCGCTCAAGACTACACTCAAACCACACAATATTATCCATAGATGAGTCAGTGGGCGATGGGAATTCCATGCCGTTGTAAATAATGGAGCCTCAAAGAAAGTCTTTTGCCAACAAGAGGGAGAGCAAATTCAAAAGATTTTGGATAAAAAATCTAAATAAACATTGCGGAAAACAAAGCAGCGTCTAGCAAACAAATGAAGAAATAACTGATTTTTTCTATTGGCAGCCCAAAAATCATAGAAAAAATTATAAATATTATGATGGCTCTTAAAACAAACCATATAGGATGCAAGTGAATTATCACACAGATGCAAAACAAATGACCTGTATAAACTAAAGCAATGCTAACTCAGGCTCTTTGAAAGGTATGCAGGAAAAACTCAACCACTGATTAACAGGACCGTAGATATGGGCAAATAGCTAGTATACTCCACACTCTCAAGAACAAAACCAACTTCTAACAAAGATTTATATGGTGAGTCTGAGATGGTGGTTTATGCAGCCAAAATGATGAAACAGTGTGGAAAATTAAAATAGCAAACATTACACCCTACTATTCCATTGTAGTTTCAGGTGAATATTTAAATACTTAGGTTTGACACTAGGAAATAAACAGGTCCCAGTTAACCAAGATATTTCCTTTAAAATATCATCCCAAATCCCCGCAGAAGGCAAATACTATAAGTCTGCATTATTCAGGCTGCATGGAAAACCCAGATTCCAGCCACCACGAACACTGATGTATAACTTCTTCTGTACGTAATATAGATCATGCGTTGTTTTACGATTTTATAATTTAATACTAGCGGCTGTGACTAAGTGGTGACCCATTAAAATACTATTGAGCACCTCATTTACCGTTAAATCATCTCTAAGCCTTTCAATTTATTTGCAGGGTAAACCCTATAAATTTTACTTATAAAAACCTTACTAAGATTTTTAATGAAGCTGATCATCTGAAGCGACCAGCCAGCAACCAATATATCAATAACAGGGTCTAGATCGATAGCCCCAGGTTTTTAAAATGTATTATTTGTGGATTATCCTACAGCGTGACATTTACACAAAGGATTGCAGCACACTTTACATAATTGCATTCTTAGTTGACATACAGATACACATATAAACATAATGTAGACTTGGGTTGTTAACCTGTTGGGAAGCTATGGAAGTGACCTCAACAAACGTAGCCCTTTCCAGTTGGGCGCCATGGACGTGGAGGTCTCAGCCATAGTCCAACTACCAGAACAGCAGCTGCTGTGTGCTACTCCGGTGCCACGCCTTGTCACAACCCCCAGGGGTCACAGAAGAAGGCGGGGGACGCGATCACGTCATTGACAGGCTGGCTCCTAGGAGCACAGAGAGGGTCTGATAACAGCCTCTTTCTCTGTGCGCCTAGGGAATTGTGCTGAAAGGGAGGTGGATTTTGAAAGCTGAGAAATATCATCTCACTTTCAATAAACAGCGCTAGGCGGTCATAGTAGGATATCGTGAGGCACTCCCCCCTAGACACCAGGCATTTTTGTGGCACAATTAGCCCGCTAGGAAAGGGCCTGTGCTTCCTCCACCACACCTAGCAGCATCAGCCTTTCTATCCCCCAGGGGAGGATAATGGCCAGGGTCAATTGAGTCCACGCGCAGCTACAGCTATTGCCGATTTCTCCAGATTGCATTTTGGGGCATTTTGTATCGCGGGATCTAGACCCACAAACACAAGTGGGGTACTGTTTTTACTGGGAGATGTGTGTATCACTGGGTGGTAAGAAATGTGTGGCTCCCGATATATATTGTGGAACTATCTCTCACTGAAATGTGAGGAAAATGTGTGTTTGAGCCAAAGTTTGAGGTTTGCAAAGACTTCTGGTTAAGAAAACCTTGGGAGATCCAGACGTCACACCACCCTGGACTCCCCCTGGGTATCTAGTTTTCAGAAATGTCTGGGATTTAAAGGTTTCCCTGGGTGCCAACAGAGCTAGAACCCAAAATTCACAGCTACCCACATTGCACAAAAAGGTTTAGTTGAGTGGAAAAATGCGATCTGTCCATGTTGCTTTTTGGGTCCATTCCTGTCACGGGGCTATTAGGCCCAAGTGGGGACCATTTTTAATAAGATGTGTGGGAAAGCTGTTTGGTAAGAAATTTGTGGATCCTTGAAGATTCTGGAAATTTCCTTCACCGAACTGAGGAAAATGTGTGATTTAGCCAAAGTTTGAGGTTTGCAGGGGTTCTGTGTAAGAAAACCTTGCGAGAACCAAACCAGTAACACAAGCCTGGATTCCCCCCAGGTATCTAGTTTTCATAACTGTCTAGCAGTTTTCTCTGGGTCCCTGAATATGGGCCCAAATTCCTCAACGATCTACATTGCAAAAAAGGGTTGGTTTTGAGTGGAAAGATTGGATGTGTTGATGTAGCGTTTTGTGCTCTTTCCAATCGTGGGTGCTAGGCAAACCCACGTAAGTGAGACGTGCGACAATGCTGACTGGAAGGAAATTTGTGGATCATCACAGATTCTGCACATTTTCTTCATGGAAACAAGAGGAAAACGAGAGCTTTTTGCCAACGTTTGTAAGGCCTTCTATGTGAGACAACCTTGTGAGAACCACACAAGACACCACCCTGGACGTCCCCCCATGCGTCTAGTTTCAGGAAATGTGTGTATGGTAAGTTTGCCCTTGGTCGCGGCTGAGATAGATTTTGCAGGGTCTCAATTGGAGGCGTTGTGTCGCAGGCGCTAGGCTAAGCCAAATAAGTGGGGCACGGTATTTAACAGGAAACTTGTGGCAAGTAAGAATAGTAGAACATTTGTTTTACAAATTGGATTTCTCTGCATTTGTGGCTTCCAAATGTAAGTGAGTGTCCAAGAAAGAAGACATTTTGCAAAATGCCCTCTGAATCACATGATATTATAGGTAATTACAAATTCAGGGGTGTACCACTAACCACTAATCCGAAACTCAGTTTCTTGGGTACATTTCAGTTTTTTATTTTTATTTTACCATATGAATTGCTGTATAGTCGGCTCAAAGTATCTCGTGTTTTTGGAGAGCGTACAAACCCTTTATATACTTGCAAGCAGATGGGTCTTTCGGATTTATCGGCATATTGATTTTGTAAATCGGTCATTGTGACAAGACTTACAGATGAAAACGTTGTTACAAATGACTTTTTTCCAACTCTTCTTCATATTTTATTTAGTTCACCACTTAGTTTCTTTATAGCTTTCCAGGATCACCTATGGGTTTCACACCTGTTTCCATTACAAACTGCAAGTCGATTGAAACCACAAAAATAAGGGGAAAAAAGGCTATCTTTTAAAAAAAATGCCCAAACTGTGGTAAAAAAACAAAGGTTTTTTGATACAACTCTGCTTGTTCCTGAAAACTGGGAAGATGGTGATCTTAGCATATTGTTATGTTTTATTTAAAAAAAAAAATTTAACAGCACTTTTTTACATTTAACCATTTAAAAAAAAAAAAACTTTTGCTATATTTTGGCAGTTCTCTCAGTTCCCTCTAGGAGAATCGACAAACTATAGGTGCGTTTGCAATCCCCATAATTTTGGATATGGAGTATCCAAATATGACGGATACATTTTATATTAACATTGGTTCTTTATTGCTTTGGGGGGAAATGACCACACTAATCTCCCGACAAGAAGGGCACGGTTGATTATTCCCTGCACTGTAAGCCAACTTTAAGAAAAACACTGGAGGAAGCATATCTATAGGTTGATAGAACTCAGAAGGGAGAAAGTCTGCTCCGGTCACGTTGCATTCCATAATCCTACTTTCCCTTTTACATCTTCCTCCAGAGTAAAGGAGTGTTTTAAGGCAATAAAATTGCCTATCCAATGATGACAATACCATTGATGCCCAATATTCCTCTCAACAAGCTACAGAGTAGACAACCATCTGTGTAGAAATTGGAATATTCATGAAACAATCCCATAATCTTTTTGCATTCTTTAATCAGAATGTCATTAATAATGTAAATGAAAGTAATAGAATTCTCCACATCTCACTCATAGTTTAAAAGCCAGGATTTTACCCATCGGCTCGCTATGCTTAAATGCTCCTAATCAACGTTTCTTAAAAGCTACAACATCTTCTCCAATTAGTTTAGGAAATAAGCAATAGAGGGTTGTCATTTGGTATACATCTCTGCTTCAAATGAGTCTGCCCGGATATTGAGCAGAGTCCTATGTTTACACCCAAGCCTAAAAGGTTCACTACATAGTTCTAGTCTCTCCATGTATGGTCTTGTATTCTGAATCATAAAACTATCACCTGTGTCCCTCCCAGACTACAGGGTGCGAAGATAAGTTTATACTAATCTCATTATAGAGTACCTAGCTATTTGAATCTTATGACCAGATTCATCCAAAGTGAGCTATTAAATGCCCATCACGCATGCTGTCTACTGGCCTACCCCTGTCACTGAGAAACCAACACCAATTAAGGTTAGGATGTAAACGAATCTTAGCCTCTTTCAACAACCAAGCAAAACAAAGTATCATGACAATTCATGTACACTGACCATCTAGATATTAATAGTAAATAGTCACCTTAAGTACTTTACAGCATCAGCCAACAATCCTCAAAATGTAACAAGTCAATTAGATGGCACATCACTGAACAAACCACATTCGAGTTGTAACCTGTCTGCTTGCTAAAGTTATATGGAGAAGGGACATAAAAAAAAATCTAACTCTCAAAACTACTGTTACAGATGACAAAAATCCAGAAAAACACTAGGATAAAACCGCCTTACATTTTTTCAGATTTAAGTTTGTTTCAGCTTCTACACAACTACCTGTTTGTGATGCATTCAAGACATAATCCAGGGCAACAGCATCTTTCAACAGAACCAGTAAAACAACCATACACAAATGCACATCTGACTTCACTTTGAGCACAAGTATAAACTGCAGTGCAGTTTTTCTTTTCTTCTGAAAACACAACCCTGACCTTGTTGATTGTTCTACTCATGGATGGATTGCCCTAGTGGTGACTGTCACATAACAGAAATTTTTACCCCACCTCCCTGGTCACAAAAGTAAAACAGCAATTACAAAATAGCTTAAGATGCTTTTTTCCCAAAGCAGCTTCTGCGTGCACTCTACTAACAAACCGTTAAATGTAAAGAGGATATTTACGCCCCAGAGAGTCAGGTAACCTAAAAATCAAACTTCTAGCAGTCCCAAAAGTAACAATCATAATCACTGCAGGTTAGTGTGAAGCAGACATTCAACTCGGTATTTTGTAATTTTACTGCTCAATCACAAATGTAATTATTTAATGTACAAAAACATGACTTGCAATAAGGGCATGTAGAAACCTTACAGGACACCCCTGCTTCTTACCCCATTCAGTCCCATCTCCTGAGCTCCTTGCTTCACCAGCTCCTTCTCCATCTTCAGCAGTCACTAAAAAGTCAAACTCTTTCAGGGCTTCTTCAGTATCGGCATCATCAGTAAGGTCAGCTGCAAGGCCCTCGTTCCCAATCTGAAAATGAACACAGGAAGTTTCTGAGCTGCCCTTTGCTCCTCTGAAGTATGATTATATTGAGAGTTTAGCTGCCTGAAAATATAGATCCAACCATTGTGGTGCATGCAAGGTACTAGTTATAGTTTAAATCGCAGTCTTCTGGTTTAAAAACGAGAAACAATTAAAAGCTCACATTCAACATTAAATTTAATTTAAAGGCATCAACACTGATTTAAGAAATAAAAGCAATGAGTAGCAGAGTTTCCTTTAATCAAAATGAATGATATACAGTTATCAGCTTTTCTTGGTCATTAATACTATGATCACTACAAGCATTAAAACTAATCAGCAACTGGCTCTTCAATTCACTCAGAACATTCATGGTCAAGGTAAAACAAAGAAAACATGCAGAGCACTTCTGATTTCAAGTGAGCCTTGTCGACACAAACGTAATCTAATTTGTAATCCCATACATGTACCCTTCACATCTATCAAGGGAGGGTCACTGAAATGAAAAAGTAACAGGGACTAGATTCATACAAACACAGACTGTCCCAACCAATTAAGGCAACATAAGATGATTTCACTGTCAAGTTTATCAAGGTCATCAGAAAATGTAAACTCCTGGATAGCATTATTCAGCTAACTATTGAAAATTACAGAAGTGGTGTCTCCTATGAAGCTCAGACAAAGTTAGCAACTAGTTATCAGAGAATTAGGGAAGAATCACGGCACACCCACACCGACATGCTATAGATGTGGTGTTCTTACAGGAGCCATTTGGCACCATAGGTTTAAAGAACTATGGCTAGTAGCGAGACAGTCTCGTGCTCCTCTGCCTCCAAATCCCGCTCTGTGACACGGTGCTCAGCCTGCACACACCATATAAATCGAGAATGGCTGTGAAATCCATACTCCAGCTCTAGTGGAGTCTGGTCCAAATCTTCTGTTTTCTACCCTACCCAGTCTCTTCCCCTTAGGCTGTGCACTTGTAAACGGATTTCTTAGATGCACTGCTATATTAGGGAGGCAATTTAGGGCGAACATCAAAGTCGTTCTGTGCAAAACCGCAATCCTGTGAGTAGGGCAATAGCAGCAACCTGGATTGTTATTTTTTCCAGCCAAGATATTATGGGATAGTAGTTTGGTGGTGGTCTACCTTTATTAAATCCTATATGTGAAGAGTGAATTAGGTTACTCAGCTGGGCAGACTGTGTTCATACATGTTTTTTGTTTGCTATGGGGCTTGGGGTTAGCAACCCTTAGGGGCAAGAAATGCTAGAGCGCAGAATTTGGTGTACCGATACAGAGAAGCAGGCAAAGATATACATCAAAGAATAGAAAGGTCAGAAAAGGCAAGATAACCCTAATGTGTACAAATGGGGAAATGAACTGGGGTAAGGCTGAGAACTTACCACCGCAATACTCGTCTCGGTGCATATAATCACTGTAGGAAGCTGGCTCTCTATACGCTGTACTAAAAAGAAGTACACTGTGCAGAGAGTCCAGTGTGTCCCCAAATGGTTTACAGAGGCTAAAGTAGATAACACTAATTCTCTTGTCGTAGTGTGGTCGAGCAGTTAGGCTTATCACGCCCGGGACATATTGCTTGGGGTCAAAGGCAACAAGTTTTCATGTATATTTTGTCCTTGGGACAAGTAGGCCCAACCCCCAGTACCACATTATGGCTCAGAGAAAGGCATTGCCAGCAGTTAAGGTAATATTTGTGTCCATGTGTTAATGCTGATCAAACTGGTATTTATGGTTCATTAATGCAAAGCCTTTATTATTAGGGTGAGTGCTCTAAGCAAATGTTGTAAGCTCAGAATGCACTACTGACAGTGGTTCCAGTATGAAAATGTATACACACGTTTTCAATGTTTAGCAATATGAGGCTATGTATAATGCTCCCAGAATGCTCTCTGATTAGATGCAAATATTTGCAGATGCTTGAAACGCAAGATTGACGATTCTTTGCTTACAAAATAAAATGTTCACAAAAAAAATTCAAAAACATTTCGCTAAACTACTGTAAAATGTTAGGTACCATTTCTTTGCAGCATCATTTACTAAAATGTGTTGATGTATGCTAGTATTTCCCCAAAATATTCACAATGGAAAATCAGTGTAACCAGTATTAATACGATTATGGAAACCATAAAAATAAACAAGCATTGGTAAAGGCAGTAGGTCTGAAATTGTTGAGTAGTCTTTTGGTTTTTTCAATGCGCGACTTGTTCTGGCATGGTTTTTGTAAAATCTTATTGGTGTGGGAGCTGCTGGGCCCTCACCATTATAACAAACATTGGCAAAAGCAAAAATTGTTTTTGGTCTCAAAAAGCACACATTGCCACAGTAGTTCCTGGCACTGAACAAAACAACTCCATGTCGATATGCTCCGTGTGAAAGAACAGAAGGCTGTCACTCACCGTGAAGCTGGGGGGGAGAGGGGGGAGAGGGGGGAGAGGAGAGAAGAGAGAAGAGAATGTCCTTGCATTAAGTGCAGATATACGGCTTTCGTGAATTCACAAGACTTTACAGAAGTAGGCCAAGAAATAGTACTCCCAGAAAATATTTGTGAACTGCATTTTAGCATGAGCAAATATGCAGGTGTAGATTTGCTCATGCGAAAATCTGTGTGTTTGCAGGTTCACTTTAACTGGGTCGCATAACAAAGGTGGCAGGGCCTTTGAGGCTTCCCACCTTGGAAAGGCTCATCCTGCAGGGAGGAGGTGTAAACACGATAGCAGGCTTTGTTTCTGAACTCTGAGAGCTAAGGCTAGGGTGGCTAGCTGGCCAGGACCAGTCACTGAACACACTAGTAGTCGGTAGGTTTTCAGGGGGCACCTCTAAGGTGCCCTCTAGGTGCATTTCTTAATAAATCCAACACTGGCATCAGTGTGGGTTTATTAAGACGAGATGCTTGGTACCAAACATCTGGGGGCACAGTGAAGCCATGCAGTTGGGGAACTTGTAATCATGAGCGTCCAGCCCATGTACTAGGTATGGCTTCCCTGTGCACTTGTAGCATCTAAGGGTGAACTTAGATATTACAGGGACACTTCCACTCATGCAAATACGCCCACACATGGGTATAGTGCACCCTGCCTTAATGCTGCTGTAGGGGGGACTTACCTATACCACATGCAGTGTTTGCTGGCATAGCACACGGGGGTGCATGCCATGTCGAGTCTTCGTTTATGTCTGCGCCAAGGCATGCAGGCTGCAATGGCAATTTGTATGAGCTTAGTGAGGGGTCCCTTAGGGTGGCACAATTCGTGCTGCAGCCTTTAGGAGCCCTCTTTAGTTCTAATGCCCTAGGTACCAGGGGTACCACTGACTAGGGACTTGCATGGAGCCTAAAGTGGTGCCAATTGTGGAAAAATTGTACAGTTTAGGGAAAGAACGCTGGTACTGGGAACCTGTTTAGCAGGAACTCAGTACACTCAGTCAAAGCTGCATCAGATACCAGGCAAAAAGTGGGGGGTAACCATGTCAAAAAGGGGCATTTTCCTTCAGTCCCTCTGCAAACCCTACTGAAAGAAGGTAGCAGAAGTGATTCTCTATCTAGACCCAAGGGCAGAAACAGTAGAGCCTACATTGAACTAAAAAAAAAAACAACCTTACAACTAGCACCACAGCCGCTACCTCAGTATGAACAACAGCTGTTACGTGTATTTGTCTAGTGCATAACTCACCCGGGAGGGAATCCTGTATCAGGAGCTGAATAGCCAGAGCCGGGGCTAGAAGAAGAGCCAGTTCTTTAGTTTCCTGTGGAATTCAAGAACTGAAGAGGCGGCTCTGAAGTGCAGTGGAAGGTAATTCCAGGCTTTAGGAGTGAGGCAGAAGGCATGACCACTAGACTGGGGTCGTTTGCCCGGGGTGCATGCAAGTAGGAGTCGAGTTGGGCAGAGGTACCTGGTACATTTGTGGGAGTTTATGAGGTTGTTGAGGTTCGTGGGATCAATGTCACATAAGGCTGTGTGTGTGGAGGGAGTCTGAAGAATGCAACTTTGTGGATCGGGAACTAGAGGAGCTCTTTGAGATGCGAGGGCAGGCTGGGGGGTTGAGGGTGAACCTCACTGGTAAGTTTTTTTATGGTCAGTTGAGCGTGAATTCTGCACAGAGTACGCTGGTAGGGAGCCATTTGAAGATCATCTTGAGTGTGTGGAAGCAGGAGACAGAGACTGTTTTGATTTGGCCTTTCATGAGGAGCTGGTTGTCGATTATATTCAGAGGTTCTTTGTGCAGGTTGCCAGCAGTGGTGTGGCAACAGTTTTTTTCCTTTAAATTTTATTTATTATGCTCAATGTAAATCAACACATGTAAATGCACAAAGAATATTCCAATGACATTTTCCCTTGTTGTGACATCAATGTAGGCATGAATATAGCATTGTATGATTCATGTAAATCATCAATTGGTTCCATATACATGCCCACATGAAAGCACCACTTTTTCTAAAAGAGACCTTGCAGTACACATTCATATGTGGACTTGAGGCCAATGATCCTGTTGGGTTCGATGAGGTAGAGAGCAGTGCTGCACACACATCTGAGACACTGCTACAGAATATCAAGTCTATAACCCATTCTGCAAATCTAGGGAATAAGCTTCAGCCCCAACAATTTGCAACCCATCGTAAAACACGTCACAGAGGGAGTGATGTTTTGAAGTACTTTAATAAAGCCACCAGAGGGAGGGGTCCATCTACATCTGTAGCATTTTCCCTGATTCCTCAGATATCCCTCCAATACTCAACTGCCTTGGGGCACTCCGAAGCTAGGTGGATAAAATTCACCTTTTCATGGTGATGTTGGCTGCAAGGCCATTAGCGCACATTTTAGAATGGTGAATAAACTTGAAACATTGTAGCCTCCATCTGCTGTTCAGGGAGACATCTTGCATTTGTGCACAGAAATGTCTCAATTGCTCATCCGATAAAACCTGTCCTGGGTCAGAGTCCCATGCGACTCTGGGAAACCCAGTCTCAAACCGCACATTTCTGCTGTCATGATATAAATATAATGTGTTGGTTGCTTGAGTTGCTAATCAGTTGGATTAGAGCTTTCAACTGCAGTGTTTCGTCCAGAAACCCTCAGAGTAAGGTTTTGAGTGTATTCCGTATTCTGTAATATAGAAACACGTCCAGAAGGCTGAGTACACCACCATCTGTCTCTAACTTTCAAGAGTCCTACCACAAGCAAGTCACCTTAATTTGATACCTAAGATCTTCTGCTGTCATTTAGCTTTTGGTTGAGATATCAACAGGAGCCACGGGTGCTCTTCTCCTGGCAGACCATGGCCACAATAGCCCTCTCCAAAGCTATATGTCCCCAAGCATTTGAATTACATCACACCAAGACCATTCCCCACCTAGGCAGCCCGCTGGGGCATACATCATCTGTTCGGAGTGGGCACCGTTTCACTGGCTCAGCCTCTACTGCTAAATAGGAGAGCTCCCCAGGTCCCAAAATGTCCAAAGCTTCAAAGGGCAATATGAAAATATAGTATGAGGTCCGTGACTACAAAGTTTCCGTATCAGAAAGAACCTCAAATAAAAGCCCATGCTTCTTTGTGCTCTTGGCACTTGCCCCTTTGCGTATCATGGTGGTTATCTGAGACAACAGTTCCTTTAAGTGGGAAGGAGGTGGTCCTCAATTTAGCATGTTTGGTGGACTCTGTTGAAACTCCAAGGTGTGCCCCTTGGTAACCATGTCGAGGACCCATTTGGCCGATGTTACTTTTGACCATTGGGGAAGGAAACAGGAAATTTTTCCCCCAAATCCTCCACAACATGCCACTCCCCAACACACAATATCATTCCACATAATTAACTCCATAACACAATCTCACTCTACAGAATTCCACAACAGTTAATACCACTGAATTACTATCCGCATAATTCCACAGCAAACCGTGCCACATATTTACACTACACAATTCCACAACAAACAATTCCAATACAACCCATCTCTACATCACACTTACACCAACACTGAAATCGCAACCCCACACAACGACTGGCCCTCATCTTCCCTCACACTCCCACTACCCCTTCTCATCTTGCAATTCCACTGCCCTCTCTCATCCCCGCCTCACACTCCCCATCTTCTCTCTATACTGCCTGCTCACACATGCTACCTACCTGTACCTCCTTGCGCTATGCACTGCTCCACCTCTCGCCCCCTACCCCCCCAGGTGCCTCTTCCACTCGTCCTTCTCTCTCTCACACCACTCACACACTCTTCCCGCGTCTCTCATTGATTCACTTCAGGTCTTTGAACATAGTTTCTTTCCCATGCCTTTTCAAAAATTTCCATCCCTCAAACCCACCCTCTCCTCCTCTTCTTGGGGTCTCTTCTGCATACACAGGCACATCCTCTTTATGCGTCTGTGCCCTGCTCTCCCCTTCATTCTCTTTCTTACACACTCTTTCTGCTCCTCTGTCTGGAATTCATTCATCACTTCGTACACAAACTATCCCGCTCTATCTCCCTTTCTACCTACACACCACACAATTCCACCCCACACAATTCCACAACTAACAAATCCAATTCAACCTACAAAATTCCACTCAGTACAGTAAGCTTAATTCTATTTTTCACGAAAATCATAAAAGCACACAGTATAGCAGATAAAGCCTATCAGCAAAATACAACAATTCAAATGCGTAAAAGCCATCTAAAAACCACAAAATACATTAATAAAACATAGGAAATTTGCATACGAATAAATTATACACAACATAAAACACTAGGGTCACAAAAATAATTGCCCCTGAATGACCCCAGATAAAATATGAGTCAAATAAAAAGCAATGGGGGAATTTTACAACTGCAGGAAAAGAAAGGCAGGCCTCACTTGTGTAAAGTTCATAGGTAGAAGGAGTGGGCAAATCTATGTCTAAGATGGTTAAAAATTGGATAAACCATGACGGTATGAAATGTGTCAAGAATGGAGATATCATCAAAAATACAAGCCTGAAGTTCTGAAATCTTAAACTAAGATCCTTTGGGCAACAGGAGCGGATGAAAAAGATTACTTCTACAATAAGTTAATCTGTGATGAAAATTAGACATCTCCAAAGCCAGATAAGTTTCCCCTCCAGGAACTGATTTTATCATTACAAAATGACGAACAGAATGCTTTAAGAGGGCCCTAGCCTCTCGGTCTGCAGCAACCATGTCATGAAAAGCCTGTTCAGCTACCTGAAGCTGGGATGCAGGAACATAGCCACAAAATTTGCAACCATAACATGCCAATGGCACACACTTGGCCCTAAGACTTTAATCAGAGGAGTTGGCCTAACGGCTAGGGCGGTCGACCTCGAATCTGGGGAACTGGGTTCGAGTCTTGGCAATGACGCTGAACATCCTGTGATTCTGGGCAAATCACTTAATCTCCCCGTGCCTAACAAAAATGAATGTGTCCTCATGTAATGCAACTGGTGCTATGTAAAGCGCTCTGATACCCGATTCGGGTCAAGTTCGCGCTATATAAAACTCTGTAAAAAAAAAAATTAAAAATCATAGCCTCCACGTTAGTGAGGCCCAAACGTTTAGCCAAGAGGCCAACCCCACTGACCGCTGCTTTGAATCTAGAAGAAATTCAATTAAACCCACATAATTCCACTCCAAACAACATACATCCCCTTCACTCCAAACCAAAACACATGGGTAAAAGACATCATTTACAACGCCAATAGCTCTAACTCTAGCAGATGCGAGAACGGTTGCATAGCAAATGCTTGTTATAAATTGGTGTCCGATTTTTTTGATGTCTTGTCGATTTCTTCAATTGTTTTGGTGCTGTTTAAATTCTTTACACTTGTTTCGTGTGTAAGCCTTGTTAGTCAGAGACACATCTACTTAGGGGTGAGATCAAGATTTCACAAACTAAACCCAAGGGTCCTAAAGGTGTTAGTAAGTATTACACAGTGAAGTCGCACAACCACACCATATAATACACCCCATTTCCTCACAAATGAAGTGCAAATTACTACTTCACTGGTGTGGAAAACTGGGGCTCTGAAATGGGAAAGCCATGTCCCTAGAAATTCGTTCAGAGAGCGGGGAGGATGGGTTGGTCGGTAAGGCATCTGTGGCTAGATTGAGTCTCTACCAGATAAGGTGTTATCGAAGGTAAGTAACGTGTTCATCTGATACAGACTTCTAGCTGTAGATTCCTTACCTTAGAATAGATACCCTCCCTGGAGGTGACCGCCCAGGCAGTAGTGTTTTGTGAACGTGTGCAAAGAAGCCCACATTGCTGCCTGGCAGATGTCCAGGACCGGGACCTCGGATGCTAACGCAGTGGTCGCAGCGCTGGCTTTGGAGGAATGAGCATGCAAGCACTCAGGGATTGCTTCTTGGCCAATGCGCCGCAGACTTTAATGCAGAGCACGATCCATCTGGAGATGGTCCACTTCTACATGTCCTTTCCCTTTTTCGCTCGGACATACCCCACGAAGAGTTGGACACCTGCCCAGAACACACTTGTGCGGTCAAGGTAGAACGACAACGTTCTTTTTTGGGTCTAGTCAGTGAAGTCACTCTTCTTCCTTCAGAGATGTGGCGAAGCATAAAAAGTAGGCAGAGTGATACACTGGCCTACATGAAAGGGAGTGATGCCTTGCGGTAGAAAGGAAGCTCTAGTTCGTAAAAGCAGCTTGTCTGGGTGGATGTTCAGGTATGGAGGCATGGATGACAAAGCCTGAAGCTCACTGACCCTCTAGGCAGAGGTTATTGCCACCCAGAAGGCCATCTTGATGGTAAGGAGTCTGAGAGGACAGTTGTGCAAGGGCTCAAAGGGAGCACACATCAGGAAAATCAGGATGAGATTAAGGTCCCAGTGAGGCATGATAAACGGAGGAGGAAACATGTTGCAAGCCTTTAAAAAATCTATCTACAATAAGGGATTTGAAGAGGGATGGCTGGACAGGCAACTGCAGAAAGCCCGAGAGAGCAGTGAGATAACTATTGAAGGTGCCCACAGCAGAGCCCTGCTGGGCAAGGGAAAGAATAAAGAGAGGAACCTGAGAAAGGGGAGCACAAACGGGGTTAACCTGATTTTCTGCATAACAGGCCACAAACTTGCCCCAACAGGAGGCACATATCGTTTTGGTTAAGGGAAACCTGGATGCCAGAAACACATTGCAGACTTCGGGCAGAAGGTCGAAAGCTGTTAACTCGCTGCTCAATCTCCACGCAAGAAGGCGGAGCGTTAACAGGTTCGGGTGGAGAACGCTCCCCTGCTGCTGTAAAAGAAGATCCTATCGAGGGGCAGCCTGATCGGAGGACTAATGGCCATGCTCAACAGTTTGGGATACCAAACTCTCCGAGCCCAGTCCGGAGACACACAGATGGCTTGGAACTGGTCATTCCTGATCTTCTTGAGAACTCTAGGCAGTAATGGTATAGGCGGAAAGCCGTACAGGAGGCCTGAGCTCCACTCAAGAGGAAAAGCATCTCAGAGTGAGAGGCGCCTTGGAAACGCCAGCATGCAGAACTGTTCACATTGCACATTCTCAGCGGTACTGAACAGATCTAATCAAGGGTCTCTCCACTGCTGAAAGAGACCTTGCACCACCTCCGAATGGAGACGTCATTTGTGATCTGCTAGGCATCTTCGGCTGAGTTCGTCCGCACTGGCGTTCAGAGAGCCCACCAGGTGTTCAATCACTAGGGAAATGCCCTGACTTTCCAACCATGTCCAGAGACGCAGGGCCTCTAGACAAAGGGTCAACGACCCCACCCGCAGTACCACATGGCGGTGGTTTTGTCAGTGAACACCTGCACTAGCATTCACTTGGAGGATAAAAAGCCTTTTAACGCCAGCCGGATACCCCAGAGCTCCAGAATGTTGATGTGGAGTCAGGATTCCAACGGAGGCCAAAGGCCGCTCATCTCCACCTCTCCTAGATGGCCACCCTTTCCTAGGAGTGAAGCGTTTCTCACCACTGCCAGATCTGGTTGGGGTAAGGAGAGGGGTGTACCGCTGACTTAATCGCGGTTTGTTCACCACCACTGCAGATCTTTTGCAGTTCCCTCCGAGATCTGGACGGTTTTGAAGAGATTTCCCTTATGTTTCGATCACAGGAACTTCAGGTTCCACTGCAGAGCCTGCATTTGTCAGAGGGCATGTGTCACAAGCAGGAGGCCATGAGACCCAGCAGCCTCAGAGTCAGTCTCACCGAAATCCAGGATAGAGGCTGAAACATCAGTATCATAGCCCGAATATCCTGGAATCGTTGTTAAGGAAGATAGGCCCGAAACTGCACCGTGTCCAGAACAGCTCAGAGGAAAGGGAGCATCTGAGAGAGCCAGGTTTGACTTCGGCACACTGATCGTGAACCCCAGCAAATGCAGGAGTTCCGCTGTAGTCTGGAGGTGGAAGAGGACAGCCTGGGGGCGAGCCAACCTTTAAAGGCCAGTCATCGAGATAGGGGAAGACTGCCACCCCTGATCTCCGCAGATGAGCTGCAACCACCACCATCACGTTGGTGAACACCCAAGGAGCGCTGGTAAGGCCAAAAGGGAGCACAGCGAACGGAAAGTGCTGGTGGCCCACCATGAACTGCAGGTAACGACTGTGGGCAGCCAGGACGGGAATGTGTATGGATGCATCCTGCAAGTCTGATGCTACCATCCAGTCTCTGTTACAGGGCAGACAAGACTTGAGCAAGCGTGAGCATTTTGAACTTCTTCTTGAGGAAGAAACTGAGAGGGCGCAGATGTAGGATAGGACGAACGCATCCTTCCTTCTTGGGCACCAGAAAGTAGCGGGTATAGCAACAATGACCAACTTCTGGTGTTGGCACCCTCTCTATGGCTCCTTTGGCCAAGAAGAGCCGTCACTTCCTGGCAGAGCAAAGAAAGATGGTCCTCCATTAGCCTGTCGCAAGCAGGTGGCATGGGTACGGGGGTAATTTTAGAGGGGAGGGAGTAACATCTCCAGACAATCTGCAGAACCCATTTGTCTGATGTTATAGAACGCCAGTGGGGCAGGTGATGAAGTATCCTGCCTCCCACTGGGTGCCTAGGATGGTAAGGTCAAATCTTAAAGAATAAGGGGCAACCCAGTAACCCTGGGACCAGGGTAGGACACTTTAATCAAGTCACAAGTGTAGGAAGCTGGCTCTGTATATACTATACCAGAATGAGGCATAGTGTGCACAGAGTCCAGTGGAACCCCAAAGGTAGGCAGAGATAAAAGTAGATAGCACCTTACTCTCTATGTGTGGTAGTGTGGGCGAGCAGTAAGGCTTTATCAGAGGGTAGTGTTAAGCATTTGTTGTACAAACTCAGGCAGCAAATGATGTCACACACTCAAAGACTGAACTCCGTCCAATTTGTTTGTATCAAAAATATTTAGTTATATTTATTTTTATGGAACCAAGCAAGCCTGGTACAGGTAAGTGTTAATGGTACTTTTCAAGGCAGGTTGAACAATACAAGCAAGCTGAATGAAAATGTCTTTGTTACAGGTTTGTAAATCTTTTCAATAAAGTGGAAATTACGTTTAGATTACTTTTGATTATTTTACAGATTACTTTATGGATTACTTTTTCTACTCAGTGCGATATGCCTAGATATCTCCCTGGGACATTTCATAGAGAAAAGATAAGTAAAGCAGTTTTCAGTTATTTGTAGTTTTTCAAGTTCTCATACAAAACAAACTCCACGCAGAACAATTTTCAAGGAAAAACAGTCAATGTATTCCTCTGGAGAAATATGTGGTTATCTGTTAACAGGTAAGTACTTGGTTGTGGGAGTTGGTATTCTGGAGTTAGAACCAGGGTTCCCCCAGGGTCAAGGATGCACTCTTGATACACCCTAAGCGGCACTAGGGCGGCCGGGTGCAGAGTGCTGAGGCCCAATGTTATCCAATGGGGGATAGGGGGCCTCCGGTTGGTGGCTGCTCATGAGCAGGCCACAGGGTTGTGTGAGCAAAGCTTCTGGTGTTTGGCTCAGGGCAAAGGGGGATCCGAGTTAGCACCCAAAGTACACTCGCAGCAGCGCAGAGGCGGCTGGGTGCAGGGTGTTGTTTTGGCGTCGGGTGCCCTGTTGATTTCAATGGGGATTCTCCGGTTGCAACAAAGACTGCAGACTCGGAGACGAAGATCTTCTGGAGGTGACCACCAGTTGGAGAGGTAAGTTGGGATGCCTGGGGATGCTGGAACACCGTCGGTTGGGCCACCCAAGGCCGTGGGACATCGGGTGCAAGGGTGTCTTTAGGCGTCGGGTTTTCTTACCAGCTCCAGTCGCGGTCGGGGGGATCCTCCAGAAAGAGGCTGCAGGCTTCGCTTGGAGTTTCGAGGCAGGTCAGAGATCACCAGATCTCAGGTCAGGATTGCCAGGGAGACCTCCTCGTGGTGTTGGGCCACTCAAACTCGGGCCGTGGGCGTCGGGTGCAGAGTGGTGCAGACTCACGGTTTTGGCTGGAGTCGGAGTCTGTTGGTGAGCAAATCCGGTGCTCATGGGAGACAAAGTCTTTGGTTTGGAAGGCCGAGCAGGTCCTTCGGGTTTTTGAGGCTGATGGCTGCAGGACACACCGGGATTTCGTTGGAGCAGGTTCGCGGTGCGGACAGGCCGGTAGGGCAGGGGACAAGTCAGTGGGCGTCCTCCTGTTCTTAATTCTAGCACGGCTTCTTTTCTTCCGGTCGGTTCTTGTCTGAGAAGGCAGGGTTCAGGGTTGCCCCTATAAACTAGATTTAGGGGCGTTACAGGAAGGTAAAGGTTGGGACCAATGGGTCCCTTCCTTGGGGTGGGAACACCCCCGATTATGCCACCCTCCAGTGGGAGGGGGGCAAATGCCTCACTCTGGTTGGATGGGTCCCCCCCCCATCTGCAAGATGGCGGGGCTTCAGAGTTGTGCTTCACGTCGCTTCCCCCACCTGAGGGGTGGGGTTGGCAAAGGTGGGCACACCTTCCTTCCTTTTTCCCACCGATTCTCCCGCTCAAAGTTGGGGTCAGAACTGGTGGGGGCAGCAACGGCCTGGGGTAGCTCACAAAGGCGGCAAGCCTTTGAAGCTTCCCCTTCGTGGACCCTGCCCATCCTGGGGGTGGAGGCTTGGCACCTCGTCCCAGGATGTGCATTATTTCAGACCCCCAAGAGCAGCAGGCTCTCGACCCAGGGGTCCAGAAACATGTCCGATGGTGGCAGCTAGCGAGCAGCCACTCAGCCTGGACTGATGCCAGTGTGGGATTTAATGAAAAATGCACTCAGAGGTCCTCTTAGAGATGACCCCTGAAAAACAACTTAACACTAGTGTCCAGGCTGAGTGGCTGCTCGCTAGCTGCCACCATCAGACATGTTTACTGTGCTGAGAAGTTTGATACCAAACTTCCCAGTTTTCAGTAGAGCCATTATGGTGCTTTGGAGTTCGTAATGACAAACTCCCAGCACCATATACTCTCACTTACAATGTCTAAGAATTGGCTTAGACACTGTAGGGGTACAGGGCTCATGCCCCTGTACCCTCACCACTGGTATAGTGCACCCAGCTAGAGGGATGGCTGACCTATGCCAGGGCAGTGGGGTATAGGCATGGCACACAGGGATGTGTGCCATGTCGACTCTTCACTTTTTTCTGCACCAAAACACGCAGCCTGCAAAGGCAGTGTGTGTGTGTAAAGGTACAGGGTCGGGTGGCACAATAAGTGCTGCAGCCCTTAGAGGCCTTCACTGGCCACAGTGCCCTTGGCACCTGTGGTACCATTTACAAGGGAGTGACCTGTGGCCAAAGAGTGCCAATTGGGTTTTGTTTTTAATGCAGTTTAGGGAAAGAACACAGGCCTTGGGTACCTGTTTGGCAGGAACCCAGGGCACACTCAGTCAAAGTATATCAGCAGTTTAGCAAAAAGTGGGGGCAACCATGCAACAAGAGGGCACTTCCTCACAACAAGCAGTCCCTGTTGTGGAAATGTAGCCCTCGACTTTCACGGCAATATGTAAAAAACTTTCAATAGATAGGTTTTAACTGAGATTTATAAACCGCATTTATTCAGTAATTCTCAAAGAAATGTTCTTGATTTAAATAATATTTTAGTTATCCAAACAGTGTGATGGCGCAGTGCAAGTGACAAAGTGAATATAAAGTGCAATAATGCTATACAAAATGCAGAAATATACAAGTGACTGACAAGGATAGATAGATGTTTTGAATGACAGTGTAAGAGTGTTGGTATCCAAAATCAATTTTTTTAAAAAGAGTCTACTGTTGATGTTTCGACCCAAACTACAGAATATTTAGACCAAGGTCATCATCAGGACAGAAGTATATGTAGGAGACACCCGAGAATGAAATAATCATGTTTCAATCTAATGTGTAAATATTAAGCAGTCTAAAGGACTCTGCATGCTTAGTCTTAAAACATTTCGGAAAATCGTGGCAAAAATTCCCACAATTAGTGATATGATTTTTTAATTTTTTTTAAACATCATGGCTTATGTTTGGATTGGAAAGCTGTTTGCAAGGAAAAACACTGCGCCATCATACGATTTGGAACACCCTGCTGAATTATATCTAAGATTTTGCTTAAAGTAAGAACATTTCTTCGAGAATAACTAAATAAGTTCTGTTTAAAATTCTCCGTTACATTTTTTATTTTTTATTTTTTATTTACATATTGCCATGGAATTCAAGAGCTACACTTCCCCCATGGGGACCGCTTGTATCTTTATTAAACTTGATGGTAAGAGGGTAGACTATAATGGTTTGGAAGCTGCGGGGGATGGGGTGGACTGGCACAACCTCTGGCTGCCCGACCCACGAGGTCTGTGGGTACCACGTCCTCAGCAACGCAAAGGCTGGGAAGCTTGAGCGCTGCAGTGGCTAGGCGGGTATAGACAAGGCAGGAGGTCCCTTCCATGGCCGCTAGAGGCAGATTGGGGGTGACGAGGGGCTATGGACCCAAGGACCTGGCCATAGCCTGCTGTCCTCAAAGCGCTCCAGCTCAGAATCTGCCTGGTCTCCAAAGAGCTTGGACATCCCCAGAAAAGCCCAGTTGTCCTCAGCCAGGCGTGGCACCGTAAGCCACAGTCAATGAAATTGCACAACCCAGCAAGTTGGTGGTATCCAGTCCACACTGGATGGTGAACTTGGCTTCATCTCTCCCATCAGCAACAGCCTAGGAGAGGACAGCACAGGCCTCCTCCGGGACTGTTGGCAGCACCTGCGCAACCGTATCCCACAGAGCGTGGAAATAACTATCCAAAAGACGCAAGCGGTGTTTAGGGACTGCTGAGCCAGGCTGGTTGAAGAAAACATCTTCTTCCCTAAGACGTCTAGCCTCTTGGATTCATTATCCAGGGGTGCGGTAGGTAAAAGGCGCCAGGATTTACGTGGGAGATAGAGGCTTGGACCACCATGTTCCCCTGAGTAGGGTGCTGTGTGAGGAAGTTGGGGTCCCCTGGAGCGGGGAAGTGGCGGCAGGCAATCGTCCTGTTCAGAGGAGCCCCTGTGCTGGGTTTGGACCAGGTCCCAAGCAGGAGGTCAGAGTGAAGGACTTATTAATAGGGAGAAGCGGTTCCAAAGGGGGCACTCCCGTTTGAAGCACTTCCGTCAAGAGATTAGTCTTGACTGCCACAGAGGGCAGGCTATGGTCCAGAACCTCGGCTGCCCTTCTCACCACCACTGCAAATGATGCTCTCTCCTCCATAGCCATGGCAGGGGGGAAAAAGCCGGCCAGTGTCTGGAGAGGTGTCCAGTACGCTGGCTTCCACCAAATCCTCACACCAATCTATTTGTGGGTCAAAATCCGGTTATTCTTCAGGGTCCAGCGACCCCTCCCAATCGTCCTCAAGTTCTAGCCCATAAGAATACGGCTCAGGCCTGGAATGCATGGGTCCAGTTGGCGGTGAAGTCAACGCTGGGTGACGCCCATACGGCTCGGTGTCGATAGTCGGGAATAAGAATGGGGGCGACGCCACCTGTGGGGACAGGAGCGTCGGGACTGGCATCGAGGAAGGTCAAAGTGGTATGACTGGTGTCATTCCAGATTCATCCGTGGATCCAAGGGAGCCAACTGGTGCCGGAGCCATCAGCGTGGATCCAGCACGGGCCCCTCGCCCCGAAGGCGCTGCAGCTGGGCCGCTCAAATATGAGGTGCATGGTCTCAAAATTCATGAGGTTGAGCGGGGGTCGCTCGGGCTCCTGGAAACTCTGGAAGGGCGGAGCCGACGCAGGCACTGAGTCAACCGCTGAGCCAGGTCTTGATTGTTGATGCTCCGTCGGCCAACGGACGAGGCGAAGTCGAAGACCTATCCGACTTCTTGCTCTTCTTTTTGCAGTGGGACTTACCCGAGTGACACGACTACTTAGAGTGTGACAGATTTTGGGCTCTGCAACTGATCCCAGGATCTTACTCTCAACCAGAATCGAGACCAGCGTGGCATCGCACGTCGAGCCACCACTCCCTCAAGGCCTTCAGGTTCATGGCGCAGCAGTTGCCGCAGGTCTTATTGTCGTGATCCCGTTCAAAGCACCAAAGGCAAACTAGATGCGGGTCCGTCACCGACGTCGGTCAGTGACAGGCACCACAAAGCTAGAAGCCATCCTTCCTTGAGAATATTCCTGTCACACCAGGAGAAGGTCGGTCAAAAACTGACTAAAGGTGTAGCTCTTTCTGTATCTCCACTGACTGACACAGTGACTTCAGCGCGCGGAGGTGGCACATATATATATATATATATATATACACTACTCACGCCACATCCAGCGAAGAGGACACCTTGCGGAGCCAATTCACGCCACCTAAAAGCGTGCAGGGGCACTCCTCATGAAAAAATGTCCGGATCCAGTCTGATGCCTGGCGATAATTCTAGGGTAAGGAATCTGCGGCTAGAAATCTCTATCAGATAAACCGCTTCATGGCACCGAATGACAGCCGTGGCCCTTCCCCAATGCCGAGGGCATTCAGAAAAGTGACAAAATGCACCTCTGAGGCCTATTCCTGCTTTATCAGAGGAATAAGGATTACGTAGAAAAATTCTTCCTCCATGACCCCTTTACTGCACTGACCCTTATGCCGGATGGAGAGCCAGGCAACTCTAGATTGTCAAAGACCCCAGTCTATCAACAGTATTTTTCCATCAGAATCTTACATCTGTGGAGAAAAAAAGCACTATATTTTCTTCAGAAAAACTTTCAAGCAGGTTGTCCTTGCAACAGCACACAAAGATTCATGACAAACACATGAGCAACTTTCTAGCAAAGAAATGAAAACCCCAAGAACTGGGAAAAGAGTTTAAAAGCCACATTTACAAGTAAAAAAAAAAAAAGATTTCAAACCCTGACAGACCTAAAGTCTATGAAGCCTGATTTTCTCAGTCCTTGAGTGCGCTTTGAAAACTTCCAACAGTGCTTGCACTTGTCAGGAAGATGGACTCCAGTAGGCAATTCTGGAATCATGAGGATCTGATTGTGCCTTTTTTCTGCCACATGAAGGGCACTTCATGGAAAAGGGATGGTATTTTTTTTTATGAGGCAGAAAATTATTTACTGTCAGAAAACAGAAAAGTTGTCTAAATACCATAGAATGTTAAGTGAAATGATTTTAAAGTATGTTTAGAAAGATTTCCTAAAGAAAACGTTTTAAAAAAAAACAATTCTAAAAAAAGAAATGAATCAACTGCCACTAGAACAGCATGATGATATACTGAAGGTTTGGGAGTCCTTAAAGCTGTGGTGTCCGTTTTGCAGCCTTACATGGCAATAGCCCATGGGACTACAATGCCCTAGAGCTTTCCCTTTCTTTCCTATGAAGAAGGGTTGTGAAAGAGGTTTTTTCAAGTCAACTGGTTTATTTAGAACATTTTAAAATGTAAAATATTTAAGTTAATTAAAAAAAATAAAAAAAATAATTGATTTGGCCCACACATCTTGTTTAAGAGGCTGGAATTTTATAATAACATTTTTTTACTTTTCTATTGAAAAGTGAAGAAATTGTTCTGGGATCCCACCCTGGGCAGGACAATTCAGTGCGTATGACTAATAATGGCGATCTCCTGAAGGCGAACTAATGCTCCACCCACGATCCACAGCATGGGCAGGCAGACAGACTCCACCTCTAAACTCTTCCTCCATTTCTGTATAAAATGCTAACTGAATTAATATCTTGACAGTCAAATGTATTACAAGTCATATTTTGGTTACCATATTCATAATAAGATTTTAAAACACACCTCATTAAAAAGTAGAGACATGAATATGTAATTGAAAAGCCCAGCAAGCAAATCATGAAAGTGAAGCACAGAACAGTTGAATATAGTACTGAAAGAGGGATTAGCAAGAACTTTCCTAAGAACTAAGTTGAAGTAGCAACACAGTAAAGTCAAGTTAAAACTACAAAGAGAAAGCGAATTACTTTATGTTTTTTATTCATGGGATGCTTATCTTTCCCATCACGAAGGTCCTCAATCATGTCTTCCTGATCCTCTTCATCGCTATCTTCTGCATCTTCAATGAAATTAAACACATCACCAGAGTGCCTAAACAAAGAAAAAAACAGACTTCGGCATCAAAAAAGCTAAGATCTAACAGGTTCAGTCTTCAGCAGTCTGCATTTTTAGAAAAAACTTCTTGTTAATGGTATTTAACAAGTATGGGAATCCTCACCCAATTCTTAACCTGCAGCTAACTCCCAGTTTTTATGCTAGAACTATTCCTTTATGGCAGAGAGAATCTTTCCAAGAGGCTTCTTGTATGCTCACCGTAAGTTATGCCTAGGTTTAAAAACCAGCCACAATAACTGAGAAAAAATGTGTTACTTACCTGTAACTCTCGTTCTCCAGTATTGGTATCTTTCTTAGATTCACATGCTTGAAAATCATCCCGTCATCGAGGTGGGAGTTCCTCGGTACATTCCAAAGCAGCAGCAGTAATTAACATAGCTTACAATGGCATTAAGACATTGAATTTAACAGCTTATCCATTTCATTTAAAAGAACCAAAACTCCAGCCAATCAGGCGACAGCCCCCTTAGAGCACTCCCAGCAGAGGCATCTTCTCTCAGATTTTCAAGCACTAGTGGGAATAGCCACTTCCTGCAAAGAAGGAGAGCCTCTAGGGGAGGAGGGAGGGTCGCATGTGAATCTATGAAAGATACCAATACTTGAGAACAAGACTTACAGGTAAGTAAATGTTTTCGCCAGTATTGGGGTATCTTTCATAGATTTACATGCTTGAATCAGAATATCTAGCAGTAAAATACATAACCAATAAAATAAGACATAAGTAGGGCAGTGGATGGTGGGTACAACATTATACATTTTATGGTAGCAGGCTCACCTTATTGGAAAAAATGCCAAAGTACCGCTTGACCCACAGCTGTATCACTGCTCTGTGCCGAATCCAGACAGCAATGCTGGGTGAAAGAGACCCTAACCTCCAGGTTGCAGTGCAGCATATACTTTCGATAGACAGCCCAGCAACCAAGGTCGCCGTTGTAGAGACTGCTCTTGTAGAATACGCTTTAGTTTTCCATCATAAAGGTCTACCTGCATTAGAGTGACAGAACTGTATGGCTGTTGAAATCCATCTTGCTATAGTGGGTTTGGAAACTGGTCCGCCTTTGTTATTGTTTCCGTTATTGTTTGTTATGGTTTCCGTAGGCCACAAAAAAAGTTGTTCCGTAGTACGGAGATGTTTTGCGTGACCTTTACAGTATGTAGAGTTGTTTCTGCTGGCCTTTCGAGGACTGGGAAAGAAAGTCTTTGGCATAACTGGTTGATTGAGATGGAAATCCATGGGAACCTTCAGTATGAGCTTAGGATTAGTTCAAAGAATTACCATGCTATCTTTGAATTGCAAAAAAGGCCCCATCTCATCTCGTAGAAGTAAAAGCTAGCAGTAAAGCCACCTTCCAAGAGAGGAACTTTAGTTCAACCCTGTGTATAGGTTTGAAACGTCTTTTCATCTATTGGGATAACACCGTGCTGAGCTGCCATGCAGGTGGCGGTGACTATATCGGAGGATATTCCCTGAATAGTCCTTTAAGAAATTGTACATTTAATCTGTGAAACCACAAGGAACTAGACCACGAAGTTCATCTGTACCTTGAAATAGCAGATAAATGCACTGAGAATGCAGCTGTTTATGTGCACACGTCCTATCATATAGATGAGCACATGAGCCAAAAACACACATGGAAAGAGTTACGAGACAAGAGCACTGCGTCTGCTAAGATGTAGAACGTCCATCTGTGAATGTTAAGGTACGGGGTCTGCCAGTAATCCCAGAGATGAAATAAGTTACTTACCTCTGACAGCAGTTATCCAGTTCACATGCTTGAATAATTCCCAGTCGAAGTGGGAGTCCCACGGTGCTATAAATAAAGCAGTAATAAAAAAAAAACTTCCCTAAGCTATAGTGCAAACCATGAATTTAATAGCCTATCTGGCTCCTTTTTAAAAAAGGACCAAATGTTAGATACAACCAATCAGTAGCTAGCACCCTCTAGAACCTTCCCAAGAGAGGCTGAATCTCTCAGATGTTCCCGCACAAGTGTGGATAGGAATATCGAAGTATAAGGGGAGACTCTCATGGGAGGAGGGTGGGTTGCATGTGAATCTATGAAAGATACCAATACTGGATAACTGCAGTTACAGGTAAGTAACTTATTTCTTAACCGGTATTGGGGTATCGTATATAGATTCACATGCTTGAATCAGAATAGCAAGCAGTATTGAAAACAATTAAGTACTTTTAGAGGACGGGGAGTAGTACTAGAACTATATAAAATGTGTATACGAGCAAACATTCCTTATGAGAGTAGCAGTGCATAACCAATATGCATAGACATGAGAATAAATATTCCTATTATAGAACAAGTATAACATTTTCATTAATCAGTAGAAAAGTCATATTTGACAAACAGGTCAACATAAAAGCAGAAATAAGCTCTAATTAAAGAGGCTCACCTTACTGAAACAAATGGCAAAGCACTGCCTGTCCCACGCCTACGTCAGCACGTTGCGTAGATGCCAGGAAGTAATTCTGCGTGAATGAGTACGTGGTTGTCCACGTTGCAGCTCTGCAGATTTTTTCCAATGGAATTCCTGCAAACATAGCAGCCGAGGTGGAGACTACTCTTGTGGAATGTGCTCTAACTGTTCTTGTCAAAGTCTTGCCTGCCTTGTCGTGGCAAAACTGCATTGTGGCTGCGATTCATCTGGCAATAGTAGCCTTAGTAATCACCATTCCCCGACGACCTTGTCCATAAGCTACAAACAGTTGATCAGTTTTGCGGATAGTCAGTCTTTTGCAGATAGAATTTAAGACACCTCCTAATGTCTAGAGTATGCAGAGCTCGTTCCGCTGGTTTAACTGGATCAGGGAAGAAAGGTCTGAGAACGATAGGTTCATTTAGGTGGACTTTCTAAGGAACTCTAGGGATGAATTTTGGATTTGTTCTGATTACCAAGTCATTTGTGAAGAGTAGAAAGGGTTGTTTTATAATAAAAGACTATTTCATTGACTCTCGTGGTGGATGTCAGAGTGAGTATAAAAGCAACCTTCCACATCAAGTACTTGATGCATGTCCTATGGATGGGCTCAAAGGGTTGCCTCATCAACTGCGATAGGACTATATTTAAATGCTACTCCGGAGGAGGAGCTTTCACAGGAGGAAAGGTACGAAACAGGCCTTCCATGAATTGCTTTACAATTCTGGTGGAACAGAGAGACGGAAGTTTAGGCGAGCGCCTATATCGAGATATAGCGTAGAGATGAACTTCAACTGAAGAATATACCAGGCCTGATTTTGCCAGGGAAAGTAGGTACGGAAGGATTTGTTAAGGAGTAGAGAGGTATGGATCCAATATGTTACGAAGGCACCAGAGACAGAATCGCTTCCATTTCAGTTTGTACGTCTTGTTGGTGCTTTTCGCTCGAGACTTGGCGAGAATATCTTTACACTCCTGAGTAATATTCAGATCCTTAACCGCTTCGCTGCGGCCGGAATTCCCCCGCTGTGCTTAGGAATTCCACGCGTGCGCGGTTCGGACGGCCCATGGCCGTCCTCCGCACACGCCCACCGTGACGTCAGACGGCCGGGGGTTAAACTCATAGAATTCAGGAGCCACGCATGCAATCTGAGAGATGCTGGCTCCGGGTGACACATCTGGCCCTCGTTCATGGTCAGTAGGGTTGGTGTCGGTAGAAGATGGATGGACTTGGCTTCTGAAAGGAGGAGAAGCTCTGAGAACCAGTGCTGCCTTGGACATCTGGGGGCTATCAGAAGTAGGCGGCAGCGTTCCGCTTTCATTTTGGTCAGTACTTTGGGAATTAATGTGATGGGGGAAAAGAGTAAGCATATATCCCGGACCAACGCATTGAAAGGGCTTTACTCCGAGATTTTGGGAGGGGGACTCTGCTGGCGAAGAACTGGCATTTGGTATTGGTTGCAAACAGATCCAGCGCCGGTTTCCCCCATTACAAGAAGATTCTGTCCAGTTGGTCCTGGTCCAGTTCCCACTTGTGGCAACTGTCTTTTGTCCTCCTGAGGGCGTCCGCCAGAGTATTCCAAAGCCCTGGAAAATGCTCCGCTTTTAGGGATACCTCATAATCCGTCAACTAATTGCAAGGCTCTTGAGAGAGAGAGTAAGAGACTTGGGTCCTTCCTGCTTGTTGACATAGAACATGCTTGTGGTGTTGTCTGTCCGGATCAACGCTGATGATCCCTCTATCCGAGGAAGGAAAGCCTGGAGGGAGAGAAAGATGGCATTGAGCTCCAGCCTGTTGATGTGCATTAGTCACTGAGACGAGGACCATTTTCCCTGAATTTGGAGGTCTTGCAGATGGCCTCCCCAACCCTTCATAGAAGCATCTGTGGTGACGATAAATTCTGGAATCAGAAGCAGAAAAAAAGAGGCCTCAGAAAGATGCGACCTTAGGTTCCACCATCTGAAAGACTCTCTCATGCGTTGAGGAATAGACATCACGTCGAAGGATCCCGTTGTTTGAATCCATTGCAGTTGAAGCTCTTCTTGCAATGGCCGCTTGTGAAGACGAGCTAGAGGTACTACTTTGATCGCGGAAGACATCATGCCCAGAAGTGACTAGTATGTCCTTACTGAAGTGCACCGTTTTGATAGGGTGAGAGCCAAGGTTTGCAAACGTTCTAGCCTGTCTCGTGAGAGAAAGGCCTTGTTCTGGGTTGTGTCTTGGTCGGCCCCCAGGAATGTCATTGTCTGAATGGGAGCGATTGACTACTTCTGTTGGTTTATGGTAAGGTCTAGCTTGTGAAAAAGTGTCATGCAGGCTTCTGTAGCCCTGGTAGCTTGACGAGTCATTGGAGCTTTTAGGAGCCAGTCATCCAAGTATGGGAATACTTGATGACATTGGTTCCAAAAGGCGGCAGCAAATGGGGCCAAGAATTTGGTGAACATCCACGGAGCGGATTTCAGGCCGAAGGGAAGGACTCTGAACTAATAATGGGTACCAACTACTGTGAATCGGAAGAACTTTCAGTGTTTGGGGTGGATAGGAACATGAAAGTAGGCATCCTCCAGATCCAGAGATGTCATGTAGTCTCCACTGTTAAGGCGCTGAAGGATATTTGAGAGCGTAATCATCCTGAAGGTTTTATTTCTGAAGAAGTTCTTGAGCTGTCTGAGGTCTAAAATAGGTCTCCACTCCCCTGATTTCTTGCATATCAATAAAATAAAATAAATAAATTGGGAGTAAAAACCTTTTACTCTTTGCGCTACAGGAGCTTTCTCTATTGCTCCCTTTTTTAGCATAATATTTGCTTCCTGTTTTAGTAAGTGAAGACGAGGGGGGCGCGATTCCCTGGGTAGGGTGTTGGTGGACGTTTGACAAATTCTAGAGTGTGGCCATAGGATATCAAGTCCAGGACCCATCTGTCCGTTGTAATACTGCGCCACTGATGGATGTGATTGGAAATGTTTGCACATACTGGGGGAGGGAAGGCAGTAGCTGGTACCTCAATGCAGTCACTGCTTGCGACCTGAGTCGCGTCCCTGTGATGGTGGCTTCCTGCAAGAGCCCTGTCTGGAGAAACCAGCTGTAGATGGTTGTCGATATGCTGGTTGCAGGTAACCTTGTCGATGTTGAAGGGACTTGTACTGTTGGGTGCGCTGGTAGGCATCTCTATACCTGGAGAAACCCCCGTCCACGTGCTTCTCGAAAGGGTACCTTAGAATATTACATGATCCACAGTGACTTGGCCGTTTCTGTATTGGTTATAATATCTAATAGAGCGTCATCGAAGTGCTTTACGAATAAACTGTCGCCATCATAAGCCATGTCCAGGATTTTACATTGTACTTCTGGACGAAATGATGTTGCCCCAAGTCAACCTCGGCGTCTTAATACAGATGCACCGGCTAGTTTAAAGCCTGTGGTGGCTATGTCCATGGAACAGTCTATTATTTCAGCTAATATGCGTTCTCCTTCTGCTAGAATTTTTCAAAATTCCTGCTTATTTTCCTCAGGAATGAGATCCAACATGGCCTCAAAATCGGACCACAGCTGCCGATCATAACGGCTAAGGATGGCCAAGGCGTTAGCAGATCGTACAGTAATTGCTGACATGGATGAAAATCGCTTTCCAATGGTATCTAAGCGCCGTCCTTCTTTGTCCGGAGGGGACGTAATGGGGGGTGGGGGTATCGGGGGTTGAAGGTTTCTTTGATCTCTTCTGTACCGCTTGAGAAATTACTGAGTCCGGTTTGGGATGACCCTTAAGGAATGCATGGGAATCCTCAGGTACTCTGTATCTGTTGTCTATTCGGGGCAATCTAGGCACTACTGTGGCTGGTGACTTCATAACTTTAAGGCCCTCCTGCAAGATATGGTCGATGATAGGTATGGACCTTATTGACTTCTTTGAAATCATAAAGGAAGCAATCTGATTGCTTCACTATTGTGGGCGGATGAAATCTGGAGGCATCCCTATCCATCAAGTTATGTAACCCTCCGATATCCTCAGGAGGGAAGTCAAAAGGATGATACGGAGGTGGCGATGGTGTGGGTATTGTAGGAAGCTGGCTCTGTATATACTATACCAAAGTAAGGTATAGTGTGCACAGAGTCCAGGGGATCCCCAAAGGTAGGCAGAGGTAAAAGTAGATAATACCTTACTCTATTTGTGGTAGTGTGGGCGAGCAGTAAGGCTTTATCAGAGGGTAGTGTTAAGCATTTATTGTACACACTCAGGCAAGTAATGATGTCAAACACTCAAAGACTGAACTCAGACCAATTTGTTTGTATAAAAATATTATTTAGTTGTATTTTATTTTCTAGAACCAAGCAAGGCCTGGTACAGGTAAGTATAATAATACTTTGCAAGAATAATGCAGTTTAAATACAGTTTGAATGTAGTTGAATGCAATTGGATTAGTTACAGGCAAGTCATTTGTTTATAAAACAGCTTGAATTACTTTTCAGTTACTTTTCAGATTACTTTTCAAGTTACATTGCAGATTACTTTTTAAGTTACTTTCTCTACTCAGTGTGACATGCCTAGATATCACACTGGGACATTTCCTAGAGGGAAGGTAAGTAAATCAGTTTTTGTACATTTGCAGTTTCTTAAGGTTTCATACAAACCTACTCCACACATCAATTTTCACAAGAAAGCAGTTCAATGCAGTCCTATGGGAGAAATCAATGTTATCAACTTAACGGTAAGTACTTAGGTTTGGGAGTTGGTTTTCTGGGGTTAGAACTAGGGTTCCCCCAGGGTCAAGGATGCACTCTCAAAGCACCCTCAGCGGCACTAGGGCGGCCGGGTGCTGAGGCCCAATGTTATCCAATGGGGGATAGGGGGCCTCCGGTTGGTGGCTTCTCACGAGCAGGTCACAAGGTTGTGGGAGCAAAACTCCTGAACTTAGGCTCAGGGCAAAGGGGGATCCAATTTAGTACACAGGGTGCACCCCCAGTGCCGCTGGGTCGGCTGGGCGCAGGGTGCTGTTTTGGTGTCAGGTGCCCTGTTTTCAAAGGGGATTCTCCGGTTGCAACAAACACTGCAGGCTCGGGGATGAAGATCTTCTGGAGATGACCACCGGTTGGAGAGGTAAGTTGGGATGTCTTGGGATGCCGGGACACCATCGGTTGGGCTACCCAAGTCTGTGGGACGTCGGGTGCAGGGGTGTCTTTTGGAGTCAGATTCTTCTTACCGGCTCCGGTCACGGTCGGGGGGATCCTCCAGAAAGGGGCTGCAGATGTCAGTTGGAGACTTGAGGTAGGTCAGGGATCACCAGATCCCAGGTCAGGATCGCTGGGGAGACCTCCTCGTGGTGTTGGGCCACTCGAACTCGGGCCGTGGGCGTCGAGTGCAGACTCGCAGATTTGGCCGGAGCCAGAGTCTGTGGGTGAGCAAATCCGGTGCTCACGAGAGACAAAGTCTGGTTTGGAAAGGTAGGGCAGGTCCTTCGGGTTCTTGGGGGCTGCTGGCTGCAGGACACACCGGAATTTCGCTGTAGCAGGTCATGGTCGGGACAGGCCGGTAGGGCTGGGGCCAAGTCAGTTGATGTCCTCCTCTTCTTCTTCAGCACGGCTCTTCGGTCCTTCTTGTTTCTTCTTGTCTGAGGCAACAAGGTTCAGGGTTGCGTCTAAATACTGAATTTTGGGGTGTTACAGGTAGGTACAGGTCGGGAGCAATGGGTCCCTTCCTTGGGGTGGGTGCACCCCCTATTATGCCACCCTCCAGTGGGAGGAGGGCATAGGCCTCACTCTGGTTGGCTGGGTCCCCTCATCTTAAAGAGGGTGGGGACTGAGCTGTGCTTCGCCTCGCCTCCCACACCTGAGGGGTGGGGTTGGCAAAGGTGGGCACACCTCTCCTAACTTGGTTTTCCCGCCGATTCTCCTGCTTAAAGTGGGGGTCAGAACCAGTGGGGGCCGGTTACTGGGAGCAGCAATTGGCTGGGGTAACTCACAAAGGCGGCAAGCCTTTGAAGCTTCCCCTTTGTTGACCCTGCCCATCCTGGGGATGAGGCTTGGCCCCTTGTCCTAGGATGTGCTTTGTTTCAGGACCCAGAGAGCGGCAGGCTCTCGACCCAAGGGTCCAGAAACATATCTGGTGGTTGCAGCCAGCTAGCAGCCACACAGCCAGGACACTAGAGTTAGGTTGTCTTTCAGGGGGCAACTCTAAGATACCCTCTGAGTGCATTTTTCATTAAATCCCACACTGGCATCAGTATGGGTTTAATGTGCTGAGAAGTTTGATACCAAACTTCCCAGTTTTCAGTAAAGCCATTATGGTGCTGTGGGGTTTGTAATGAAAAACTCACAGACCATATACTCTTTATGGCATTACTGCACTTACAATGTCTAAAAGAATGGACTTAGACAATGTAGGGGTACAGGGCTCATGCACCTGTACCCTCACCACTGGTATAGTGCACCCAGCTAGAGGGGTGGCTTACCTATGTCAGGGCAGTGGATTGTTGGCATGGCACACAGGGATGTGTGCCATGTCGACTCCTCACTTTGCTCTGCACCAAAACACACAGCCAGCAATGGCAGTGTGTGTGTGTGTATAAAGGTACAGGGCCTCTAAGGGTGACACAATAAGTGCTGCAGCCCTTAGAGATCTTCCCTGGTCACAGTGCCCTTGGTACCTAGGGTACCTTTTACAAGGGACTTGCATTTGGCCAGAGAGTTGCCAATTGGGTTTTGCAACAGTACAGTTTAGGGAAAGAACATAGACCCTGGGTACCTGGTTGACAGGAACCCAGGGCACACTCAGTCAAAGTACATCAACATTAGGCAAAAAGTGGGGGAGGGGGGCAACCATGCAAAAAGGGGCACTTTCCTACAGGTATGATGTTATGGTCCCATTCATCCGCAGGCGGTGGAGGGTCCTGAATTTTGCCCTCTTCCACGTCATCTGCAGAAGAGGATGGATCATCCCTAGGAGGAGCTGGAATGATAGGACGAGGCATCAATCTAGGAGGAGGAGGAGGAAATAGAGTAGACGGCACCGTAGGTGGCGGTGGCGCAGTAGTCTGTTCCTCCTGGGGTGGGAACATTTTTCTGTAGTTTGCGAGTATGGCTTGCAAATCCTGGATCAAAGATGGCGGAATTTGTGGAGATTCCTGTCTAGGAGGGTCAACATAATATCTGTAGTGATGGTATTGTTTAAGAGGAACCGGATAGTAATGCTGGTAATATTGTTCCTCATCATAGTAATCATCTTCCTCCTGACATTTTACGTTGAGTTCTGAGGGGCTATGAGCCATCCCAAAAGGACTGTAGTTATCTTACTTTTCTGTATCTAGTGACTCCGGGACAAAATCTTGCCTGGCGAGGTGAACTCAGGCCGTAGGGATGCCTTATTCACTCTGGACCCCTGTTGTGGTGGTGTCGACGGTACCATTGTCGGTACCATTTCTGTGTGGGTCTTAGTCGATGCTGTCGCAGACGGGAGTGGCGTCGACAGGACCGTCATCAGTTTGTCGACTGTAATGCCGTAGTCGACTTTGGTGTCGTCGTCACTGAGGTCTTTGTTGACAGTAACGATACCATGGACAAGATCGGAGCACCGATGGCTGCCATAGATGTTGGCGCTGAAGGTCTTGACAACAAGAGGGTAGTCGGCGTCAAAGTGATACTGGCGCTGAGAGGGATTTGTGAGAGAATTTATGCCTTGTAGAGCCTGAAGAGGTGGAAGACCCAATTTTTCCCTTAGAGGTCTCAGAATGCGATGGCAAGGCTGGCTCTGAAGAGACTTTGGAATGCTTCTTTTTAGGAGCTTCTTTATTCTGATGGGAGGTGTTAAGATGTTTTTTTGCCCTCCTTAAACTTACCCTCAGGCGACCTGGGTCTCTTATGAGATTTGGAAGAGGTGTAGTTTTTCTCATCAGAAGAAGTCCTCTGCGTCTTCTTCAGCCACAATAAAAGCCTGCCTTCTCTGTCTCTCAGGGTTTTAGATGAGAAAGTGTGGCAGATTTTGCACTGTTTCACCTGATGTTGTGGATAGAGGCAGTAAATGCAATCCTTATGGGGATAATCAATATGAACCCTCTTTTTTCCACAAGACTTGCAGGGACAAAAAAGACCCTCCTTATCAGACATGATGAATATACAGTAGGAAACATAAGAATTATTTGAAAGAACTGAGCAGGTCTCAGGGAGACTCCCTTCACACACGACGTGTGGTGAAAATCTGAGGGATTCAGCCTCCTTTGGGAAGGTTCTGGAAGGTGCTAGCTACTGATTGGTTGTATCTAAAATTTGGTCCTTTTTTAAAAAGGAGGTAGATAGGCTATAAAATTCATGGTTTACACCATGATAGCTTATGAAAATAAAATGTATTACTGCTTTATTTATAGTAACGTGGGGGTCTCACTTCAATGACTGGGAATGATTCAAGCATGTGAATCTATGAAAGATACCTCAATACTGGATAACTTTGATATATAATCATTTTAAGCTTCAGTAGCAAGGGAGGGGGGTTTAGGTTCCTCTGTCCTAAAAAATGACAGGGCTTTTTATGGTCTAGGGATTTTTAACTATGCTAACAGTATTTTTAGTATGCGTTTGTTCTCTAATTGTGGCAAATATACTGCATTTCAGAGCAGGACAGTTTAAATATTCTAAACTTCCTTCGTGTCTCCTGGCTTATTGTAGACAAGTAAAAGTGAGAGAGCGAAAGGGTGTGTCCCGTTTCTACGATCCATGAGAGGGTCGAGAGTGTTGTGTTCTGGGGTGCCAATTCACTTCTTTCTCTGGTAAGGTTAGGAGGGCAAGTGAGGCACTATAGCTAGTCAGACTTATAGACACTGAGGCGGTATGGTGACTCAGTCCCTAAATGCTGATGTTCTATAATTCCAAGCATAGTTCTGTTCTAGAACAGAATCACTGCAACATGGAGCCATCAAAGTTTGGTCTGGTACTTACTTGCGGGAACCCTGAGTAGTGCTTGTCCACAATACCCTTGCACCTTTTCCGATGGTGCTGGGGATTTCTCCTTCACAGTTATTAGGAAGCACCTAGTTCTGTTTGGTTTTTCAAGCTTGAATATCAAAAGGGTTTATAGCCCTCATTGTGTTACGCTTTGAACCCTTCCTATATTAATTATAACACAGCCCACTGTTATTCCTGTTAACTGCCATTCTGCAGTTACTCAGCACTTATTACAGCATGGAGTCCCTAATGCGGGCGCTCCTGCGATTTTTGTTGTAGAGGCAGACGCAGCGTACCACTTTGAATTTTTTTATTTCTGGGTCACCTTTCCAGCTGTTGATGCTAATGATAATACTTTTCATGAATACACAGTGCCGAAGGCACCTAATGCGAATTGTCCATATGTGCTTCTTGTGATTCCTCTTACTGTCTTGGAACATCAGACGTGGTTTAATGGCAGCCTCTAAAATGAGCCTGTTAAGTATTGAAGGGGCCACATGGCCGGCATTAGCGGGCTATATCCATATCCTAATAAGGTGAACATTCACTTAGTAGGGACATGTGCATTGTATAATGTTTTAGATGTATTATATCGACATCTTATGCAATATATTTACCATGCTTTGCTAGCTGGTCCAGCTAGGCTTGGCATACAGGGACAAACCCAACCACCAGTGGGGCTTGTGATTACTCCTGTAGTTGTTCATACAGTTATGGGCAAAAGACCCACAAATCGTGAAGAAATACCATTTTGGATCACCCAGAAAATAGACCAACTTGAAGCTGTGTTTCCCCTTACGGGACCACAATACAAGCACAGGATTTTGACTATGTGCTTATCAAATGGTCTGGTACTCAGTCTACCTGACTACAACACATGGGGGACTATTTTTGCCACAGTAAACACTATTCGTCATGGCACTCCCTCTATGGCCATTCTACAGAATGTCCTCAAACAGATACAGAATAAACATGGGGCAGGTCCTGCCATCGATTTGGGGATGAAACTTGAGTGAAATTTCCCTGTCGTCTCCGAAATTATTCTTTCTAATGTTAAGGGTAAAGCCGCGTCTTTGGCTGTACACCAGCGGCTTGCCATGGTAGTAGTAGCTGACCGCGAACGTAAGTTGACTGTCATTATTGCTAATGTATACATGTCTATGACGTAATAGTTTGGGGACCAGACCTACTGTACCACCTCTTGGCAAGCCTAGTTCTGGAAAGGATGCCAGACCTGCTCGTGAGTTTCCTAAAAAAAACATGGGATAAGTCTAAACAACAACAAAAAGCTGGACAACGTGGAGGTTCTCCATCCCCGGAGTCTTCTGAAAGACGTTATAACCTTTGTGACCGCATTAAGATTAGGACTCCTAAGAGCAGCGCATGGTCTGCCCAGGCTCGACCTAAAAAAAGTAGTGGTTGAAAAAGCAGTGGGAGAAGAGATGCCAACCAATTAAGAGATGGCAGAGAGGCAATCAAGGTCCAGCCAACTGGAAGCCACTTTTGCAACAGCATCAAAATAAAAGATCATTAAAAGTACCATCCTTAATTAGCATAATTTTTTCCTTACATACTCTTCAAGATCGTAGTTAAAATACAATTTGACAGGTCAAAATGTTTAAGTCACTAACCCTAGTTCCCGTTACATTCAAATTAGACTGAAGAAACTGTTTAACTTTTCCAAGCCTAAACGAGCACAATCAGAAGAAAGTACTTGCACTTTTCAAAAAGGTGATCTAACAATTTAGGAGACAGATCTATTGTATACAAACCTATAGTCAAAAGGTCAAAAAGTTAAAGTAACCGTTGTCACTAAATTCTGAACAAGGAGATAATGAAAGAGAAATAAAAACAAGGCAAATATTTCTCATCAAAAATAGAGAGAGCTATCCTTATTATCAACAACAAAGCGTTTTCATATCGTATCACTCCTGCTTCCGCGTCACCCACTATTCACTCCCAACCGAAATTTTCGTTGTAGAAACCTGTATGGCAGCTATAGCGATTATTAGAGACCTCGAGTGAGGAGAAGCAAAATGACATCACTGTAGACCCACAGGAGAGGCATCTACATGCCACAATATTACAGACCCACCCACGAAAACCGTGGACAGCCCGTTAACTACTACACAGCTAGCATGATCGTTAGGCTGGGGAATATACAGGGTGGTTAACTTTTAAAAGTCCAAACTTGGCATGCATTCATATACGAGTATAACCTAACCTAACATTTGGCAGGCACTCTTTCTTTAAATCTGATGTAACTGATAGTTTAAGCAGGGGTCAACTTTAACTCCTATAAATCAGTCTCTCACCTGCTTGCACACTAAAGTACATTAATCACACAGAATTTAACAAGCATTGCTATAAATGGTAGTATGAAAAATGTTCTGACGAAGGTTGCTATTAACGTTCTGTATGTACTTATCCATACAAAACATAAGTGTCCTTACAAAGTGTAGAATACAAAAAGGTTTGCAAGAGGGCAAATATATTCCAATGTGCTAGCCATTCAAAGATTTCAATGATTAGCAATTACTTTTGGTTCACGCAACCCCGCTGTGTGACCATATATTATTTAGTCTGCGGCCGAGGTCTAAACTAGTTGTTAAAGGCCCTGAACCCCGGCTCGAGCCTATAACGAGGGAGAGAGACTTTAACAACCGGTAAAGCCTGAGGCAGAAGGGCTAATGTATGATACGTACCTATACAATGAAAGCACAGGTTGTTTAGAGTTAATTGGGGGAGGGACCACTGTTCAATAGCTCGACTAGCCACGAAATAAAGGTTCTTACAATGGCCAAGGGACAAAAACACCAATGTGGAAGAGGCCGTGCCTAACACTTATACGTAACTATCCCCTGCAGTTCCTAAATACAAGTACTCACTAACTATGTAATACTAACAAAAGAAATAGGTTGCTAAAGTGTTTTCAGGTAAGTAAACGTACACGATGTCCAATACCCACACTATTCTAGCTTCTCTCGTTACAGCCAGTCTCAGTTTCACCATACTGATATTGCAGGCGCATAATCTACCTTATAAATAAAAAGAATGGTTTCGTCCTTTGGGCGTAAGGACTAAATCACCAATGAGATATGATTTGCCCCTTAAGTTCCTTTTCACGGAGCCTTGCCTGCTATTTTATTTAAATTCGACAGCAATTCAAAACTAAGGTTCTTTTTTTTCCCCAATCTGACATTTGTATGCATATCCGCACGGGAAGTGTTAACCTATTGCCCGCCTTGTTCCCCGTCGCACGATATTGTGCATCTCTCTGAAATAAGCATCCTGTGGTCCACAAACTGACAGGCCACTACGACAGGTTGGTGAGTCGGGTGCCTGCTGCAAGTCTGCGGCTGAATCAGTCTAACCTAGCTGTCACTGACTTTTTTTGACAGCATAAGTTCATAACTTCATCCTTCTTTGAGCAATAAAATATGCACCACTCTGCACTGGATACTATTAAGCATCCACATGTGGAATGGCAGTGGCGATTGATAGTTGGCTCTTCCTGCTGCTGCTTCCGCGTCACCCATTCCCAACAGAGATTTTAACTGTAGAAAGCTACATGACAGACATTATTACTAATTATTTGAGACCCCGAGTGAGGAGTAACAAAATTACATCACTAAGCCCCACAGGAAGGCATATGCATGCCACAATGTTACAGACACACCCAAGAACACCGAAGACGCCCCGTTATCTACTACACAGTTAATGTGACCATTGGGCCGACACATACACAAGGTAGATGGCGGATTTAAAGGAAAAATTCATTTTGGTTACCGTTTGGATGCGGGTAAGGTGCACATTGCGGCGGATATAAGGCTGCGTTGACGGCGGTTGCTGTATGCGTGAGATAGGAGGCGCGCCCAAGCAGCAACAAGGACTGGTAAGAGGGTGGCTGAAAGACTGCACAGAGCGCGATGTACCCTAGAGCAGCTAGAACTAAAACTAGTGGTGAGAGGAGGTGGAGAAGGCCTCATTGCAAATACAGCTGCGCGTCCGCATAGGATAAAAATACGGTCTCGATATCACCCTGGGGTACCAAATGGATATAGTGCCCCTGGGGTACTTGCATATTTCTAAAGTAAATGTGTGTCAGGGTAAAGTGGACGCGCTATTCTTACTGCTCTGTATCGCCCACCCCATGTTTTTTTGACCCACGCCCTCCGCTCATGAGGTCTTGGTAGCCACACCCCTTGTCCCTGACGATTGAGACACGCCACCTGCCAAGCACGTTTGGCTAGGCTCTCCCTTTTCTTGGCTGTGAGCTGCTTAGTGCAGCCAGACCTTTTACATTCATCCTACGCTGTTCAAATGTGAGCTATGTTCTACAAGCATTTACAAATCAATACCTATTGTATTGCAGAGTGCGGTGTCCGTGAAGCAAGCGGCGCGCTGTTACTAAACTTTAAAAAAAAAAAATAGTGAAACAGGACGCGGTGTCCCTGAAGCGGGCACCGCACTCAACAAAGTTTTAAAATAAAACAGCATGCAAATACAAAAACAAAAAAAACAGCCGCCATTGTCCCCATCAGTGTCCTAAAACAAAATAGTGCTCACCCACGAGATAAAGCTGACCGTGTATCAAGCCAAGTAAAAGGTCCAGTCGTTATGGGCGGTAACAAATGCAGACAAGACGGTACCAAGGCGGGACTAACAAGCCTATTTACTAATCAGAAGCCACCATTTAAGAAGGGCACAAAGCCAATGACAAATATGGGCGGACAGTGGGCGGGGCTGCTAGTGCATACTCTAATGCAGCCTGCCTCGCTGAGCGAGCAGCGCATGCGCGACGTCGCTTGGCTCGACCTAATAAAAAAGGAGGATATATCTCCTCCATATAAACCCCCTTTTCAGAAAAAGAAAGTTGCTGCATTAACTGCAAAATATACCAAAGACAGTGAGAACTCTCCTCCTGAACAGGAGTTGGGCGGTAACTCTCGACAGTGCGACAGAAGTCACCATAGTACGCCGGAATCTCCACTAATTTCTGGTAACGAGAGCAACTGACATTTATTGCGGTTGAAACCGTGGATACCCGCGTAGCCCCTCCTGACAGATTATATCATTTGGATATACAAATTGAAGGTAATGTTAACAGCACAATTAAAGCAATATTTTGTGACAATTTAACTACGTCTTATGACATACTCTTGGCGGAGGTCGACTGGCCCACAACTTTTGTTCTTGCATGCCCTCAATGTGAGCATGTTATTCTCTCTTCTTTCACACACCTTGTCCCATAGAGGTTAAAGAACCTTATGCCTCTGAATGGGCCCTTGCGCTGGCTCACGCACTTCATCGTAAACTTACTGGTTGGGATAAGGACTCGCTTTACCATGTTATGTCTATACAGTTCACACCTCGGGTACAAACACAGTATCGTCATACACAATACACATAGTACAGCACTGATAAATATTATCGTCCGTAAAAAATATAAAACTACCTTGGACATTTCTAACGGTTTCTTCAGTCACAATTGGGCTCCAGAGAGCCATGACTTGTTCACGTTTAATGCCCTCGGTATTCAGAGGCGCTACGCACGACATCCTATGGGCTATACGAACATCCCAGGAGTCTTTGTGGCTCACATTGTGTCCATTCTTCATGACATCGACCCTGATGCACTATCCTATGTTGATGATATCTACCTAACTCACGATGAATTAAAACCCTCATTTGACAAGAGTAGATCGCATTATTTCGCGATTTGCTGAACTTGGTTACAAGTTCAATTTCAAGAAGTCTTCTATAGCTTTTCTTAGTGTTCTTTACCAATGAGGGTAAAAGTCTTGCCCTTTATTTTCTGGAAAAGTGTGCTCAATTGCAGCCTCCAAGTACTCTTAAATAATTGCAGTCTCTGCTGGGATTTTTGAATTTTGGCAGGACATACATACCTGATTATGTACAACATATTAAATTGCCTTATGCCTTAACATGCTCTGATTTTTCTGCTTTCTGCTGGACATCAGAACACACTGTCACACTCAGATCGTTCCAATCTGATTTACTTGAAACGCGTAGCCTGCATACACGTGTTAATTTCATTAACTTGGTTATCTGTGTTTTGACGGGTGGAATTGGATTTACATACGTAACCTTAATGAAGGTGAAACTATACTCACTGCATATAATTCGCATCTATATTCACCTCCGGAAATGTGTTTTGCTTCTACTGAAAAAATTCTGGCTGCTGTGCAGATGGCCATCCTTAAAGAAAGGCCACTTGCTCAAGGCCAAAGCATTATTGTCATATCTCCTCTGCCTGCCCTAGAAGCAGTCACAAAAGCCAACGTCCCTAACGCGAGAGCCCTCCATCCTCGATTGCTACAATGGGCTACGTCCTTGGCAGCTGTAGATGTGGACTTCGTCTTTGACCCTTCTTTGAAAACACAAGAATGTTTGCAATATGAACATCTTTATTCTTTGCTTTCTTCAATTCTGCCTCTTGATCGATATAAATCCGTCATTTATACTGATGGTTCTGCTCAACCTGCTATAGGTTCTAAGCAGGAATATTCTGCTGCATGCGTCATCGTTATTGGCTCTATTTCGGATGGCATTTTACACCCACAAGTTACTCACACACAGTCCCTTGGGGACTGTACGGTACAGTTGGCTGAATTGAAGGCTTTACTTCTTGCACTTGAAAATACGGATCCTGAATTCCCCACCCTTATTGTGTGTGATTCGTAATAGTGTGTACAGTCCTTTAATGACAACTTACATTTTTTTGCAACAAAATGATTTTAAGGATTCCAAGGGTAGCACAATTAAGCGCAAACTGCTTTGAGTTAAAGTGACAAATCTTAAGGACAGGTTGCCATAAACTCATGTTATACATACATGGAGTCATCAACGCGTGGGAACACACGCTAAAGGGGATTCTCTGGCTGATGAAGCAGCCAAATATCTAGTAGCCACAGCTAAAATATCAGCAGTAACACGCTCTAAAACTCGTATCGATTATTCTATTTTGGCTGCAGCGAATGCATTTAAAAGTGGCAACCTTTTACCGAAGGGCTTTCCGTCAAAATATTCTTATCATTTAAGTGATCAAAATGTTCCTTTTGTAACTATTCCTGGAGTTGGTGATCGTGTGATTCCCAACACAGACCTCATTTGATTGTAGCCACTCATATGAAGGTGTGGCTTCTGCTCATGCCAGTGTGGCCGCCACAGTTTCACTCTAACAGCAACGCTATTGGTGGCAAGGCTTATACCAACAAACCAGAAAATGTTTTATTTTGTGACATCTGTCAACAAATCAAAAGTTCCTCTGTGCCTCATCCACCACAGACACATCTGCTTATTTCAAATCAGCCTTTTGGCTGCATTTACTTGGATCACTGTGGGCCTCTGATTTCAGATACTGCGTTCAAATTTATTTTGGTTGCCGTTGATTCTTGCTCAAGATTCCTCTGCGTTTAGCCACAGCGCTCGGCTGAGGCGCCAACTGTTATTAAAGACTTGCAAGTCTTTATCGGGACATATGCCGGTTGCGCATTCCACTCAGACCAAGCTCCAGTATTTGCTTCTAAAGTGTACCGTAATTCGATTAAGTCTATGAGTGTGCAAGTGCATTTTTCTTTACCGTATAGACGAGGGTAATTCTGTTGTGGAGGAAATGAACCGTGACTTAAAGCAGTCCTTAACAGCTAGAGTATTAGGTACAGGGCGTGGTTGGTTGAACCACCTATATGGGGTTCAACAAGCATTAAATAACCTCCCTAAAAGATCTCTGGGTGGGCGGACCCCGTACCAAGTGCTTTTTGGCATTATGATGTATGGTCCGGACCTTGATGGTCCAGACATTGTGGCGGTAGCCGCAACCTTTGACGTGGATAACCATTGTGCTCTCTTACAGGACCTACAAAAGATAAATGACGCTCAATCTTGCAAACACTTGCCTGAGTCTTTCTCTTCCGCTACTACTGTTCAAAATACAGTTTCCAGCTAGCTTCCAAAAATCGGAGATATGATTTGAGAAAAGGTGGCCATGAAAAAGCAATTTGGCCCGTGCTCCTGTTCCGGTCCTTGCCCTTCAAGGTACCCAAACTGTGATTTTGCCACATCTCCCTGTTTGTAAAAAATCGTTTTGTCTCCATTGAAAATGTCAAATTACACAATGTGGCCGCTTCTTCATAGTATGCCACGGAATAGCAGTTCTTTCACGCAAGGCTTTTCTTCGGAGCCTGTGAGCACCACTGATGCTGTTACTCCCCGGCTGAGGGAGGCCGAGTCCTTCGCCAGCAATTTCCCTGGCACGATACCCGCTTCAAATATATAACGTCTTCTACAACAGATGTCATTTATAATGATCCACCGTTAGCGAGTCCATCCGAGTTGGCTTTTTCAAATCCTACTGCTGAATCCCAACCTCCTGCTTTCCAGCGGAGTACCTCTGGGAACTATATGGATCAAGATAATTTTTCTTTCGACAGTTCTTCTGTTTTGTACACACCTCCTGCACAGACTTGTGTTTTTATTTCATGGTTAAAACGCACTTATCTGGCCCCTCCTTGGATATGTGTCTGGATCATACTTTCCTTGGTTTTCTTGTTCATGTGGATTAGATTTGTGACTGTGTTTTTCCTACTAATCAACAGCCATTACCTCTTGGAACCTTCTGCTACAGAACTGGTCGACAGGGTGTTGACCTCCCATTCCTAATCACATAAACTGAAGAGAGTCTGCCCAAATCCGATCCTGGTAAAAGCCCGGCGTTGGTACTTAAAGCCCATTTGTCTCAGATATAATGACTTTTCTACAGAAAGTTTAATTATGTTATGTAAATCACCACCTGATGAATTTGCCTGTTATCAATTGTGTAAGTTTTTAAAGAGCTTTTTAAAGTTGTTTTAAAGTGTATTATGACAAATGTATTAAAATTATGTTTGTCGTATTTGTTGATCTCCCCAGAGGTCTAAATTAAATTTAATAAAACCTTGAACCGAGACTTGTCCCTCGTTATTTCAGCGGTTCCAGTAACTGATGGAATTGTTTTGGATAAACTTCCTTTCGACATATTCGGTCCGACAGAGATCCTGCAGATACCTTGTATTCAAAGTTTGTACGGGCGATGTAATAGTACCGGGGTTGCATTCGGACAATTGGGATGTTGATACTGTAAATTCTATGCTATCTGTACTGCACCAGAACAACTGCCCCCCTGCCCTCTAACGCCTCCCTCTTAAAGGGATATCGAAACCCTAAACTCCAGAGCTGCCAAATTAACTCAGAGCATCCACATCTCTATACTGGATCTAATGAACCTCCTTCACCTCGCTGAACTCTCCTTCGCCAACCTCAAAACCCAGCGGAATTTCACCCCTCCCCCCATATCACAGAGATCCCCAAGCACCCACTACCACTACCGCTCGCTGAACTCTCCTTCACCAACCTCAAAACCCAGCGGAACTCCCCCCCCCCCAATATCACAGAGATCCCCAAGCACCCACTACCGCTAGCCTCGAGACACCTTCACAAGCAACCTTGCCACCTCTCGGAGGAGGAAAGTCTAGCTCTCGTCCTCTCCTACAACTCTATACCTGCCACCCCTAGTCCGCTAGACCTCACTGAAGAGGAAATCCTTGCCATCCTCCGCGACTACAACTCTGCCCCAATTACCCTTTGCCCTCTAGACGTGAGTGCCGAACATGCCATCTCCACGGTCACTATCAACCCTAACAGATCGGCTACCCTCCGCAACAGAAGTGTGGTCAAAAGCAACCTAGCGCCTGTACACCTATCCACCCCCACTCCTGACACTCCCTCCGATTCCTCTGTCTGGCCTCTTAATCAATTGCCGATCAGCGTTTAAACACGCCGCCGATATTGCTGAACTCATCCTGAACAAAAATTTCGACTTAGCAATTCTAACAGAATCGTGGCTTAACGATTCTTCATCTCCTTGCCTGGACCTCTTAGTCCCCCCCAACTACAACATTGCCAGGCTGGACAGGCAATCTACCAAGAAAGGAGGAGGCATCGCCTGCATCTACCGTTCTAACCTGTGTCACGGAACTCCTGGCAGATACCTCAGACTCTTGCGAATACCTCGCACTCTCCATTTGCAGCAACTCCACCCTACTGTGCAACCTACACATCATTTATCACCCCCCAGGCAGGAACGACTCCTTCACGGACCACCTCATGGAACTCATCACAGCCAAGATTTCCTCCATCGATAAAGATATTTTCCTGGGTGATTTCAACCTGCACTGGAATGACCCCAAGGACCCCCATGTCAACGCCATCAAAGACCTCCTGACCGATCAAGCCCTGATCCAAGCCTGTTCACTCCCTACACACTCGAAAGGGGCCACCCTTGACTGGATCATCTCTAAGGAACCAACAGTCAAGCTTATCTCTATAGACCCTTGTGACTGGTCTGACCACCACGCCATCGCATTCCTACTACCAGGCACCCACAAGACAAGGGCACCGCAACCAGTGTTGCCTAAACGCTGGGTTAGAGACACTAAGAGCCTGGACCACAATGAACTGGAGGCTTGCTGCAAATCTGACCTCCCCCCCCCCCCTCGCATATCACAACGGTCAGTGACCTCAATAATCACTACTCTGCAACTATCTCGAACATTATGGATGACCTAGCCCCACTAAAGCTAAAAAGAACGCAAATCAAAGTCAGGAACCCCTGGTTCACTCCCTCAATAATGAGAGGAGAACCCTTCGGCAATCCGAAAGAATGTGGAGACAGCACCCCTCTGCCGCACATCTAAAACTTCTCCGTCAGGCCAGAAATGCCTACAATAGGAACATCCTCAACTCTAAAAAAGAATTTTTCAGATCTGAACTTGAGAACGCCAAGAATAGACCCCACAAGCTCTTCGAACTGGTCAAACACCAATCCAATAAACTGGCCAAAACTTCGAAAGAAACCCCCAAGTCTTTAATATCATCGGAGGAATTCTCCTCCTATTTTGCTGACAAAGTCACAACCTTAGGAAATGAACTTAGGGCCGCTACATACTCTATCCCTTCCTGACCTGCCTCCTCCTCCTGCGATGCCCCCACAGATTTCACCTAAAAATCAAGCACTCTGGACCGACTTCAAACTCTATGACGAAGACTCCGTCTCCAAAATCCTATCGTCCATAAACCCGAATAACCATTACAACGACCCGCTCCCCTCCAACTGCCTAGCGGCCATCGCCCAGTCCATTATTCCTAGCTGGACTTCAATAATCAACACCTCTCTCCGGCAGGGATCCATTCCTGACTCTCTGAAAGCCTGACCAAGTCCTCCCCATTTTGAAAAAGCCGTCGCTGGATCCAGCCTTCCCGACAACTTCAGACCTATTTCCAACATCCCCCTCTTAGCGAAAGTGTTGGAGAAGTGTGTGCAACAGCAACTAAGCCAACACATCAACAACTTCCACCTTCTCGATGACTTCCAATCTGGATTCAGACCTGGGCACAGTACTGAAACGACCATGCTCCACATCGTTGATGATGCTCTCCAAGCCCTTGACCAAGGGAAAACTTGCCTTCTAATCCTCCTAGATCTATCCTCGGCCTTCGACACGTCAACCACGAAAAACTACTCGAACGCCTCAAACTCAGGATGGGTTTGGATGGCTCTGTTCTAGAATGGTTTAGATCCTTCATCCAAAACCGATCACAGCGATTCCTTATCAACGGCAACCTATCTGCTCCCTCTCCGGTCACGATCGGAGTCCCTCAAGGATCAACCCTGTCCCCTACCCTCTTCAACCTTTACCTTGAACCACTTGCCGAAGTACTTCGCACAGCGAATATCTCCTACCACATGTATGCTGACGACACTCAGCTCTACATCAAAACCTCATCTCTAGAGGAGATTCTCTCCCTGAATGAGGCCCTGAAATCAACCGTCCATTGGCTCACCTCCAATCAACTCAAACTCAACGCAAAGAAAACAGAATTTCTCCTAATCTCCCCTCCAAAAACCAATCCTGAGATGCAGATATGGATCAAGGCTATCACAGCCTTAGATTGCCCACCGACCATCGTGGACTCAGCAAAATCGCTGGGAATAACCCTGGACAGCAATTTGAACATGCGGGACCACATCAAATCGATGGCCAAATCAGCCAGATTCCACTTGAGCTACCTTAGGAAACTGAAACCTTTCCTCGACGCTGCTGACCTAAAAAGTGCAGTCCAAGCGCTAGTAATCTCCAGACTGGAGTATGGCTGTTCCACCCTCTCGGGCTTACCCAAGATCTCCCTGGCACCTTTAAAAGCCTGCCTCAACGCTGCCGCCAGACTTCTTACAAGCTCAAGAAAATTCGACCATATCTCCCCACACTTGAAAGCTTTGAACTGGCTTCCCCTCGAGGCTAGAATTCAACTTAAACTGGCCTGCATCACACACAAGGCTTTATACTCAAACTCCCTGCTTATCTTGCACAGAAACTTGTGGTATCTGACAGAATCAGAAACTCCCGGTCCGCCAAAGACCTCTTACTCCAACCTGCACGTTTCCGGAAAAAAAAAACTTGCAATCGGGCTTTCTCTGGGGCCGCTCCAAGAATATGGAACTCTCTCCGCCCGCCATCAGAAGAATCCCTTCTCTGGCACGTTTCAAAAAGGAGGCCAAAAATTTCCTTATGGGTAAATTCCTCTCCTAAATGTTGCCTCCTACCAACACAGAGACCCTGACCAACTAACGACTAGCGCCTCCCATCTGAGTATCGAGCTACCTCACCAAGAATCCTGGGGCCTTATCTTGAGTAATCATAAATGTAATCTGTACATACGTGTCCTCTATCCCTTATGTATCCAGCACCCCGCCCCCTCCTTATCTTTTGTACTTTGTGATTCCATGCCTACTGTACACTTCTAGGATCCCTGTAAAGCGCTCTGATACCCTAACGGGTCAAGTTCGCGCTCTATAAAACACAAAAATAAAATAAATAAAAAATAAAATCTGAATTAGAGCATTATATTGTTTTTGGGTCAGAACTATAACTTAACTCTGCCAATTACGCTGAGATGTTCTGCTACCATCATTATGGACACCATTTCCTACATAAAAATGGTAGACAGCGTCCCCATTTTAACTATACCCAATAGGAACATTGTTCAACTACCCCTCCAGAAAGTTCCAAAAAGATAAATATACTTATTTAACGGGATATTACACTTCAGACCCCATGTCAATTATTTTAAATGAACTCCAACACCATGGAAGAAATATATGCTAACTCAAACTAAGCTTATATATACTACTACGTTTGCCAACCAGTTTAAAGGTTATGAATTTTGATTACTGGAAGGAAACTAATGATTTGAAATAGATTTGGGGGTACGAAGTTTTGGCAGGTTCAGGACACAGAAACCTTGTTTTGAGCCTGTTTAATTCCCACCCAAATGATTTTCCTAAACCAAACAATCCAGCAGACTACTTGTCAGGGATTGGCTAAAATTAAAGAAATTTCTGCCCCAACCATTCCTTCTGTTGCCCGTTTTGATAATTGGCATAGTTTTACAAATTACAGAGAAAAACAATGAAATAGTATGTGGCAGAACAGCACATTTAATTCTTCTTTTTTGGGTCCTGGTGGGTGGTTATTGTCCAGTGAACATAAATGGTTGTCATGCTTGTTTTCTCAATACTCAATTTGGGTCTAAATCAAGTAGACCTGAAACCCGATACTCTCAGTCAACGCATTGTGGGATTATTACCACCTATACGGTGGGAAAGTTGTGTCAGCAATGGTTGGAATATTATAAATTGTCTGCAGTGAAACAACATTTTCGCTCCTGTCTGAGGACATGAATTTATCAGATTTTCTTTTAGGTCCTAAATCCCCACCTTCTATAAGATTTATATATGTTACTTATAATTAAATTTGGAAATTATCCCAAATAGAAGCTGCTGTACATTTAAGATAAATAGACTAAGATAATTTGGAAGAAGTTCTAGCTGTTGTTGATAATAGTATTAATACGTTATCTCTTATTTATAACTTTAATAATATTGTATCATCTGTTATTGATATTGTGCAGAGAGACATGTTAACAATGTATAATGGGAAGAGTCAACTTAGATCTATTATGCAGTTTAGCTGGACGCTTCAAACACTTAAAAATGGCATTATTTTCCATGGCATTATTTGAATTGCAGTGTAGGAAAGTGCCCCTTTTTGCATGGTTACCCGCCGCCCCCACTTTTTGCCGGATTTCTGATGCACTTTGACTGAATGTGCACTGGGTCCCTGCTAATCAGATTCCTAGTGCCTGTGTTCTTTCTCAAAATTGTACCTTTGTTTCCACATTTGGCACACCTCTGGCCCCTTGTAAAAGGTACCACTGGTACCAAGGGCCTTGTGACCAGAGAGGGTCTCTAAGGCCTGCGGCATGTAGTCTGCCACCCTCAGAGACCCCTCACCTAACACATACTGCCATTGCAGACTGTGTGTTTTGGTGCAGACAAAACTTAAGACTCGACACAGTACACTCCCCTGTGTGCCATGCCCACAAACACTGCCTGCGGCATAGGTAAGTCACCTATCTAGCAGGCCTCACAGCCCTAAGGCAGAGTGCACTATACCACAGGAGAGGGCATAGCTGCAAGAGCAAGTCCATTCTTAGACATTGTAAGTGCAGTGAAGCCATATTGAGTACATGGGCTGGGAGTTTGCCATTACGAACTCCAAAGCTCCATGATGGTTTTACTGAATGCTAAGAAGTTTGGTATCAAAGTTCTCAGCATCATAAACCCACACTGATGCTAGTGCTGGATTTATTACAAAATGCACTCAGAGGTTGGTCCGGCTCCATATCGGAGTCTGGTATAACGATGGCGTGGGTGGCACCAGGAATGGCATCAAAACATGCTCCAGGGAAGGTCACTGTTTCGCAACCGGCACCTGCCAAAACGGTGGTGCCTAAAGGCACTCCAGCAGAGTTGTCCCACCCAAATAGGAGGTACATGGCTTCATAAAACTCTTAATTGGGATGGGGTCGCTCCCACTCTGGTAAGTCACGGAGTCGACTAGAATTGGGCGACCAGAAGCTCCACGGAACGCTCTTGAACAGCCTTTAGATTCATGGTGCAGCAGTCTGGACAGGTATTGGAGTCGTGGCCAAGCTTCAGAGGCAAACCTAGTCGAGGTCTGTCACAGACTTCTGTCTGTGACAGGAACCACAGGGTGTAAATCCCACAGGTATTTTGAGGACCTCCCAATCCACAGTGGAAGCAAAAATCTCAAAAAGGGCTGAATAAACGTTGAAAGAAATGTACAAAAAATGGATTGAGGCAGCTCTCTCCGGATCTGTACTGATGGAGCTGAAAGAAAAGGACTGATGTCAACGTCCTATATACGGAACTGCACACGTCACATTTGGCGCTGATGACGCCAATTGGAACCTTCCAGCATGCACAGGTACTGCTCAATATTTTCCGGATCCAGTCGGACTCCTGGGGAGTATTCTAAGGTAAGGAATCTGCGGCTAACAGATAAATTTAAATCAACAAGGAGATTCCTCAGAGTGTATCAAGCACAACCAAAGACTGCTACCAAGGCCAGCACATAGGCACTAGTTCTAAATGAATTGAATAATTAGCTGATAGTACATATTTTCCGAAAGATTTTTCCTTTAGTGGTATCCATAATGGGCCTACTTTTTATACTGATTGTCTCTATTCCATAAATAATGCCAAGTGGGATTTTTGAACGGTACAGCAATAATAATAACGAAACGTGCACATCCACGAGCGTTGTAGAATAATCTCAACCGGTTTGCTGGACTTGGGGTCTTACCAACATGTGATACATGAATCTTTTCATTTAGACTCAAGCTAAATATATTTCCAAGTTATACATATGATTTAGCAACTTCTAGTTTTGCAAGGATTGCAAGGTACCTAGTGTAGGCTACAACTCCCAAGTATCAAGAAGGGAGGAGCGGAGGAGTTTTAATTCTAGATGGGTAGAAACAGGTTGCCCACTCAAGATAGGGTAGTTCTATTACCCCCCTGTCTTCGCATTGTTTTTAACACTATTGAATGGGGGCACCAGAATAAAGGACAATTTCAGCCCACCATCTGATAATTTTATTGACACTTTACATGATTTTGCACTCTGCTCCTCACTCAAGAACAATATCCTTGCTCATCTTGAATTAAAACACCTCCATTCCGCCCTTCTTGATGCTTGGGAGTTGTAGCCCACACTAGGTACCTTGCGGTCCTTGTGTGAGGCGGAAACCCAATGATGAGGCATGCCACCTTCGGGTGAGTGAGGGTTCTCGTCCTAACAGCATAGTGCTCCCGTTGGTCGTCGATTACCACATATGGTTCTTTTGCTTTCGACACTCGTGTCACCAGACGTAAAATTGTGTGCAAGATATTAAATACTTCTTCCTTTACTAAGTCTACATACGCCTCCTTAGTATGGTTAGAAACCTTAGCATTCAGGTCTTATACTATGATAACAAACAAACATTCCTCTGAACCAATGTTTTTGCCAATAAATTATTCTTTGATCCTGGAGGAATATAAACATTTACCAGAAATGCCATAAGACTAGCCAAAGACACAGATAGATTCCCAGTTATTTTAACACATTGGGTAAAGTTAGCTGTATGCCTATACAAGGATATGACCAAGCATAATTAGTGCTCAGTAAGATAGAGATTCCACCACTTGCATGCCCTCGCTTAGAAGCTTTTGCAGGACAACTAAAAGTAAAGTAATTATCCAGGTGAATGTCAGTGGAACACTATATTCCCTGGATGAATAAGTTACTTACCTTTGGTAACGATATATCTGTAAGAGACATAGAATAGTTATAGATTCCTTACCTTAGAATTACCCCCAAGCGTCAGACTGGATCCGGAGAATTTTTCGTCAGCAGTACCCCTGCGCGTCGAAAGGTGGCGTCGGTCGGCTCCGCGTTCGTCGTTGGCGTCGTGGTCACTGGGATGACGTCGCGGTAGCTACTTAGACGCCGCCATCGCGTGCTGACATCAGTTCTTTTACACGACATTCCACGCCAGAAGCGCAGAGCCATGCAAGACACTGACCACTGGTGCACAAAACTAGGGCCCTGAAAAGGATTCCCTGACCCTAGAAGTCAGTTCGCAGAACGGGGAGGATGGGTGGAGTGGTAAGGAATCTATAACTAATGTATGCCTCTTACAGATATATCGTTACCGAAGGTAAGTAACTTGTTCATCTGAAAGAGACAATTAGTTATAGATTCCTTACCTTTAGAATAGTTACCCCAGCAATACCAACCCCGGAGGTGGGTCTGCGAACCAAGTTCACATCAGAAAGTCCTGGAGAACAGAAGGGCCAACGAAGCAGTCTCTCCGGACTTGGGTGTCTAGGCAGTAGTGTTTTGTGAACGTGTGCAGAGATGCCCACGTAGTTGCCTGACAGATGTCATTGAGGGGGACTCTCCGTCCCAAAGCAGTGGTAGCTGCCGTCACCCTGGTGGAATGGGTGGCAGTCCTACCGGAGGCTCCTCCTTTGCCAAAGAGTAGCAAGCTTTAATGCACAAACTACCCACCTAGAGATGGTCCATTTGTGCACGGCCCGACCTTTTTTGGCGCCCACATAGCCAACAAAGAGCTGGTCATCCACCCGAAATTGCTTGGTGCGATCCAAATAAAAGTAAAGGGCACATTTTGGATCCAGACGGTGGAGCCTCTCTTCCTCCTTAGAAGGAGGCGGAAAGAAGGTGGGCAAAGTGATGGTTTGACCAATGTGGAAAGAAGTAACCACCTTGGGAAGAAAGGAAGGTCTGGTTCTGAGGACGACTTTGTCCGGATGAACAGTCAGAAAAGGAGGCTTAGAAGAAAGCGCTTGGATCTCACTCACCCTGCGAGCAGAGGTGATGGCAACCAGAAAGGCAGTCCTTAAAGCAAGAAATCTGAGAGGACAGTTATGAAGCGGCTCACAGGGGGCGCACAGAAGGTAAGTAAGAATCAAGTTCAAGTCCCACTGAGGCAGTACGAAGGGGACAGGAGGAAAAAGATGAGTAATGCCCTTAAGGAAGCGATTTACAATAGGAGACTTGAAAAGAGAAGGCTGATCAGGAAGCCTAAGAAAGGCTGAAATGGCCGAGAGGTAGCCCTGCGGAGTGCCCAGAGCAGAGCCCTGCTGGGCCAAAGACAGGAGGAACAAGAGAACCTCAGAAAGAGGGGCAGAAAGGGGATCCATCTGCAGGCGTATACCGTCTTAGTGGAGGGACGCCTGGCTGCCAAGATAACATCACAGACTTCGGGAGGAAGGTCAAAGGCCATCAACTGTCGCCGCTCAATCTCCACGCAAGGAGGTGGAGGCTGGACAGGTTCGGGTGGAGGACCTTCCCCTGTTGCTGCGACAGTAGATCCTCCCGAAGAGGCAGTCGGATCGGAGGATCGATGGCCATGTGTAACAGCTCGGGATACCAGACTCTTCGTGCCCAATCTGGAGCCACAAGGATGACTTGGGCCCGGTCGCGCTTGATTTTCTTCAGCACTCTGGGCAGAAGTGGTATAGGCGGAAAGGTAATAGAAGACCGCAGCTCCACTCGCGAGGAAAAGATTCGCCTACCGAGTCCCGCCGTGGAAATTCCAACGCGCAGAATTGCTGACATTGCACTTTCTCTTCGGTTGCGAATAGATCTAACCAAGGCTCTCCCCACTGCTGAAGGAGACCTTGCGCCATCTGTGAGTGAAGATGCCATTCGTGATCCATCATTCACCTGTGGCTGAGTTCATCCGCCCTGGCGTTAAGTGAACCTGCCAGGTGTTGAACCACCAAGGATATGCCCTGATGTTCCAGCCATGTCCAGAGGCGGAGGGCCTCTGACATAGGGTCCACGACCCCACCCCGCCCTATTTGTTGCAGTACCACATGGCGGTGGTGTTGTCCGTGAACACCTGCACTACTCTTCCCTGGACAGAGGGAAGGAATGCTTTAAGTGCAAGACGAATCACCCGGAGCTACAGCAGGTTGGTGTGGAGCTCGGACTCCGCCGGAGACCAGAGGCCCCTGATCTCCACCTCTCCCATGTGGCCACCCCACCCTAGAAGTGATGCATCCGTCACCACTGTGTACTCCGGTTGGGGAAGGGAGAAGGATCTGCCGTTGACCCAATCCTGGTTCGTTAGCCACCACTGCAATTGACGTGCAGTGCCCTCCGAGATCTGAATGCAATTGGACAGATTCCCCTGATGCTGTGCCCACTGGAACTTCAGGTCGCACCGCAGAGACCGCATAGGCCACCTGGCATGATCCACCAGCAGGATGCAGGAGGCCATGAGGCCCAGCAGGCTCAGGGTCATTCTGACCGAAACCCGGGATAGAGGCTGAAAGATCGGAATCATAGCCTGAATATCCCAGACTTGCTGCTCGGGAGGATAAGCCCGAAACTGCGTCGTGTCCAGAACCGCTACGATGAAAAGGAGCTTCTGAGGGGGAATCAGGTGTGACTTCGGCACGTTTATGGTGAACCCCAGCGAGTGCAGGAGATCCGCCGTAGTCTGGAGGTGGGAAGACGACTGCCTGGGGCGAGCCCTCCTTCAACGGCCAGTCGTCGAGATAGAGGAAGACTGGTACCCCCGATCTGCGCAGATGAGTTGCGACCACCGCCATCACTTTCGTGAAACCCCAGGGGTGCTGGTAAGGCCAAAAGGGAGCACAGAAAACTGAAAGTGCTCCTGGCCAACCGTGAACCGCAGGTAACTCCGGTGGGCAGGCAGGACGGGGATGTGAAAGTAAGCGTCCTGCAAGTCCAACGCTACCATCCAGTCTCCAGGGTCGAGGGCAGACACGACCTGAGCTAGCATCAACATTTTGAATTTCTCCTTCCGGAGGAAGCGGTTGACGTTCCTGAGATCCAATATAGGACGCAGGCCTTTGTCCTTCTTGGGCACCAGAAAGTAGTGGGAATAGCAACCATGGCCTACTTCTGGGGCAGGAACTCGCTCGATGGCTCCCTTGGCCAAGAGATCCGAAGCTTCCTGTTGGAGAAGGGCCAGATGATCCTCCGACATGCGATGGTGCTGAGGTGGCATGGATGAGGGGTAGTCTCGAAGGGGAGGGAGTAGCCCCTTCGGACTAATTGCAAAACCCAACTGTCCAACGTGATGGTGCACCAGAGGGGGAGGTGATGGCAAATCCTGCCGCCCATTGGCGATTGGTGGCCTTGAAAGGTCAGACTAGGAGGGTTTGGAGGCTGCTGCAGAGGAGGCGGTGGTGGACTGGCCCGCTCGCTGGCCTGCAGATCCACGGCGGTGGGTCCCACGTCTCTGGCCGCGCAGGGGCTGAACAGCTTGCGCCGGCCTGTGGCTCTGGGCGGAACGTTGTGGGGCACCCCTTCCGTAGCCACGAAAAGGGCGAAAAGCAGACTGCGCAGGGCGGGTGGTGGAGAGGCCCAAGGACTTGGCCGTAGCCCGAGAGTCCTTGAAGCGCTCTAGCGCGTTGTCTGCTTTGTCGCCGAACAGGCGACGGCCATCAAAAGGCATGTCCATAAGGGTAGCTTGGACATCCCCGGAAAAACCAGTCGACCTCAGCCAGGCATAGCGTTGAAGGGCTACCGATGCTGAAATCGTCCTGCCTAGCGAGTCAGAGGTATCCAGTCCTCATCTGATGGGGAACTTGGCTGCGTCTCTCCCCTCGGCGACTGTACGGGAGAGCATGGCCCGGGTCTCCTCCGGGCACTACGGCAGCACCTGCGCTACCGTATCCCACACAGAGTGGGTGTTACGGCCCAATAGACATGCAGTGTTCACTGACCGCAGTCCCAAGCTGGAGGAAGAAAACATCTTCCCAAGATGGTCCAGCTTCTTGGATTCCCCATCAGGTGGTGTGTTAGGGAATGCACCTTTAGACATAGAGGCTTGGACCACCAAGCTCTCAGGGGTGGGGTATTGGGAGAGGAAAGAGGGGTCGCCCGGGGCCGGGGGGTGGCATCGGGCAATCATCCTATCCACAGGAGCCCTTGTGTTGGGCCTGGACCAAGTGCCCAAAAGGATGTCAGTGAGGGCCTCATTAAACCGGTTGAAGCACCTCCGTCAGGAGGTTAGTCCTGACCGCCACCGTAGGTAGCTCGAGGTTGAGAGCCTCGGCCGCCCTACGCAACACCACTGCATAAGTAGCTCCCTCCTCCGTAGCCACGGTAGGAGGAGACAGCATACCAAGGTCTGGGAAGGTGTCCAGACCACTGGCATCCCCAACTCCTCTCTCCAGTCCGGATCATACTCTATCTGGTCAGTTAAAGGGTCTCCAGACACCTCCCAGTCCTCCTCACCCTCCTCTGGTTGCCAATCTGGCCTAAAAGAACCAGGGTGGAACAAGGGTACAAAAGTACCCATCGGCGCCGGATCCGGCGTCGGTCCGATTCCGTGCCCACGTCGGGATGGAGGCCAGGGTCCACGCCGGCTGGGGACACAACTGGCGTCGGCTGCGGGTGTGGTGCCGGTGGAATCGACGTCGGTGGAGGTGTTATGAGGTCGACCGGCGCTGATTCGGATCCAGGCCTGGATCCAAGGGGGCCCTTCGGTGCCGGGGCCAAAGCCGCCGGCGAAGGGCCAGGGCCCCCAGCCTAGTCCGCAGGGCCCGAAGGCGCGCCGGCAGAGTCGGGTTGCCCAAAAATGGCATGCATCGCTTCGAAGAAACTCCGAAGATGGGCAGGGGGTCGCACCGGGTCCCGGGAAGGGATGGAAACTCGGAATCGACCCAGCGGGCTCCGCAAGCGGAGCCACAGGAGGGGCACCGCCCGCATCCCTCGTCGCGTCGGCTGACGGATGGGGAAAAGCGACGATGCTTCTTCGACCTTCTTGTGCTTCGACTTACCTGGGGAGTGCGAAGACTTGGAAGAGGACTGGTGGTGGCGGCTCCGCGACCGGTCCCTCGACCTCCCACGCGACCAGGACCTCGAACGGCGCAGAGCGGACTGCCGGGCCTCGAGAAGCTTTCGGGACCACTCCCGCAAAGACTTCGGATTCATGGTCCGGCAGTCGGAACACGACTTGGAGTCGTGGTCGGGTTCTAGACAGAACAGGCAAACGCGGAGCCGACCAACGCCACCTTTCGAAGCGCAGGGGTACTGCTGACGAAAAATTCTCAGGATCCAGTCTGACGCCTGGGGGTAATTCTAAGGTAAGGAATCTATAACTAATTCTCTATCAGATGAAAATATTATCTGTTTTCAGACTGGACAAGAGGGCCAATTTTAGATTTAATATATTACCTGCCAGATTCCAGGAGAGAATTTCTTAAATCTTGTTTATAGTTTAGAGACTTTGCCAACAAGTTCCATTTAAAAGAGTCCTCTGTCTCCAAGGGGGCAGGGGACAATATTTCTTGTGAAAGTACTGTAACCAATCTACTTAAGGAGACTACGGTGCTCTGTGTACTTTAACTTATCTTCTTGATTCGTACAGAAATTTAAATTCAAATTTTGATATGCGTTATCTCGGATCGCAATCAAGCGAGAGTACCCACTAGTTGGTAGAGAAAAAGGAATGACATATATGCCTCTGTTTAAATATTTTTTTCAAAAAAGACAGTTTTCAGGGACAAGGTTAGCGACAAACATGAAGTGGAATGTTACTCTTGAGCGCAAATCCTGATGTGAGTTTAATATAATTACAAACTGAATATTGCTGCTCTTCTCCAAATTTAACATGTCAATTTCTGCAAAACATTTTAACAGAAACCATCTATTAATAGGATTAACATGATCATTACACAGAATGATAAAATCGAGAGAGAAAAACTGAGTTGTTTACTCTGGTTTTTGATTGTGTGGCAGATACTCCAGATATTCCGTGCAGCCAGAGTATTAAAGATGCTAGCCGCCCCTGTTGAAGCAAATGCTTTTACAGGATATTGTTAGTCTTAATCTGAAGTTCCGGCCTGTACCCAAATTCTTCAGCAAAACGATTGCCACTATCAGAAACTGACCCCTTGTATTGTTTGGCTGCTGAGAAATTGTAGATAGGACCCTCGAAGTTTGACGGAGGGATAGGATTGGTATCTAGAACGTTTCTAACAGCGTTATGATCAAAGAGAGGATTTTTTCCAGCCACTGCAGAGACTCGGAGATCTGAATATTATCACCTGGGAGACTGCATGAAGCCTGACAGCCTAATTCCGACCCGTGGTAGAAGAGCGATCAAATAGTGTCGGAACAGTTACATTTGAGTACTGCTCAAAAGATTAAAGGAAGGATCTGTTGATTTTCTCAGAAAGACAAAAGCTTAAATAGGCAGCCCATAATCTACAGCTATATAAATCTCACGTTTATATCTGTGTGTGTGTGTAGTCCGTAATCAACTGCAGTGCCGGAATCACCAGAGTTTCTTGTGCACCAGTGATTACTCCAAAGGCTAAATTAACCATTGAAGGTGCAAGTGGAGACTCCTTATCTTCGTGCACTGCTAAAGTGTGAGAAAGTGCCCTCTTTCTGCATGGTATGCCCCCACTTTTTGCTGAATTGCTGATGTTCTTTGACTGAGTGTGCCCTGGGCTCCTGCAAATCAGGTACCCAGGGCCTATGTTCCTTCCCTAAAAACTGCATTGAAGCCTAAACCCAATTGGCATCCCTGGTCACAGGTAGGCCCCTGGTAAAAAGTACCACAGGTACCCAGGGCACTGTGACCAGGGAAGGCCCCTAAGGGCTGCAGCACTTATTGTGCCACCCTTAGAGGCCCTGCACCTTTTCACACACACACACACTGCCTTTGCAGGCTGCGTGTCTTGGTGCAGAACAAAGTGAAGAGTCGACATGGCACACATCCCTGTGTGCCATGCCTACAACCCACTGCCCTGGCATAGATCAGTCACCCCTCTAGCTGGGTGCCCTATGCCAGTGGTGAGGGTACAGGTGCATGAGCCCTGTACCCCTACAGTGCCCAAGTCCATTCCTGGGCTCTGTAAGTGCAGTGCTGCCATTACGAGTATATGGTGCTGGGAGTTTGTCATTACGAACTCCACAACACCATAATGGCTACACTGAAGACTGGGAAGTTTGGTATCAAACATCTCAGCACATTAAACCCACACTGATGCCAGTGTTGGATTTAATGTAAAATGCACCACAGAGGGCATCTTAGAGATGCCCCCTGAAATTCGACCAACTTCTAGTGACCTGACTTAGTGGCTGCTTAGGCTGCCACCAACAGACATGTTTCTGGACCCCTGGGTCGAGAGCCTGCTGCTCTCAGGGGCCTGAAACAATGCACATCCTGGGACGAGGTGGCAAGCCTCTCTCCTCCCCCAGGATGGGCAGGGTTCACGAAGGGGAAGCTTCAAAGGCCTGCTGCCTTTGTGAGCCTCCCCAGACCCATTGCTGCTTTCAGCAACTGGTCCCCACTGGTTCTACCCCCCACTTTGGGCGGGAGAACCGGCGGGAAAAACAAGTGAGGGAAAGAGATGTGCCCTCCTCAGCCAACTCCACCCCTCAGGTGGGGGAGGCGAGGTGAAGCACAACTCTGACTCCCCGCCATCTTGAGGATGGGGGGACCTAGCCAGGGACAGGCTCCTGCCCCCCTCCCACTGGAGGGTGGCACGATAGGGGGTGTACCCACCACAGGGAAGGGACCCATTGGTCCCTGCCCTTTACCTACTTGTAACTCCCCTAAATCTAGTATTTAGGGGGCACCCTGAACCTTGCTTCCTCAGATCCAGACAAGAAACAAGAAGAAAAGAAGGACGAAGAGCCGTGCAGAGCTAACAAGAGGACGACGCCCACTGACTTGGCCCAAGCCCTACAGGTCTGTCTCCCCTCGAACCTGCTCCTGCGAAATCCCGGTGTGTCCTGCAGCCAGCAACCTCAAAAACCCCGGAGGACCTGCCTGCCTTCACTTCAAGCCTGCTTCTCCCGTGAACACCGGACTTGTTCAAACTGCAGCTTCTGGCTCCAGCCGGATACCGCGAATCCAGCCCATTCTGCACCCGCCGAACCCGGCCCGAGCTCGAGTGGAAAAACACCACGAGGAGGTCACTCCGGCAATCCTGACCCGAGATCCGGCGACTCCTGACCTGCCTCAAGCCTCCAGTCGACCTTTGGATTGGTGTTGATCATGGATGAAAACATGGCAGCCGGCTGAGACGCCGGTCGGGAGCTTAGCGAGGGGTGAACATGAACTTGTAATCTGCGCTTACCGCCGCCGTCTGTTTCCGTTCCCCTTCTGGTCACGGCATTTCCCGGTGCGGCTCATTTGGTTGGCGCCGGCGTGTGTGGAAAGAATCCTCGCTCTGGAGGATTTTCGGAGGTTCGTGAGGCTCTGAGAACGAATGGTGGCGCCAGGATCTCCTCCTTGGGTTGCGGCGGCAGGCGTGCTGCGAGTGCTTCGCCTGGCTTTACAGCTACGAGGAAGTGAGGACTGTAGAGCCGGCAGAGTCAGCACAAGCAGTGTAGGCAGCTGGTGTTCAGAAAATAATTGTGTAAATCTGGCTGAACAGTTAAACAGTGGAATGACGGTAGGTGACCTGAAATTAAATGTGGGCAATCAATTGAACAATGAAAAGGAAAGCAACAGAGACGGTTATATGGGTACAAACGGTTATATTGGTCTAAGGGTAGAGCCACAACAGGAGACGCTAGTGGGACACCAGCAAATTACCCCCGAGAATATAGATATTCCTCAGGCCCCGCTGGACAGACGCTATACATTAAGATCACATATTTATTCCCCGTGGGTACTGGAGGAGGTTGGAGGGGCTGTAAAAAATACCTCGCAACCCACGTTAAAATTACAGGCAAGTCGGAGGAAAGGTAAAATAAATACTGGCCTTAATAAAGATCTGCGCCTCTTACCCAAAAAAGTAACTACTAAATCAGCGAACACTGTCCCGTTAAAGGGGAAACAATTAGCCACAGCTCAAAATTTTCAGAAAATCACCCCATCACTTAGATCTTAATTTAAGCTTAGGACTGAGCCTAAAGGTACAGAGGGTGGTACAGACAGCATGGATGGAAAAAATACTCCGGGAAGAGAAAAGCAGGAGAACAGAGCTAAGAAGTTCAGCGCAAAGACCATCCCTTCTAGTGAGCCTGATATCTCTCTAGCTCTCTCAGTGGTTACAACGCACAATAGATTTTCGCCTTTGAGTATGGAGGGATTACTATCTGAGGCCTGTGATGAAGGAGATAATGTCTTAGTACAATGTCAAGGAGTTGATGGACCATCTATTTCAGAGGAAGTGGCTAAGAGTACCAGTAGCTCAGAGAGCAAGGATGCATTGCAGGAGATGGACCATCTATTTCGGAGGCAAATCAGAAAGAAATTCAGGGAACATGTTTGAGCCTGGAAGGAAAGATAGAAGGTCTTGCTATACGAACGCAAGAATTGGAGTTGGGTTATCAAGATCTACAGGCTAAAACCTAATCAAATACACAAGAGATGGAGCGGTTGAAACAAAGAGAGGGTACTAGCGGAAAGGCTGGAAAATAATGCCAGGAGAAATAATATCAGAATCCTGAGTGTAGCTGAGGGGTTGGAAGGATCAGATATAAAATCGTTTGTGATAAATTTGTTGAGTAGTTCGTTTCCGCAGGCGGTCCCTCCGTTAAACCTAGAAGCAGAAATCCAGCGAGTGCATAGAGATCCTTTCAAACTACATCCAGGCCGAAAGAAACCACGAAAGATCCTGGTAAATTTTCTCTCGTACTCGGTAAAAGAAAAAATTCTGGGGCTAGCGCTAAAAGAAAAATCTTTACAAGCACTAGGTGCGTCCTACAGAGTTAGGTCAGATATCTCAAAGGAGACAGCTGATAGACAGTGGGAATTGGGCAACAGAATGGATGAGCTAAAGAAACTGGGGGCATCCGTACAATTGAGGTTTCCGGCTTTTTTAAAAGTGATGTGGCAGAATAAAATGCACAACTTCTCAGACCCAGTTGATGTAGATAACTTTATTCAGGAAGTGAAATCAGGGAATGCAAGTGCTAGATAGAAGGTAGGTGGTGGGGGGTGATGGTAGTAACATATGTAATATTGGTTCACCCTAAGCATAAGCTCAATAGGCTCCAAGGATGCCTATAAAATATTTTTGGGGAGGGTTTTCACGGGAGGGAGCACAAGTGGTGGGGAGCATAGGGAAAAAATAAAAATAAATGTTTTATCCTCTAGTCAATAAAATGAGTGCCTGTTTTAAATCGTTAAAACAAGGTCCGCTGGGATATCGAATAAGTATATTGGAAAAGCATGAATAAGAAAGAACTGACAATCTTATGCTGGAATGTGAATGGGTTATGGGTCAAAAGGCAGAGAATTATAGCGCAATATTTAAAAGATCAGAACGCTCAAATAATTATGCTGCAGGAGATGCATCTTTTGAGGCAAGAATGTGGAGAATTTTTGTCTAAACAAAGATGGATTGGAAAGTGGGTATCTACGGACCAAACTCCGTGTACTAAAGGGATAGTAATAATATTAAGTGCGAACTCAGGGATTGAGCTTCTCAGATATAGAGCAGATGAGGGAGGGCGATGGATAATTGCCGAGATTAAAACCGCTCTCACGATATATACACTAGCGAGTTACTATGGCCCAAATATAGATGACGTATCACCCTTGAGTAAGCTTTTCTCTAATCTGGTTGACTTTCAATCTCCTATTATTCTTGGTGGGGATTTTAACGTTCTATTGAATAATGATCTTGATAGGTCGTCAGTTAGGACACAAATTAGTTCCCCTAAGATGAGGGCATATTTATTAGATATGATGGAGAATCTTAACTTGTGTGATGTTTTTCGCAGAGTTAAAGGTAAAGCTAGGGGGTACTCTTTTCATAGTAAAAAGAACAGGCATTTCTCGAGAATAGATTACATGTTTATGGATAAGAAAGAAGTGGAGTTGGTAGCTGGGATAGACCATTTGCCCATACAGCTCTCGGATCATGCTGCATTGTTATTAAAAATTGAGTGTAATGATACTCAAACAATTAGAAGGTGGACAATGAATAGAAGGATTATGCTACAGCCCGTGATAATAGAGACGTTGCAGAATGATACAAAGGATTTTTTCTTATGGAATTTGGGGTCAGCTCCCGTGCACACAGTATGGGATATATATAAAGCATGGTTGAGAGGTATTGTTAAAAATGTAATGGTATACTGGGTTAGGGAAGAGAAAAAATACCTTAATACAATAGAGGAGGAGATAGGCAAAACGGAAAATCTATTAAAAGACAACAAAGATTCGGAAAGAGAAAGAAAGGAATGGGTGGATAAGCTTGAAGGGCTACGGTTGAAGTTTAGAACTAAATTGGAGGAGAAAGTAACTCAACAGTGGGAGGTGAGCAGATCCAAGGATATTATACAAGGGGAATGTTGTGGAAAGCTGCTGGCCTGGAAATCAAGGTTGGATAGGAATCAAAGTTATATAGGGAAAATCCAAGAAGAGGAGTCTGGACTTATAGTTGAGGAGAGTGAAAAAATCAGAGCTGCGTTTACTAACTTCTTTCAGGAGGTGTATACAGAAGATCTAGAGGTAAATGAGCAAGAAATACAAGGATGGCTCTTAAGTAAGCAGCTTCCTAAACTTACAGAAGCTCAAGCCCTCTATTTAGGACGAGAAATAGATGGTAGTGAAATTTTGGACATTTTAAAAAACCAAAAAAAGGGAAAAGCTGCAGGCCCAGACGGGATCCCTATTGAGATGTATTCCGTGATACAGGAAGAGATTATTCCGGTGTGGGTAAAACTATTTAATTCAATCTTGATAGATGGGGGCCCCATCCCGACGACATGGAACGAGGCAGTAATCTCCTTAATCTTGAAGCCAGGCAAGAATCCGACATATTGTCAATCATTTCGCCCAATATCATTACTTAATAATGATTATAAGATATTTTCTGGAGTTCTTGTTGCACGTTTGAATAAGGTAATGGGGCAGCTGATTCACCAAGATCAAAAAGGCTTTTTACCTGGGAGGTTCATGAATGAGCTTAATCTTTCCCTGATAGGCTCCATAGATTTAGCTATAACACATAATGTTCCTCTCGCAAGTGTCACACTAGATGCTGCAAAAGCATTTGATCGTGTCAATTGGAAGTATTTAAAGACCACATTAGAACATTTTGGTTTTGGTGGAAATCTGATAGACACTATTTTTAAAATCTATGGAGCTCCAACAGCAAAGATTTTAGTTAATGACTGCCTGTCTTCTCCTGTGCGAATTGAGAGAGGTACAAGACAGGGATGTCCTTTGTCTCCTGTACTATTTGATTTGTACATAGAGCCCTTTGCTCAAAGTCTGAGGCTAAATGAAGAGATTAAAACCTTTAAAGTTGGGGCATATTCTAGGAAGATTTCGCTTTATGCTGACGACCTTATGGTTTATACTTCGGACGTAGTATCAACTTTACCTCATCTCATGGCGGAAGTAAGGGAATTTGGTAAACTGGCGGGATATGCGGCAAATGAAGAAAAACAGAAGTAATGATATGGAATCAGGACAGTGGAGAATTAAAATGCGTGGAGGAAATGAGATATTTGGGGATTAAAATAATTAAGGACCTTGGGAAGATAGCGGCAGTTAATCTGGAAAGAGTAGGAAAGGAGATAGACGCATTATTAAAAAGAAGGCAGAACCTCCCACTCACGATATACGGTCGGGTTAACTTGGTGAAAATGTCCATCCTGCCAAAACTCACCTTTCTTTTTGACAATATCCCGCTGCATTTCGAAAAGAAAACACTTCTGAAGCTGCAGGGGTAGATTTCTTCCTTCATATGGGCAAGTAGAGGAATACGTCTCTCATGGAAAAAGCTGAGACGGAAAGTGGGGGTGGGAGGTTTGGGTCTTCCTGACTTTCAGATATACTGTTGGGCGTTTCAGCTTAAAAACAGCAGAATGCTTTTACAAAGACCTGATGACTCTCTAATAGGTGTTATGTTTAAATCTATGCTGGTGGGCCTTCCTGAAGAGGGTTTCTCTTATAAATACGGGGTTCCAAAATATTTCAAAAAAATAAGATTAAAATGTCTCCAGTCAGCCGCAAGAACATGGTACGAGATAAGATCGGTCCTAGGGGTACCTTATTACAGCAGGCTGTCCCCTATATGGGATTCTCCAGGTACTCCGGAATGTCTATTAGATAGCTTAGCAAAACCACTGAATAAGTTAGAGGTTAGGCAGTGGAGTCAACTGATAAATGATGGACAAAAGTTAACTTGGAGCTATTGGTCTGCCAAGACAAATGGGGCAATATCCAGGTTTAAAATTTATCAGATCAACTCCTGGCTCAAGAGTCAGGCAGGACTGGAAAGAGTTTCAAAACAAATGGAGATGGAACTCCAGATTGCAACGGCAAGGAAAAAAGAAGTGGCACTATGGTACCAATTCCTTCTGGACGCAGATCTGGCAGAAATGAAATCACCACATAGCGTATGGGATGGATGCTTGCCGAACACGGAGCTGGCAGATTTATGGCAAGTATCTTGCGCTACACTTTATTTGGTGGTTAAACCTGCTGCTTTAAAGAAAAACCACTTCTTTACTTTGTATAGAATCTACTGGACCCCAAAAAGGCTGGGAAGGATAAAAGGAGGCACAGATCTGTGGTGCAAGCGATGTGGTAGCGGAGATGCTGACGACGTGCATATATTTGCTAACTGCTCTAAATTGGGAGGATTCTGGTCAGCAGTGGGTAAGACCATTTCGCACTCTGTGGGTGTCAACATAGAGGTAAGTCCTGAGTTAATCATGTTTGGGACATCCCAGGAGATTAAAGACAAGCACGATCTGCAAGTAAACTGCCACTATCTGATTTTCTACTTAATATTATTGGCAAGAAGAGAAATCTGTAAACTTTGGGTCCACCCGGAGGCCCCGTCCTTGATGAGTTGGAAGAACTCTGTTGTTTTTTAAGGAAACTGATAAAAGTAGTCTTGGGTTTTGGAATCTGTTAAAATTTGAACACCGCCTTGTTCAATGATTATACCCCTCATTTCAGTAACTGGGAGGGCAGTTTAAGGATCGAAATAACCCAGTAATTCTGATTGATTTATACCCGATTTTTTTGGCACTCACGAAGGGCGCATTAACTAGTGCTAATCGGTGGAGACATGCAGCCTCAATCCAGAGGATCCCCTCTACCGCGACCAGAGCGGGTAAGACTTTCCGACGTCCCAAGGTACCCCTGCACCTGACGCCCCACGGCCTTGTGTGCCCAAACCAACGGTGCCTAACCAACCCAAGATATCCCAACTTACCCCTCGAAGTGGTGGTCGCACCCAGAAGATCCTCGTCCCCGAGCCTGCAGTGTTTCTTCTAACCGGAGGCGCTCCATTGAAAACAACAGGGCACCCGACCTCAAAACAGCACCCTGCACCCGGCCGCACTAGTGCCGCTGAGGGGGCACCTTTGGCGCTAATTTGGTTCCCTATTTGCCCTGACCTAAACCCTAGGAGCTTTGCTCCCACAACCCAGTGGCCTGCTTACCAGCAGCCACCAACCGGAGACCCCCTATCCTCCATAGGATAACATTGGGCCTCAACACTCTGCACCCGGCCGCCCTAGTGCCGCTGAGGGTGCAACAACAGTGCATCACTGACCCTGGGGGACCCCTGGGTCTAACCCCAGAACCTTAACTCCCACAGTCGATTACTTACCTACAAACCGATAACCTGTTCTTCCTCCATAGGATAACATTGGCAATTTTCGTCCAAAAAGTTTCTAAGTGTGGAGTTTTGAAATCTAAAAATATTCTTTAAAAATCGCACAAATAACCAAAACGTGTTTACTTACCTGTTTGCAGGAAATGTCCCAGTGCTGAATCTAGGTATCCAGCACTGAGTTAGAAAAGTAACGTGAAAAGTAACTTACCTGCAATTTACTGAAAAAGCCGATTCCTTTCAATGTACTGCTCCAAAAAGTTTCTAAGTGTGGAGTTTTTAAATCTAAAACTATTCTTTAAAAATCGCACGAATAACCAAAACGCATTTACTTACCTGTTTGCAGGAAATGTCCCAGTACTGAATCTAGGTATCCAGCACCGAGTTAGAAAAGTAACATAAAAATTAACTTACCTGCAATTTACTGAAAAAGCCTATTCATTTCAATGTACTGTATTTGCTAAGTGTTGCAACCCACTGCATCCCCTGTAAATCAAACAAAGTACAATTTCTATTGCATTTTCAAACTGTTCTATATTCAGCAACTTATTATTGCAAAGTATTTTATGCTTACCTGTGCCAGGCTTGCTTGGTTCTAAAATAAAACAGTATATTTTTATACAAAAACAATTGGCCTAGAGTTCAGTTCTTGAGTGTGTGAATTCATTTGCTGACTGAGTGTGTACATCAAATGCTTAACACTGTCCTCTGATACTGCCTTACTGCTCAACCACTCTACCACAAATAGAGAGTAAGGTTCTATCTAACTTTAACATCTGCCTACCTCTGGGGTCACTTGGACTCTATACACACTATACCTCATTTTGGTGCAGGATATATAGAGCCAGTTTCTTACATAAAGGAGATGAAAAATTAGGATGAGCTCGACTTATAGTATCTTTAACTTTCTGTTTGGAAGCCCCTTCTTTAGGTGAAGCATCACATTCTCTATGCCAACAGCAAAAGCCAAGGGGGATCCCCAGTCCGTTTTCATAAAATGTGGTTTAATAGGAGTTCTACTCTTTAAGAAACCTAACATTGCTTGATTTATTCCTCAATTGATTCCATTTTGTTTTTACATGCTCCTTGTGCCACTTCAATTCCAGAGAGCAATTTTTAAGCCTTCATATGGGCTGAGGACAGTGACTATATTATACGGGCCATCTGCTGCTTTACTCCGGTAGATGTTTTAAGTGTCAGGAGACTTATGAAGAGTTTGAGGCTTGAAAAGATGCATGTATGTATTTAATAGTACGTTAGAAAAGACTCTCCGCCATAGCACAACCACATGCTCTTGAGTCCAAGATAAGTTGCCTGGAACATCGGGGCTAGAAGCGACTGACGGTGGATTTGGACAAGAGCTACCAGGGAGTAGAGTAGGAACTAACCCCCCTTTCTCAATGTCCAACTCCTTACAGAAGCCGATGGAGAAACTAATCTTGATCGGGCAGCGATCCCGGTGTGCCATGCCTAAAACCCACTGCCTAAAGCATAGGTCAGTAGTCAATTCTTAGACATTGTTAAGTGCAGCAAAGACAAAGAGTATATGGTCTGGGAGTTTGTCATTACGAACTCCACAGCACCATAATGGCTTTACTAAAAACTGGGAAGTTTGATATTAAACTTCTCAGCAGATTAAACCAACACTGATGCCAGTGTGGGATTTAATGCAAAATGCACTTATATGGCATCTTAAAGATGCCCCCTGAAAAACGATCTGACTAGTGTCCTGGCTGACTGGAAGCTTGTCAGCTGCCACCCCCAGACATGTTTCTGGACCCCTGGGTTGAGAGCCTCGTGCTCTCAGGGTCCTGAAACAAAGCATATCCTGGGCAGAGGTGCAAAGCCTCCTCCCCCAGGATAGGCAGGGTCCATGAAGGGGAAGCTTCAAAGGCTTGCGGCCTTTGTGAGCTGAGCCAGCAATGTGCTGCTCCCAGCAACTGGCCCCCACCAGTTCTGACCCCCACTTTGGGCGGGAGAATAGGCGTGAAAACCAAGATAGGAGGAGAGGTGTGCCCACCTTTGCCAACCCCACCCCTCAGGTGGGGAGGCGAGGCGAAGCATAACTCTCAGTCCCCGCCATCTTGAAGAAAGAGGGGTGGGGGGGGGGGGGTCAGCCAACCAGAGAGAGGCTTATGCCCCACTCCCACTGGAGGGTGGCATAATACACAAGTTTCTTACCTTCGGTAACGATATATCTGTAAGAAACATTAGTTAGTTATAGATTCCTTACCTTAGAATTACCCTAAGGCATCAGACTGGATCCGGAAAGTTTTTTTGTCAGGAGTACCTCTGCGCGTCGGAAGGTGGCGTCGGTCAGCTCCGCGTCCGTCGTCGTGGTCGCCGGGATGACGTCGCGGCAGCTACTTAGATGCCGCCCTCGCGCGTTGACGTCAGTTCTGTACACGACTTTCCGCGCCAGAAACGCAGAGCCATGCAAAACACTGACCACTGGGCCACAAAACTAGGGCCCTGAAAGGATGTCAACCCTAGAAATCAGTTCGCAGAACGGGGAGGATGGGTGGGGCAGTAAGAAATCTATAACTAACGTTTCTTACAGATATATCGTTACCGAAGGTAAGTAACTTGTGCATCTGAAAGAAACACGTTAGTTATAGATTCCTTACCTTAGAATAGATACCCCAGCAATACCAACCCCGGTGGTGGGTCTGCGAACCAAGATCACACCAGAAAGTCCTGGAGAACAGAACGGCCAAAGAAGCCGTCTCTCCAGACTTGGCTGTCCAGGCAGTAGTGTTTGGTGAACATGTGCAGCGATGCCCACGTGGCCGCCTGACAGTTGTCATTCAGAGGAACTCCTCTTCCCAAAGCAGTAGTGGCTGCCGTCGCCCTGGTGGAGTGAGCGCGTAGCCCGACTGGAGGCTCCTTTTTTGCCAAAGAGTAACAAGCCTTAATACACAACACAACCCATCGAGAAATGGTGCGTTTGTGTACGGCCCGACCCTTCTTTGCGCCCACTTAGCCAACAAAAAGTTGATCATCCACCCGGAACTGTTTCGTGCGATACAGATAAAAGGAGAGCACACGTTTTGGGTCCAGACGGTGGAGCCTCTCTTCCTCCTTCGAAGGATGCGGAGGCGGAAAGAAGGTGGGCAAAGTAATGGTCTGCCCGATGTGGAAGGCAGTGACCACCTTAGGAAGGAAGAATGGACGGGTTCGGAGAACCACCTTGTCCGGATGAACAGATAGGAAAGGAGGTTTTGAAGAAAGAGCTTGGAGCTCACTCACCCTTCTAGCAGAAGTGATGGCTACCAGGCAAGTAGTTTTGAGAGTCAAGAGACGTAAGGGACAGTTATGAAGCGGCTCAAAGGGAGCGCACATTAAATAAGTTAGCACAAGATTCAAGTCCCACTGAGGCATAACGAAGGGGATTGGAGGGAAAAGATGTGTTAAGCCTTTTAAAAAACGGTTAACTACCGGGGACTTGAAAAGAGAAGGCTGATCTGGCAGCCGAAGGAAGGCAGAGATGGCCGAAAGATAGACCTAGATAGTGCCCGGAGCAGAGCCCTGTTGGGCTAAAGAGAGAAGGAACAAGAGTACTTCAGAAAGAGGGGCAGAAAGGGGATCCACAGCCTTTGCTGTGCACCATGCCACAATTTTATTCCACCGGCAGGCGTATACCGTCTTAGTGGAAGGACGCCTGGCTGCCAAGATTACATCACAGACTTCGGGAGGCAGGTCAAAAGACGTCAACTGCCGCCGCTCAATCTCCACGCAAGGAGGTGGAGACTGGACAGGTTCGGGTGGAGCTGCGACAGAAGATCCTCCCGAAGAGGCAGTCGGATCGGAGGCCATGTTGAGCAGCTCGGGATACCAGACTCTTTGTGCCCAATCCGGAGCCACAAGAATGACTTGGGCCCGATCGCGCCCGATCTTCAGCACTCTGGGCAGAAGTAGTATAGGCGGAAAGGCGTACAACAGACCGCAACTCCACTCGCGACGAAAAGCGTCGCCTTGGAAATTCCAACGCGCAGAATTGCTGACATTGCGCGTTCTCTTCGGTGGCGAATAGATCTAACCAAGACTCTCCCCACTGTCGAAAGAGACCTTTCACCACCTCCGAGTGAAGACGCCATTCGTGATCCATCAGGCACCTGCGGCTGAGTTCGTCCGCCCTGGCGTTCAGAGAACCTGCCAGGTGTTGAACCACCAGGGAAATGCCCTGATGTTCCAGCCATGTCCAGAGGCGGAGGGCCTCCTGACATAGGGTCCACGACCCCTCCCCACCTTGTTTGTTGCAGTACCACATGGCGGTGGTGTTGTCCGTGAACACCTGCACTACTCTTCCCCGGACAGAGGGAAGGAATGCCTTCAGTGCAAGACGAATCGCCCGGAGCTCCAGAAGGTTGATGTGCAGCCCGGACTCCGCCGGAGACCAGAGGCCTCTGATCTCCGCCTCTCCCATGTGGCCGCCCCATCCCAGAAGGGATGCGTCCGTCACCACAGTGTGGTCTGGTTGGGGAAGGGAGAGGGATCTGCCATTGACCCAATCCTGGTTCGTGAGCCACCACTGCAGTTGTTGTGCAGTGCCCTCCGAGATCTGGACGCAATCGGACAGATTTCCCTGATGGTGCGCCCACTGCGCCCACTGGAACTTCAGGTCCCACTACAGAGCCCGCATATGCCACCGGGCATGATCTACCAGCAGGATGCAGGAGGCCATGAGGCCCAGCAGCCTCAGAGTCATTCTGACCGAAACCCGGGATAGAGGCTGAAAGATCGGAATCATAGCCCGAATATCCCGGACTCGCTGTTCGGGAGGATAGACCAGAAACCGTGTCGTGTCCAGAACCGCTCCGATGAAGAGGAGCTTCTGAGAGGGAATCAGGTGCGTCTTCGGCACATTAATGGAGAACCCCAGCGAATGCAGGAGGTCGGCCGTAGTCTGGAGGTGGGAGACGACTGCCTGGGGCGAGCCCGCCTTCAACAGCCAGTCGTCGAGATAGGGGAAGACTGAAACCCCTGATCTGCGCAGATGAGCTGCGACCACCGCCATCACTTTCGTGAACACCCGAGGGGCGCTGGTAAGGCCAAAGGGGAGCACGGTAAACTGAAAGTGCTCGTGGTCTACCGTGAACCGTAGGCAACGCCGGTGGGCCGGCAGGACGGGAATGTGAAAATAAGCGTCCTGCAAGTCCAACGCTACCATCCAGTCTTCAGGGTCGAGAGCAGACAAGACCTGAGCAAGCGTCAACATCTTGAACTTCTCCTTCCGGAGGAAGCGATTGACGTCCCTGAGGTCCAAGATAGGACGCAGGCCCTTGTCCTTCTTGGGGACCAGAAAGTAGTGGGAGTAACAACCACGACCTACTTCTGGGACAGGAACGCGCTCGATGGCTCCCTTGGCCAAGTGAGCCGTAACTTCCTGCTGGAGAAGGGCCAGGTGATCCTCCGACATGCGGTGGTATCTCGGTGGCATGGCTGGAGGAGTAGTCTCGAAGGGGAAGGAGTAGCCCCTTCGGACTATCTGCAAAACCCACCTGTGTGACGTGATGGTGCGCAAGTGGGGGAGGTGATGGCGAATCCTTCCGCCCACTGGCGTTTGATGGGCCTGAAAGGTCAGACTAGGAGGGTTTGTCGGCTGCTGCAGAGGGGGGTTGGTGGCCTGGCCCGCCCGCTGGCCCCCTGAACCACGGCGTTGGTTCCCACGTCCCCGGGCGCGCGAAGGATGGGTAACTTGCTGCGGCCTGTGGCTCTGGGTGGGACGTAGTGGGGCACCCCTTCCGTAGCCACGAAAGGGGCGAAAAGCAGACTGCGCCGGGCGGGTGGAGAGGCCCAAGGACTTGGCCGTAGCCCGTGAGTCCTTGAAGCGCTCTAGGGCGTTGTCTGCTTTGTCGCCAAAAAGGCAACGGCCATCAAAGGGCATGTCCTTCAAGGTGTTCTGGACATCCCCTGAAAAGCCAGTGGACCTCATCCAGGCGTAGCGACGAAGCGCTACTGACGCTGAAATGGTCCTGCCCAGAGAGTCGGCGGTGTCCAGCCCACAACGTATCGTAAACTTTGCTGTATCCCTCCCGGCAGCAACAGCCTGGGAGAGCACTGCCCGGGCCTCCTCCGGACACTGAGGCAGCACTTGCGCCACCGTATCCCACACTGAGTGGGAATAACGGCCCAAGAGACATGCAGTGTTTACGGACCGCAGTCCTAAGCTGGCGGAAGAGAACATTTTCTTGCCAAGGTGGTCCAGCTTCTTGGATTCCCTTTCCGGTGGAGCGGTAGGGAAGGCGCTTTTGGAAGTGGAGGCTTGGACGACCAAGCTCTCTAGGGTGGGGTGTTGGGAGAGGAAAGTGGGGTCACCCGGAGCCGGCGTCGGGCAATCATCTTGTCCACGGGAGCCCCCGTGTTGGGCCTGGACCACGTGCCCAAAAGGACGTCTGTGAGGGCCTCATTAAACGGCAGCAGGGGCTCCGAAGAGCTCGCAGCCGGCTGAAGCACCTCAGTCGGGAGGTTAGTCCTGACCGCCACCGTAGGAAGCTCCAGGTTGAGAGCCTCGGCCGCCCTACGCAACACCACTGCGTATGACGCTCCCTCCTCCGTACCCACGGTAGGAGGAGACAACATGCCAAGGTCAGGGGAGGTGTCCAAACCACTGGCATCCCCCAGTTCCTCTCTCCAGTCCTGTTCACTGTCCAACTGTTCACTTAAAGGGTCACCTGACCCCTCCCACTCCTCATCATCCTCTGGGTGCCATTGTGGTTGAAAAGGAACCCCAGGAGGGAATAGGGGCATAAAAACCCCACCCGGCACCGGATCCGGCTTATGGACGACGCCGGTCCGGCTCCGTGTCCACCTCGGGATGGAGGTCGGGATGGAGGCCGGGGTCGACGCCGGCCGTCGGAAGCGGCGCCGGTGGAAGCGTAACGAGGTCAACCGGCACCGATCCGGATCCAGCCCTGGATCCAAGGGGGGCCTGCGGCGCCGGGGCCGGAGAAGCCAGCAGCAAAGACCTAGGCCCCCCCAACCGAGTCTGCGGGGCCCGAAGGCGAGCCGGCGGGATCGGTCCGCCCAAAGATGGCATGCATCGCCTCATAGAACGTACGAAGCTGGGCGGGAGTTGCTCCGGGTCCCGGAAAGGGAGGGAAACTCAGAGTCGACCTTTCGGGCGCCGCGCGCGGAGGGGCACCACCCGCGTGCCTCGTCGGATCGGCCGACCGACGAGCAGAAGTCGAAGAGCGACGATGCTTCGACTTACCCGACCCCAAGTGCGAAGACTTTAATGATTTCGAACCGGAATGGTGGTGGCTCCGCGACCGGTCCCTCGACCTCCCCCTCGACCGGGACCTCGAACGGCGCGGAGCCGACTGCCGGTGTTCAAGCAGCTTTCGGGACCGCTCCCGCCAAGCCTTCGGCGCCATCGACCGCCAGTCGGAGCACGACTTGGGGTCGTAGTCGCGCTCCAGGCAAAAAAAGACACACGCGGTGCGGATCCGTCACCGACATCATGCGATGACAGGAACCGCAGGCCTTGAAACCGGGCATCCCTCGTGCACCTTTTAGGAGTCAAAGACTCGAAAAAAAGAAGTCGACAAAAGTCAAGAAAAAGTTAGTCAAAAAATGACTGAGGTACGGCTCTTCCCTGATCTGCGCTGGTTGGCGCGGAAAAAGAAAGAACTGACGTCAGCGCACGAGGGCGGCGTCTAAGTAGCTGCCGCGACGTCATCCCGGCGACCACGACGCCGACGACGGACGCAGAGCCGACCGACGCCACCTTCCGACGCGCAGAGGTACTGCTGACGAAAAAACTTTCCGGATCCAGTCTGGCGCCTGGGGGTAATTCTAAGGTAAGGAATCTATAACTAACGTGTTTCTTTCAGATAGGGTGTGTACCCACCCCAAGGAAGGGACCCATTGGTCCCTACCTGTACCTACCTGAAAAGCCCCTCAATTTAGTATTTAGGGGCAACCCCTGTGAGAAGTTGGCCTGGTATATGCTGTCCACTAATTAAAGTGGGCACCTTGCACCAGTCCAAACAACCAATTTGATGATTAGGTTAAAGACAACCTTTATTGAAAGCTATCCTAGTGGTAGCTATGGAGAGTAGCCTTCAGGCTAAGTCTCGAAGGAATGTAAAGCAGCTTGTTTTACCAGTATATAACCTCCTGAATGACCAAATGAAAGGAGAATCACACCAGGAATATATAAAATATATGTATTTATTACTAAACACTCTCTACTAACCTCTTTATGAGATTAGAGAACAAGGCACACAATATTAAATCACTAGAACAACAGTAAATAGCACAATACACAATGGGCTCCAGGGGGAGACCAAACCATATACTAAGAAAGTGGTATAACAACCACGACTTGACTAGACAGTGCCTAGAGCACGTACAATCGCTGGGACCCCAAGGAACCACCCAAGGTAGTGACACAGGGGACCCACGAAGGACGGTTGCAGTGTGTGAACACAGGCGCAAGCTCCGTACAACTCTATGGGAAAGTCGCGGTTGGAAATTTAAAGATTAAGGACACTTCGGAGAGGACTTTAAGCAAACCCAGCTAAACATAGAAGGTTCTAAGGCCAGCACCCTTGAGAGTACCGAGGTACCCGTGTTACCCATCCCAGAGTAGCCGGGTGCATAGGGGTCAAGTGGTGTCGGAAACCCTCGTCGTTTTCAATGGCGTGATGCGAAAAAGTACTGCTGCTGTGGAGAAGAAAAGTGTCCGGTGTGATCCAAGCCTGGATCGGAGATGAGAAGAACCTGAAAGCAGAGGGGACAAAGTCTGGGTCACTTCACGTGACCAGGAGCGGAGCAATCGAATGCCCACCGATGTCGGGTGCTTCAGGTGAGAAGAGGTGAAGCTTGACTCTGCAGCCACGGGGACCAGGAGACGTCTACGACGACCACAGTCCGGAGGCGAGTTGTCCCACGAAGGATGTCGAGTGCTGGGGGGTCAGTGTCCGGATTGAACACCAACAAGCCTTGGCAACTGCAACCCACGCGGTCAGAGGAAAGATGCTTCTGTGAGGACCAGCAAGGTCCTGGGGACTCTCCAAGCTATGGAGAGTCAGGGCACGTCTGGAGCAACCAGGAAAGCCCACTGAACGTCAAAGTTACCTTCACAGGGACCCACAGGCCAACGGACCAGGGATCGCGAAGGGACCTCGAGCTGAATCACTAAATACCAGCCCACGGAACACTCGTGGAGTGTAGGCCGGAAATCTTCGTTGGAATTACTGCTCGGGCTCAGGACTACAAGTAGCCCAAAGCACAGCTTCAGGGATCGCCGAAAAGCATATGCTGTTGCAAATGTACACGGTGCCCAGGGGTACGGGTTTCACGTTCCCCACGAGGGATACGGGCCTCAGAATTGCTGAGAGCGCAGATCGACCTCAGAGACCTCGGGAACCCACCTCCTGTGTTGCAGAAATCTTTGGAGTCCTTTAGGAGCTTCGTAGATGCAAACCGGTCAGATGCGTTTAGGTGCCTGCTCAGCAGGGGAGTACCTCCTTTACTCCAAGGGAGATTCTTCTGTCGTCCAACGAAGTGTAGATCGTCAAAAGTACTTGGTTTCTGTAGCAGAGTTTAGTCCAGGTAAATCCAAAGTCCTGTAGTCAGGGGTTCCTCTTTTATACCCAAGGAAGGGGTGGGACAAACTCTGGGGACCCACCTATGGGAGGGTCAGGACAGAGGGGTGGCTACACCCATGTCCTTTGTCCAGTTTCGTGCCAGAGCAGGAGCAAATGGCTCCTGCAACCGGTTTGAGCTGGACTACGCACAGGGACACCAAATGTGCCCCCAGTGCAGACATCAAAGCACTCTCAGAGTGCACCCACCCAGCCCCAATACACTAAAGCCTGTCTGGGAGGTGGTCACACCTCCCTGTGACAGGGAACCTATTGTCAAACCTTCCCCTGCCAGAGTTTCGTCCAGCAGCAGGAGGGCAGACTCGTGTCTGTGGCTGGCAGCATCCATTTTGTGATGCCAGGGTCAAGAAAGCTGGTACCGGGTTTACCGGTGTTGTCATATTTCTCCCTCTAGGAGGGTGGAATCATACCTCCTGCACCAGTTACTGGTGTGGAGGTATGATTCCAAGTGGTTTGACACCAAACACGACATGTTTTCATGCAGCCGTTTCAAAGTTAGCATTTACAGCGAGGTTATAATGCACTTAAGTATATATGGTTGGCTGCATCACAGACAACCTCGGAACAGAGGTTCCGAAGGCTGCAGAAGGGCTCTGCTCATGCATGGGCACCCTCTCACGTAAAACCCAGCACCCTGCCTTCAGGATTGATAAGGCCTGCCATAGGGGTGACTGATAGGTTTATATGTGCAGTGATTAGGATAGATATAGTGAACCTATATCTAAGTAAGGGGTGCATGCACCACCTTACACAGGCTGCTGTAGCAGACCTGTTGTGTCATTTTAAATGGTCTCTCAGGGGTGGCATAATACATGCTGCCGCCCCTGGGAGGCCTCTGGGGTACCTATGCCCTGGGTACATAGTATACCATATACTAGGGACTTATAAGGGTACCTCAGAATCCAATCTGGAGTGTACCTAAAGTACATGAACAACCAATTTAGGGAGAAAGCAGATAGTCTGACTGGGATCCTGCTATTCAGAACCCCAGTTTAAGTCAAAAACAGTGAAACATCGGCAAAAAAAGTGGGGGTAACTATAAGAAGCAGATCCTACTCTCCTACAACCCCGAACCTTACCTCCTCAGACAAGAAGAAAGAAGAAGGACCGTAGAGCCGTGCTGAAGGAAGAAGAGGACACCAACTGGCATGGCCCCAGCCCTACTGGCCTGTCCTGACCTCGACCTGCTCCAGCGGAATCCCAGTGTGTCCTGCAGCCAGCAGCCCCCCCAGAACCCAGAGGACCTGTCCTGCCTTCCCTAACAAGACTTTGTCTCTCGTGAGCAGCGGAATTGCTCAGCAACAGACTCTGGCTCCGGCCAAATCCACGAGTCTGCACCACTCTGCACCTGACGCCCACCGCCCGAGTGGCCCAACTCCACAAGGAGGTCTCCCTTGCGATCCTGACTTGGGATCTGGTGATCCCCGACCTACCTCAAGCCTCCTGACGATGCCTGCAGTCCCTATCTGGAGGATCCCCCCAAACCGCGACCGGAGCTGGTAAGGAAAACCCGACGGCAAAAGACACTGCTGCACCCAACGTCCCACGGCCTTGGGTGGCCCAACCGACGGTGTCCCAGCATCCAACGACATCCAAGCTTACCTCTCCAACCGGTGGTCGCCTCCAGAAGATCTTCATGCCCGAGCCTGCAGTGTTTGTTCTGACCGGAGCTTCCCCATTGAAACCAACAGGGCCCCCGACATCGATCCAGCACACTGCACCCGGCTGCCCCTGTGCCGCTGTGGATGCACCTTGTGTGCTAACTTGGATCCCCCCTTGCCCTGAGCAAACTCTAGGAGCTTTGCGCCCACATCCAAGTGGCGTGCCCGTGAGCAGCCACCAACCGGAGGCCCCCTATACCCCACTGGATAACATTGGGACTCCGCACTCTGCACCCAGCTGCCCTAGTGCCTCTGAGGGAACTCTGAGTGCATTCTTGACCCTGGGGGAACACTGGTTATAACCCCAGGAAACCCAACTCCCACAACCAAGTACTTACCTTTAAACCGATAACTTCATTACCTCCCATAGGATTGCATTGACTGCTTTTCTGTGAAAAAAGTTCTAAGTGTGGAGTTGGAAATTGTATGAGAACCTGAGAAACTGTTTAAAAAAACACTTACTTACCTTTTATATAGGAAATGACCCAGTGTGATATCTAGGCATATCACCCGAGTAGAGAAAGTAATCTGAAAAGTAATCACAAAGTAATTGCAAAGTAACTGAAAATTAATTTCAACTGTTTCTGGACATTTTACCTACCTGTAACAAAGCCAACTGCATTCAACTGTATTACACCAGAAAAGTACTATTTTACTTACCTGCACCAAGTCTGGCTTGGTTCTAAAAATAAAATACAACAAAGAAATATTTTTATACAAAACAATTGGACTGAGTTCAGTTTTAGTGTGTGACATTTCTTGCCTGAATGTGTACAATAAATGCTTAACACTACCATCTGATAAAACCTTGCTGCTCGCCCATACTACCACAAATAGAGAATAAGGTAGTATCCACTTTAACCTTTGTAAGCCTTTGGGGATCCACTGGACTCTGTGCACTCTATACCTTACTTTGGTTTTGTACATACAGAGCCAGCTTACTACACACATGCACTGTAGCAGGAGTTCATCACTTTGAGTCCATCAGATGTGATTAATGATGGGTGTTACTTTACCAGTTTTCCCAGTGGGCTCCTTAAATCCTACAGAAAGCCATCTGTTTATTTGGTTGTATTAGGTAAATAGATAAGTCAAACATTTTTGACGCTCTATACTAGAGTGAAAACCTACTATGTCATCTAGTTGGGAGTTTATTGGAAATGGAGTAGATGGTCCAGATGTTGGAGCAATGAAATCTTCTTACTCTAGGCCTGTGAATAGTGGAGTATCTTCCCGTACCTCACCTTCCTCCTTGTCATCAGAATAGTGTTGTATTCCTCTTAGGGTGTCCATAACGGGCTTTCCAATATCATGTCCTTATATAGGCACAATTCGCCCTGCCCTTATATAGGCATAAAATCCCAGGCCTTATTTAGGCATTAAACCATGCACTCCAAATACAGGCATGGTCTCCGACATCCGTCCACCCTAACGTCACAACGAGTTCATGAAGAACAGACCCTTAGGCTGCGGGAGTTTCCCTAGTCCAGGACTATTGATTTCGTCAAGGACTCATATATTATGTATGAACCGTTATTACTTAGGGGTTCATTCATGACGTCTTTCGCTGTCCAATTCACGTCAATGCTAACATTCCTAAGGTACTCTCAGGTATAAATATACCTTCCCTAGCCCCTGTAAACTAGGAGAGACCTCGACTTCAGAGGAGCCCGTATCCCGGCCTGACGCACTGAGAAGACGCTGTCATCCCTGCACGCAGAGAGTCCCGCTTCCAGTGATCTGACTTCCCTTGCGGGGTGTTGGAGTTCGAGTCTGGCAAAGAGATTCCAACCTCTCTCATTCTTCAGGTATGGAGCTGATAAGAACCTAGAGGGACTCTTGGCATACTAGGCTTAAACATACTCCTAGTATACCATAGTAAGGAATACTTCACCTAATTCATACCTCGTCCTACACCTAGGTTAGGTTAGGTACATTGGGGTAGAACTAGCTTAGCAACGCATCGTATGAGTACTCGCATTTTTAGTCTGTTATTTATGTAACAGCATCTGTACTAAAAGATAATGCTATTGCAGTATTATTTATTTCTACTGTTCACCCTGTACATTATTTATCTCGCATACTGTCTTGTGATCGTAACAGCACATTATACTTACACCAGAAACAAGACTGTTCAATAAATCTTTTATTGAAAACGCCAGTCTATTCTTTCTGTGTAAATCTGAGGAAAACTAAGCATGCACGATTGAGCTGAGTGAAATAGTTATCTATTGTTTCCACGACTCTGGGACACGTTCTGATTCTAAAAGGGAAACATAGTGGTCATGTTTTGCGGCTACCAGAAACTACTCCCTTCTTGTTGTCAAGGAGTTTCTAGTGGCCTCTGAGCTAGCTGGCACAAGTAATTAAGTTTAATATACTCGATAGGGACATACTGACCTTAGTCCTATGTCAAACCTATAGGATATATTATTCCAATGCGCAGAGCCTATTAGGGAAATAGGAGCTACACTACATGGCGCCCAACGGTTTGGTAAGGCGGTAATTCAACGTTAGATACTGAGTAACTCAGCCGTGCTTTTTCTCTCAGAGACCCCGACCCATATACTCCAAAAGACGTCTGGAGTGGGCAGGGTTTAGTATCCACCAAGGCTACATAGGGAAGTACCCTATATATTAGCTGTTTGGTTTGCTCAACGTTGAAGGATACAGTGTTCCAAAATATTGTGCACCTTATCTTTGTTTCCTTGAAACTTGTTCTACATTTTTCAAAAAACAAAATGCCTGACGGAGACAATAACACCGAAAACGGTGGTGCTGCGGCTGATCAAGCCCAAGCAGCAGTTTTTAACAATACAGGTTTAAATGAAACCAAGGAGGGTGTTATAGACATCCCTCAAAACTTAAGAAGAGCCATCACTCTAAAACTTATAAAACATGGTCTACCGCCAAGAGGAGGTAGAGCAGTTTTCGTGATAGAGGCACATGAATCCTTTTAGACAGAGGTATTCTATTCATGGGTAATACTTCCTGAATGCAATCCAATATCACACACATTTCACTTCTACAAAGAAGATGATCTACCAGAGGAATACATTCCTTTCGAGGATATTGAAATTCCATTAACATACCAGGAGCATCAGCTCTGGTTTAAAGGCGCCCTAAAACATCACAAAAACATTACTAGGCTCGGTCCACTAGGTAGACCAGGAGCAACATGGCCGATTTTAGCCGGCTACACACCTCATCCTGAACTGGATATAATGACAGATGAGGAATTACATACTCAAAAGAGTTAATAAAAATTTACAGACAATTGGTCCAATATGTCATGCGGACTCTTACAGTCCAACCACCATTCACTATTCAAAATCAGACCCCTCATCAGGGGACTACACTAAAAATTACACCACAGACTCAACTCAGTCATGGGTAAAATGCCCACAAAACGTGAGCAAATTCCGTTTTGGATAGCTCAAAAATTACTCAAAGCGAAGCAGTATTTCCAAATACTAGCCCGTATGAGAAACACAGAATCCTAACAATCAGTTTACCAATGGGGATCACACCACAACTGGAGGACTGCACCACTTGGGGTTCAGTCTTTGCTGCCATCTATACTAAAACACATGGCATTCCGTCAATAGCGGTAATACCTGATGTCCTAAAACAAATTCAAAACGAATACGGGGCAGAGCCTGCTCTAAATTTAGGTATGAAATTACTGAAAAATTTCGACCAGGTCTCAACAATAATATTATCTAATATTAAAGGAGAGGCAGCAGCAGTGGCGATCCGACAAAAATTGAGGGAATTCGATGTTACAGAACATCAAACTGAGCTACCCAGAATAATAGAACAATCTTATGCAGAATTAGGCAGAGATAGTTTGGGTGGAAGAACAGTGAAGCCGAAGCTATCTGAAAGTCCAGAAAAGGACTCAATTAAACAAACTCCTACATCTTCTAAAAAGAAGTGGGAAACTAATAAACAAAATTCAAACGAGAAACGTTCTCAATCCAGAGGTAGGTCTCCTCAAAAGGAGCCCTCTGAAAGGAGGTATAACCTCAGGAATAGGGATAATTTGAGAAAAACTGATAGGTATCATGATACTGATACACGTTCCTCTCGTCCCTTTCAGATCTCATCACAGACTTCGGAAAGAAGAGGACGGACGGAACACAGAGAAGAACGCGTGAAATCGACAGACAAACACGCTCCAAAAACTAAAGCAAAACCTCAATTCTCCAAAAAGAAAGTAGCAGGTCTAAAGATTAGACATGCCGAGAATACTGAGAACACAACTCAAGAACGGAGAATGGGCTCAGACCATGCTGGACAGTGCAGCAGAAGTCACAATAGTTCGCCAGAACGTGAAGGAATTTCTGGAGATAGTGGACTTGAATGAATACATTAAAGTAGAGACTGTAGACACCAGGGTTAGTACTCCACAAAGGTTATTTGAAATAACACTCCGGATGGAGGGAGACAAACCTAGACAGGTGAAAGCACTTTTTTGGGAAAGACTATCAAAGGGCTATGACATACTTCTAGCAGAAAAAGACTGGCCACCACAATTTGTCAGGGAGTGCCCACATGGCGAGGAAATTATTATGCCTGCCTTCTCCAACCATATACCAATGCATCTAAGATATACATATGCCAGGAAATGGGCAGTGGCCCAGGCCCCAGCATTATATAAAAATCATGTAGGATGGGATGAAGATTCACCTCACCATAAAATACATCTGAAACATGAACCTACTGCACAAAGGCAGTACCCAATAAAGCAAGAAGCTAAAAAACAGGTCAGGGAGATCTTAGATCAACTTGAATATCAAGGGGTGATTGAAACATGCACCTCCTCAATGAACAATCCTTTGTTTCCTGTCTCCAAACCAGACAATACATATCGTCTAGTTTTGGATTACAGACACCTAAACACTTGTTCTAAAACCTTTGCAGTGCAAAACGCACATAGCACAGCATTAATGAATAACATTGTGCGTAAAATATATAAAACATTAGACATCTCAAATGGTTTCTTTTGTCAAAACATAGCACCTGAAAGCAGGTACTTAACATCATTCTCCATAATGGGGACCCAGCGTCACTTTTGTCGACTCCCACAAGGGTTCAAGAATAGCCCAGGTTTATTCTCAGCGAGGGTAACGGAGTTACTACAAATTTATGACAATGAGGCATTGTCCTATGTCGATGACATCTATCTGACAGACGATGACCTGGATAAACACTTGAACAGGGTGAGCACCATTATATTGGGTTTCGCCTCTGAGGGCTACAAGTTCAACTTTAAAAAGTCCAGAATTGCCCATCTCAATGTCCTATTTCTAGGATATGAGCTTTCAAGTGAAGGCAAGAGCTTGACAGCTAACTTTTTAGAAAAGTGTGCGCTGATCCAACCTCCAAAGACGCTAAAAAACTTACAATACATCCTCGGTTTCCTAAATTTTGGAAGAACATACATTCTAAATTATGCAGAAAGGGTTAAACCTCTACGCATTAATCAAACCTGATTTTTCGATCAGAAACTGGACACAAGAACACACAGAAATCTTGCGTTCACTACAAGCTAACATGGTAGCAACAAATCACTTACAAACACGCGTAAGTGAACGCAATTTGGTGATCCGAATAATTTCGCGTCAATGCGGATTCACCTACTTAACTTTCAATGAGGGTGAGAAAATCCCAATAGCGTACAAATCACACTTGTACACACAAGCGGAAATGCGCTTCAGCTCAACTGAAAAAATTCTAACAGCAGTTCAAACCGCTGTAGCAAAAGAAAGAGCCTTAGCCCAAGGGAAACGCATTATTGTCGTAACCCCGGTACCTGCTTTAGAAGCGGTTACAAAAGCAAGCATTCCAAATGCTAAAGCATTACATCCAAGATGGATACAATGGGTTAATTCTCTTGCTGCAACAGATGTTGAATACGTTTTTGATCCAGATTTAAAAACACAAGCATTCCTGCAGTATGAACATGAATGTCCCCTGCCTACTGAAATTCTGCCTCTCGATCAGTACGAATTTATAATTTACACTGACGGATCCGCACAACCCGCAATCGGGAGTAAGCAAGCTTACAGTGCAGCGTGTGCTATCGTTAAAGGTCGCATGCGAGATGGCATCTTTAGACCTATGGTCACAAAAACGCAGTCTCTAGGAGATTGTACAGCTCAGCGAGCTGAACTACAAGCATTCAAACTGGCACTTGAAACTACAGATCGCGAATTCCCCACACTAATCGTGTGCGATTCTTTTTACTGTGTGCAGTCGTATAATGAATATATACAAAACTGGCTTGAAAACGGTTTTAAAGATGCGAAAGGTGGCACAATAAAGCACAAAATGCTTTGGGAACAAGTAGTTCAGTTGAAAAACGAACTACCAAAGGCTCACGTGATCCACACACTGAGTCATCAACGTGATGGCGTTCACGTTGCAGGGAATTCATTGGCTGACGAAGCCGCAAAGGGGGCTGTGCAAACGGCTTCCGTAGCTGCGATCACTCGTTCAAAAACAAAAATAGACGGTAAGATAATGTTGGCTGTCAATGCTTCAAGCAAAGGCAGCAGTGCAGCATTACCAAAAAAGTTTCCACTCAAGTACTCCTATGTAATTGATGCGAACAACGTTCCTTTTGCTCGAATCCCTGGAGTGGGGGATAGGGTAATTCCAAACTTGGAACGTAGAGCAGCCTTGATTTATGAAACACATTTGGGGGAAGGACTGTCACATCAAGGGATCTCTAAAACAATTTTGACGTTAAAAGAGATGTACTGGTGGCCTGGAATGAATACAAAAATTCACATATTCATCAACAACTGCTTAGACTGTAAATTACAGCGAGAGAGCCACCAGACACCATGCTGCGAATGCGGCAACCCAGTGCAGACACCATTGTTAGACAGCATTAGACTTTCTACGCACCTGCGTCCTATTGGACAAAGGCATTCCCACAAATACTGAATCTAGGTTCCTATGGTTATGGCCTCAGCGCTCAGCTGACGCTCGAACTGTTATAAAAGATTTGCGAGTCTTTATCGGCATATACACAATAGGCACGTTACATTCTGACCAGGGTCCTGCGTTTAGCTCTCGGGCTTACAAAGACGCCATGGCCAGTCTGGGCGTTGCATTGCGGTACTCCTCTCCATTCCATCCTGAGGGAAATTCGGTTGTGGAAAGGAAAAACCGGGACATAAAGCAGTCTATAACAGCTAGAGTATTAGGCTCGGGTGACGGGTGGGTCAAACACCTTAGTGGAGTTCAACGTGCTTTGAACAACCTGCCAAGAAGTTCTCTAGGGGGGGTCACTCCATATGAGGTCCTATTTGGGACAAGAATGTGGGTACCAGACTTAGAAAACGTAGGCACAGTGGTGAAAAATAAACCCTTTGATATCAAAGATCGTTTGGCTGTTTTACAGGACTTAAATTAAGAACGAAACAAAGCAACGTGTTCCTACAGCCAACCACCACTGGGGATCAACCGGCTGTCCCAGCAAGGCCTGTCTGGATTCCAAAAGTTGGGGATCTAGTCAGAGAAAAAATTGCGGACAAGAAGGAATTTGGACCTTCTTACAGACAACCAGTACCTGTCCTAGCAGTTCAAGGAACAAGAACAGTACTACTGCCGCCCCTTGCTGGAAGAAAGGAGAAAAGATTTGTGTCCATCGACCTCATCAAACCACAGTATGTGGCCAATACTAAATAGTAGGCCTCGTGGACTCCGACCTAGTAGCAAACGCACTCCTCTCGCTACTATCCAAGAGGTTCATACTGAAAGACTGATAACAATCGAGAATTCAGCAGAAACAGATGAAGGACTAAGCAACAATGCTATGGAAGTCATCCCTCTTGAAGAACAAGTAACAGTTCGTCCAAATACACCTGTCTACAACAATGTGGCACGTGATGAACTGGTTCCAGTGATTTTTATGAATCCTGATGCAATTCCAACAATTGATAGAAGTGCTTCTGGCTATTTCATAAACTTTGATACGTTCTCAGAAGATCCAAGTGAACCTGAAACGACGCCAGCATCATTCAAATTCGAGCAGCAAATACAAGACTTTCTTCACTCTCTGAAAAAGACTTATTTGGTTTCTCCATGGATTGAACTCTGGATTATATCTGGACTTTGTTTTCCTGCTCTGGCTAGCTTTGGTTACAACTGTGAGCGTGCTTATTAGTGGCAGATACATCCATGCGAACACTGAAAACAAAGACGTAAACGTACTTTTGAAACCTCATAAATCTTCTCATCGTGAAGCAAGAGACTTGCCATCAGTGAACATCACAGCTGTTCCTATACACGACGGTATAGTGTGGGACAAAACAGATTTTGATATATTCGGTCCGACGGAAGAATTGAACATTCCACATTTGTTTAAAATTTCACTAAGTGATCTAATCTCGTCCAGTACCTATTCTGATGATTGGGACTTTGAGAATGTGACTGACATTATGTTTGACCTAGAAAAATCTGCTGCATTTTCTAAAAATGAATATTTAGAGGGTTCATCAGACTATGAACAACTGTATTGTTATAACCACTATGGTCATCATTATTTGCATAAATCTGCATATCCAAGAAATGTGTTTATGTTTAACCAATGGGAACACTGTCCTACACCACCTAAAGGTAGTTCAAAAACATTTGCTAGTAAGTTTCCATATTTTTCAGGTTACAATACATCTGATCCAGAAATGTTTTACTATAAAAATGTAAACAAGACAGGACTGAAAATTATGTTAACAAATACAAAACAGATTTATTCTGCATTATTTAATGCCCAACTGTCTAGACAGAGTTTTGACTTTTGGAAAGACACAATAGACAAAAACTTTGTGGGGTACTAAAGAATGGCAAGTGCAGGGGATAGAAGCTTTATTTAGAGCCTGCATCATCCCTGAACAAATGTTGTTTTTGAATGAAACAATCAAACAAACATCTTGTCTTGGATTAGCCAAGATCAAAGAGATGAACACACCTTCTGTACCGACTCCTGCAAAAAATAACGAAACACAGGCAGTGGTGACAGTTGACAATATCTAATCCTGATTGGAAAAAATGGTTGATCTGGCCCACAGACACGAATAACTGTCAGGAAAGATTCCTGAATAAAACTCAGGGTTTTACCATTCATAGGCCAGACCCAAGATACGTCCAAAGACAACATCCGGGGGTAGTAACAACATAGTGTAGGGAAATTATGCCTCGATTGGCTGCATACATCTACACTACAGGATGTGAAACAACACTTATCCTTACTTGCAAAAGACGCAGACCTTAGGGATTTCTTGCTTGGACCACGAAAACCGCGTCAAAAACGTTTCATATATGCCGGCATTTATGCTGCCTACAATGAAGCATGGAAGGTGTCACAGATAGAGGCCGCAGAACGAATACGTGAACTTGATCGTATTAATTTAGAGAAAACCCTCCCTGTGGTCGACAATGGGTTAACAACTTTGTCCTCCAGAATTTATTCACTGGACGGCATTGTATCCTCTGCTATCGACATACTAGAACAAGATTTGGCGATGTTACAACAAGGCCAATCTCAATTATGTTCTATTATGTTATTAAGCTGGACGCTGCAATCATTGCGAGCGGGCTATGTGCCTTGGCGTTTCATCAACACAACGGCTCTGTTTGCAGAATACAATCTAACTGATAAACAGATCGAAATGGCACAAAGAGGAGCAAAGTATACAGTGCTGAGAATTGAAAAACTGGAAAAGTTACCATTCACAGTGGCAGAAAAACCAGCTACAGAATGGCTTATTCATGACAAAAATCACACTACCTGTGACTACTTTTCAGTTTCAGTATTGCCTCAGACAAATGCAAGCAGGCAAATATGAAAGGTTGGGTAAGGAATACATTAAGACATCTTGGGCTTTGCCGTATACATATAGATGTTGGAGAGGGGATCGTGAAGTGTTTTTGAGTGGTAAAAACTGTAAACGTGCACTAAGCGGTTCACTTGTATGTCAGAACATTTCCTTGCACGGGGCTTGTAATGGTTCTGTGGCAAATTTGTCTTGCCATCAGCAGGGTACACCAGCTGCTGTGATTAATCCAACATTTGGACAACTTTCTAATGGGAGTTACCTCATGTTGAATGATCAGAGTTGCTGTGGAATGCTGCCAGGCATCCCATATCTAGTAACGGTCAACTCCAGGGTCACTTGCTGTATGCAAGTATTGTTTGCCCCAATAGACACAGTCAGGGAGTCGCCTCTATGGCCTTCGCTGAACGTCTCTTTTATAAGATTTGATACTTTAAGCAGAATGAAAGCCATGCTTTTACAGCAAACAGTGCCTTTGACCTCGGCCAAAGAAACCTATGATCTACAAATAGCAAGGACTTCGGCTGAGATACAGACTTTAATACGTACAAACTGCCCTATACATTTTGTAGAAATGATATCACGTATCTTCAACATGTCTGATACAACAGGAATTGTACATGTATTTAAGAGCATCTGCTCCGGTCTGTTAGCACCTTTCCAAGCAATTCTCGGAATCATCCCGAACTTTGCACATTCGGTGTTTGGTGGCATACCATTAATTCTAGCACTTGTTGCCGGAATCCTATTTCTCTTCCTGCTGTTGCGCTATGGCCAGCCAATTCGCCGACATCACTCCGAGCGACATGGAGAAAGCTCTCCTTGAACAAAAGTGCTGTGAGCAAATAGTACAGCTTTTGGGCATAAATCGTCTACGGGACCTTAATACCACGTGGTTCCTGTCATTCCGACCAATCTGGCAAGATTGCATCTTACCTGTTCTACGATGCCTGCTATGCGGTGTAGAATGCGTGTTGGACACCTGTCTAACATTTCCATCGGATGCGCCAACGGACGTCGATACTCTGCTGGACCAGATAACGGCCCATGCTATGTGTTGTCCCCAGCGGCTTCCTATCCTGATGACAGCATTCATTGAGATCTCACAGACGCTTCCGGCTGCTGCTGAGGTACGAGAAAGAACTACAGGCACACAGGTAACAACGGACGCGAACATTGCGACAATTGAAAGCAATGCTTCACATCTCTGTGCGATTAACCTGCTTCACGAGGTGTTCCAACTCACACCAACTACAGTGGATGATGTTTTGTCTATAGAAATAGATGATCTCATGTTTACACCAGACCCGTAAACTGACTGATTCAGCATACAGTGTTCCAGAAATAAAGCAACAATTTGGCCTTCATTTTACAAAATCTTGGAACTCTACCAAAAATTGAACTTTTTCCCATTTTTCGAACGAAAATGGTACTTCAATCTGCTTAAAGTAAAACTAGCCTTATAGTACAGACTTGGCGGTCCTTCCACAGACATTTAGTCATCATATGTGTCTAAAACCAGTTCATTTGATTTTCAAGACATGAAATGACTGATTTTTTGAACAACTTATCGAACATTTTTTTGTCACATGTAAATATTACTGCTTATCTTCATTCCGACTGCATTTATTTTGGAAAACTTTATGCCAGAAATGATAAGCAGTGCTTCGAATGTACAGTACCTTTTGCATTCTAATATGTTTTTTTTAATGCCTTTTTTAAATGGTTTTATGAAATATTTTAGAAATATGCGGTACTCCATTTTTATGTTTAGCATTTTAAATGTCTAGCATTTATGTATTATCGTATACACGAAAGTGGAGTGGGTGTTGTATTCCTCTTAGGGTGTCCATAAAGGGCTTTCCAATATCATGTCCTTATATAGGCAAAATTCGCCCTGCCCTTATATAGGCATAAGATCCCAGGCCTTATTTAGGCATTAAACCCTGCACTCCAAATACAGGCATGGTCTCCGACATCCGTCCACCCTAACGTCACAACGAGTTCATGAAGAACAGACACTTAGGCTGCGGGAGTTTCCCTAGTCCAGGACTATTGATTTCTTCAAGGACTCATTATGTATGAACCGTTATTCCTTAGGGGTTCATTCATGACGTCTTTCGCTGTCCAAGTCAATGCTAACATTCCTAAGGTACTCTCAGGTATAAATATACCTTCCCTAGCCCCTGTAAACTAGAGGAGACCTCGACTTCAGAGGAGCCCGTATCCCGGCCTGACGCACTGAGAAGACGCTGTCATCCCTGCACGCAGAGAGTCCTGCTTCCAGTGATCTGACTTCCCTTGCGGGGTGTTGGAGTTCGAGTCTGGCAAAGAGATTCCAACCTCTCTCATTCTTCAGGTATGGAGCTGATAAGAACCTAGAGGGACTCTTGGCATACTAGGCATACTAGGCTTAAACATACTCCTAGTATACCATAGTAAGGAATACTTCACCTACTTCATACCTCGTCCTACACCTAGGTTAGGTTAGGTACATTGGGGTAGAACTAGCTTAGCAACGCATCGTATGAGTACTCGCATTTTTAGTCTGTGTTATTTATGTAACAGCATCTGTACTAAATGATAATGCTATCGCAGTATTATTTATTTCTACTGCTCACACTGTACATTATTTATCTCGCATACTGTCTTGTGATCGTAACAGCACATTATACTTACACCAGAAACAAGACTTCAATAAATCTTTTATTGAAAACGCCCGTCTATTCTTTCTGTGTAAATGTGAGGAAAACTAAGCATGCACGATTGAGCTGAGTGAAATAGTCATCTATTGTTTCCACGACTCTGGGACACGTTCTGATTCTAAAAGGGAAACATAGTGGTCATGTTTTGCGGCTGCCAGAAACTACTCCCTTCTTGTTGTCAAGGAGTTTCTAGTGGCCTCTGAGCTAGCTGGCACAAGTAATTAAGTTTAATATACTCGATAGGGACATACTGACCTTAGTCCTATGTCAAACCTATAGGATATATTATTCCAATGCGCAGAGCCTATTAGGGAAATAGGAGCTACACTACAATAGATGATAGCAATTACCCTTGAACTGAGTCGGGCTCCAGGCTTGACAAAAAGCTCAACGTCTGATTTCTCTGTGCCTGAGTCAATAAGGTAAAAAAGTCATACTTTGCTTCAAGAAGTGTGTTCAGGCATCAAAGAAATTGAAATCCCCTTTTCAGAATTCAAAGTAGAGTTTGTTGTTTTTCCGAAGGAGTTTATTGACGAGACCATCAAGGGGTCTTGTAGTCAGAACTGTGGTCCTGGTTGATGGTCTCATAGATAGGGATGCCATTGACGGTGGTGCAGCATCTATGCCATTGTCTACAGAATTTGAAATGGTTACAGGAAAACATCAGATTTCTTCATGGACGGTGGTCATCAACAGGGTTTTATTTTTACGTCAGCACAGCAGATGCTTTTGCAATTTAGGGATCAGTTCCAAGGGCGTTTTCTCTAGCAGCATAGGAGTATCAGATTTAGGTCTGGCAGACACTTTTTCTTGGCAGTTGAGATGAGCCTTGAAAGTTATCAACGGCAGGGATGATCTGTTTGTGTTTTCATTTTTGTAGCCCTAACTGAAGTCTGGCCTCCCGGTCTTTGCTGGGTTCTGTAAAGAAAGTCAGGCATGTTTTGCAGTATTTTGCCTTGTGGCCATTTGCAGAAAATATATGCATTCTTTATGGAGATCTACACACTGGAGGCTTAGCTTCCCACAGTTGCTCCAAGGCCTTTCTTATAAAAATCATAAATGGACTGTCCACTCTCCAAAAACAACGGAGGTCAGAAAAGTGCTTTAGAATGGAAAGAATTAGTTTTGGAGAGATATATGTAGATGAGATAGACCGATGCATAGAAGACAGCTACACACAGCTCAGGGGATTCCCTTCATGCACGACATGCGGTAGCAGTATGAGGTATGGTGGCCTTGGTGTGGGTTGTGGAGAAGGGGAGGGGATGGAGGATTGCAGGTGTTCACTGTGGCTTTATGTGAATAGTAGAATTTTGGATCTTTCTGAAATATGGGCATAGTCTACTAATGTAGTCCTATTTAAAGCCTTTTAGGCTATGTTTAACATTGCCTTTATAAGACAACGTGGGAGTCCCAGCATGACAAAAGGGGTGATTCAAGCAAATTAATCTATGAAAGATCAAATGCTGGAGAATAAGTTATTACAGTTGGTTTGACACATAATGCTTGCTGACAGAGCCAGGAGCAAAAATAAAGGATAAAGAAAATTACAAAGAGAATGAGAAGTAGCTTTTTGATCTTCTGATAAGTTTTTCTAAAATAAACAATCATCAGTAAAGTGGACATGGTTATGCAAAACCTTTTATGTGATTAAAAGATAGAATCTCTCTACATGTTTCTACAGATTCTAAGACACACCATTTTTGATCTGAACTAAATCAAATTGATTTGAACATCTTGTTTCAACAAATTACTAACTTATTTTTGGTAGGTTTAAATTTGGACTGCAGATTCTGATTTCATTGTTCTTGTTTGCTACCCTATCTCCTTCATATAAATTAGCAAAACAGTGATTTAAGTGGCTTGCAGGAAAGGTGAGGTTGTGACCATGTATTATGCAGATTAAAATACCCTATGCTGTATATTAAAAGGATACTGCAAGTCGTCTTGGAATTCCATGTCTAACAGAACTGTGCCTTCAGCCCCTTTCCTCTATATTGTCTCCAAACTCCTTGGTGACTTGCAAGATCCTTATAATGTATGCAGAGGGTACTTTATCCTAAATAGAAGGCTCATAATCCTTAAGCAGTCTTTTACAATACTAAACTCTAGCATCATGAACAAAATATAAATCATAAGAGGACACTTTCCTCAATTTCACGAGAAGTCTGGTTAGTGACTTACCTTTTCATATCCTGTCCCTTTTGTTTGAGCGAAAGTGAATCACCCCCGTTGAGAATCTGTTCTAGGTTTTTTGTCTCAACTGAACCATTTGGTTCGGAGCCAGAAAGTCCCAGTAGAGAGCGGACCCTCTGGGATCGAACATCCAATATGGTATCCGTGTAACCTACTTCCTGAAGATATCTAGGAGCAGGAAAAAAAATCTAGTAAAATGTAATGCTTGATAAATAATTCGGTAGGTCACAGGATGGCCAATTATAAGTGAAGAGAAATGAGCAAATAATAGTTGGACTATAAATAGCACAAACAAATATTAATTGACACCATATCTGCATTCTGCCATTACAAATTGTATGTAAACTGCTCAAGAGCACTGCTCAGACAACAAACATTTTTTAAAGTATTTTCCAAATGAGCCAGCTTACCAATTTAAGGTTAGTTAGAAATTATATTATTTTCATGTAGGTCCTTTGCTGGTGAAATAAGCGTTAGATAGTATAAGGCAAGGGCATGCAGCATGAATTATAAAATAAATTCATGATACACCCACATGTAGCCACATAATCTAGCCACATGAAACCCTAACGCATGATATGTTAAATAGGCAGACTACGCAGAACAGATAAGAAAGGAAGACATTTACCCTCGCCACATTACAACAATGCTTTGAAACAAAGTGCAAAATTGCACTTCTAAATAGCAAAGAAGATACCCAAATTTGTACATGAGATTTCAGAGATGACATTAATTTTGCGAATTAACCCAACACCAAAATTCCCTACCCTGTTGCACAGTTTGAGTGGGTGTTTGGCTAATGTTAAATAATGTGAAACTTTGTTTTCATAAATCTATTCATAACAAATTTACATGTACTGTTGACTTACCCCAAATGTCCAAAAATATCTACATGACATCAGTAATTTGTCCCCAAAAAACGAATGTACAATTTTAACTGATTTTCTAGAATCGCCCTCATTTGAAGCTAAATCTCTACCCACAGCGGGGAAACAAACATCCACCACGAAGTCATCTTTACGGTCATCAGTGGAGATTTCTAGACGCTTGCAAGTAGTGGCTGAAAAACCCTGACCATCATGCGTGAACAAAATGTTCATTGAATTAACAAATAGTGACAATGGCAAGAAATATATTAAGGTGCGGGCTTGCACTATGATGACTGAATCTTATCCAGATTGATACAGGTATCATCCACAATTATATTCCTTTGCCTATTAACAGGTTGGCTCATTACGCATCAGGAACGTACCACACATTCCCAACAGTACAAATTTACTCACTGACCTTCCCCCACCCTAAGGGCCCATCAGCTTCACTGACGTATAACTTTAAGAGCACAGCCAATTAATCACTCAATACAGAGCTGGGAAATGGATAATTGTTCAACAAGGTAAACATCAATGTTACCAGTTAAAAAACCTAACGCAAGCTCAAACAATTTTTGATCATTCCACAGAACCAACACACTCCATCACACTAATGACTACGCTGATCATTATAGAGCAGACACAATAATACTAAAACTACCATGATGAATCAAGCAGGCATGTCAAAAGGCACCTGCTAAACATATTGCAAGAGTGAAGTGTCCTCCATAAATACACATAACATTATGACAGACCACATTGTCACTGAAGGAGAAAGAAATAGGGAAAACACTTCAATGGAAAAGCAGAAGTGAGCTTTTTCGGGATGTGCACTCAACACGGATGTTTGACTAGTGGTATGTCTATTGTTTGGGCCCTGGCAGTCATACACACTAGGTAACCTACCAACCACAAATGTTGCGACGGGGAATTCAACAAAGTTGAATTATGGTCATCAGGGATGCTTTCATTACCCATAATATACCTCAGGATTCACAACAGGCCTCGAAACGTCCACTCACCCACTTGCTACGGAAGTCAATTTTTATCAGGGCAAACTAGCTTTTCAGCCAACTGGTGAGAGAGTTTGGGCTGGCAAAGAAAAAAAAAGTTACTTACCTGTAACTGTAGTTCTCCAGTATTGGAATCTTTTATAGATTCACATGCTTGAATCATTCCAGGTCGTCGAGATGGGAGTCCCCAGTACCTAAGAAAAGAAATTGTCCTAATAGCCTTAAAACATAGAGGCCTTAAGCCTTTCGGTTTAGTAACATATCTTAGTCATTATTTAAAAAAAAGACTAAACTTAAAAGTCAACCAAATCAGGCAACACCACCCTGTAGAAGATTCCTGAGAGAAGCTCCAGTCCCTCAGACTTTCCAAGCACTAGTGCGCATACGTAGTACTGTACGGAGATTAATAATGGTGAGCTTTTCACGGGAGGCGGGTGGGTTGCATGTGAATCTATTAAAGATTCCAACACTGGGGAACAACAGTTAGAGGTAAGTAACTTATTTTCTTACTCCAGTATTGGAACTTTCATAGATTCACATGCTTGAATCAGAGTAAAGAGAAGTAATAAGCACATTTTGTTTAAACACAACATATCATTAGTGTAAAAGATACTACAAATACACATATAAACAATACGAAATAGTGCATAAGAAGAAAACAGATGGTGGGAAGAAATGGCTGCCCTTTATTGAAAAAGATGCCTTAGAACCGCTTGTCCTACTGCAGCATTTCACATGACTTTAGAATCCAAACAGTAATGTTGCGTGAATGTGTGTGCACTCTTCCAGGTAGCCGCTCTGCAGATAACTGGCAACGACGCACTCGCAAACAACGCCATGGAAGTGGACATGGCTCTGATGGAATGAGCACGGACCTTTGAGCTCAAAGGCTGGCCCGCTTTTTGATGACAGAAGAGAATGGTGCTAGATATCCATCTAGAAATGCTCTGCTTCGTGAGAGGGTAACCTTTTCTTGGTGGGCTGTAGACTACAAAGAGCTGATTGGATTTGCAAAAAGATTTAGTTCTGTTCGAATAAAACTTCAAGCACAGTTTAAGATCCAAAGAGTGAAGTGCACGTTCGGTCAATGTCTGAGAATGTGGAAAAAATTATTTAAGTATTACCAGCTAATTTAGGTGAAAGTCCGAGGGTACTTTAGGAATAAACTTAGGGTTTGTGCGTAGAATAACCCTATTGTTCCTAAATTGAAGGAATGGTTCCCGGGTAATAAAAGCTTGAATTTCAGTAACCCTCCTTGCAGATGTGAGAGCAAGGAGGACAGCTACCTGCCAGGATAGAAACTTTGCATCCGCTTTATGGATAGTCTCGAAAGGATGTTTCATTAGTTGTGCAAGTACAGTGTTGAGCTGCCACGCTGGAGGAGGGGCTCTTACTGGTGAAAATGTGCTGAACAACGCCTTGAGGAACTGCTTAACAAGCCTGCTGGACCATCGTGTGTTGGATGACCTTCAGAAACGGGAAATGGTTGTAAGATGTACCTTTATAGAAGCGCGAACTAAACCGGTTTGCCCCAGGTACAGAAGATAAGGTATTATCTCTTCAGGGGAAGATGAGATAGGATGCACTTTAGCAGTTTGACACCAAATGCTGAATCTTTTCCACTTTAAGTTGCAAGTCTTGTTGGTACTGTCTGCCCTTGCCCTGGCCAGTATGTCTTTGCATTCTGAAGAAATTGTTAAATGATGAAATTCTTGGGACTCCGGAGCCAGGCTGATAATCTGAGAGAACTGGGATCTGGATGTACAACTTGTCCCTGGCTTATTGTCAGCAGTGACGGAATCAGTCTGAGGTGCATCGGAGGCTGTACTGAAAGGAGAAGTTCCATGTACCAATGTTGGCGCGGCCATGATGGGGCGGTAAGTATGATCTTGCAGCATTCAGCCTTCATCTTCTGGACTACTTTTGGGAGGAGAGGAATGGGAGGAAAGGCGTAGGCAAATATGCTGGACCATGCAATTGAAAAGGCATTCCCCCATGACCCTAATAGGGATGCCAACTTACGAAGTACCGGCATTTGGTGTTGTGGGGAGTTGCGAAGAGGTCTATGTTTGGCTTGCCCCACTGGAGGAAGATGCTGTTGAGTGAGAGTTGATCCAATTCCCACAAGTAGCAGGATATTACTAGTCTGCTTAAGGTGTCCGCTATGATGTTCTGGTTTCCTGGTACATAGTCTTCTGTTAGTGATACCTTGTGACGTATTGTCCATTTCCAGAAATGTTGAGCTTCCTGGAATAGAAGGCAAGATAGTGTACCTCCCTGTTTATGTAGTGCATTGTCTGAGTTTTGTCTTTTCGTACAAGCACTGAAGAGTTCCAAATCCTAGGCAGGAAGGTTTGCAGAGCAGGAAATACCGCTCTTAATTCGAGAAGGTTGATGTGAAGGCTCCACTGGGAGAAGGGCCTTTTGCCGCTGACCTAGAGCTCCTGGAGGTAAGCTCCCCAGCTGTCCAAGGAAGCATCTGTTGTTATCACTAAAGGAGAGGCTTGAGGTAAGAATGGTAGGCCCAGTAACAGATGTCGAGGTTGCGTCCACCATACGAGTGATGAAATCATGGGTGGAGTGACCTGAATGATGTCGTTGAATGTTCCCGTAGCTTGCGCCCAATGGATGTCTAGGGCTTCCTGAAGCGGGTGCATGTGTAGGCGACAGTATGGAATGAGATGAATACAAGAGGATATCATGCCCAGGAGAGATTTGCAAAGGCGTAAGGAAAGTGACATTTCTTGTATGAGCCTTACCAAAGCCATAAGCTCCCGCTGTCTCTCCAATGAGGGGTATGCTTTGTTTAAAGTGATATCCAGTATGGCTCCTAGGGAAGTCAGTTGCCGTGAAGGTTGAAGGACTGATCTGTCTGGGTTGAGAGTCAGAGCCAGCTGGTTGAAGAGGTGTAAACAGGCGCTGGTGGACGTTTTTGCGGCCTTGTAAGTGGGGACTACAGAAAAATGTGGTGTTTCTGTTGTCTGAGGAATGCTGCAACCGGCGCTAGGCACTCTGTAAAAATGCAGGCGGTGGATCTGAGGCTGAATGGCAATACTCAGAACCGATAGTAGCTGCCAGCTACCATGAACCAGAGAAATTTCCTGGGTCTCTGATGTATGTGTATATGAAAATATGTATTCTGGTGGTCCAGGGACAACATGTAATCGTTTTAGTTGAGAAGATGTCATATCTTGGATGGTAACAATGCAGAATGATTGTTTTTTGAGTTATTTGTTGAGTCGCATGTCCAGAATTGGTTTCCACTGCCTTGACTTCTTGTGAATCAAGAAGAAACAGGAGTAGAAACCTTTTCCTCTTCGAGCGAGTGGCACTCTCTCTATGGCCCCCTTTTTTAGCATGGTAATAACCTCCAACTTGAGATGGCTATGGTGTTTCTGAGTGACAGGTTGAGGTGGTGTTTGTATGAATTCTAAAGAATGTCCAAATTGAATTAGGTCTAAGATCCATCTGTCTGTGGTGAATAGTTTCCAGTGTTGCAGATGATCTGAAATTTTCGCCCTTGTCTGAATGGAATGGGAAAGGAAGCAGCCGGCAGTTGGAGGAAGTCATTGCCAATGGCTGGATTCTTTGCCCTACCGTCCAGTTTTCCCTCTGAAGGAGGACTTGTTGCAGGCAGCAATTGGTGGTTGACGGTGATATTGGGGCCGAAATTGCTGGTTAGAGGAAGTGTATGTGGGATAGCGATACTGTTGGTATCCCTCTCTATAAGATGGAGGTCTCCTTCCTCGAGCGCCACGAAAAGGCATTTTTTTTATATTGTAAAGTCCCCAAGGCCTTGGCGGTATCTGTGTCTGACTTTGTTTGGAGAGCTTCATCCACATGCTTTCCAAACAAAGCTTCCCCATTGTAAGGTAAGTCCAGTATTTTGGTCTGAATCTCTGGCGTGAATGAAGTCTGTTTGAGCCAGCCCTGACGCCGCAAAACTGCTGCCCTAGCCAGCTGTATGAACCCGGTAGAAGCAATAGCTATTGCACAGTCTATAATCTCGGAGGCTGAGCCCTCTCCTACAAGCAATACTCTCTTTGCCTCCTCTTTGACATCTTCACAAAGTTTGTCGAGATATGCATCAATATCTGACCACATTTGTCTATTATATCAGCCTAATAACGCCAGGGAATTTGATGCTCTGACTGGGAGTGCGGATATCGTCGAGAAACGTTTGCTGATATTACTGAGCCTCCTACTCTTTGTCCAGCGGTGCTGTAAGAGGTGCGGAAGGATTCTTAGATCCTCACTGTGTCGCTTGCAGAAAAAGGGAGTACGGTTTTCGATGACACGTGAGGCAACCAGGTGCGTCCTCCGGGGCCTTGTATTTTTTGTCTCGCCTTGCATAATCTTTATGCCTTGGCCCCAAATATAATCTGTGATGGGCATAGATCTGACTGATTTCCTAAAAGGCTCTTTAAAATCATAAAGAAGCCAGTCCTGTTGATGCGCAGGCATTGGTAATTCAAAACGTTAGGGCAGACCTGGAGTTGAAATTAAATGGCACTAAAACCTATACCATGACCTATGGGGCCAAACTTAAGATAAAAATCCGTTTTTCATGCAGAAGGACATAATCTGAGTGAATAACCCACCTTATGCTATCTGGGGATACTTTTTGACAATAAGGACTCATGGTCCCCGATGATAACCAGCAGATGTGCGCAAATGGGGAAATCCATTAATGGGATCCATGTTTACAAAAAAACTGGGATTTAAAGCAATAAGGGAACTTCTTACCATACATGCAAGTAAGTCAGTGGAAGAGGCTTCATATGGTGCAGGAGTCTGGGGAATGGCCAGTATGCAAAGCATACAAAGAGTTAAGGTTTCTATTCTTAAGTGCACCCTCTCCCCCCCCCCCCCCTCCTGCCCCCCGCTCCTTGAGCTATGTAGTTCACGCCGAACTGGGAACCCGTATATCTCCCGACAGACTGAAGATAGCCCCTATATTGCGGTCATTGAATTTGGTCACATGAAGAGATGGGATTGAATAAAGTAATACTTAGCGATGCAATTAATTTAGATCATGCGATGGAAATCCCTTGGCTGATATATGTTAAATCCACGTGCGAGGAGATTGGCTTACTGAAACTTTTTACCAACCCTGAGACCAGTAGGTTATTAGATAAAGAACAGATGAAACAGAGTTCAGAACAATGCAATATTAAGGAGAAGAACGGTCAAGGGTACAAAACCATCCGTAGTTGCCTACAACAGAATGACTCCACAGGAGTATTTGACCTTGGTATGCAATGACCAGCAAAGGTTTATTCTGACCCGATTCAGGGCAAATATGTTACTGCTGATGGCAAGATTGCCAACTAACGTATAGTTTCTTACCTGTCGGTGTAGTTTTGCAGCTTGAAGACTTTCTGGATTCACTATGCTGTGCATTATTCCGCCATCTTGTGGTTGGGTCCGGAATCGTAGTATTTTTTCTCTTTTTGTTTGTGGCCCAGGTGGGCGGCGACGTCCCACCATTTGGTGTCCTTCGTGACGTCGACGCGCTTCCTGCGGAAGCTCCCACCTTTGGTCGCCATCTTCGGATTCTTTTTTCTCTTTTCCTGTTTTGTTGTCCGCTTTGCTTGATCCCTTTTAGCTATTGTATGCAATTTTAGCCTCCTTTGTCCTTATGTCTCATCTTTCTGGCGGAGGAGGGTGGGATCGCTAGCGAATCCAGAAAGTCTTCAAGCTGCAAAACTACACCGACAGGTAAGAAACTATACGTTTTGCAGCGTGAATCTTTCTGGATTCACTATGCTGTGCATAGACTTAGTAGCGGTTTTTCCCTTATTGCGGTGGCTGGGTGGAAAATGAGCATTGGTTACTGAAAATGTGTTGTAAGACCTTTTGTCCTACTTGCGCTTCTTTGTTTATTTGAATATCCACACAGTAGTGCTTAGTGAACGTGTGCACTGAAGACCATGTTGCAGCTTGGCAAATGTCTTGGATAGGTGTGTTCGCTAGAAACGCAATTGTTGCTCCCTTCCTCCTTGTTGAGTGAGCTTGAGCTGCTCCTTGTAACTGTTGTCCTGCCTGTTTGTGGCAGAGTTGAATTGTCTGCGCAATCCATCGTGCAATGGTATTCTTGGTGACTGGTCGTCCCAGAAAACTGCTGGCAAAGGAGACAAAGAGCTGTTTTGTTTTCCTGCACTCCTTTGTCCTTTCCATATAGTGCATTACTGCCCTTCTGGCGTCTAGTGTGTGCAGCGCCCTTTCGGATTGTGTGGAAGGGTTTTGGGAAAAACTTGGTATTTGGATTGTTTTGGTTAATGTGGAACCGAGACACCACCTTTGGCATGAAGTGTGGGTCCGTCCTCATTACAATCCTGTCCTTGTGTAATTGCAGGTAGGGCTCTTGGAGTGTCAGCGCTTGCAACTCACTTACTCTTCGTAGTGACGTGATAGCCACTAAGAAGGCTGTCTTGAGTGTGAGCATGTGCAGTGTAGTTTTGTGAATAGGTTCAAAGGGTGCCTTCATCAACTGAGTTAGCACTACGTTGAGGTTCCATGCTGGTGCTGGCATCCTTTTTGGGGGTGCGATTCTTTTCGCCCCCTCCAGAAATCTTTTCACAACTTGGGAGGTGAAGAAACTTCTCCCCGTCTCTCCTCTTGTGTAGGCCACTATCGCAGCCAAGTGCACCCTCAGGGATGTGTAGCTTAATCCGCTTTGTAGCAGGTGTGTTAAGTATTTTAGTACCGTTTATTCCTTTGTGATCTTTCGTTGTAGATTCTCCTTGATGCACCATTGGGAGAACCTCTTCCACTTTGCTATGTAGCACTTCCTTGTGGAAGGTCTCCTTGCCTCCCTGAGTACTGCCACGGTACTTGGTGGTAATTTGAGGTGTGCAAATTCTAAGGCTTCAGGAACCATGCTGCTAGGCTGAGGCTCTCCGGTTCTGGGTGTAGCACCTTTCCGTTCTGCGTTGCTAACAGGTCCTTTCTTCTTGGGAACCTGTGTGCTGGTTCTTGTGCCATTTCCACTATCTGTGAGAACCAGGACTGCCTGGCCCACTGAGGTGCTATCAGTCTTAGCGTCATGTTACTGATTCTGCATTTGCTGAGTACCCTGTGTATAGGTGGTATCGGGGGAAAAGCGTATGCAAATGTCTTTGACCAATCTATCTATAGCGCATTCCCTTGTGACCAATGGTCTGGTTGTCTGGATGCGTAGTTTTGGCATTTTGCATTCTGGTGTGTTGCAAATAGGTCTATTTGCGGTGTACCCCATTTCTGGAACAGCTTCTCTGTTTCCTGTTGATTGAGCTCCCACTCGTGGGATGCCGGCGTCTGCCTGCTGAGTCGGTCTGCCCCTGATAGTGCCCCTGATTGTGTTCCTCCTTGTTTGTTGATGTAGAACATGGTGGTTGTGTTGTCTGTTTGGATCAACACCCTGTTTCCGTACAGCTGTTTCTGAAAGGCTTTTAAGGCTAGGAACACAGTCTTTAGCTCCAGGTAGTTGATGTGTCTGACCGCATCTTGCTGTGACCATAGACCCCTCACCCTGAGCTTGTTCATGTGTGCGCCCCACCCCAGCTGGCAGGCGTCCGTTGCGATGGTCACTGTTGGAGTTGGTTGTGTGAATGGCTTCCCCTGTGATATGTTTTCCTTGTTCCACCACGCCATTTCCTGATGCACTGCGTGTGTTGACAACCACAAGATCTTCCCAACTCCATGTTGCCTGTGACCATTGCTGCTGAATCCATTCTTGGAATGGTCTCATGTGAGTCGCATATTTGGGACTAGGTGTATGCATGACTCCCTCATTCCCATGAGCTTGCTCACTGTTCTCCCTGTCTGAGCTTGCCCCTCGTGGCAGCGATATGTCTCCTTCAGTAGTGCCTGTGTTCTCCTTGTGCTGGGGAACACCTTGCCTTGAATGGTGTTGATCTCTGCCCCTAGGAATATCTTCACCTGTTCTGGTTCTGTTGAGGATTTTCCCCAACTTATTGAACAGCCTAGTTGCATGAGCGTTTGAGTAACCTGCTGAATGTGTTGTTTGCCTTGGCTGTATGAGTTTGCCTTTACAAGCCAATCGTCGCGGTACGGGTATACGTGTATCCCTTGCCTCCGTAGGTGTGCTGCTATCGCAGCTATTCAATTTTGTGACGACCCTTGGTGCGGATTTTAGCCCGAATGCCAGGACTGTGAACTGGTAGTGCTTTTCCTTGATCACAAATCTTAGTAGGTGTTTGTGTCTTTTTGTTCATGGGGATGCGTAGGTAAGCGTGTTTTTGTATAGTTGCCCTGTAATCCCCTTCCTGTATCTGGGGTATTACTCCTTGCAGAGATGCCATCTTGAATCTTTGAGTCCTTACGAATTTGTTTAAGAACCGTAGGTCCAAGATAGGTCTTAACTTTTCGTCTACTTTTAGGAAGCAGTTGGAGTAGACCCCCTTGTTTCTTCCGTTGTACGGCACTGTCTCTATTGCCTCCTTCCTTAGGAGCTCCTGTGCCTGTAGCAGCAAGAGTGATAGTTCTGCTGTAGAGTGTCCCTTGTAGTTTGGCCTTTGTTAGGAGGTGGCCTTTCCAGTTCTATGCAGTAGCCGTGTTGTATGATGTTTAGCATCCATTTGTTGGTTGTGACCTTCTTCCACTCCTGGAAGAAGTGTCTGATTCTGCCTCCTACAGGTGTTATGTGCTCGAGGAACTGTTTGTCTTGTGGTACAACTAGTTTGTCTTTTCCCTTGTATTGTCGCCCCCCTAGAGGTGTTGTGTGGGTGGGCGTCCTTTTTACAGCGGAGTCACTTGGAGGTGGGTTGCTGTCCTCCTGTTCTTGTCTGACCTCGTCCGTTCGAGCGCCCTCGAAAGGGTTGGCCCCGTGGCTGGTACTGTCAGCTTTGCTGTTGCTGTCCCAGTTGCTGCGTCTGATTGCCTCCTTGGTAACCCTGTTGGAAGGCTTGATGTGATGTTCCCGGCTGGCTGTTTCCTCTGCCTGCCGGTCTTCTTGAGGGGGGTGCCCCTTCTCATCCCCCTGAACTGCGGCGCTCCCATGGACCTTGCAGTTTTATTGTCCTTTTGTAGCTGCGTACGTTTTTCGTCAACCGGAGTCTTGAACAGTTGTTCTCCATTGAAGGGTGTGTTCAGGATGTTATTTTGGACTTATGGCTTGATGCCCGAGATCCTCAGCCAGGCATGCCTTCTATCCGTAACCCCAATCATCATCTGCCTACTGGATGTCTCCGCTGCATCCAGGGCCGATTTTAGGCATGTGTTGGCCATGTTCCTGCCTTCTTCCACGAGGTGGTATGCCCTCTGTTGGTACTGCTCCGGGAGATGTTTGAGCAGTTGGCCGACTTCCTCCCAAAGCTGGTAGGCATGTCTGTTAATTAAGGCATTTGAGTTGGCGATGCGCCATTGAATCGCCGCACTCCTCTCCATTTTCCTCCCTGTGAGGTCCATCCTCCTGCTCTCCTTGTCCGGGGGTGGTCCGGAGTTAGTGGGTACGTTGGCCCTCTCCCTAGCTGTCGATGCTATTATCGAGTCAGCAGGTACCGATCCCTGAATATATGCTGGGTCTTGTGAGGAATGTTTATATTTCTTTTCTGTCCTCGGGGTCACTGACTTACATACAGCTGGCTCCCTGAAGGCCTCCCTGCCCTGGTCTAGCACAGTTGTGAGCATGGGTAGGAATTGGCTCCTGGTCTGTGTAGGAAGCAGAATCTCCAGGAGAAAACAAGCTTTGGGCTTCTCCTCCTCTAGCTTCACTCGATAAGTGGCTGCAGCGTTTTTTATGACCATATTGTATATACCAATGTCGTCCAGCGGCGAAGGCCTCGACGGGTATGACTCTACACCATCTTCTGGGTTTTCGGCGTCGAGATCCTGCCACTCCAGGTCTTGCGCCTCTGAGGATGTGGAGTCTTGGTAGGTCTGTTGATCCTCTTCGCCTTCTGCCTCGAAGTAATCTAGGCCCTCTTCCCCCTGTTCTTCGGCTGGTTCCGGCGGATCAGGGACCTCGACCCCTTCTTCGAGCTCTGCTTCGGATGCGGGCTTCGAAGGGATGGTGTACCGGCTCATCCGGTTGTCGAAATCCTTCTTTCTCTGGAGGATGTTTGCCATTTCGGCCTCGAGCCTTCTCCTCTTCTTCTCCATCTCGGCTGCCTGTTCGGCGTCGAGAGCTCCGGCGCTCCACTTCGTGGTCGTCGGCCTCGAAGTCGCCTTTAACTCTTTTTCCCTCGGCGTCGAGCGGTCCTTTTCAAGACTGGGCTTCGACGACCTAGGTTTCTCTAGAGTTTTCGCCGGCTGGGAGTCCTTTTCGAAGGATCCGCTGGGCTGTTTGTCCTTGGGTGCAGCTGCGGGCGTCGAGAGTTTCGACGGCAGCGCCCCTTTCGAGGACTTTGCATCACTCTTTCGAGCGTCGGTCGGGGGTTTTTGGGTCGACGACTCTTACCTCATTCGCCGACTTCTTCTCGGTCTCACGACCGTGCAGTCTTCTGTTCCCTCCGCGATGTTGTCCTCTTCCCCACTGGAGAGGCCCAAGTCTCGGAGCGATGGGGGGGGGTCCTTGCCCCTGCATGGTGTAGTTTGCCCTTCGCTGCCTCTCCCGAACTCTGAGGGTCTTCGGTGTGAACGCCGAGCAGGCATTGCAGTCTTCGCTTCGATGGTCGAGCGACAGGCAGAGGTTGCAAACTGGGTGTTGGTCCTTCTGCGCGTATTTGTGGTGGCAATTGTCGCAGAATTTGAATGGAGTTTTGTCCATCTCCGCGCACAGGGTGCCCCCTGTGTGCGCCTTCCCCGTTGGACGTCGAAGTTCTTGGTGTTTGCCCTCCTCTTCGTCGTCCCGGTTGTCCGTCCTGCAGACGGTGTGCTCAAATTTCCAATCTCCACTGGTTTTTGCCGATTTTTGTTGATTCCTTCTTCAAAGTTTCTGGAACTCTTCCGTGACGATCCAGACTCAACGGCGGAAAAAAGAATCTGAAGATGGCGACCAAAGGTGGGAGCTTCCGCAGGAAGCGCGTCGACGTCACAAAGGACACCAAATGGTGGGACGTCGCCGCCCACCTGGGCCACAAAAAATAAAAAAAAAAGAGAGAAAAAATACTACGATTCCGGACCCAACCACAAGACGGAGGAATAATGCACAGCATAGTGAATCCAGAAAGATTCACGCTGCAAAACTGCCATTCTTTCTCCAAGTTAGCAATGTGCCCATAACTAATTTGCACATTATATTCTTTTGTAAATTTTACAAAGTCCCCAGGAAGAGATATATTTTACCTTTTTTTCTATTTTGTAGTATACTTTTATGTTACTACAAAGTATTGAATAAAGTTACTGCAAAGTATTGAATAAAGCCACTGATTGATTGATTGCTGCGAATTAGATGAACTGGTTTGTTTTCCTAATGCTTTTTGTTTCTTGTAATACACGACTTCCCTTCTTACGTACAGTGTGTGCCAGGCTCTTTCTGCCTGTGTTTTTTGGATCTTGGAAAAAGTCTAGCAGCTGTCATGCTTCATTAACACTAAAGTGTGAGATGACCTGTTGCACTCAAACACAAACAAAATTTAAACAAATGCAATGCTTGCACTTTAAATGTTGTCTTTCTTCAATCTGTGCTATCCAACATAGTACTGACTCTATGAAACCTAAGATGGAGAGTAAAGGCAAAGTCGCAGTTAAAACTGCCAAGAAACTAAATGCAGGTTTTAAATGCAAGTCAAATACACATTGACCTACATTTAAAACATGCATTTTGTTTAGTGGCACTTTTCAATGTGACTTTGCCTTGACTCAGCAATCTTACGAGACCTCCTGCAGTGATTTGAGACAACCTTACTTTGCATAACAGCTTAGAGATTATTTTATTTTTAAATTGAGCCTCCAGCAAAATGTATTTCAAGGGAACACCATAAGGTCTAAATCTAAATAGCCAAGTGTAGGAAAGTGGGTTTCTGTTGCACTTTTTGCCTGATAACTGATGCACTTTTCCTTGGCGTGCCCTGGGTCCCTGCCAATCAGGTACCCAGGGCCTGTGTTCCTTCCCTAAAACTGCATTACAGCCTAAACCCAATTGGCCTCTCTGGCCACAGGTAAGCCCCTGGTAAATGGTACCCAGGGCACTGTGACCAGAGAAGGCCTCTAAGGGCTGCAGCACTTATTGTGCCACCCTTGGAGGCCCTGTACCCTGACACACAAACACTGCCCTTGCAGGCTGGGTGTCTTGGTGCAGAAAAAAACAGAGTCGACATGGCACACATCCCTGTGTGCCATGCCCTTAAACACACTGCCCTGGCATACCTCAGTCACCCCTCTAGCTGGGTGCCCTATGCCAGTGGTGAGGGTACAGGTGCATGAGCCCTGTGCCCCTACAGTACCCAGGTCCATTCCTGGGCACTGTAAGTGCAGTGCTGCCATTCAGAGTACATGGTGCTGGGAGGTCGTCAGCACGAACTCCACAGCACCATGATGGCTGCACTGAAGACTGAGAAGCTTGGTATCAAACTTCTCAGCACAGTAAGCCCACACTGATGCCAGTGTGGGATTTACTGTAAAATGCATGACAGAGGGCAACTTAGAGTTGCCCCCTGAACCTAACCTACAATCCACGTCTTGTCTGAGGGGCTGCCTAGGCTGCCACACAGCAGACATGTTGCTGGACCCCTGGGTAGAGAGCCATCCGCTCTCCCGGGCCTGCAACAATGCACGTCCTGGGCGAGGTGCTAAGCCTCCTCCCCCAGGATGGGCAGGGGGAAGCTTCAAAGGCATTCCGCCTTTGTGAGCTTCGCCAGACCATTTGCTGTACTCAGCAACTGGTCCCCACCGGTTCATCCCCCCATCCGGGCGGGAAGACTGGCGGGAAACACCAAGGGAGGAAAGGGGGTGTGCCACCCTCTGCCAACCCCACCCCTCAGGTGGGGGAGGCGAGGTGAAGCACATCTCCGGGCTCTCGCCATCTTGAAGATGGGGAGCCCTGCCCAATCAGGACTAGGCTCCTGCCCCCTCCCACAGGAGAGTGGCAGGATAGGGGGTGTACCCACCCCAGGGCAGGGACCCATTGGTCCCTGCCCTTTACCTACCTGTAACGCCCCTAAATCTAGTATTTAGGGGCACCCTGAACCTTCCTTCCTCAGATTCCCGCAACCTAAGAAGAAAAAGGACGAAAGAAGACGCCCAGCAGAGGAGACTGCAGAGAACAACTGACTTGGCCCCAGCCCTACCGGCCCGTCTGCAGTTTCCAGAGATCCTGCGCCAAAAATCGTCTTGTCCTGCAGCCAGCGACCTCCAGAACCCCGGGAGGACTGACTGCCTTCAACAAAGACCGGATCTCCTGTGAACAGCAGCTCTGTTCAAAAGAAACATCAAACAAAGACTCAGAGCCTGCCGAGGAAAAAGAAACCCGACGCCTGGAACCACCACTGCACTCGTCGCCTACAGCCCGAGTTCAAGTGGCCCACCGGTCCCAGCGAGGTCCCCCAGCGCTCCAGAGTCCGAGTCCACTGTGGGTTGACCCTTCCTTGACTCCCCGTCGCCTGCAGCCTCTGCACGGAGACCCCCCCCCCCCATCCGCGAGTGGCCCAGTAAGGTGAAATCCGTCCTCAAAAGACACCCCTGCATCCAGCCCCCCTGCGCCCTGGAGAAAGGAACCAGAGGTGCACCTACGTCCCCGAGCCCTCCAACTTACCTGCCCAGCTGTTGGTTCCTCCTGGAAGTCTTCCTGGACCGAGCCTGCAGCTGAAAACCAAAACCGAAAATCTCCATTGAAATCAACAGGGCACCCGACCTCAAAACAGCACCCTGCACCCAGCCGCCCTAGTGCCGCTGAGGGTGCCCCTTTTGTGCTAACTTGGTCCCCAACTTGCCCTGAGCTTAACCCTAGGAGCTTTGCTCCCACAACCCCGTGGCCTGCTTGCCAGCCGCCACCAACCGGAGTCCCCCTATCCTCCATAGGATAACATTGGGCCTCAACACACTGCACCCGGCCGCCCTAGTGCCGCTGAGGGTGCAACAACAGTGCATCATTGACCCTGGGAGACCCCTGAGTCTAACCCCAGAACCCTAACTCAAAAGACCGACTACTTACCTCGAAACCGATAACTCATTTTTCCTCATAGGATAACATGGACACTTTTTCTTCCAAAAAGTTTCTAAGTGTCGACTTTTGAAAACTAAGAATATTCCTTAAAAATCGCACAAATAACCTAACCGAATTTTCTCAACTGTTTGCAGGAAAGGTCCCAGTGCTGAACCTAGGTGTCCAGCACTGAGTAACAAAAGTAATTAAAAAGTAACTTACCTGTGAATTGAATTTCCTTCCATAGGATAACATTGGTGGTTCTTTGTGAAAAAGTTTCTAATTGTCAACTTTTGAAATACAAGAATATTCTTTAAAAATCGTACAAACTACAAAAACGTAATTACTTACCTGTTTTAAGTAAATGTCCCAGTGCTGAATCTAGGAGTCCAGCACTGGATTACAAAAGTAACGTTAAAGTAACTTACCGGCAATTGAATTTCCTTCCATAGGATAACATTGCCTGTTTTTTTGCTGAAAAAGTTTCTAAGTGTCGATTTTGCAAACTTACAAATATTCGTTAAAAATCGCCTGTATAACAAAAACACATTCTTTCAACTGTTTACAGGAGATGCACCAGTGCTGGATCCAGGATCCAACACTGAGTAAGAAAAAGTAACGATAACACTACTTACCTGCTAAGTGCATTTCCTCCCATAGGATAACATTGGTGATTCTATGTGAAAAAGTTTCTACGTGCCAACTTTTAAAATACAATAATATTCCTTAAAAATCACAACTGTAACCAAAACGTTTTTACTCAACTGTTTACAAGAGATGTCCCAGGACTGAATCTAGGATCCAGTCCTGTGGTTAGAAAAGTAATCCAAAAAGTAATCTATTGCATTTAACTAGAAATTCCCATTGAGCTCAATGTATAATTGTGTTGCCTTTTGCAACAACTGTAACTATTGTATTCAAAAGTCTATTGCCTATTGAAAGTATTTACCTAAAGCATCTCATTCTGAGAAAGTATATTTTGATACCTATTGTTGGTTCTAAAATAAAACAAGCATATATTTTTTTATATACAAACCATTGGCCTAGAGTTCAGTTCTTGAGTGTGTGGCTTCATTTGCTGACTGAGTGTGTACAACAAATGCTTTACACTGTCCCCTGATACTGCCTTACTGCTCGACCAAGCTACCACTTTAGAGAGTAAGGTTATATCTAACTTTAGCCTCTGCCAAACCTCTGGGGACTGTGGACCCTGTGCATACTGAACCTTACTTTGGTTCAGTATATACAGAGCCACTTTCTTACACCAAGTTGGAGTCACGCCTGCCTTTCTTCTGCACATCACTTCAAAAAGGGAATGGCCTGTGGACAAATGCTTTGTACTGAAAGACCACAAAAAGTTCTTGCAGTTTCCATTACATCATGTTTCATTCGTACATCTACCTGCAGATTCCTCATCTGCAAAACAATCCCAGGTGTAACACTGGATCTGGAAAACTGTAAAGCTCTCAAGCCGCGGGTAGAGGGCACTTGGACTAGAACGACAATAGAACTGTCGTCAGGAGGCATCCCCAAAGCCATATATCACCTGCCCTGGCGTGACGTCAGTTTCAATCAATCAGAATTTATAAAGCATGCCTAATCACCCAATTGGATATCCAGGCTTATTCGACCTGCCAGGTCTTGAGGGCCATTTGGAATTCAGGAAGGGAGGATGATTTCCATCCCTTTTCTCCCCAAGCCTTCAAGACAAGAGGACAGATTGACATCAATCTTGTAGTGCAGTACTAACACTATAGATTGAGATCTTAATAACTTTCCCTGTAACTCTCCATCAAACAGGGAGGCGGGAGGATCAGTGCAGAATCTGCAGGTAGATAGAGTATCCACCAGAAAGATAGTTACCGTAGGCAAGTACATTTTTTTTCTGATGGATACTTCTACCTGCAAATTCTGTACCTGTTGAACAGATTTCAGGTCAATACTCTGCCCAAAAAGAGGGTTGATGGATGGTTAGACATGGAAATCCGGCAAAACAGACCAACCAAGAAGGACACCGCTGGCAAGAGCAGATGTGGAGGTTCCTTCTTGGCCATGTCGTAGCAGGTCTTAAAGTAGAGAATAATGCACCTTTAAAGTGCTCTCTTTTGCACAGCTTTACCGTTCTATGTACCACAGTACCCGATGACGAGCTGAACTGATCATCCAATCAAATGTCTTCAGATGGGGATGAAATGGCAGCGGTGAGGGAGGGGTTGGGGGGAGGTTGACTGTTTTACTAAGGTGGAAGGGGAGTTACCACATTAGGGAGGAAAGCAGCCCTGGTTCTCAACACCAATTTGTCAGCATGAAAGGAGAACAACAACTAAGGGCTTGTAGCTCACTCACCGTTCTAGCAGAAGTAACTGTGAATAGAAATACTGTTTTGAACTTCAACATTCCTAACAGACAACTGTGTAGAGGCTCGAATGGAGTCCCCATCAGAATTGTTCAAACTAAATTTAAGTCCCACAGGGCAACAACAAAGGGAGTTGGAGGGTAGAGATTTGTCCAGGGGATTTGAAGGTGGCTGTTCCAGCAGACAGCAAAAAGGAGACAAATCTGATGAGTACCCTTTTACAGTGCCAATTGCATAACCCCTCTGCGCTGGAGTGCATATCGGAAACCTGGAGACAATTTGGCCAGCAAGGGGTCAACATTGTCTGCACACCATGACACAAAGTTGTTCCATCAGCCTGAGTAAGGCGACTTAGTGGAGGGGCAACGTACTGAAAGGATAACGTCCATCACCTCTGGTGCAAGTTGAAAGAAACTCAGCTGTGCCTACTCAATCTGCAAGCATGTAGGTAGAAATCTTGGAGATTGGGGTGCAGAACCACTTCCCCCCCCGCCCCAACGGGGAGAGAAGGTCTGGCCCAAATGTCAGGCGGAGCAGGGGACATATGGAGAAGTGCAGAAGGTCTGCACACCCTTCTAAGCCAATCCAAGGCAATGAGAATAACTTGGGCCTGCTCTTGATAAATTTTCCTCAGAGTCCAAGGAATCAGGAGGGGGGGGGAGGAGATAATACAGCTGAAAGTTCCACCTCGACTGAAAAGTGCCCCCAACGCTCTCCTCAACGGATACTGGAGGGTACAGAATTGCTGGCACTGAGCATTCTCCGAGATGACTAGCAGATCCACCTAAGGAGTGCCCTGCTGGGTTCTCACCTACCTTCAGTAGAAGATGCCACTTGTGATCTATCCGCTCGACATTCAGAGACCCCGCTAGGTGATTGGTGGTTAACCAGATCCCTTGGTTGTGTGCCCAAGACCAGAGTCTCAGCACTTCCAGGCAGAGGAGCGGATACCCTACTCCCCCTTGCTTGTTCATGTACCACATCGCTATCATAGATCTGGACGGACAAACCTTGGATGCAGGTGAGGAAGGCCTTGAGCACCAGCCAAATCAACCCGTAATTCCAGCAGGTTAATGTGAAGAACCTCCTTCTTTGAGGGCCAAAGGCCACTGATGTCCAGATTTTCCAGATGGGCTCCCACACCCAAGGGTGGAAGCATCCATCACTATCGTGGTCACAGCCGGAGGGGGAGTGAAGGCCATCCTGCAAATCTGGTTAGACTAATACCTCGCATCAAGCCACTTCTGCTGCAGCGTTGGGTGGGTTTATAATGGAAATGTGACAGATCTCCCTTCTACTGAAGCCACTGCCTGTGGAAGCACCACTGTAAGGCCCTCATGTACCAACGTGCATGCATGGCCAGGAGAATGCAGGAAGCGTGCAGACCTAGGAATCTCAGGACGCTCAGGACTGTTATCCTCGCTCTGTGGTGAAAGAGTGGAAACATTTCCTGAATGTAGGCGATCCTCTGATGAGGAAAGACGCGAAAAAGGGTAATGTCAAGTACCAAGCCTAAGAACTGGAGCCGCTGGGAGGGCCACAGGTGAGATTTGAGTTTTTTGATCAAAAATCCCAGGTCGAACAGAAGTGATCCTGTTGACTGCAGTAGACAACACCATCGCTGGTGAACTGGCCTTGAGTAGCCAGTCGTCCATGTACAGGAATATAGGGATGCCTGACCGCCTGATATGGGCTGTCACCACTCATCACCTTTGTGAAGACTCAAGGTGCCGATGTTAAGCCAACACCTGGATTGACCTAGGTGTATGCATGAGATTCACTACAGCATAATGTACCTGGTGTCGTGCCGTACTTATAGTGCAACTTCGCACCGTCATTTTTCAAAAAAGAGGCGGAACACGCTCATTTACTTATTTGTGTATGTTTGTGTCATCTTTACACACGTCTTTTTTAATCCTTTCTGCCCCTCCCCATTTTGATCTGTTCTTAATTCATTCTTTGGTGTTTCCTAAGCTTGGGGTGTGAACATATATATATTGACAATTAGGTATTTGCCTTGGCTTTTATGTAGGATGCACATTTCAAGTGGAATTGTTCATATGTTTGACCTGTGTTCGCGACTTGACACTCACTGGATGTTATGATTTTCACTTGTACTTAAATATAATAGATTGTGAAACTTACCAACTCCGTAATGTATGTTTTGCAATAGGATTTGATAGTGGGACTGTACGGTATACATGTTTGTATAAGTGTCTTATTTTACATGTCACGTCTTGTAAACAGACTTGTTGTTAATGTTACATATATTTCTATATGGTTTTATATATGTGTGTTATTTTCATGTTTGCAGCCCTGATGAAGCCTTTTAGGTGAAACGCATTGATGTGGTATTTGTGAGAGAAAAAGGAACAAGACAATTAATAAAGAAAAGAAACCAATATAGCAACCAGGACCTGCAACTATTTAATTACTGGCATTAATTGTTTGTGTTTGCCTCTCTATATGTATATAATGATTGTTTAAGTTTGGTCAATGAGCAGCTGACCATTGAGGTGGGCAACATAACATTTCGGTACATAATATGTGTGACGACTCCAGGTAGTGCAACTGTCCAATTCCTGGCTGTTTCCCTAGCTTGTTCAGACTGAAAGGCATAACCCTTTTCCACAATTTGAAGGGTCCACTGATCCGAGTTAAGGCCTTCCAGGCTGGCAAAAAGGAGGGCATTTTTCACCCCTCCAGGCTTCAGGAACGTTTTGGAACGAGAATTAGGACTGTTTCCCAAGGGGAACAGTGGAGAAACAGGAAGAGGAGGAGGGTTGCTGAAAGGATCCACGACCTTGAACTGCAGACCAACAAATTTTGCAGCTGGTGACCTTGTGGTTGTGAAGCTTGCCACTGCCTGAAGGAAAATCCCTTGGCGAAACCACGACATGTATTGCACTGGTGGTTGTCCCTTTGAGGCTGGCTTTACGGGAGTCCTAGTGAACGAGCCGTAGCTTTGCTGGCTCTAAATCTGTTAGGTGCTGCACCTGCCTTCTCACCAAATACAATGGAGCCATTAAACAGGACGTCTATCAGATTAGCTTGCACATGCACATTCAATTTGAACCCTGAAATCCTGAGCAAGGCATGTCTTCTAACATTCACCAATTCATCCAGATTTATTATTATGCCACACTGCATTCTGACAATCCGTGAGGACTTCTTGGAAGTGGTCCCGTAAATCTTCTGGAACAAGAGGAACCACCATCTGTACCAAGCAAAGCCGGCAACTGGCAGTCAGGGTTTACTGCTAGGAGTATGGCATTAAAATCTCTTTCTTTCCCCATGCTTCAAAATGTTTCGATTCCCTATCCACTGGGGTAGAGAGATTCTCCGTGTTGCTGACCTAAAAAACATGATTCCTGTATCAATCAATCAATCAGGATTTGTATAGCGCAGCTTGTCACCCGTGAGGGTAGCAAGGCGCGGAGGGCTGCTGCTTTGAGTGGATCAGTTGAACAGCCAGGTCTTAAGTCCCTTCCTGAACTCTAGAAGAGAAGGTGAGATCTGGAGGGGAAGGCCGTTCCAGGACTTGGCCGCGAGGTACGAGAAGGAACCTCCTCCACTGTAGCTTCAGCGGATCCAGGGGATATGAGCGAGGGAGGTGGAGCACAGGTGTCTGGATCAGCATCTTGAATTGGCATCTCTTCTGGATGGGTAGTCAGTGGTTCTCCTTGAGGGGGGAAGGGGGGAGATGATGTGGGTCTGTTTGGGGAAGTCGAAGAGGAGTCTGGTGTAGGAAAGTGGCTCTGTATATACTGCACCAAAGTAAGGTTCAGTGTGCACAGAGTCCCCAGTCCCCAGAGGTTTGGCAGAGGCTAAAGTTAGATATAACCTTACTCTCTAAAGTGGTAGCTTGGTCGAGCAGTAAGGCAGTATCAGAGGACAGTGTAAAGCATTTGTTGTACACACTCAGTCAGCAAATGAAGCCACACACTCAAGAACTGAACTCTAGGCCAATGGTTTGTATATAAAAAAATATATGCTTGTTTTTTTTAGAACCAACAATAGGGTCAAAATATACTTTCTCAGTATGAGATGTTCTGGTTAGCCACCTTACAAAATAGGCAATAGACTTGTTGGTGGTAATAATCACAGTTGGTGCAAGAGGCAACACAGGGTCAAATACAATGCAACATTGAGCTTAATGGAAAATTGTGATTAATTACAATTAATGACTTTGTAGGTTACGTTTCTAACCACAGGACTGGATCCTGGATTCAGTCCTGGGACACTTCCTGGAAACAGGTAAGAAAAAGCGTTTTGGTTATTGTAGTGATTTTTAAGGAATATTACTGTATTTCAAAAGTCGGCACTTAGAAACTTTTCTGGGTAAAATTACCAATGTTATCCTATGGAAGGAAATGCAGTTTGCAAGCAAAGCAGGAAGAAAATGGAGTTAGCGGTAAGTAACGTTGGGATTACTTTTTAGGGCCAGTGTTGGGCAACCCGGTCCAGCACTGGGGCCTCTTCTAATGCCAGGTGAGTATTTTCGTTTTCGTGACTCGGTTGATTTTAGGTGAATATTTTAAAGTTCCAAAACTCCACACTTAGAAGAAATTCCAGGTGCGAGCCAGTCAGTGTTACCCTATGGAAGGAAAGTGAGTTATCGGTCTTTGGGTAAGTACTCGACTGGCAGAGTTAAGGTTCTGGGCATAGACTCAGGGGTCCCCCAGTATCAGGTAAGTACAGTTGTTACACCCTCAGCGGCACAGGGGCGGCCGGGTGCAGAGTGAGTAGGCCCAATATTATCCTATGGCAGGCAGGGGGCCTCGGGTTGGCGGCTGCTGGCAAGCAGGCCACGCGGCTGTGGGAGCTGGGCTCCTGGTCACTTGCCCAGGGCAAATGGGGAAGTAGGTTAGGGTAGAGGTTGCACTTCCAGGGGCACTCGGGCGGCTGGGTGCAGGGTGCTTTGAGCCGTCGGGCGCTCAATGTTAACCAATGGCGATCTTGGACGGTGAAAAAGGCTGCAGGCTCGGGGACGGTGATTCTTCAGGGGCGACCAACACTTTGGGAGGTAAGTTGGGATCTTGGAGGATAGGTAGACACCCAGGAGTTGGGCACAGGGGGCCGTGGGGCGCCGGGTGCAGGGGTGTCTTTTGAGGTCGGGAAATCTTACCCCCTGCTGGTCGCGGTTGGAGGGGTCCCTTGTCCTGAGGCTGCAGGCGTCGTCTGGGTCGTCGAGGAGGGTCCTTGGGCACTGGATTCCAGGTCAGAATCGCCGGGGGACGTCCTCAAAGTCTTGGTTCACTCGGGCACAGGCCGGGCTCGGCGGGTGCAGAGGGTGCAGGTTTCGCGGTTCCGTGCCAGGGCTGGGTCTTTTGGAGTTTGTTCTTTTGAGCAGTACCACTGCTCGTGGGAGTCCCTGGGTTGAAGGCTGTGGCACAGAAGTCAGGTCCTCCGGGGTTTTTGAGGTTGCTGAGGCCGGGGTTCCGCAGGAGCAGGTTCAGAGGTCGACAGGCCGGTAGGGCTGGGGCCAAGTCAGTTGTCGTCGCCTCCTTGTTAGCAGCTGCCCGGCTGGTCTTCTTGCTTCGTCTTCTCTTCTTGTTTTTGGATTCGGGAACTGAGGAAGGAAGGTTCAGGGAGCCCCTAAATACTAAATTTAGGGGTGGTTACAGGTAGGTAAGGGCAGGGGCCAATGGGTCCCTTCCCTGGGGTGGGTACACCCCTATTCTGCTCCTCTCTAGTGGGAGGGGGCAGGAGCCTGTCCCTGGTTGGCTGGGTCCCCCCATCCTCAAGATGGCAGGGACTCGAGTTTGGGCTTCACCTCGTCTCCCCCACCTTAGGGGTGGAGTTGGCAGAGGTGGGCACAACCCATTTCCTGCCTCTGGTTTTCCCGCCGGTTCTCCCGCCAGAAGTGGGGGTAGAACCAGTGGGGACCAGTTTGCTGGAAGCAGCAAGTGGTCTGGGGAAGCTCAAAGGCGGCAGGCCTTTGAAGCTCCCCTGCCCATCCTGGGGGAGGAGGCTTTGGCACCTCGCCCCAGGATGCGCATTCTTTCAGGCCCCTGAGAGCAGAGGCTCTCGACCCAGGGGTCAGAAACATGTCTGGTGGTGGCAGCCTGGGCAGCCACTCAGTCCGGACACTGGAGGTCGGGTTGGTTTCAGGGGGCATCTCTAAGATGCCCTCTGGAGTGCGTTTTACATTAAATCCCACACTGGCATCAGTGGGGGTTTAATGGGCTAAGAAGTTTGATACTAAACTTCTTAGTTTTCAGTGGGGCCATTATGGTGCTGTGGAGTTCGTAATGACAGACTCCCAGCACCATATACTCTTCATGGCAGCACTGCACTTACAATGCCCAAGAATGGACTTGGGCACTGTAGGGGCACAGGGCTCATGCCTCTATGCCCTTACCACTGGCATAGTGCACCCAGCTAGAGGGGTGGCTGACCTAGGCCAGGGCAGTGGCTTGTAGGCATGGCACACAGGGATGTGTGCCATGTCGACTCTTCGCTTTTGTTCTGCACCAAGACACGCAGCCTGCAAAGGCAGTGTGGTTTGTAAAGGTACAGGGTCACTAAGGGTGGCACAACAAGTGCTGCAGCCCTTAGGGGCCTTCCCTGGTCACAGTGCCCTGGGTACCCATGGTACCATTTACCAGGGGCTGACCTGTGGCCACGGATGCCAATTGGGTGTAGGTATCAATGCAGTTTTAGGGAAGGAACACAGGCCCTGGGTACCTGGTTGGCAGGAGCCCAGGGCACACTCAGTCAAAGCACATCAGCAATTAGGCAAAAAGTGGGGGCATACCATGCAAGAAAGATGGCACTTTCTCACACAACCCCCCCCCCCAAATGAAAGATGATGAGACTAACCTTGCCCTAGGGAGTCTTCATTGTCTAAGTGGAAGAACCTGGAAAGGCCATCTGCATTGGCATGGGCAGTGCCAGGTCTGTGTTCCACTTCAAAGTCCATTCCCTGTAGGGAGATGGACCACCTCAACAGTTTAGGATTTTCTCCTTTCATTTGCATTAGCCACCTGAGAGGTCTGTGGTCAGTTTGAACAAGGAAGTGAGACCCAAACAGGTAGGGCCTCAGCTTCTTCAGGGACCAAACCACAGCAAAGGCCTCCCTCTCAATGGCACTCCAACGCTGCTCCCTGGGGAGAAGCCTTCTGCTTATAAAAGCAACAGGTTGGTCTTGGCCTTCATCATTGGTCTGGGATAGGACCGCTCCTATCCCCAGCTCAGAGGCATCAGTTTGCACAATGAACTGCTTGGCATAATCTGGTGCTTTTAGAATTGGTGCTGAGCACATTGCTTCTTTTAGAGTGTCAAAAGCCTTTTGGCAACAGGCAGTCCAGTTTACTTTCTTTGGCATCTTCTTGGAGGTGAGTTCTGTGAGGGGAGTCACAATGGACCCATATCCCTTCACAAACCTCCTGTAGTACCCAGTCAAGCCAAGGAATGCCCTGACTTGGGTCTGAGTTGTTGGAGCTGCCCAGTCCAGGATGGCCTGGATCTTGGGCTGTAAGGGTTGTACCTGGCCTCCACCAACCAGGTGGCCCAAGTACACCACAGTGCCCTGCCCTATCTGGCATTTGGATGCCTTGATAGATAGGCCTGCAGTTTGCAGAGCCTTTAACACCTTCCCAAGGTGGATCAGGTGATCCTGCCAGGTGGAACTGAAGACAGCAATATCAAGATAGGCTGCACTAAAGGACTCCAACCCAGCAAGGACTTGATTCACCAACCTCTGGAAGGTGGCAGGGGCATTCTTTAAACCAAAGGGCATAACAGTGAACTGAAAATGCCCATCAGGTGTAGAGAATGCTGTTTTCTCTTTGGCTCCTGGGGCCATGCCAATCTGCCAGTACCCTGCAGTTAAGTCAAAGGTACTCAGGTATTTGGCTGCACCCAATCTGTCTATCAGTTCATCAGCTCTTGGGATAGGGTGTGCATCTGTCTTGGTGACAGAGTTGAGACCTCTATAGTCCACACAAAACCTCATCTCTCTCTTTTCACCCTGTTGATGGGGTTTGGGGACCAGAACCACTGGGCTAGCCCAAGGGCTCTCAGAGGGCTCAATAACCCCCAGCTCCAGCATCTTGCTGACTTCAGCTCTGATGCTTTCCTTAACTTGGTCTGACTGACGATAGATCTTGTTTTTGACAGGTGCACTGTCACCAGTGTCCACATCATGGGTACACCAGTTTGTCAGACCAGGGGTCAAGGAAAGAGCCCAGCATACTGCTGCAAGACTTGCTTGCAGTCAGTCTGCTGTTGGGCAGTGAGGGTGTCTGAAAAGACAACTCCATCTGCTGACCCATCTTTTGGGCTGTGGGAGAGGAGATCAGGGAGAGGTTCACTTTCAGCTTCCTGTTCCTCATCTGTCACCATCAGCATGGTGATGTCAGCCCTGTCATTGTAGAGTTTTAGGCGGTTCACATGGATAACCCTTTTGGGTGTCCTGCTTGTGCCCAGGTCAACCAAGTAGGTGACCTCACTCTTTTCTCTAGGATAGGGTAAGGGCCACTCCATCTGTCCTGGAGTGCCCTTGGTGCCACTGGCTCCAAAACCCATACCTGTTGCCCAGGTTGAAATTCAACCAGTGCAGCTTTTTGGTCATACCAGTGCTTCTGAAGCTCCTGGCTGGCCTCAAGATTCTTGGATGCCTTTTCCATGTACTCAGCCATTCTGGACCTTAGGCCAAGCACATAGTCCACAATGTCTTGTTTGGGTTCTTGGAGAGGTCTCTCCCAGCCCTCCTTCACAAGACAGAGTGGTCCCCTCACAGGATGGCCAAACAGAAGTTCAAAGGGTGAGAAACCTACTCCCTTCTGTGGCACTTCTCTGTAAGCGAAAAGCAGGATTGGTAGTAGGACATCCCATCTCCTTTTGAGTTTTTCAGGGAGTCCCATGATCATGCCTTTCAATGTCTTGTTGAATCTCTCAACAAGGCCATTGGTTTGTGGATGGTAGGGTGTAGTAAACTTGTACTGCACCCCGCACTCCTTCCACATGTGGGTCAGGTAAGCAGACATGAAGTTGGAACCTCTGTCTGAAACCACCTCCTTAGGAAACCCTACCCTGGTGAAGACACCAATGAGGGCCTTGGCTACTGCAGGAGCTGTAGTAGTCCTAAGGGGAATAGCCTCAGGATACCTAGTGGCATGATCCACTACCACCAGTATGAACTTGTTCCCTGAGGCTGTGGGAGGTTCCAGTGGACCCACTATGTCCACACCTACCCTTTCAAAGGGAACCCCCACCACAGGTAGTGGTATCAGGGGGCCTTTGGATGGCCACCTGTCTTGCCACTGGCTTGACAGGTAACACAGGAGCTGACAAACTCCTTCACCTTTTGGTGCATCTGGGGCCAGTAAAAGTGGCTAACTAGCCTTTCCCAAGTTTTGGTTTGGCCCAGATGTCCAGCTAGGGGGTTGTCATGAGCCAAAGTTAGGAGGAACTCCCTGTACTTCTGGGGCACTACCACTCTCCTGGTGGCTCCAGGATTGGGGTCTTTTGCCTCAGTGTACAGTAGTCCCTCTTCCCAATAGACTCTGTGGGTACTACTGACATCTCCCTTGGCTTCTGAAACAGCTTGCTGCCTCAGGCTGTCAAGAGTGGGACAGTCTTGCTGTCCTTGGCACAGCTCTTCCCTAGAGGGTCCCCCTGGGCCCAAGAGTTCAACCTGGTAAGGGTCAAGCTCCAGGGGCTCAGTTCCCTCGGGGTGTCCAGGTTCTCTCCCTGAGGAGAGGGGTCCTGCTCTTGTGGCTGTGTAGAAGCTGGTCCCCCAGTCTTCTTTCCTTTTCTCTTGGTAGGTTGGGCCATCATTTCAGGCTCCAACACCAGGCTGAGGTTTCCAGATCATTGCCTAGCAGACATGCAGCTGGTAACTTCTGAGAGACCACTACCTGCTTCAGGCCAGTAAACCCCCCCCCAGCCTAATGTCACCATGGCCATGGGATGACTAGTGGTGACACTGTCAGCATTGGTGACCGGGTAGGTTTTCCCAATCAAGTATTGCTCAGGGGAAACCAGTGTGTCCCTCACCATAGTGACACTGGCACCTGTATCCCTCAGAGCTTCTACCCTAGTTCCATTCACACAGGGGTATTGTAAATATTTCTTCAAGTTGGGTGGCCACACAGCTACAGTGGCAAACTCCACTTCCCCTAGTGAGACGAGACTCGCCTGAGTGTGTCCCCAGATTTGCTCAGGGCACTCTTCTGATCCCATCTGTAGACTGGCTGCCCCAGGAGTAGCTGTACTGGGTGCCTTAGGGGCTTTGTTGTGGGGGCAAGATTTATCTATAGTTAGGTGTCCTAACTTCTTACAGTTATTACACCAGGCCTTTAAGGGATCAAAGTTCTTCCCCCTATAGGGTTGAGGCACATAGGGAGTAGTTTGGGACCCACCCCCAGAACAGGTTTGTGGGGCCCTTTGGAAGACTCAGACTTCTTATCTTGGGGATTCTCACCACCTTTCCCCTGGGGAGGTTTGGTGACCACCTTCTTTTGGTCACCCCCAGTGGTTGTCCTTGTCACCCTAGTCTTGACCCAGTGGTCTGCCTTCTTTCCCAATTCTTGGGGAGAAATTAAACCTAGGTCTACCAAATGCTGATGCAGCTTTTCATTTGTGCAGTTACTTAATATATGTTCCTTCATGAACAAATTGTACAATCCAGTAAAATCCTGCACACCATGTCCAGCTAACCACCCATCCAGTGTCTTTACTGAGAAGTCCACGAAGTCAATCCAGGACTGGGTCTGGGTTTTTGAGCCCCCCTGAATCGAATTCTATATTCCTCAGTAGTGAATCCAAATCCCTCAATCAGAGTCTTCCTCATGAGGTCATAGGACCCTGCATCTGGCCCAGAGAGGGTCAGAAGCCTGTCTCTGCAGTTACCAGAGAACAGTTCCCACAGGAGTGCCCCCCAGAGAGGTTTCTTCACCCTTCTTATTTCACAAGCCCTCTCAAAGGCTGTGAACCATTTGGTGATGTCATCACCCTCCTCATATTTAGGGACAATCCCTTTGGGGATTTTAGGCTCATAGGATTCCTCCTTATCCTTATTATTGGTATTGCTGCCACCATTGATGGGTGCTAAACCCATCTCTTTTCTTTCCTTCTCTAGAGCCAGGAGTCTGGTCTCTAGGTCCAGTCTTTGGCCAACTTTGCTAAAAAGTTGTCCTCTTCCCTGAGGCTGTCCTCAGGGTCCTCTCTGAGACCTGAACCACCTAGGTGGCCTCTAGGTCCCCAGAGGTCTATTCTTGGAGTTAAGGGTGCAGGGACCCTATCTTCCCTAGGCAGTGATGGAGGTGGGTTACCATCCCCATCCTCCTCATTCCTTTCCTCCTCTGGTTGGTCATCATCATGCTCAGAGGGGTGGGCTTTAGCATACTCAGCCAGGAGCTCCTGGAGCCCTTGTTTGGTTGGATGCTGGCCCATTGGTATATCTTTAAGTTTGCATAAGGACCTTATCTCTTTGAAAGACAAATGAAGATAAGGGGTGAGGTCGAGCTCCTCAACCAGTTCCTGTATGTCATTATTATCTTCACTAATAGCTGGGTTCTTGTCTTGAGACATTTTAACAAAAAGTTCTAACCCCTTGACTATAGTGACTTTTTATTTTCTAAGATGCTAAAGGGGCTTAAGCAAGGCCCTAACAAGACTTTTAGTAATTTGGTAAAAAAATGCCAATTTAAAAAAAAATCTGAATTCTAAAGGCAATTTAAGAGTTCTGTCGTGTGATCAGGTGGTACCCAAGTAGTCCAACAAATGCAAGTTTGTATCCCACCGCTGCCACCAATGTAGGAAAGTGGCTCTGTATATACTGCACCAAAGTAAGGTTCAGTGTGCACAGAGTCCCCAGAGGTTTGGCAGAGGCTAAAGTTAGATATAACCTTACTCTCTAAAGTGGTAGCTTGGTCGAGCAGTAAGGCAGTATCAGAGGACAGTGTAAAGCATTTGTTGTACACACTCAGTCAGCAAATGAAGCCACACACTCAAGAACTGAACTCTAGGCCAATGGTTTGTATATAAAAAAAAATATATGCTTGTTTTATTTTAGAACCAACAATAGGGTCAAAATATACTTTCTCAGTATGAGATGTTCTGGTTAGCCACCTTACAAAATAGGCAATAGACTTGTTGGTGGTAATAATCACAGTTGGTGCAAGAGGCAACACAGGGTCAAATACAATGCAACATTGAGCTTAATGGAAAATTGTGATTAATTACAATTAATGACTTTGTAGGTTACGTTTCTAACCACAGGACTGGATCCTGGATTCAGTCCTGGGACACTTCCTGGAAACAGGTAAGAAAAAGCGTTTTGGTTATTGTAGTGATTTTTAAGGAATATTACTGTATTTCAAAAGTCGGCACTTAGAAACTTTTCTGGGTAAAATTACCAATGTTATCCTATGGAAGGAAATGCAGTTTGCAAGCAAAGCAGGTTTACGTTACTTTTGTAATCCAGTGCTGGGTTCTCGGGTTCAGCACTGGGGTATCTAGCTAAAACAGGTAAGTAATTACGTTTGTATCATTGGCACGATTTTTAAAGAATATTTGTAAAATGCAGAAATCGACACTTAGAAACTTTTTCAACAAAAGCAGGCAATGGTATCCTATGAGAGGAATTTCGAGTTACTGGTAAGTACGGTAAAAATTACTTTTCATGGTTGGTACTAGCCTAAAAGAGGCAGTACTGACGTCTCTCCTGATAGCAGGCGAGTAGTTCGGAATTCGTTACTGTTGTGATTTTTAAACAATATTTTAGTATTTCAAAAGTAGACACTTAGAAGAAATTTCACAGAAAACCAGTCAATGGATCCCTATGGAAGAAAATGGAGTTAGCGGTAAGTAACGTTGGGATTACTTTTTAGGGCCAGTGTTGGGCACCCCGGTCCAGCACTGGGGCCTCTTCTAATGCCAGGTGAGTATTTTCGTTTTCGTGACTCAGTTGATTTTAGGTGAATATTTTAAAGTTCCAAAACTCCACACTTAGAAGAAATTCCAGGTGCGAGCCAGTCAGTGTTACCCTATGGAAGGAAAGTGAGTTATCGGTCTTTGGGTAAGTACTCGACTGGCAGAGTTAAGGTTCTGGGCATAGACTCAGGGGTCCCCCAGTATCAGGTAAGTACAGTTGTTACACCCTCAGCGGCACAGGGGCGGCCGGGTGCAGAGTGAGTAGGCCCAATGTTATCCTATGGCAGGCAGGGGGCCTCGGGTTGGTGGCTGCTGGCAAGCAGGCCACGCGGCTGTGGGAGCTGGGCTCCTGGTCACTTGCCCAGGGCAAATGGGGAAGTAGGTTAGGGTAGAGGTTGCACTTCCAGGGGCACTCGGGCGGCTGGGTGCAGGGTGCTTTTGAGCCGTCGGGCGCTCAATGTTAACCAATGGCGATCTTGGACGGTGAAAAAAGGCTGCAGGCTCGGGGACGGTGATTCTTCAGGGGCGACCAACACTTTGGGAGGTAAGTTGGGATCTTGGAGGATAGGTAGACACCCAGGAGTTGGGCACAGGGGGCCGTGGGGCGCCGGGTGCAGGGGTGTCTTTTGAGGTCGGGAAATCTTACCCCCTGCTGGTCGCGGTTGGAGGGGTCCCTTGTCCTGAGGCTGCAGGCGTCGTCTGGGTCGTCGAGGAGGGTCCTTGGGCACTGGATTCCAGGTCAGAATCGCCGGGGGACGTCCTCAAAGTCTTGGTTCACTCGGGCACAGGCCGGGCTCGGCGGGTGCAGAGGGTGCAGGTTTCGCGGTTCCGTGCCAGGGCTGGGTCTTTTGGAGTTTGTTCTTTTGAGCAGTACCACTGCTCGTGGGAGTCCCTGGGTTGAAGGCTGTGGCACAGAAGTCAGGTCCTCCGGGGTTTTTGAGGTTGCTGAGGCCGGGGTTCCGCAGGAGCAGGTTCAGAGGTCGACAGGCCGGTAGGGCTGGGGCCAAGTCAGTTGTCGTCGCCTCCTTGTTAGCAGCTGCCCGGCTGGTCTTCTTGCTTCGTCTTCTCTTCTTGTTTTTGGATTCGGGAACTGAGGAAGGAAGGTTCAGGGAGCCCCTAAATACTAAATTTAGGGGTGGTTACAGGTAGGTAAGGGCAGGGGCCAATGGGTCCCTTCCTGGGGTGGGTACACCCCCTATTCTGCTCCTCTCTAGTGGGAGGGGGCAGGAGCCTGTCCCTGGTTGGCTGGGTCCCCCATCCTCAAGATGGCAGGGACTCGAGTTTGGGCTTCACCTCGTCTCCCCCACCTTAGGGGTGGAGTTGGCAGAGGTGGGCACAACCCATTTCCTGCCTCTGGTTTTCCCGCCGGTTCTCCCGCCAGAAGTGGGGGTAGAACCAGTGGGGACCAGTTTGCTGGAAGCAGCAAGTGGTCTGGGGAAGCTCAAAGGCGGCAGGCCTTTGAAGCTCCCCCTGCCCATCCTGGGGGAGGAGGCTTTGGCACCTCGCCCCAGGATGCGCATTCTTTCAGGCCCCTGAGAGCAGAGGCTCTCGACCCAGGGGTCAGAAACATGTCTGGTGGTGGCAGCCTGGGCAGCCACTCAGTCCGGACACTGGAGGTCGGGTTGGTTTCAGGGGGCATCTCTAAGATGCCCTCTGGAGTGCGTTTTACATTAAATCCCACACTGGCATCAGTGGGGGTTTAATGGGCTAAGAAGTTTGATACTAAACTTCTTAGTTTTCAGTGGGGCCATTATGGTGCTGTGGAGTTCGTAATGACAGACTCCCAGCACCATATACTCTTCATGGCAGCACTGCACTTACAATGCCCAAGAATGGACTTGGGCACTGTAGAGGCACAGGGCTCATGCCTCTATGCCCTTACCACTGGCATAGTGCACCCAGCTAGAGGGGTGGCTGACCTAGGCCAGGGCAGTGGCTTGTAGGCATGGCACACAGGGATGTGTGCCATGTCGACTCTTCGCTTTTGTTCTGCACCAAGACACGCAGCCTGCAAAGGCAGTGTGTGTGTGTGTAAGGTACAGGGTCCCTAAGGGTGGCACAACAAGTGCTGCAGCCCTTAGGGGCCTTCCCTGGTCACAGTGCCCTGGGTACCCATGGTACCATTTACCAGGGGCTGACCTGTGGCCAGGGATGCCAATTGGGTGTAGGTATCAATGCAGTTTTAGGGAAGGAACACAGGCCCTGGGTACCTGGTTGGCAGGAGCCCAGGGCACACTCAGTCAAAGCACATCAGCATCTCAGCAAAAAGTGGGGGCATACCATGCAAGAAAGATGGCACTTTCTCACATCTGGCCACTGCGTTCTGTATGGTCTGAAGTCTTCTCAGGAGGTGACTGGTGATTCCTACGTAGAGTGGGTTGCCGTAGTCCACCTGGCTGGTAACTAAATCTTGAGCTACGGTTTGTCTGGTGTTGACGGGAAGCCATTTGAAGATTTTCCAGAGCATGCGAAGAGTGAGGAAAAAGGTAGAGGAGACTGAGTTGGTCTGGCCTTTCATGGTGAGCTTGCTATCCAATACGATTCAAAGGTTGCGGGCATGGTCTGCCGGAGTGGGTGACGGTCCTAGTTGTGGGGGCCACCATGAGTCATTCCATAGGGAGGTGTTCCCGAATATCAGCAACTCCATTTTGTCAGTGTTGAGTTTCATGCAGTTGCTTTTCATGCAGTTGGCAAAGTTCGTCATGCATTTGTGGAAGTTTTCCCTTGTGGTGGAGGGGTCTTCTGATAATGAGTGTGTGAGCTGGGTGTCGCCTGCGTAGGATATGATGTTCAGTCCATGGTTTCGGACTATGTCCGCCAGTGGGGTCATGTAGGTGTTAAATAGTGTGGGGCTGAGGGATGAGCCTTGAGGGACGCCGCAGATGATTGGGTTCCGGTGATAGGTGGGCAGGTAGAAACGCCAGATCACCTGGAGCAGAGTGGTAATATTCAGCCCACCAGTTTTTATTTTTAGGGGGGGGCTTCAGAAAGGCTTTTCCCAAACTGCCAGAATAGGGTCAAGTTGACCCTCATTAAAAGGTAATAATGATTCAGAGGCTGGATGGATAGGAAGGAGAACCTCAGTCAATACATTTGTTTTGAAGTGAACTGTAGGGAGTTGCAGATCAAGAACCTCTGCCACTGTTTGGATTACTGAATGAAGTGAAAGACCTTCCGTAGTAGGAGGACCCATAAAAAATCCATCTGCATCTCTGGAGAAGTATCCAGCCCACTTGCTGAAGATAATCCCGGTATCTCAAATCTTTTGCATAAAGTGGGAAAGGATCAGAACCAAATATTTGGTGTAATCTCTCTGTAGCGCTTCTCCTCAATCAATCTTTGAGCCTCCCTATGAGATCCATGTTAGGGAGGATCCAAGACTGGGAGAGGAGGTGGTGGTGGTATAAGCTTCGTCTGTGGCTGCAGAAGAAGTGGCAGTGGCTTCTGGGGTGGGGCCCTCCACGGTGTCAATGGAGGCCAGGTACAGCTAGCCCATGGTGTGATGGATGGAGCCGGGACGGATGGGCGGACGCCGTACTGCGCCATAGGTATGAACATCGGCCCGGTTTAATCTTCACAAAATATAGCATTCAGAAAAGTCACTGGGACAGTGCCCAGAGCTGGGAACTCTGGTAGAATTTGTCGCGCGTCCGTTAAGAAAGGTACCGGTGCTGAAGGCTCTGGAAGGAAGGCAGGTGACACCGGTGTCGTCAGCTCTACAAGCATCAACACTGGAATGGTTGTGTCAAGGATCAGGTCTGGATGAAGAACAGGTGCGGAGCTGTCTGGAGAGCTGGGCCCCAAGGGAACTAACTCTGGATCTGTGAAAGAAGATCCTGTTGGAGTCCGAAGCTATTTTGGAGGCACCTTTTCCTGAGTGTTTTTTATGTTTCTTATGCTTTTTCCTTTTGGTCTCGAACGAGCAATGAACATCAAACTCTAGCAGGGTCGAGAGCAACGACGATATCTCCTGTCATCACGAGCCCTGGTGATAAAAAGTGTTGGTTCACACTCTTGGATGGCCTCTGGGATCATACTGAGGCAAGAGTCGCAGTGTTCAGAATCGTGACCAGCACCCAAACACCACGAACAAATAGATGGGGGTCAGTGATGATCTGTCCCTTGCAAACCCTATAGGGCTTGAAGCTCAATTATATCATGTTTAATATCAATTTGACTGAACTGATCATCCACTCCTTTAGTTTTTTAGGTCTCGCCTGAGCCAGCGCATGCGCTGCTCTGGCGAGAGTTTTAGTAAGCGGGTTTTGGAAGTGCAAACAGTGGCTTTTGCTGGCGACCAGCTTGCGTTCACGCGAGCGTGCACGCGCGATCAGGCGCCATATGGCTTCCCTCGCCACCTGGACGCTCGCGTGAACGCAAGCTGGTCGCCAGCAAAAGCCACTGTTTGCACTTCCAAAACCCGCTTACTCACGATTACTTTCACTTTCACGGCTGCGCGGCCGTGTCAGTTTCGCGGCCGCGCGGCCAATGCTTGTTTAACACGGGGGGCTCTATATTAGAGGGCTTGGTCCGCTTGGAAAGCAGATTCATGTTTGACTAACTTTACTTTTAGCTACTCAGTGGTGCATATCATCCTCAGTCCCTCCCCAGTTAGTTCCCCTCACGTAGCACGGCTCGAGTGCTTTCAGGGTGGTGTGGCAGCTCTGCAGTGAGGAGGGAGCTCCGCAGACAGCAAAACAAGCCTCCGTACTTTGAGCCGAGAGCCTGCCACAATTTATTCTCGCCTCTAAACGTGTTTACCAGAAATGTAGGGCAGCCTCGTACTGCCCTGCAGTGGGCGCAGAACTCCATTGCCCTTCTCTTTATAAACAACATGGAGTGCTGCACTAAAGCAGCCCGTATGAATGCAGTTCAGGGTGCCCACTTCTCCTCCATTGCACCCCTGTCCTGACCGTGGTTTCCCTCTCACTCTTGAAATGCTATATAAAGCGCTGGATTGCACAATCCCCTTATACTCTGTACTGCTGCTTGCCTGTGGCTCTGTTAGTGGTACTTATCTATTACATTCTCCGCATATCAATTAAAACGCTATGCTACCCCTGGCTGCTTCTGTTTACAAGCAAGTCCTGCTATACTTGGTGTGCCTGTTCAGCAGGTCTCCCTTCCCCCACCGCTCCCTCTACAAACATTAGACAAACAGCAGGGAGGGGAGGCGTTTCCAGGGCCAGCTCGTTTATTTTAGGTCTTGGGTCATCTTTTCAATGTTGTGTTTCAGAAACATGCAGCTGCCTTCTCCGTTGGGGACGTTTCATTTCTGTGACACAAACAAGTTGCTTCTGTTCCTAGAAGAGGGATCCACGTCTTATTTTTTTAATGTTGGCCAGGGCAGCTGCCAGAGGATGGGACAGAGAAGGTAAACAACTTTTTCAAGGTTTGCTGGGAGACTCGTTGTTTTGTTTCAGCCCTTCTTCCCTAATTTTGACTTCCTTTCCTCTGAGGTCCATGCAGTGTTCTTCCTTAACTCTCACTATCTTGCCTCAGCCCTTCATCCCTGATTTCTACGTCCTTTCCGCAGCCTGTAGTTTCACTTTTAGCTTAAACATTAGCAAAGCCAATAGCTCTGGCTAATCACGTATAGGGTCACAAAGGCGAGACCTGTTGGCTATGCCAATGCTTGTTTATTCTGCCTCCTACTGGTGGTGTGTGTAAGAATCCCAGATCCTTGTTTATGCCTCTCCCTGGTGGTGGTAGTGATAGGTCACCGGTCTCTGGCAAATCACTTATTGGTGGGGGTTGAGCCTCCTGTGTGGCTTAGCCCTTCCTCAGGATCTTCCCGGCGTCCTTGCTGTTGGTACTGCCAGCTGTGTTATGTTGTGGCCAATTGGTTGCCTCCCTCTAAGCTCTGGTGGGATGTTCCAGCCTGGAAATGGCCTCTCCCTATAGGTCTGCGCGATGGTGCTGTCCCAATCCGCATTTCTCCACGAAACTGCAAAGCTCCCATAGATTTTGCTATTTCGTTATCATTCTTTAGTTGGTTGAGTGTTTCATCCACAATGCTCCCAAACAACTGCTCCCTGTTGAATGGGGTATTAGCAATGTTGGCCTGCACTTCCGGCTCGAAACCTAAAATTCTCAGCCAAGAATGGCGTCCGAGGGTGATGCCCATCATCATTTGGCAGCTTGATGTGTCTGCCGCGTCCCAATGCCGATTTCAGGCATGCGTTGGAGATGTTTTTGCTACTTTCAGCCAAGTGTGCAGCCCTTTTTAGGTCTCGCGCCTAGCGTTGCAGTGGGTAGCACTGCTCGCGCAGCGCGAGACCTTTAGAAAGGGCTTCTGAAAACGACCCACACGCTCGTGCGTGTGGTTTTGTTTTCAGAAGCCCACATTGGCTATAGCGTGCGTTTTTTTTTTTTAAACGGCACGCGATTGGGCAAAGGCGGGCGCATGTCCCGCCTTCGCTCCTCCCATTCCCGACGGTGGCCAGAACGCGCAGCAGCGCGCGTTCGCCTCGCTGACGCGCTCCCTGGCCCCCGCTCCTCTGTGGTGCGCGCGCACCACTGGTTTCGCGTTCGGCTCCTCTGTGGTGCGCGCGCACCAGGTTTCTATTCCGTGCTTGTTATTGGTTTGATATGAGCTGCTGGGAAATAAAGTGGCAGAAATAGAAGGCACAGTCATTACCTCCGGTCCTGTCGCAAAAGAGTAAATTAGCCCTCCAGGATCCTATAAAACCTCTGCTCACATACTGCTCACATACTCACGTTGCTAATAACAAACATGGCTGCGGCGAATCACGAAGCGACCTCTTTTATCGCGCACATGCCCTTCACAAACATGGTTATTCCTGTTACTAGTTATTCGTGACCCGCCCTTTTCAAAGATGGCCGCAGCAAGGCACTTCGTCGAATCACCGCTCAAGCCTTGCCCCTCTTGAAGATGACAACGGTTCACCCCGCCCTCCTGTTCCTAGTCACATGCCCAGCCTGCGCCTCTCCCATTGGCCGGCGGTGACGTCAGACCATGACTCTGTTTTTATGAATGGAAGGAATCTCTCTGAGGGAGTGAGTAATTCCAGGAAACTAACCCGCCGCTCACAACTCAGCACATTCCGGAAGCATAACAACAGAGCGGGCCTCACCCCCAGAGAGCGGGGTGCGCGGGAGCCTACACCCGATCCTTAACCCGGTAAGAGAAAACACGCAGTACTTACCGTAGTGACTCTTGTATTCTCTATTTGGTTTACAGAGCTAGGGGTGGCCTGTGAGGTCCGTTGGGGCCCAGAGATGACCCAGATCTTGGACCACTCTCCTCGTAGGCCGCTATACCGCCGCAGACATTGGGAGGTGGGCCGGGCGAGTGGGTGTTGAGGGAGCTGTCCTTGAGCTTTTCGCTGGTGGCTCCCACTTGCCCTGACGCAGGTGAGAACGGACGCCAACCCTTGCCAGCCCTTAAAGGGTTTCGGGAGGTCGGTATCGAGGCACGTGGTGCGGCCTGGGTGTGCCCGGGTTAGTGGTGGTAGGAGGCTCTGTGGTATGCCACCCTAGCTGACAGCATCCATCTGCCATAGAAGTGGAGTTCCGGAAACCACTGCTGGTACGCACCACGTCTGTGCGACAGGTCCTTTGAGAGCCATGGGGAAGAGTGAACGTCAATGTATGCTGGTAAAACTGTCTCCAAAAGTGATACGCTATCGGCAAATATGCATAATCTGTATAGATAAAGCTCTAGTGACCTGAGCAAGCGAAAGGGACACCTGGGCGGATGTTATTAAATAGGCAAAGATATATTGTAGGGCCTGAGAGTCAACTGACGATCATGTGGTTGGAAATATATTCAGTTATTTTGTACTTATGCAGTGCTCACGTGGACTAAGATGAGTTACAACATGGGCTGAAACTTAAGCAACAGTACTGAGAATGCAAGGGTGAAGCTGGAGATCTGCTAGGCGGTGTCTGTCAAGTACATTTAACTCCAAACGCACCAGCAAACCAATATGTTGTATTATTCTGTGCTTCTGACAAAGATACAAAAAAACAGGCTGGGTATAGGGTTCAGTTGGCTAGAGTAAAACTGGAGGCCGGGAATGGGCTGAACAAAAACGACATGCACTCATTCTTTGTATAGGGACAGGCCTGTCGTCTGAAATTAATAATTTAAAAGGGCCTTTCGCTATAGGCCAGGGAAGATTCCAGAGTTAGCAGAAATACAGGTAGAGGGCACGTCCCCACATAGAAAGCAAAGTAGTGATGAATGGAACGTATGGTGGATTTGTAGAGTGATGCTTGTCACCGGTGAGGGTATCCAGGCGCTTAGTAGGTGAATGTAGGTGTGTTGTGAGGCTGGACCTGAGTACAGGCAATCTCAGTGGTCCCAAGAAGACTAATTGTAAAAAAAAACAGGCCTTAAGCTTTTTGCAGAACTCAATAAGTGAGGAAGAGGCCCTGATGTGTTGGGGGAGGTCTTTCCAGGATTTGTGGATACGGGTTGTGTGTGCGCGAGTGATGCTGAGCAAAGTTGTCTGTTGGGTTGGTGGAAGGGAAGCCATGATTGAGTTGTGCGGTCCCGTGTTGTGTAGTGACTTGAACTCATGTGTGAGAAGTGTGAACTGGAAGCGCCTCTGGATGGGGAGCGAGTGTAGCTTTTGGGCAGTGGTGTGGTGCGGGTTAGGCGTGGGAGTTCGAGGACGAGTCAATGGCGGCGTTTTAGATGGTGTGAAGATGGGTTGGGATGCCGGAATAACAAACATTACTAATAAAACATACTCAGCAAACTGTGCGATACGTAATAATCTTAGGAGGGTCCCCAACAGAGCAACCTTTAAGGTACATATCACGTTTGTTGTAATCTCCAGCCAAGTGCTTTCAACTACAGCACCACTCAAAACAGAGGCACAGTCTCATGGGGGAACTTGACTGTGTTGTTGTTTTTTTAAGGCTTGGCTGTTTGATTACAGGAAAACATTTATTTAAAGTTTTAAGCAGGACGTGTTGACTTACAGGAAATGTGGCTGTTTATGGTTCACGCCTGTCCTCTATTTAGATGGAAATTTGTCAACCGTGCAACAAACACGCCGACATATTTTAGACAAAAATGTGAAGACCGTGTTACTATTTGAGAAAAACTTTAAAGTTAACGGTAAATGCCCCTTCGAGTGACAAAATAAAACGAAAGGTGAGCGGGGGCTCCCTTTGAAGTGCCCACAGTTATCAGGGTCTCCTCAGAGCGCTTTGGGTGGATTTTGGTGCTGAAAGGAGAGCTCCGGGCCTGAAGTCTTCCCAGGCAGAGGAGCTTCCTTGCCCATCCTATAGGGGGCATCGCATCGAGGCGTTAAGAATCTGATCATTGAACCGTTTGCCTCTCTGCTGAGACTCCCCACAGTGAAAGAGTATCCATATGTCATGCAATGGGCCGTGATATTTGAGGCCTTTCATTTTAGATTAGTAATCATTCATGTAGATTTGGGTGTTACCGGGGCAAGGCTAGTCCAGATATGGGTTCCCTATGTTTTTTTAAGGACGATTTGGTTGCTAAGCTGTAATAGTCAGTCCTTGATAACCTGTAGTCTGACAGACACGCAGCATCGAGGAGACATTACTAACTTCTTCACCCCTCCCGCTAACCTTGGGGTCAGAACTTAACAATGATCAATTACATGTGACTATTAACGTCGAGAAAATGAACTACAGAGAATATGTTGAACCTTAGGGCACGTACTTTTGAGTGAGCGTCGCAAGGAAGCCGAAGGGTTAAAGGTCTGCACATTATACTGATGTCCGAAGCACGTACATCTACTCAGAGAGCCTTCTTAGCGGGAGTGGAACCTTTGACCTGCAGACTAAAGCCATATTTTTGCAACGACAAGCAGAGCTACCTTATTGCAATTACAATTAATTCACATACAAATGCACATCTCCGCAGTACGCACATTAATCTTAGGGAGTGGTATGTGCTGTTTTACTATGTTTGGAACCCGTAAAGTGCAGGCCTCGTGCATATCTCTACTGCTAGCCCCTTGATAGATTAGCAGCAGTTGCACGAACCCCCTGAGCCATTTCACCAGTTGGAGCACGTACACTCCTGTGTAACCCGTTTTACGAGATGATCAAATGCGATGAATTTAACCCCCTCATGAGACGGCCATGGATTTCCTGGTTCAATGCATGCATTCAACTGACTGCTCGTGATTGGCTACCACCTACCCAGCACCCCGTTCCCTTACGTCCCCCTCCTTAAATTCAGCTCCACACATTTCCTTTCCACATTACATAATTCAACAACAAACCACATAATTCAACTCAACCACATGATTACACAACACACCACATGTATCCAATACACACCACAAAACTCTACATCATGCCACATAACTCAACAGCATACCACATAATTAAACTTCCCTCCACAACACAAAATACCAATCCACATATTTACACTCCATGCCACACAATCCCACTCTACATAATTCAAGTACACTCAATACCACATAATTACTATCCACATAATTCCACTGCACACCATGCCACATAATTCCTCTACACAAATCCACTCCACACCACACCACACTATTCCACGCCACACAATTCTATCCAACTCACATAATTCCACCTCACACCACATACATCCACTCCATAAACATAAGTAAAGGCATTGCCATTTACAATGCCAATAGCTCTAACTTAAAAAAAAGCGAGACCTATTGCATTTCCAATGCTTTTTACTCTTGCCTTGCCCCCTACTTCCTTCCTTCCCCCTCACCATCTTTTGCTATCCTTTCCCAACTTTCTCTATCCTTTTTGCTCTTGCTTTTCCCCCTACTTCCTTCCTCGCCCTCACCATCTTTTGCTATTGCTTCCCACCAAACAGATGTGCACTCCCGGCTGCTCGGGCGAATCTATGGGCATCTCATCCAGACCACATCTGGAAAAATAGCAAGGAGAAATAGGGGATGGACAGACACTTTTGTTTTTTAGTGGCTAGCATTCATCCCTCATTTTTTATTAATATTCACACAAAAGGATGTTTGCACTCATCTGTGGGCAAACCAAAGCGTAATCCCAAGTAGTAATTGTAATGATTCATTATCAATATTTAGTCCGGTCTAAATAATAATAATGAATTAATACAATTACTACTTGCGATTACGTTTTGAGCCACAGATCATCCATCACTTGCTGTTGTTGATAGGAATCTTACAGTTCCTAAAACATTGGTACAACAGTGAAACAAAGCAGACGGGCTACCTAACCAGGCTCAGGCCCTCACAAGTTAAAGGTGGGAGTTACCTCTCAACCCCCACCAACAGCCCCCATTTTTATTGTGCTTTAAAAAACGGAACATTCCAAAACCTGAATTTAGGAAACATATTGTAGGTTTGTATATCTGTGAATGCCTGTAAGACCATCTGACATGGCATGATTGTTGTTTTCCACAAAGACTGGTTCTACTACGCAATAAGAAAACGAGCTTTTGCTATGCAATAGGTGTCGCATTTGCGAGAGTTTGAGCTATTGGCATTGTAAATACCAATGCCTTTTATTTCTGTATTTTAAAAACCTGCAAGCGGTGCGTAAACAGGCACTTTGTACTTGCAGTCGTTGCTTACGAGAAGCAACGCTGGCAGTAACTGCCTTTTTTACTGCCAGCCTTCCTTTTCGTAAGCAAGGACTATAAGTACAAAGGGCGTGTTTATGCACCGCATACAGCTTTTCGAAACACATAAATAAAAGGCATTGTCGTTTACAATGCCAATAGCTCAAACTTTAGTAATGCGAGACCTATTGCATTGTAAATGCTTGTTCTGTATTGTTCAGGTAAGTGCTACATCAGTTCTCCCATCTCTTCCCAGTGTTGATAGGCATGCCGGTTCAGAAGGACACTGGAATCTGCATTGCGCCCCTGGTTAGCCACACTGAGTTCAAACTTTCGACCAATGAGGTCGACCCATGAGGTCTATCCTTGTCTGGAGGTGGCTCTGATGTAGATGGATTGTTGGTCCTCTTCCGTGCTGTTGATGCCATAATGGAGTCCGCAGGTACTGCACCCTTTTTATACGCTGGATCCTTCAAACAATACTTATACTTTTTCTCTGCCCCTGGAGTCACAGCTCGACAAGTGGTGGGTTCTTTGTAGGATAATTTCCGTGGTCCAGGACGCAAGGTAGCATGGGTAGGAATTGATTCCTGGCTTGTGTTGGTACATGTGTTTCCAGTAGGAAACAAGACTGGGGTCTTTCTTCCTCCAACTATACCCCGTACCTGTCAGCAGCCTGTTTTATGACTTGGTTGTACATGCCAATGTCATCCAGAGGAGAAGGCCTTGACGGATAACTGTCCACTCCTTTAGGGGAGTGTAGGAAGCTGGCTCTGTATATACTATACCAAAGTGAGGTATAGAGTCCAGTGGATTCCCAAAGGTATAGCAGAGGTTAAAGTAGGAAATACCTTACTCTCATTTGTGGTAGTGTGGTTGAGCAGTCAGGCTCATCAGGAGGGTAGTGTTAAGCATTTGCTGAACACACCCAGGCAAGAGATGATGTCACACACTTAATCCAGACCAATTGTTTGTATAAAAAGTTATTTTGTTGTTTTATTTCTAGAACTAAGGTTCACTTAGTAGCTGGTAAGTTAAACTCTTCATACAATGTGACTTTTTAGAAATACAGTAAACACTGGATTTGAAGGAACATTTAGATTACTTTTGCAGTAGAGAAAATAGTTCAAAAAGCACTTCAGATTACTTTCCTAATTTAGCATGAAACATACTCCTAACAGTCTGAGCAACACAGGATGTTGGTAAACAGGTTAACTCTGGAGAAGACACTAAATTACTTTTTGTTGCAGTACAAGACAGTTCAACACTTAGAAGAATTTTCAGATAAAACCCACCATTCAGCCATATGGGGAAAAGAAAAGTGTTAGGTTTGCAGGTAAGTAAATGGTTTCTGAGTTGGAGTTTTAGAGGGTAGAACCAAAGGTCAGATTGGCCCTCAAGAGGCACCACCAGGGGCAGTTGGGCGGCCGGGTGCAGGGAGCCAATGTTAGCCAATAAGGCTAGGGGGAACCTTGGTCGGAGGCTAGTCACGGGCAGGCCATTCGGTCTTGGGAGCCAAGCTCTTAGGGTTAAGGTTAGGGCAAAGGGGGTCCCAGGTTGGCACCAAGTCCATACCACCAGCGGCGCACGGGCAGACGGGTGCAGGGTGCTCAGGTGGTGTCGGAAGCCCAATGCTTTTCAATGGAGGATATCGGTCGTGGAAAAGGACTGCAGGCTGGAGCCAGAAGACTGGATGAAGGGAACCAATGACTGGAGGATGAAGATGAAGCATTGCTGGACACCATCGGTCGGGCACCTTGGGTCTCAAGAGCTGAGGGTGCAGGGGTGTCTTTTCGTGTCTGGTTTTCTCACTCGTTTCGGTCGCGGTTGGTGGGACCCTTCAGGATGAGGCTGTAGGCGTCAAGGAGAAGGTGGGTGGAGGTTATCCAATGCTGGAACACAGGTCAGGATCACCTGGGGGGACCGCGCTGGGGTTGTTGGGCCACTCGAACTATGGCCGTGGGAGTCTGGTGCAGAGTGGTGAGGACTCACGGATCCGGCTCGATCTGGAGTCCTGGCTTGGGTTGGTATTGGACAAATCCGGTGTCCACAGGAGATAAAAGTTCTTTAGGAAGGAAGGGGATGTCCTGGGGTTCTTCGAGGCTGCAGGACACGCTGGGTTCAGCTCGCAGGGGTTCTGAGCAGGAGACAGGGCAGTAGGGCTAGGGCCAAAGCAGTTGTCGTAATCCTCTTCTACAGTATGGCTCTTCGGCCCATCTTGTCACGTCGAATCTGAAGAGGCAAGGTTCAGGGGTTCTCCTAAATACTAGATTTAGGGGCGGTACAGGGGTGTGCAGTTTGGGACCTTTGGGTCCCTTCCCTGGGGTGTCTACACCCCCCGTATGCCACCCCCCAGTGGGAGAGGGGCATAGGCCTCTTCCTGATTGGAGGGGTCCCCTCATCCTTAAGATGGAGGGGACAGAGGTGGCCCTCGCCTCCCCCACCTGAGGGTGGGGTCGGCAAGGAGGGCACCCCTCCCTTCCTGGCTAGGTTGTTCCCACCAGTTCTCGTGCCCAAAATGGGGGCCAGAACCAGTGGGAGACAGTTGCTGATAGCAGCAAAAAAGCTGGGGGCAGCTAACAAAGGCGGCAGGGCCTTTGAAGCTCCCCCTTCGGGGACCCTGCCCATCCTGGGTGAGGAGGCTTGACATCTCTTCCCAGGATGTGCTTTGTTTCCAGACCCAAAGAGCAGAGGGCTCTCTACCCAGGGGTCTAGAACCCTGTCTGGTGGTGGCAGATGGCTGGGAGTCAGTCAGAAACCACATCAGAGTTGGTCGTTTTACAGGGTGCATTTCTAAGATGCCCTGTGTGTGCATTTTTCATTAAATCCAACACTGGCATCAGTGTGGGTTTAATGTGCTGGGAAGTTCGATACCAAACTTCCCAGACATCAGTAAAGCCATCATGGAGCTGTGGAGTTTGTGTTGACAAACTCCAAGCCCATGCATTCAAAAATGGCTTCACTGCACTTACAATGTCTGTGAATGGCACAGACACTATAGGGGCATATTGCTCTTGCAGCTATGCCCTCACCTCGGTATGGTGCACCCTGCCTTTAGGGCTGTAAGGCCTGCTAGAGGGGTGACTTACCCATTCCACAGGCAGTGTTGGTGGGCATGGCACACAGGGATGTGTGCCATGTCGACTCTTCAGTTTGGTCTGCACCAAAACATCCAGTCTGCATTGGCAGGGTGGGGGTGTTAAGGTGAGGGGTCTCTCAGGCATAATAGATGCTGCAGCACTCAGAGGCCCTCTCTGGTCGCAAGGCCCTTGGTACCAGGGGTACCTTTTACAAGGGACTTACATGTGGCCCAGAGGTGTGCCAATTGTGGGTACAAACGTACAGTTTTAGAAAAGAACACAGATGCTGGGGTCTAGTTAGCAGGTTCTCAGCACACATTCAGTCAAGTTGGCATCAGGTATCTGGCAAAAAGTTAAGGGGTAACCTTGCAAAAAGGGGCACTTTCCTACAGGGATTCTGTCTCTAGAGCTTGCCAATGGGCCTCTGTATATTCCGATTCCTCAGAAGCTTGATACATTCCTGCCAACAGTTCAACTTCCCCCTCGTAGAAGAGTTCCTCTTCTTGAGGCTCTCGTGTTAAGGAGGCTCAATTTCCTCAACCTCTTTTTCTCTCTGGTCCTTCGGTGTCAAAGACTTCGGCAGTATCCAATAACCCTTTAGACTTTCATCGAAGCCCTCCTTTTTCTGTAGAAGGGCAGCCATCTCAGCTTAGAGACTCCTGTTCTTCCATTTCTGCTGCCTTTTTATTCGGCATCGGAGAGTCTTTCGATGACGTTTCGGTCATCGAGCTTCTATGTTCTGCTCAAGAACCTGTCTTATTTCGACGTTGAAACGTCCTTTCCATGTCGATCCTTTGACAACTTGGATTTCTCAGGAGTTTTTCCTCCTCTTCGAGGGATCCGAGGGGCTCCTTGTCTCCTCGGGGTGTGCATGAAGTCAGCGAGCGATTGAACGCCGAGGCTCCCTTCAACAACCCTGAGTCAGTTTCCCTGACTCTGGCATTTTCTTTGAGGACAAAGAACTTCTGATCTCTTTTTGGCTGCCTGTCTCTTGACTATCTGTGTCAGATGTTTCACCTTCTTCTGTGACATTTTCCTCTTTTTCGCTTGAGAGACCAGCTCGCTTAGGGTTGGACTCATCTGTTGTCCCTGCATTTTGTGGTGGGCTCATCTGTCACTCTCCCTCAGCGTCTTCAAGGTGTACACGGAGCAGGCGTTGCACTCTTCACTTCGGCAAAGCAGAATGAGGTAGCAGACCGGGTGTTTGTCCCTCTGCGAGAACTTGTGGTGCAATTACTGCAGAGCTGGAATGGTATGGGCCGCACAGGGAGGCCCCTCAACAGGCATTCTCAAAATCCATCGAGGACATTGGTCTCCTCCCGAAATCTCCGCCGATACCTCTTAGTCAGTGTAGCTATCCAATTTGTGAATTTTGCAGCAAACATCTTCAGAACTTCTTCCAAACTTCTTCCTCGTATGGGCGATACTCCAGCAAGCACCCAGACCAAACGGTGGAAGAAAAGAATCTGAAGATGGTAACCAAAGGTGGGAGCATGCGGAGTAAGCAGTACGAAGTCACAAGAGACTCTAAATGGGGTTCCGTTGACCCCCCACCAACAAAAAACAAAAATAGGACTACATAGGAGTGGAGAATTCCGGACCCAACCACTAAATGGTGGAATAATGCACAGCATGTGAATCCAGAAGAGATTCACACTGCGAATAAATCTTTTAAAGAGAAAACATTACAAAGAAACGTGTGGTAAGGAATATTTTCTTCCATGAAAGGGGGAGGTGGAGAAACGAAATGGTTACTTACCAGTAGGAGTAGTTTTGCAGCTTGAAGAATTTTCTGTATTCACATGCTGTGCATCATTCCGCCATCTAGTGGTTGGGTCCGGAATTGTCTTTTTTTTTGGTCGCTGGCGACCACCATTTGGTGCCAGGTACGTCCCCTGTGTGACGTCAGACGGTATCCTGGAGGTTGACGTGCGTGGTGGCCATCTTCGTATTCTTTTTTCTGTTTTCCTTATGTTTTGTAATCCTTGAGATGGTTTGGAAATACTGTTGTAGTCCTTTGCTTCCCCACCTGTTTGTTTTCCTTATAGGGGAGGCCGGGTGGGTCGCATGTGAATCCAGAAAATTCTTCAAGCTGCAAAACTACTCCTACTGGTAAGTAACCATTTCGTTTTGCAGCGTACATCCTTTTCTGGATTCACATGCTGTGCATCAGATTATGTAGCGGTTTCTCCCGTGTCTGGGAGGCTGTGGTGAAAGGAAGACCTTGCAAACAGGTGTTGAAGCACCTTCTGTCCAATTTGAGCTTCCTTATTCATTTGTATATCCACACAATAATGCTTTGTAAAAGTGTGTGGCGATGCCCATGCTGCTGCTGCGCAAATGGAGGCAATGGGCACATTGGCCTTAAATGCTAGCGTTGCTCCTTTCTTCCTTGTGGAGTGAGCTGTTGGTTGCAATGTTAGTTCCTTTTTGGCATTGGCATAACATAATTGGATAGCTTGTACTATCCATCTTGCAATAGTTGCTTTTCTGACAGCTGATCCTGTGTTGTTGTGAGAAAGTGCCCTCTTTCTGCATGGTTGCCCCCACTTTTTGCTTAATTGCTGATGTACTTTGACTGAGTGTGCCCTAGGCTCCTGCTAATCAGGTACCCAGGTCCTATGTTCTTTCCCTAAAACTGCATTGAAGCCTAAACCCAATTGGCATCACTGGCCACAGGTAAGCCCCTGGTAAATGGTACCACAGGTACCCAGGGCACTGTGACCAGAGAAGGCCTCTAAGGGCTGCGGCACTTATTGTGCCACCCTTAGAGGTCCTGTACCACTACACTCACACACTGCCTTTGCAGGCTGCGTGTTTTGGTGCAGAACAAAGTGAAGAGTCGACATGGCACACATCTGTGTGCCATGCCTACAACCCACTGCCCTTGCATAGGTCAGTCACCCCTCTAGCTGGGTGCACTATACCAGTGGTGAGGGTACAAGTGCATGAGCCCTGTACCCCTACAGTATCTAAGTCCATTCTTAGACATTGTAAGTGCAGTGCTGCCATTAAGAGTATATGGTGCTGGGAGTTCGTCATTACGAACTCCACAGCACCATAATGGCTACACTGAAAACTGAGAAGTTTGGTATCAAACTTCTCAGCACATTAAACCCACACTGATGCCAGTGTGGGATTTAATGAAAAATGCACACAGAGGGCATCTTAGAGATGCCCCCTGAAAACTAACCTACCACTAGTGTCCAGGCTGAGTGGCTGCTTTCAGCTGCCACCACCAGACATGTTTCTGGACCCCTGGGTCGAGAGCCTGCTGCTCTCTGGGGCCTGAAACAATGCACATCCTGGGACGAGGTGCCAAGCCTCCTCCCCCAGGATGGGCAGGGTTCACGAAGGGGAAGCTTCAAAGGCTTGCCGCCTTTGTGAGCTTCCCCAGGCCACTTGCTGCTCTCAGCAACTGGTCCCCACTGGTTCTGATCCCCACTTTGGGCGGGAGAACCGGCGGGAAAAACAAGTGAGGAAGAGAGGTGTGCCCACCTCTGCCAACTCCACCCTCAGGTGGGGGAGGCGAGGTGAAGCACAACTCTTAGTCCACGCCATCTTGAAGATGGCGGGACTCAGCCAACCAGGGACAGGCTCAGGGGCCTATCATGCCCCTCTCCCACTGGAGGGTGGCATAATAGGGGGTGTACCCACCCCAGGGAAGGGACCCATTGGTCCCAGCCTTTTACCTACCTGTAACGCCCCTAAACCTAGTATTTAGGGGCGCCCCTGAACCTTGCTTCCTCAGACAAGAACCTGCAACAAGAAAAGAAGAAGGACCGAACAGTCGTGCCGAAGCTAACAAGAGGAAGACGCCCACTGACTTGGCCCCAGCCCTACCGGCCTGTCTCCCCCTCGAACCTGCTCCTGTAAAATCCCGGAGTGTCCTGCAGCCAGCAACCTCGAAAACCCCGGTGGGCCTGCCTGCCTTCAAGCACAAAGACTTTATCTCCCGTGAACACCAGATTTGTTCACCTGCAACCTCTGGCTCCGGCCGGACACCGCCAATCCGCCCCACACTGCACCTGCCGTCCACGGCCCGAGCGGGAAACACCACGAGGAGGTCACCCCGGCGATCCTGACCCGAGATCCGGCAACCCCTGACCTGCCTCCAGCCGACGCCTGCAGCCTAAATCCAGAAGGCCCCCCTAACCGCGACCAGGAGCTGGTAAAAAGATCGGACCCCAAAAGGCACCCCTGCACCAGACGCCCCACGGCCTTGTGTGCCCAAACCAACTGTGCCTAACCAACCCCTAACTTCCCAACTTACCTCTCGAAGTGGTGGTCGCACCCAGAAGACCTTCGTCCCCAAGCCTGCAGTGCCTTTGCAAACCGGAGGTTCCCCATTGAAACCAACAGAGCACCAGACGTTGAAACAGCACCCTGCACCCGGCCGCCCTAGTGCCGCTGAGGGTGCACCTTTGGTGCTAATTTGTTTCCCCATTTGCCCTGAGCTAAAGTCCAGGAGCTTTGCTCCCACAACCCAGTGGCCTGCTTGCCAGCAGCCACCAACCGGAGGCCCCCTATCCCCCATTGGATAACATTGAGCCTCAGCACTCTGCACCCGGCCGCCCTAGTGCCGCTGAGGGTGTAACGCGAGTGCATCCTTGATCCCGGGGGAACCCTTGTTGTAACCCCAGCTCAACTCCAAAGACCGATTACTTACCTGGTAACCGTTATCTTCATTTTTCTCCATAGGAATCCATTGACTGTTTTTCTCTGAAAAATGTTCTAAGTGTGGAGTTGATTTGTATGGAAACCAGAAAAACAACAATTGTGCAAAACTGATTTTACTTACCTTTTCCCTAGGAAATGTCCCACTGTGATATCTAGGCATATCACACTGAGTAGAAAAAGTAATCTAAAAAGTAATCTCAAAAGTAACGTAAAAGTAACTTACCTGTAATTTTCATTGCAAAGTCGATACAAAGTATATGTACAGCATTTCACAGTATTGCATTACCAGTAATTCAAACTGTAACCATTTCAAAGTACATTTACAATTGCATTTCAAACTGTATATTTACTGCAAAGTATTGATCAACTTACCTTTGCCAGGCTTGCTTGGTTCTAGAAAATAAAATAACTAAAAGAATATTTTTATACAAAACCAATTGGTCTGAAGTTCAGTCTGAGTGTGTGAAATCATTTGCTGATTGAGTGGGTACAACAAATGCTTAGCACTGTCCTCTAATACTGCCTTACTGCTCGACCACACTACCACAAATAGAGAGTACGGTTCTATCTAACTTTGGGGTTCCACTGGACTCTGCACACTATACCTCACTTTGGTATAGTATATACAGAGCCAGCTTCCTACAGTTATGTGCGTAAGCAACAAACAATTGCTTTGTTTTCCTGATTTTTTTCTGTTTTCTTAAATAATACAGTAAAGTCCTTCTTACATCCAGGGTATGAAGGCTTCTCTCTGCTCTTGTTTTTGGGTCTTTGAAGAAAACTGGCAGTAGAATGTTTTGATTTAAGTGATACTTAGATACCACTTTTGGTAAGAATTGTGGGTTAGTTTTTAAGATTACGTTATCCTTTAGGATTTGTAAGTAGGGTTCTTGTATAGTTAATGCTTGCAGTTCACTTACTCTTCGTAATGATGTTATAGCAATGAGAAAGGCTGTTTTGAGAGTAATATGCTTGAGATCCGCTGTATGCATGGGCTTAAAAGGCTGTCATCAGTTGAGAAAGTACCGTATTTAAGCTCCATGTTGGTACTGGAGCAACTCTTGGTGGAGCTATTCTTTTTGCTCATTCTAGGAATCTTTTAATGAGTGGTCTTGTAAAAAAACTTTTGCATGATTTTCCTCTTGTATATGCCACTATTGCAGCAAGGTGCACCTTGAGGCTTGAAAAATTGATGCTGCTGTCCAAAAGGTAAGTAAGATATGTAATAACTGTTTCTTGTGTATTGATAGAATTAGTTTTGTTGTTAGTGGTGCACCATGTGGTGTATCGCTTCCATTTAGCTGTATAACATTTTCTTGTTGACTGTTTTCTTGCTTCTTTTAGAATTTCCATGGTTCTGAGCGGTAAATTGAGGTGCCCAAATTCTATGTATTCAGGAGCCAGGCTGCTAGTTGTAGCGTTGCTGGCTCCGGGTGAAAGATCTGTCCCTGTTGTATTGTCAGCAGGTCTTTTTCTGCTTTGATTCTGATCATTGCTCCTTTGGATAGTTCTAGGAGAGTTGAGTACCATGTCTGCCTTGACCAGTGAGGAGCAATGAGAATCATGTTTGTTCCTGGTTCCTTTGCTTTTTGTAGAACTCTTTGTATTAGGGGTATTGGTGGAAAGGCGTAAACAAATGTCTGTGACCAGTTGAGTGAAAGTGCATTTCCCTTTGACAGGTGGTGTGGAAACCTCGAGGCAAAGCTTTGGCATTTCTTGTTCTGCATTGTTGCAAACAGGTCCAACACTGGAGTTCCCCAGATGTTGAATAGATACTGCACCTTTGTCTGTTTCAACTCCCATTCGTGGGAGCAGTTGTTTTGTCTGCTTAGTTGGTTTGCTGTAATGTTGTCTATCTTTGGTAGATGTCTTGTTAGTAGACTGATCTTTTGGGGTATCGCCCAATGCCAGATTTCCTGTGCAAGCTTGCTCAGGGGAAAAGACCTTGTTCCCCCCTGTTTGTTCAGGTAGAACATTTTAGTTGTATTGTCTGTTTGTATTGATATGTTTTTCCCCTGAATATGTTTCTGGAATGCCTTGAGTGCCAGAAAAATAGTTTATCTCCAAAAAATTGATGTGTTTTGTTGAGTCCTTTTCGCTCCACTGACCATGAACTTTCAAGCTGGTTGAGATGTGCACCCCACCCGTTGAGGGATGCATCCGTGGTGACTGTCACAGATGGAGTTGGGTCCTTGAAAGGTCTCCCCTGTGCTATGTTGTTGGATGCCCACTATTGTATCTGTGCTTGCACCTTTGTGTAACAACCACTAGATCGTCCCAACTTCCTGTGGCTTGTGACCATCTGTTGGTGAGCCATTCTTGGAATGGGCGAATGTGTAGGCGAGCGTGAGGGTTGAGTGGGATACATGATGCCATCATGCCCATTAGTTTCATTACTTTCCTCACTGTCAGAGACTGTCCCCTCTAGTAGAGGGCTGTTTCTTGATGGATAGCTTGTATTCGGGCTTGTGTGGAATAAGCCTTGGCGTTTTCGGTGTTCAGTCTTGCTCCCAGGAAGGTTTTTTCTCTTTCTGGTGTTGTTGGAAGATTTCTTGTGGTTTATTGAAAAACCCAGTTTTTGTACTGTTTGGATTGTTTTTTGAACATGATCGTGACATGTTTGTTTTGTGCGTGCCCTTATTAGCCAGTCGTCTAAGTAAAAGTAGACGTGGATTTTCTCTCTTCTCAGGTGTGCTGCCACTGCTGCTAGGCACTTTGTGAACACCCGTGGAGCAGATTTTTTGCCGAATGGGAGTACCTTGTGTGTACCGGTGTGTAGCAATCTTAGGTACTGCCTGTGCATTCTGTTCATAGGGATATGTAAATAGGCGTCCTTGAGGTCTATTGTTGCCAAGTAATCCCCCTTTTGAATCTGTGGAATTATTTCTTGAAGGGTACAAAACTTGAAATGTTGTGTTAGTATGAACCTGTTTATGAATCTTAAGTCCATGATTGGCCTTATAGTTTGGTCCTGTTTGGGTACTAGGAAGTATGGAGAGTAGTTTCCTTTGTACCACTGTTGTACTGGTACCTTTTCTATTGGTTGTTTTTGGTATAGTTCTTGCGTTGAGCAGTGTTTGCTCTGATCTGTTTAATTTTCTTGTTTTGGGTGGATTTGCAGGTGGTGTCTTTGTGAGCTCTATGCAATATCCGTATTGTACCCAATTTAATATCCAATTGTCTGTTATCCTTTTACATTGTGTGTGGAAAAAGGATATTCTTCCGCCCACTGGTGTTTTGTGTGGGTCCTTTTCCATGATGAAATCAGTTAGACCCGTTTCCTCTTCCTCTAGAGGATTGGCCTCTTCCTCTGCCATTCCGTCTTCCTCGAAAGGGCTGTTTCTGCTGTTGTTGCCACCCTTGGTTACTAGACTGTTGACCCATTTGTTGGTTTGGGTTCTGTCCCTGAGATGGTTGTGTCGTTTGCTGTCATTGACCAAAGCTGCCTCTACCTGTGGTTTTTCTGTTAGAGAAACCTCCTCTTTTAAAAGAACCTCTTTGCTGTAGGGCTCCCATAGCCCTTGCTGTTTCATTGTCTTTTTTAATTTGTTGGAGGGATTCATCCACCTCCTTGCAAAACAGAGCTTCTCCGTTGAATGGTCTTTGATAATTGAGGTTTGAACTTCTTGTTTGAAACCAGAAATTCTGAGCCAGGCATGCCTTCCGAGGATGGTTCCTGTGCACATTTGCCTGCTTGCAGTATCTGCTGCATCTAGGGTTGACTTTAGGCAGGTGTTAGCCACGTTTTTCCCTTCTTGGACAATAGATTTTGCCCTCTTTTTGTCCTCCTCGGGGGAGTTTGTTCAGTAACTCTTCTATTTCGTCCCACTGTTAGTGGCCGTATCTGTTCAACAGGGCATTAGAGTTGGCAATGCGCCACTGTGCTGATGCTTCTTTCTCCATTCTCCTCCCCACCATGTCCATTCTTTTGCTTTCCTTTTCAGGTGGTGGCCCTGTGTTGGAGACTGCATTGGCTCTCCTCCTGGCTGTGGTGACGATGATAGAGTCAGGTACAGTACTTCCCTGAATATATTTAGGGTCTTTTGAGGAGGGTTTGCACTTCTCTCTACCCTGGGGGTTACCCCCTTGTTTGAAGCTGGTTCTTTGAATGCTTCTTTGCCTTGGTCCAGGATGCTTGGCAGCATAGGCAGATATTGTGTCCCTTTAGAAGCTGGTGCCAGTGTTTCTAGCAAGAAACATGTGTCCCCTTTTTTCTCCTCTAGGGGGACTCCAAATTGGTTTGCTGCCCTTTTGACAATGTCATTGTAGAAAGCTATGTCATCTGGAGGTGAAGCTTTCGAAGGATAGCAGCAAATCTCTTCCTCCGGGCTCTCGGTGTCGAGGTCGTTCCACTGTTCCTCGAAATTTTCGGAGTTTTCCTCCTCTTCCGGAATGTCTCCATATTCCTCGGGTTCTTCGCCTCGAGGTTCTGGTGTTGGCGGAGAGTCGAAGATCCCTTCTTTCTCTCCTTTGGCCTCTTCTGCCTCTTCTGCGTCAACGCTCTCTGGTTTGGCCGCCGGTGTTTTCGGGATACAAAAATCCTTCAATGAGGCATCGAAGTCCTTCTTCCTTTGTAGGAGCGCTGCCATTTCTTCCTCGAGTCTTCTCCTTTTCTTTTCGACCTCGAGGACCCTCTCGGCGTCGGTGGTCGGAGATTTTCTTTTCTTCCCGACGTCGACGTTAGTCTTCGGCGGTGTAGTGGTCTTTTTTGCGGGTTCGGCGTCGACCCCTTGTTTTGGCGTTTTCAGCGATTTTCCCTCCTCGGTGACCTTTGGTTGGGTCCCGTGGGGTTCTTTCAATCGCCTTTTTGCTCGATGTCAGGGATGCCTTGTGCGCCTTATGTTCGTGGCCCTTCGGTTCCAACGGATTTTTAAGGTGTCTTACCTTTTCCACTTTCTTCTTCGGATCCTTAGCCTTTTTCTCGGATTGGATCTTTTTGGAGTCCCCCTCTAGAACCTCGACGTCCGATCCTTTGTGCGTCGACTCTACTGGTGCTCCATGTTCCTCCTCGTCGCTCGAGAAACCCAGGCCTCTTAAAGAGGTTCTCTTCGCTGTCTGCGACATTGTGGCGTAGTGGGCCTGTCTTTGACTTCGACGGGTCCTTAGTGTTTTCGGTAGGTACGCTGCGCAGGCCTCACAGTCCTTGTCCTTGTGGTCTTCGGGTAGGCAGAGGTTGCAGACGTTGTGTGGGTCGCGTTGTGCGTACTTGTGGGGGCACTTGGGGCAGAATTTGAAGGGGGTATTCTCCATTTCCCCTACCTCGCCATTTGTGGACCGGCGTGATCCTCTGATTCTGCCGTATTCACAACGATGATGATCGCTGTTAACTTTTTGGTGATGTCGATGATCGATGTTTTTCTTCGATACTCTTCTTCTTTTTCGAAGTTTTTCGGAAAAAACAAAAAATTCTTCGGAGCTTCCCGTCTTGCTTCCAGACCCAACGGCGCAAAAAAGAATCCGAAGATGGCCACCACGCACGTCGACCTCCAGGATACTGTCTGACGTCACACATGGGACGTACCTGGCACCAAATAGTGGTCGACAGCAACCAAAAAAAAAAATGAATTCCGGACCCAACCACTAGATGGCGGATTGATGCACAGCATGTTATATGATTCTTAGGCACATTATCGACATTGCTAAGTTAGCATGAGCTTCGCTGCCATGATGCTGCTTTTGCGCACGCTACTACATGACTTTTTGCAAAACTTTGTTTGTGACTATCACATGAGAACGGGTTGCTTTTCGCGTTCTCTGCCTTTCCTGGAGTTTAGTCTGAACACGATGTGCAAGGTCGATAAACAATGCCACTTGTTATTCTGCTCTGGTCAGTCCCTAGCACCTAGACATAACATGCTACACAGCTGCAGTACTGAAGACTCGTGCTTTGATATTACTTTGTTGCATGTTGTTTTAACTCACTTGGTAAAAGCCGTTCCATGGAGAAGAGCTCTGCTGTTCCTATGATGTAAACCTTACATCCAGGCTTTAAGGTATGGGGTCTGCTGTCAAAGCCCAGAGATCGTCCTTTTTATAAAATAAACTTCTTCTAGCCAAGGGGAGGGTGGTCAGGCCTATAGGCCCTTATTTCCACATTCTTTATAAAATGACTTCTCCCTTTGTATTCTATGGACTTGTAACAATGCTAACTGTGCTGAGTTTATGCATTTTGCTGTTAGTAGTGGCACGTATACTGTATTGTAGAGCACGATAGTTAAAATAAACATTTTGAACTATTTCAGTGACTCTGCTTATTCTCATTGTGGACAGGTACGAGTGAGTGAGCGAAAGAGTACGTCTTGCTCCCGCGATTCCTGAGAGAGTCGGGAGTGTTGTGTTCTAGGTTGTCTAATCATTTGTAGCTTCGTGATATTTGGAGGAGAACGAATGAGACTCTAGCTAGTCGGTTTGGGATTTTGGGTCCTGACGTGGTAGGATGGTACACCCCTATTCACTGGGGTCCTGTTTTACTGCGCATAGTTCTGTGTATGTGCAGAATCCCTGCAACATGGCGCCGCCAACGTTTGGTCTGGTTCTTATCTGCGAGACGCTTAAGTGGTGCTTGTCCACAATACCCTCACTTCTGTTTCCGGAGACAGCTGTGACTGTGTAACCTCCTATATTGACGTTTTTATAGGTTCTTTCAGGCTTGAAGTTTTAAAAGGTTTATCTCTTTATTCTTAACCCATTATTGCGTTGCCGCGCTCTAGGTTGTTATTCTTTATTATCCATTATGGCGGTCGTAATTACGCCGCCTAGTAGGGCAGCACTCATGGCTTATTTGACTCAGAATGGAGTCCCTAATGCTGGTGTTGCACTGATTTTTGTATTAGAGGCGGATGCGGCTTACCGCTTCGAAGTGTTTTATTCTTGGGTCACCTTTCCAGCGATAGATGGGATGGATAACTTGTTTCACGAATATATGCCTACGGCCCTTCCTAATGCTTATCAGCCCTTTCGGGCTCTTGAGATTCCGCTTACAGCTTGGCAACACCAAATTTGGTTTAATGGCGCCCTTCCTCACCCAATAACGCCGGACCGTTTAGGTCCTTTATCGATAGATGGGGCCACGTGGCCCGTTTTGGCTTGGTATACCCCTCACCCGCGTCGTCTGACAACAGCGACGCTTGCAGAACTGTGCGTGTGTAGGAAACTGGCTCTATATATACTACACCAAAATGAGGTCTAGTGCGTATAGAGTCCAGGTGACCCCAGAGGTAGATAGAACCTTACTCTCTATTTGTGGTAGAGTGGTCGAGCAGTAAGGCAGTATCAGAGGACAGTGTTAAGCATTTGATGTACACACTCAGACAGCAAATGAATTCACACACTCAAGAACTGAACTCTAGGCCAATTGTTTTTGTATAAAAAATATACTGTTGTTTTATTTTTAGAACCAAGCAAGCCTGGCACAGGTAAGCATTAAATACTTTACAGGAATAAGTTATTGATTGTAGAACAGTTTGAAAATGCAATAGAATTTGTACTTTGTTTGATTTACAGGGAATGCAGTAGGTTGCAACACTTAGCAAATACAGTACATTGGAATGAATAGGCTTTTTCAGTAAAATGCAGGTAAGTTACTTTTCTCGTTAATTTTCTAACTCAGTGCTGGATACCTAGATTCAGCACTGGGACATTTCCTGAAAACAGGTAAGCAAATACGTTTCGGTTATTCGCAGGATTTTTAAAGAATATCTTTAGATTTCAAAACTCCACACTTAGTCGTTTTTTGGAAGAAAAACAGTGCATTGAAATGAATAGGCTTTTTCAGTAAATTACAGGTAAGTTACTTTGTACGTTACTTTTCTTACTCAGTGCTGGATACCTGGATTCAGCACTGGGACATTCCCTGTAAACAGGTAAGTAAATACGTTTTGGTTATTTGTGCGATTTTTAAAGAATATTTTTAGATTTCAAAACTCGACACTTAGAAACTTTTTGGAAGAAAATTGCCAATGTTATCCTATGGAGGAAAAACAGGTTATCGGCTCACAGGTAAGTAATCCACTGTGGGAGTTAAGGTTCTGGGGTTAGACTCAGGGGTCCCCCAGGGTCAGTGATGCACTTTTGTTTCACCCTCAGCGGCACTAGGGCGGCCTGGTGCAGAGTGTTGAGGCCCAATGTTATCCTATGGAGGATAGGGGGTTTCCGGTTGGTGGCTGCTGGCAAGCAGGCCACTGGGTTGTGGGAGTATAGAGACCTGCAAGGTTCGCGTGCAGGTTCACCGACACCTGAGCCTTCTGAGCGTACTTATGACTTGCGCGATCGCGCGAAAATTAAGTCTCCCGATAGATTTCAAGTCCCTGATCAGCGTTCTCCTTGTTCTTCACAGGACACGTCTGGCTCTCAAGTCGGAGGAAGGGAACGCCAAGATCGTGGCAAAAGTCAACCAGATACACAAGGACGAGATCAGCCTCGACAGTTTGAAGTCAAAGGATAACAAGAGGATCTACCTCGTTTTCGACCCCCGTTTCAGAAGAAAAAAGTTGCCGCTCTAACAGCGAGGTATGCCTCAGACGGTGAAAACGCGACTCCTGGATTGGACATGGGCAGTGACTCTGCTCGACAGCGCAGCGGAGGTTACCATAGTGCAGGAGGCTCTGCGTCCCTGTCTGGAGGCGACAGCAACTGATACCTTTCTTACAGTAGATAAATAATTTTCCAAATTGAAGGCGATATACCTCGTCCAATCAAGGCGGTTTTCTGGGAGAAATTAACCTCGTATGAAATTTTGTTAGCGGAGGCAGATTGGCCTCCACCCTTTGTGTTGGCCGCATCTAAAGGGGAAGACGTGATCCTTAAGAGTTTTTCGCGTTCTGACCCTGAGGAGCATGCACAGGCTTTCGCAGCTGAGTGGGCTCTCGCCCTGGCCCCAGCGGTGTATCGTAATCAGGTGGGTTGAAATGTAGATTCACCGGCTCATGAAATACCTTTACGCTCTATGCCTCAGCCACAACCGCAATATCCAATCAAACGTGAAGCAAAAGCTTCCATTTGTGATATTCTAGCGCAGAGTATCAAGGAGTGATTGCATCATGTACATCACCGATGAATAATCCTCTCTTTACGGTATCAAAACCTGATGGTTCATATCGGGTGGTATTGGATTACCGAGAATTGAACAGTCATTGTCGCACTTTTGCGGTGCAGAACACTCACAGCTCTGCACTGGTGAACAATCTTGTTCGTAAGAAATACAAAACTACACTTGATATTTCAAATGGTTTCTATACTCACAATCTCGCACCTGAGAGCCGTGATTTGACAGCATTCACTGCCGTCGGGAATCAGAAAAAATGTACATGATTGCCTATGGGGAATAAGAATAGCCCCGGGGCATTTGCGGCACGAATTGTGTCTTTGTTGAATGACATAGACCCTGATGCGTTCTCGTACGTAGATGACATTTATCTGACGGACGATGAACTGATGCCGCATCTTGTCCGAGTCGACAGGATTATCTCGTCCTTAGCCGACTACGGATATAAATTCAATTTTGCAAAATCACACATCGCCCATTTGGCGGTGCTCTTTTTGGGCTATGAGCTCAATAATGAAGGAAAGGGCTTGGCCCCTCACTTCTTGGAGAAATGTGCACAATTGCAACCCCCTTCTACACTGAAGTAACTACAGTCTTTGTGGAATTTTTGAATTTCGGGAGGACATACATTCCCGATTATGCCCAGCGTATCAAACCGCTTTATGCGTTGATACAACCCACATTTTCATCTGCCAGCTGGCTTCCGGAACATACTTCTATTTTAAATTCTTTGCAAACTGACTTGCTTGCAACTAACTACTTGTTGACGCGTGACAAGACCACAAACCTGGTAATACGTATCGTTTCTGGGACAGTGGGTTTCAATTACTTGACATTCAATGAAGGAGACACAATACCTATTGCATACAAATCCCATTTATACACTGCTGCTGAAATGCGCTTTTCCACTGTTGAAAAAATCTTAACGGCAGTACGGATGGAGATTCTAAAAGAACGTTCACTGGCGCAAAGCAAACGCATTCTTATGGTCACGCCCTTCCCTGCTTTGGAAGCCGTGACTAAGGCGAGTGTACCCAACTCGAAGGCATTACATCTCCGTTGGATACAATGGGCTACTTCTTTGACATCGGCTGATGTCACGTTTATCTTTGATCCTGTTCTTCAGACACAGGAGTTTTTACAGTATGAACACGTTCATCCTCCTCCCTTGTCTTTGCTTCCTTTACATGAGTACAAATGCATCATTTACACCGATGGCTCGGCTCAACCGTCCACTGATTCCAAACATGCTTATTCAGCCGCTTGCGCAATTGTTGCTGGCTCAATTGTTAATGGAGAGTTTAAGTCTTCCATTGTGCACACTCAGGCACTTGGAGACTGTACGGCACAATTGACGGAGCTGCGTGCTCTTGTTCTTGCTCTCGAGTTTGCTGATCCAAATGTGAATACTCTTATTGTGTGTGATTCTTATTACTGTGTCCAGTCTTTTAATGACAACTTGTTCTTTTGGTCTCGGGATGACTATCGAGATTCCAAAGGCAGCGCAATTAAGCATAAAACGCTTTGGGTTCGAGTGGCAGATCTTAAACAACGTCTGCCCCTCATACATGTTATACATACTCTTGGCCATCGGCGTGTGGGAACACATGCTCTTGGTAATTCTTTGCAAAAAGAACAATTGATGGACAGAATGCAGAACAATGTCATACATTCACCCCAGTACAGAGATCTGGGCCTAAATCCATCGTTTTTTTGCTCACCATGCCATTCCAGTTTGGACCCAGCCAAATGCAAATCAGTCTTGACCCTGCGCCCAATGGGAACAGTCCAGCCCGAACTGCCAGGCCAGGTCCTCCCTGGACTGGAAACAAGCATCCTAGGACCGGTTTCAGCCCTCATCAGCCAGGATAGCTTGACTCCAGTGGCATGGAGAGCACGGGACCCACGTCTGGGCATACCCGTCCTACTCGGGGTGACAATTGCAAAAAGAACAATTGATGGACAGAATGCAGAACAATGTCATACATTCACCCCAGTACAGAGATCTGGGCCTAAATCCATCGTTTTTTTGCTCACCATGCCAAACCGGTCCCAGGATGCTTGTTTCCGGTCCAGGGAGGACCTGGCCTGGCAGTTCGGTCTGGACTGTTCCCATGGGGCACAGGGTCAAGACTGATTTGCATATGGCTGGGTCCAAACTGGGGTGGCGTAGTGGGCAAAAGAACGATGGATTTAACCCAGATCTTTTGACTGGGGGAGAATGTTTGCATTGTCAGCATTCCGTCCATCATTTGTTTGCTGTAACATTTGGTAATTCTTTGGCTGATGAAGCGGCCAGGTCTGCAGTAGCCACGTGTTCCGTAGCAGCAGTGACAAGATCCATGACTAAAATAGATAATGAGATTTTGGCAGCAGTAGCAGAAACGAGGGAGGGAACTGCTTATCCTCAGGGTTTCCCTTCGAAATACTCTCATCATATAACTCCCGAACAAGTTCTGTCGTGTGGTTTGTGGACACATAGACTGCTTTGCTAAGTTAGCTTGGCCCTGGCTGCCATGCTGCCTCTTTGCGTACGTTACTTTGTGCCCTTGTTTTCCAGACTTTGCTATTTTCGAACTGCGTGCCTTTTTATCCTTCTTCCTGATAACTCTGGGTCATGTCTGCACATCATGTACAAGGTCGGAAGGCGATGTCACTTGTTCTTGCTGATCTGGTCAGTCCCTCGAGCTTAGACAGAACACTGATTGCAGCTGCACTGGGGATATTCGTGTGCATTTAATATTGTGATTTCAGTGTCAGGGGCACTTGGAGAAGAACCTTTCCAGAGAGAAGAGCTGTGCTTGTCTGATGATGTAAACCCTGCTTCTAGATATTGAGGTATGGGGGTCTGCCTGACAATTTGTTTGAGAAGTTTTATATAGCGCTGGCTAGACCCGGAGGCATCAGAGCGCTTTACATGAGGATATCGTTACCGACGAACAATGATACATAGTTACATTTGATTACTGGAGCATAACATAGCATAGAGAAAGAAAACATTGTTACAAAAATACATCAGTTAAAAGAGCTTTATAGAACATAGAACACAGGTCCTAAGGAGCAAAGAGGGTAGTGGGGGAATAGTAAAAGGGTTAGAATGCAGAAAAAGTCTGGCAGACCGGATAGTACTTCAGGGGATATAAAAAATAAATAAAAAAAAGTCAGAGTAAACAAATCGAAACAAGCCGGAAAGGGTCCAGGGATCAAACAACAACCAGTGGACAGGTCATTTTAGCCCTATAACCACTGTCTTTATATAATGCTATCCCCGTTTGTATTCTATGGAATTGTAACTATGCTGATTATATTATTCTTATGCATTATGCTGTTAGTACTTACACGTGTACTGTATATCAGAGCACGATAGTTGAAATAAACATTTTAAACTATACAGTGTCTCTTATTACGCAAGTTGTGGACAGGTATGAGTGAGTAACGAAAGGGTGTCCTTGCCCCTGCGAGTCCTGAGAGAGAGAGATACCGTGTTCTGGGTTGTCTAATCATTGGTAGCTACGCTGCTAATGAGACGCTAATGCTAGCCGGATTAGGGTTGTAGGGACTACGGTTTATGGTTGGCTCACCACTATACTCCGAGGTCCTATTATCCTGTGCATAGCTCTGTATATGTGCAGAATCCCTACGACAGTTCCTTATGCCTTGATTCCTTCCGTTGGGGATCGGATGATTCCCAACTTGGACCGCAGACAAGATCTGATCAAAGCCGCACACGAAGGCATAGCATCTGCACATGCCGGTGTGACGGCGACAGTCTTTATTTTACAGCAACGTTACTGGTGGCGTGGTTTATATAAACAGACCCGTAATTATGTACTTTCTTGTGACATTTGTCAGCAAATCAAGCCATCCACGGTCACACGTCCACCGCAAACACAGCTTATATTTGTTGCAGTTGATTCGTGCACTAGATTTCTTTGGGTTTGGCCACAACGCAGTGCTGACGCTCGAAATGTCATCAGGGATTTGCACGTCTTTGTCGGGATGTTTGCCTGTGGCACCTTCCATTCTGACCAAGGTCCAGCGTTCGCCTCTAAGGCGTTCAAGGATGCGATGAAGACAATGGGGGTGCTGGTGCAGTTTGTCTCCATACATGCCTGAAGGCAATTCAATTGTAGAGCGAATGAACCGTGACTTAAAGCAATCCTTGACAGCTAGTCTTAGGTACTGGCAGGAACTGGCTGGCCCACTTGTATGGGGTTCAACGTGCACTTAATAACCTCCCTAGACAATCTCTGGGTGGACAGACTCCATAGTAAATGCTTTTTGGCATTAAAATGTTTGTGTCAGACCTCGACGGTCTAGACGTTGTGGAGGCTGCTGCAACCTTTGACGTAGATAATCATTCTACTGTGTTACAGGATCTACAAAAGACACGTGACAGCTATGCAACTGAACATTTACCCTCATCTACTGATGAAGCACTACTGATTCCAGTTGCCGGTTGGCTTCCAAAAATCGGAGATCTGGTACAAGAGAAGCTGGAGAACACAAAAGAATTTGGTCCCTCTAATCGTGCACCGGTTCCAGTGCTTGGACTGAAGAGTATTCGTACAGTCATTTTACCTCCTTTACCTGGTCGCAAAGACAACAGATATATTTCAGTGGATAATGTCAAGCTACACCATGTGGCCTATTCTGAATAGTGTCACGCCTGCTGTTTCGTGCAACACGATTTCATTAGATCCACTGACTTCATCATCTTCCTCTGGTCCTTGAGGGGGTGAGAAAGCGATGGACACTATCACTAATCTTTCACCAGTCTGACCTCTATCTTCTACTATGGATGTCGAGTATATACATCATCCTGAGGAGTCCGTGAGTTAGGTGCCGAACAGTCCTGTAGAACATCAAGCGGACCCGACACTTCCATCTCTGATTAATCAACCTACGAGTGGCTACTATGGAGATCATGCCAGCCTCTCTTCCGGCTCATCTTCCTCGACTTCCAGTTTGGCAGACACACCGACTAAATTAAGTATTTTTTTCTCTTGGTTCAAAAAGACTTACCTGGTCCCTCCATGAACCTACTTTTGGTTGCTGCTTATCCTGATTTTCCTCTTCATGTCAATTGATTTTGTGACACTGTTCTTTTTGCTCATCAATGGTCATTACCTGCCAGAACGCTCTGCTGTAAACTTGGTCAGTGGAGTTCTGGCCCCTCATACATCGTCCCATATCATGAAACGTGATCAGTCTCATGTTAACATTTTAGCATTCCCGATTCCAGATGGCATCGTTTGGGACAAAGTAGCCTACGAAGTCCACGGCCCGACCGAGATACTTCGCGTACCATACGTGTTTCGCGTCTCTCTAGGAGATGTGGTAACACGGGACATACATTCGGATGATTGGGATGTGCAAGCAGTACATGCACTGTTTTCAGATTTAAAATATTATGCTGCTTTTGATGCTGAAGATTTGTATTTAAATTCGGCCAATTATGGGGATTTATTTTGTTATCAGCATTATGGGCATCATTTTTTACACAAAACAAACACGTTAAGACCTGTTTTTAATTTTACACAATGGGAACATTGTCATACTCCCGTGGAGGGGAGTTCTAAAACTTTTTGGGATAAGTTCACTTACTTCACAGATTATGACATATCTAATCCAGAATCCTATTACTTTAAACTTCAATCATCTACACAATCCAAATTTATGTTGACCCATACAAAGTTGATTTACTCCAACTTGTTTAGAACTAAATTGGCTACGCAGGGTTATGATCATTTGAAAGATACTGTCGATTTAAAATCAATCTGGGGCACGAAGCCTTGGCAGGTTCAGGGAACTGAAGCTTTACATCGTGCCTGCCTGATCCCAGCTCAAATTTTGTTTTTAAATGATACAGTGTACCAAACAACTTGTTTTGGCCTGGCAACTGTCAAAAATTTAAATACGCCATCCATTCCGTCTTTAGCGGAATATGATCATTGGCGCACACACACAAATTATAGCATTGAGGCATTGCAAGTTTTGTTTCGAAATAACACTTTCAATGTCTGTGAAGTCGATTCTTCCGGGAGGTTGGTGTGGCAAACTAATACAAATGCTTGTCAAATGCGATTTTATAATGTTTCGCCAGATTTCATTCTGACTAGACCTGATCCTCGGTATACCATTATACATTCGGTCACAACATATTCTGTGGGTAAGTTATGCCAGCAATGGTTGGAACCTTCTACACTGCCATCTGTGAAGCAACATCTTTCTCTGCTGTCGCATGACATTAATTTGGCTGATTTTCTCTTGGGACCCAGGGCTCAGAGAGCAAAAAGATTCATGTATGCTGCTTACAATGAGATTTGGAAACTTTCGCAGATGGAAGCTGCATTTCGTCTGCGCCAAATTGATCAGGCCAACTTAGAAAAAGTCCTTGCCGTAATAGATAACAGCATAAACACACTTTCCTCACGCATTTATTACGTTGGATAATATTGTTTCATCGGATATTGATATTGTTCAAAGTGATGTATCTGTGTTATATCATGGTCAAAATCAGTTACGATCTGTTATGCAATTTGCTTGGACATTGCAGACTCTTAAAATGGGAAAAGTACCTTGGGATTATTTGAATGCCACTGCTTTGTTTTTGCCATTTAATCTAACTGATAAACAACGATTTATGTCCATGAAAGATGCTACATATACGCTATTGCATATTGAACAATTAGAGCTCTTGCCGATTTCTGTAGCGGAAACAGACTCTGCTGTTTGGTTAATTCATGGGGTTCTCTCTCCCTTTTTCGCTATTTCAATTTACATCATGCATGCAACATTTTCCGATTGGCCGTTTTGAACCACTGGGTAGTGCATTTCTACATGAATTGTGGTCCCTGCCTTTCACTTACAGATGTCAGAGGGAGGGTAAAGAAGTTTTCCTAACAGGGGAAGACTGCGATTCTACAGTAGGACAGTTCCTTGTTTGTAAACACGTTAAGTTGCACGGCGCTTGTAACGTCTCCGCGCTTAATCTGGCCTGTTTAAGAGGGACTCCAGTGCCATCAATAATTCCCGCTTTTTCATTGCTTACAAATGGCAGTTATCTTCTTTTGAACAACCAAGAATGCTGTGGTTTACAGGCAGGAGTCCCGTATTTAGTACCGGTTTCCCAGCGCGTAACTTATTGTAGCAATGTGCTTTTTCTGCCCCCACATGGGAGTTTTGATAGCTCAATTTGGCCTTCCATTCCAACTTTGAAAACAGATTTCAACAAGATGAGCAGGCTCAAAGCGCTGCTATTCCAACAAGAGGTGGCTCTCACTTCCGCCAGCGAGACCTTCTAGTTACAGGTGGCTAGGGCTTCTGGAGAGATACAGTCCCTTCTGAACACCAACCTCCCACTGCATTTCGGAGAACTAATGAACAAGTTACTAACCTTCGGTAATGATATATCTGTAAGCAACATTAGTAGTGATAGATTCCTTACCTTAGAATATCCCCAGGCGTCAGACTGGATCCGGAAAGTTTTCGTCAGCAGTACCCCTGCGCGTCGGTAGGTGGCGTCGTGCAGCTCCGCGTCAGTCGTTGCCGTCGTGGTCGCCGAGATGACGCCGCGGCGCTACTTAGTCGCCGCCCACGCGCGCTGACGTCAGTTCTGTACACGACTTTCCGCGCCAGGAACGCAGAGCCATGCAAGATACTGACCACTGGTGCATTGAAACTAGGGCACTGAAAGGGATGACCTTAACCCTAGAAATCAGTTCGCAGAACGGGGAGGATGGGTGGGGCGGTAAGGAATCTATCACTAACTAATGTTTCTTACAGATATATTGTTACCGAAGGTAAGTAACTTGTTCATCTGAAAGAAACGCATAGTGATAGATTCCTTACCTTAGAATAGATACCCCAGCAATACCAACCCCGGTGGTGGGTCTGCGAACTAAGATCACACCAGAAAGTCACGGAGAACAGAACGGCCAAAGAAGCCGTCTTTCCGGACTTGGCTGTCCAGGCAATAATGCTTGGTAAACGTGTGCAGCAAGGCCCACGTGGCTGCCTGACAGATGTCTTGCAGGGGGACACCACGTCCCAAAGCAGTAGTGGCTGCAGTAGCTCTGGTGGAATGAGCACGCAGCCCCACCGGAGGTTCTTTTTTAGCCAAAGAGTAACAGGCTTTGATACATAAGACAACCCAGCGGGAGATAGTTCTCTTGTGTACCGCCCGGCCTTTCTTGGTGCCAACGCAGCCAACAAAGAGCTGGTCATCCACCCGGAACTGCTGTGTGCGGTTGAGATAAAATGAGAGCGCACGTTTTGGGTCCAGACAGTGGAGCCTCTCTTCCTCTCTGGAAGGATGTGGAGGCGGAAAGAAGGTGGGCAAGGTAATTGTCTGCCCAATGTGAAAGGCCGTAACCACTTTTGGCTAAAAAGGAAGAACGGGGCCTGAGCACCACTTTGTCCGGATGGACTGAAAGGAAAGGAGGCTTACAAGAAAGAGCCTGGAGCTCACTCACCCGCCTAGCGGAGGTGATGGCCACCAGGAAGGCAGTCTTCAATGTCAAGAGACGAAGAGGACAGTTGTGAAGAGGCTCAAAGGGAGCGCACATCAAGTATGTAAGAACCAGATTCAAGTCCCACTGAGGCATTACGAAAGGAATAGGAGGAAAAAGGTGTGTAATGCCTTTGAGAAATCTATTTTTCAACAGGGGACTTGAAAAGAGAGGGCTGATCAGGGAGCCTGAGAAAGGCCGAAATAGCAGAAAGGTAGCCCTTGACAGTGCCCAGAGCAGAGCCCTGCTGGGCCAAAGAAAGAAGGAACAGTAGAACTTCAGAAAGAGGGGCAGAAAGGGGATCCACAGCCTTTGCTGTGCACCATGCCACAAACTTGTTTCACCTGCAGGCGTATACCACTTTAGTAGAGGGACGCCTGGCTGCCAGAATGACATCACAAACTTCAGGAGGCAAGTCGAAAGGAATCAACTGCCGCCGCTCAATCTCCACGCAAAGAGGTGGAGGCTGGACAGGTTCGGGTGGAGGACCGTCCCCTGCTGCTGCAACAGAAGATCCTCCCGAAGAGGCAGTGTGATTGGGGGATCGATGCTCATACTGAGTAGCTCAGGATACCATACTCTTCGAGCCCAGTCCGGGGCCACAAGGATGACTTGTGCCCGGTCGCGCCTGATCTTCAGCACTCTGGGCAGAAGTGGTATAGGCGGAAAGGAGTACAACAGACCGCAACTCCACTCGCGACGAAAAGCGTCGCCGAGCGAGTGCCGCCTTGGAAATTCCAACGCGCAGAACTGATGACATTGCGCGTTCTCTTCGGTGGCGAATAGATCTAACCAAGGCTCTCCACACTGCTGAAAGAGACCTTGCACCACCTCCGAGTGCAGACGCCATTCGTGATCCAGCATGCACCTGCGGCTGAGTTCGTCTGCCCTGGCGTTCAGAGAACCTGCCAGGTGTTGAACCACCAGGGACATGCCCTGATGTTCCAGCCATGTCCAGAGACGCAGAGCCTCCTGACAGAGGGGCCACGACCCCACCCCGCCTTGCTTGTTGCAGTACCACATGGCGGTGGTGTTGTCTGTGAACACCTGCACTACTCTCCCCTTGACAGAGGGAAGGAATGCCTTCAGTGCAAGCCGTATCGCCCGAAGCTCCAGAAGGTTGATATGGAGCTTGGACTCCGCCGGAGACCAGGCGCCTCTGATCTCCGCCTCTCCCATGTGGCCGCCCCATCCTAGTAGGGACACATCCGTCACCACTGTGTGCTCCGGTTGGGGAAGGGAGAGGGATCTGCCGTTGACCCAATGCCGGTTCGTGAGCCACCACTGCAACTGTTGTGCAGTGCCCTCCGAGATCTGGACGTGATCGGACAGGTTCCCCTGATGCTGCGCCCACTGGAACTTCAGGTCCCACTGCAGAGCCCGCATATGCCATCTGGCATGATCGATCAGCAGGATGCAGGAGGCCATGAGGCCCAGCAGCCTCAGAGTCACTCTGACCGAAACCCGGGATAAGGGTTGAAAGATGGGAATCAGAGCCCGAATATCCCGGACTCGCTGTTTGGGAGGATAGACCCGAAACTGCGCCGTGTCCAGAACCGCTCCGATAAAGAGGAGCTTCTGAGAGGGAATCAGGTGCGACTTCGGCACGTTGATCGAGAACCCCAGCAAGTGGAGGTGGTCGGCCGTAGTCTGGAGGTGGGAGACGACTGTCTGGGGCGAGCCCGCCTTCAACAACCAGTCGTCGAGATCGGGGAAGACTGAAACCCCTGATCTGCGCAGATGAGCTGTGACCACCGTCATCACCTTTGTGAACACCCGAGGAGCGCTGGTAAGGCCAAAGGGGAGCACGGTGAACTGAAAGTGCTCGTGGCCTACTGTGAACCGCAGGTAACGCCGGTGGGCTGGCAGGACGGGGATATGGAAATAGGCATCCTGCAAGTCCAGCGCTACCATCCAGTCTTGTGGATGGAGAGCAGACAAGACCTGAGCTAGAGTGAGCATCTTGAACTTCTCTTTGCGGAGGAAGCGATTGACGTCCCGGAGGTCTAAGATAGGACGCAGGCCCTTGTCCTTCTTAGGCACCAGAAAGCAGTGGGAATAGCAACCACGACCTACTTCTGGCGTCGGAACGCGCTCGATGGCCCCCTTGGCCAAGAGGGCCGTAACTTCCTGCTGAAGAAGCACCAAGTGATCCCCCGACATGCGGTGGTACTGAGGTGGCATGGCTGGAGGGGTAGTCTCGAAGGGGAGGGAGTAGCCCCTCCGGACTATCTCTAAAACCCACCTGTCCGAAGTGATGGTGCGCCAGTGGGGGAGGTGATGGCGAAGCCTGCCGCCCACTGGCGTTTGATGGGCCTGAAAGTTCGGACTAGGAAGGTTTGGAGGCAGTGGTGGCCGGGGAGGTGGTGGACTGACCCGCCCGCTGGCCCCTTGGTCCGCCACGGCGGAACCCGCGGCCGCGCTGTGATTGTTGCTACGCAGGCCTGTGGCTCTGTCGCGAACGCTGCGGGCGCCCCTTCCTGTGCCACGAAAGGAGCGAAAAGCGGAAGGCGGAGGAGGGCGGACTGCCGAGAGTCCCAAGGACTTGGCCGTAGCCCGTGAGTCCTTAAACCTCTCCAACGCGCTGTCCGCTTTGTCGCCGAAGAGGCGACGGCCATCAAAGGGCATGTCCATAAGGGTGTTTTGGACATCCCCCGAAAATCCAGTGGTCCTCAACCAGGCGTGACAGCGAACCGCCACCGTCGTTGCAATCGACCTGCCCAGTGAGTCGGCGGTGTCTAGGCCACAACGAATCATGAACTTTGCTGCGTCTCTCCCCTCTGCAACAGCCTGGGAGAGAGCTGGCCGGGCCTCCTCCGGACACTGGGGCAGCACTTGCGCCACCGTATCCCACAGAGAGTGGGAATAACGGCCCAAGAGGCATGCAGTGTTTACGGACCGCAGCGCAGAGCTGGTGTAGGAAAAAATCTTCTTCCCAAACTGATCCAGCTTCTTGGATTCCCTATCCGGTGGAGCGGAAGGGAAGGCGGTAGGGGAAGCAGAGGCTTGGACAACCAAGCTCTCGGGGGTGGGATGTTGGGAGAGGAAAATGGGGTCACCCGGAGCCGGGCGATAGCGTCGGGCCACGTTCCTATCCACAGGAGCCCCTGTGGTGGGCCTGGACCAAGTGCCCAAAAGAACGTCAGAAAGGGCTTCATTGAAGGGAAGCAGCGGCTCCGCAGAAGTAGCTGCTGGCTGAAGCACCTCTGTCAGGAGGTTAGTCCTGACGCACAAGTTACTAACTTGTGTAACGATATATCTGTAAGAGACAGTAGTTAGTGATAGATTCCTTACCTTAGAATATCCCCAGGCGTCAGGCTGGATCCGGAAAGTTTTGCGTAGCAGTACCCTTGCGCGTCGGTAGGCGGCGTCGTGCGGCTCCGCGTCCGTCGTCGGCGTCGTGATCGCCGGGATGACGTCGCGGGCAGTACTTAGGCGCCGCCCCTGCGCGCTGACGTCAGTTCTGTACACGACTTTCCGCGCCAGGAACGCAGAGCCATGCAAGAAGCTGACACAGGTGTCTGAAAAATACTAGGGCCCTGAAAGGGATGTCCTTAACCCTAGAAATCAGTTCGCAGAACGGGGAGGATGGGTGGGCGGTAAGGAATCTATCACTAACTACTGTCTCTTACAGATATATCGTTACACAAGTTAGTAACTTGTGCATCTGAAAGAGACACGTTAGTGATAGATTCCTTACCTTAGAATAGATACCCCAGCAATACCAACCCCGGTGGTGGGTCTGCGAACAAAGATCAGACAAGGAAGTCCTGGAGGACAGAACGGCCAAAGAAGCCGTCCCTCCGGACCTGACTGTCAAGGCAGTAATGCTTAGTAAACGTGTGCAGCGAGGCCCACGTAGCTGCCTGACAGATAACCGGCAGCGGAACACCGCGGCCCAAGGCCGTGGTAGCAGCCGTTGCCCTGGTGGAATGGGCACGCAGCCCAACAGGAGGCTCCTTCTTGGCCAAAGAATAGCAGGTCTTGATGCACAAGGTAACCCAGCGGGAGATGGTCCTCTTGTGCACCGCCCGACCTTTTTTGGCGCCCACGTAGCCAACAAAGAGCTGGTCATCCACCCGGAAGTGTTTTGTGCGGTCGATATAGAAGGAGAGCGCACGTTTTGGGTCCAGACGGTGGAGCCTCTCTTCCTCTCTGGAAGGATGCGGAGGCGGAAAGAAGGTGGGCAAAGTGATGGTCTGCCCAATGTGGAAAGCAGTAACCACCTTTGGCAAGAAGGACGGACGCGTCCGAAGAACAACCTTGTCTGGATGAACAGACAGAAAGGGAGGTTTGCAAGAAAGAGCCTGGAGCTCACTCACCCGCCGAGCGGAGGTGATGGCCACCAGAAAGGCTGTCTTTAGAGTGAGAAGACGAAGAGGACAGTTATGCAGAGGCTCAAAGGGAGCGCACATTAAAAAGGTAAGAACCAAGTTCAAGTCCCACTGAGGCATCACAAACGGAACAGGAGGGAAGAGGTGAGTAATGCCTTTTAAGAACCTGTTAACAACAGGGGACTTGAAAAGGGAGGGCTGATCAGGGAGCCTGAGGAAGGCCGAGATAGCACAAAGATAACCCTTGATGGTACCCAGGGCAGAACCCTGTTGGGCCAGAGAGAGAAGGAACAGAAGGACCTCAGAAAGAGGGGCAGAAAGGGGATCCACAGCCTTTGCTGTGCACCATGCCACAAATTTGTTCCACCTGCAGGCGTATACCACCTTAGTGGAGGGACGCCTGGCTGCCAGAATCACATCACAAACTTCGGGAGGCAAGTCGAAAGGAATCAACTGCCGCCGCTCAATCTCCACGCAAGCAGGTGTAGACTGGACAGGTTCGGGTGGAGGACCGTCCCCTGCTGCTGCGACAGAAGATCCTCCCGAAGAGGCAGACGGATCGGGGGATCTATGCTCATATTGAGTAGCTCGGGATACCAAACTCTTCGAGCCCAGTCCGGAGCCACAAGAATGACTTTGGCCCGGTCGTGCCGAATCTTCTTCAACACTCTGGGTAGAAGTGGTATAGGCGGAAAGGCGTACAACAGACCGCAACTCCACTCGCGACGAAAGCGTCGCCGAGCGAGTGCCGCCTTGGAAATTCCAACGCGCAGAACTGATGACATTGCGCGTTCTCTTCGGTGGCGAATAGATCTAACCAAGGCTCTCCCCACTGTAGAAAGAGTCCTTGCGCCACTTCCGAGTGAAGACGCCATTCGTGATCCATCATGCACCTGCGGCTGAGTTCGTCCGCCCTGGCGTTCAGAGAACCTGCCAGGTGTTGAACCATCAGGAACATGCCCTGATGTTCCAGCCATGTCCAGAGGCGCAGAGCCTCCTGACAAAGGGTCCAAGACCCCACCCCGCCCTGTTTGTTGCAGTACCACATGGCGGTGGTGTTGTCTGTGAACACCTGCACTACCTTCCCTTTGACAGAGGGAAGGAATGCCTTGAGTGCAAGCCGGATCGCCCGGAGCTCCAGAATGTTGATATGGAGCCGGGACTCCGCCGGAGACCAGAGGCCTCTGATCTCCGCCTCTCCCATGTGACCGCCCCATCCCAGAAGGGACGCGTCCGTCACAACTGTATGCTCTGGCTGGGGAAGGGAGAGGGATCTGCCCATGACCCATTGCCGGTTCGAGAGCCACCACTGCAACTGTTTTGCAGTCCCCTCCGAGATCTGGACGTGATCGGACAGGTTGCCCTGGTGCTGCGCCCACTGGAACTTCAGGTCCCACTGCAGAGCCCGCATATGCCATCTGGCATGATTGACCAGCAGGATGCAGGAGGCCATGAGGCCCAGCAGCCTCAGGGTCATCCTTACCGAAACCCAGGATAAAGGCCGAAAGATTGGAATCATAGCCTGAATATCCCGGACTCGCCGTTCGGGAGGATAGGCCCGAAACTGCGTCGTGTCCAGAACTGCTCCGATGAAAAGGAGCTGTGGAGAAGGAATTAGATGCGACTTCGGCACATTGATGGAGAACCCCAGCGAGTGCAGGAGTTCGGCCGTAGTCTGGAGGTGGGAGACGACTGCCTGGGACGAGCCCGCCTTCAGCAGCCAGTGGTCGAGGTAGGGGAAGACTGAAACCCCGGCCCGGCGCAGATGAGCTGCGACCACCGCCATCACTTTCGTGAACACCCGAGGGGCACTTGTAAGGCCAAAGGGGAGCACGGTGAACTGAAAATGCTCGGGGCCTACCGTGAACCGAAGGTAACGCCGGTGGGCCGGCAGGACGGGGATGTGGAAATATGCGTCCTGCAAGTCCAACGCTACCAGCCAGTCTCCAGGGTCGAGGGCAGTCAAGACCTGAGCTAGGGTGAGCATCTTGAACTTCTCCTTCCGGAGGAAGCGATTGACGTTCCGGAGGTCCAAGATAGGACGCATGTCCTCCTTGTCCTTTTTGGGCACCAGAAAGTAGTGGGAGTAGCAACCACGCCCTACTTCTGGGGTCGGAACATGCTCGATGGCCCTCTTGGTCAAGAGGGCCGTGACTTCCTTCTGTAGAAGCACCAAGTGATCCCCTGACATGCGGTGGAATTGAGGTGGCATGGCTGGGGGGTGGTCTCGAAGGGGAGGGAGTAGCCCCTTCGGACAATGTCCAAGACCCACCTGTCCGAGGTGATGGTGCGCCAGTGGGGAAGGTGATGGCGGACCCTGCCCCCTACGGGCGTGCCGTGCACCTGAAAGGAGGGACTAGGAGGGCTTGGAGGCCGCGGACGGGTTGGAGGTGGTGGCCTGACCCGCACGCTGGTTGCCCGATCCGCCACGGCGGAATCCACGTCCTCGGCCACGCGAAGACGCCTGCTGCGCGGGCCGGTGGCTGGGCTGCTGACGTGAAGGGGCGCCCCTACCGTGGCCACGATAGGGGCGAAAAGCAGAAGGCAGCGGAGGGCGTGTAGCAGAAAGGCCCAGGGACTTGGCAGTAGCCCGTGAGTCCTCAAAGCGCTCCAACGCATGGTCTGCTTTGGACCCAAAAAGACCGACTCCATCAAAGGGCATGTCCATGAGAGTATTCTGGACATCCCCTGAAAAACCAGTGGTTCTCAGCCAGGCGTGGCGTCGGAGCGCCACCGTCGTTGCAATCGACCTGCCCAGCGAGTCGGCGGTGTCAAGGCCACAACGGATAGTGTATTTGGCCGCATCCCTTCCTTCCGCAATGGCGCGGGAAAGCAGTGCCTGGACCTCCTCAGGGCACTGGGGCAAAACATCCGCCACCGAATCCCACAGAGAGTGGGTATATCGGCCCAAAAGACAAGCGGTGTTAACGGACCGCAAGCCAGCACTGGAGGAAGAAAAACCTTTCTTCCCAAACTGATCCAGGCGTTTGGATTCCCTATCCGGAGGAGCGGTAGGGAAGGCGGTTTGGGAAGCGGAGGCTTGGACAACCAAGCTCTCAGGAGTGGGGTGGACAGAAAGAAACAGGGGGTCGCCCGGAGCGGGGCGATGGCGTCGTGACACGTTCCGATCCACAGGAGCCCCTGTGTTGGGCTTGGACCAGGCGCCCAAAAGAACGTCCGTGAGGGCGTCGTTAAACGGCAGCACAGTCTCCGCAGAGGAGGCTGCCGGCTGAAGCACCTCTGTCAAGATGTTAGTCTTGACCGTCAAAGTAGGGAGCTGGAGACGTAAGGCCCCAGCAGCCCTACGCAACACCGTACCAAAATTGGCCCCCTCCTCCGTAGCCACGGGAGGAGACAGCATGCCAGTGTCAGGAGAAGTATCCAGACCACTGGCCTCCCTAGACTCTCTGTCCAGTCCTCATCATACTGACAGTTGCGTGTCAGAGGGTCATCAGACCCCTCCCAGTCCTCCTGGTCCTCCTCTGGTTCAAAATAAGGAGGAGGAGGGACATTTGGGACCCAAGGTCCCATCGGCGCCGGAGCCAGCGTCGAGCGACGTCGCTCCGGGTCCATGTCCGGAGCCGGAAGGAACTGGGGACGACGCCGCCCGGAGCCCAGGGCGGCGTCGAGAACGGCACCGGAGACATCGGCGCCGGCGGAGGTGTCGTGAGGTCGACCGGCGTCGATGGGAGTTGTGGAGCCGGGATCGAGGCCGGGGCCGGAGCCGGAGCCGGGATCGAGGCTGGAGGCTCGGGCGACGCCGGGGCCGGAGCCGCCGGCGACGCCGGATCAACCCCATCAGGGCCCGCGGGGCCCGAAGGCGCACCGGAGGGGCCTGAAGGCCCGAAGAGGCGGGCCATGGCCGACAGGAACTCCTGTACCTTGGCCGGATCCGCCCCCGAACCCGGGAAGGGCGGGTATGACGGGGGCGACTCCACAGGCAAGTCCGGGGCCGCGGGGGCGGGGACGGTGCCGGGAGGGGCCTCAGCCGAGTCGCGAGACCGGCGAGGCGAAGTCCGAGAGCGACGATGCTTCTTGGACTTCTTGTGTCGAGACTTACCGGACGAAGAAGACTTCGACGCCGACGACCGGTGTGCACTCCGCGAGCGACCCCTGGACCTCTCACGCGACCGGGGCTTCCGCGGAGCCGAATGCCGGGCCTCGAGGAGCTTTCGAGACCGCTCTCGCAAAGCCTTCGGGTTGAGGGCCTGGCATTCGGGACAAGACTCGGTGTCGTGGCCTCGGCCGAGGCAGAAGAGACACTCCCAATGCGGGTCGGTGACGGACATCATCCGCGCACAGGCGCCGCATCGCTTGAAGCCGGGCATCCCTACGACACCTGAATGGTGGAAAAAGACAGTGAAAAAATCACCAAAAAGTATGGTCAAAAATTGACCAGGGCACTGCTCTTCCCGGATCTGCGCTTACTGGCGCGGAAAAGAAGAACTGACGTCAGCGCGCAGGGGCGGCGCCTAAGTACTGCCCGCGACGTCATCCCGGCGATCACGACGCCGACGACGGACGCGGAGCCGCACGACGCCGCCTACCGACGCGCAAGGGTACTGCTACGCAAAACTTTCCGGATCCAGCCTGACGCCTGGGGATATTCTAAGGTAAGGAATCTATCACTAACGTGTCTCTTTCAGATGGCCACAGTAGGGAGCTCGAGGTGTAGGGCCTCGGCCGCCCTACGCAACACCACAGCATAACTAGCACCCTCCTCCGTAGCCACGGTAGGAGGAGACAGCATGCCAAGGTCTGGTGAGGTATCCAGACCACTGGCGTCCCCCAATTCCTCTGCCCAGTCATGTTCAGACTCGCAAGCAGCTGCGAGAGGGTCCTCGGACCCCTCCCAGTCCTCCCCTTGCTCCTCAGGCCGTTCAACAGGTCTAAAGCACAAGTTACTAACTTGTGTAACGATATATCTGTAAGAGACAGTAGTTAGTGATAGATTCCTTACCTTAGAATATCCCCAGGCGTCAGGCTGGATCCGGAAAGTTTTGCGTAGCAGTACCCTTGCGCGTCGGTAGGCGGCGTCGTGCGGCTCCGCGTCCGTCGTCGGCGTCGTGATCGCCGGGATGACGTCGCGGGCAGTACTTAGGCGCCGCCCTGCGCGCTGACGTCAGTTCTGTACACGACTTTCCGCGCCAGGAACGCAGAGCCATGCAAGAAGCTGACACAGGTGTCTGAAAAATACTAGGGCCCTGAAAGGGATGTCCTTAACCCTAGAAATCAGTTCGCAGAACGGGGAGGATGGGTGGGGCGGTAAGGAATCTATCACTAACTACTGTCTCTTACAGATATATCGTTACACAAGTTAGTAACTTGTGCATCTGAAAGAGACACGTTAGTGATAGATTCCTTACCTTAGAATAGATACCCCAGCAATACCAACCCCGGTGGTGGGTCTGCGAACAAAGATCAGACAAGGAAGTCCTGGAGGACAGAACGGCCAAAGAAGCCGTCCCTCCGGACCTGACTGTCAAGGCAGTAATGCTTAGTAAACGTGTGCAGCGAGGCCCACGTAGCTGCCTGACAGATAACCGGCAGCGGAACACCGCGGCCCAAGGCCGTGGTAGCAGCCGTTGCCCTGGTGGAATGGGCACGCAGCCCAACAGGAGGCTCCTTCTTAGCCAAAGAATAGCAGGTCTTGATGCACAAGGTAACCCAGCGGGAGATGGTCCTCTTGTGCACCGCCCGACCTTTTTGGCGCCCACGTAGCCAACAAAGAGCTGGTCATCCACCCGGAAGTGTTTCGTGCGGTCGATATAGAAGGAGAGCGCACGTTTTAGGTCCAGACGGTGGAGCCTCTCTTCCTCTCTGGAAGGATGCGGAGGCGGAAAGAAGGTGGGCAAAGTGATGGTCTGCCCAATGTGGAAAGCAGTAACCACCTTTGGCAAGAAGGACGGACGCGTCCGAAGAACAACCTTGTCTGGATGAACAGACAGAAAGGGAGGTTTGCAAGAAAGAGCCTGGAGCTCACTCACCCGCCGAGCGGAGGTGATGGCCACCAGAAAGGCTGCCTTTAGAGTCAGAAGACGAAGAGGACAGTTATGCAGAGGCTCAAAGGGAGCGCACATTAAAAGGTAAGAACCAAGTTCAAGTCCCACTGAGGCATTACAAACGGAACAGGAGGGAAGAGGTGAGTAATGCCTTTTAAGAACCTGTTAACAACAGGGGACTTGAAAAGGGAGGGCTGATCAGGGAGCCTGAGGAAGGCCGAGATAGCACAAAGATAACCCTTGATGGTACCCAGGGCAGAACCCTGTTGGGCCAGAGAGAGAAGGAACAGAAGGACCTCAGAAAGAGGGGCAGAAAGGGGATCCACAGCCTTTGCTGTGCACCATGCCACAAATTTGTTCCACCTGCAGGCGTATACCACCTTAGTGGAGGGACGCCTGGCTGCCAGAATCACATCACAAACTTCGGGAGGCAAGTCGAAAGGAATCAACTGCCGCCGCTCAATCTCCACGCAAGCAGGTGTAGACTGGACAGGTTCGGGTGGAGGACCGTCCCCTGCTGCTGCGACAGAAGATCCTCCCGAAGAGGCAGACGGATCGGGGGATCTATGCTCATATTGAGTAGCTCGGGATACCAAACTCTTCGAGCCCAGTCCGGAGCCACAAGAATGACTTGGGCCCGGTCGTGCCGAATCTTCTTCAACACTCTGGGTAGAAGTGGTATAGGCGGAAAGGCGTACAACAGACCGCAACTCCACTCGCGACGAAAAGCGTCGCCGAGCGAGTGCCGCCTTGGAAATTCCAACGCGCAGAACTGATGACATTGCGCGTTCTCTTGGGTGGCGAATAGATCTAACCAAGGCTCTCCCCACTGTAGAAAGAGTCCTTGCGCCACTTCCGAGTGAAGACGCCATTCGTGATCCATCATGCACCTGCGGCTGAGTTCGTCCGCCCTGGCGTTCAGAGAACCTGCCAGGTGTTGAACCATCAGGAACATGCCCTGATGTTCCAGCCATGTCCAGAGGCGCAGAGCCTCCTGACAAAGGGTCCAAGACCCCACCCCGCCCTGTTTGTTGCAGTACCACATGGCGGTGGTGTTGTCTGTGAACACCTGCACTACCTTCCCTTTGACAGAGGGAAGGAATGCCTTGAGTGCAAGCCGGATCGCCCGGAGCTCCAGAAGGTTGATATGGAGCCGGGACTCCGCCGGAGACCAGAGGCCTCTGATCTCCGCCTCTCCCATGTGACCGCCCCATCCCAGAAGGGACGCGTCCGTCACAACTGTATGCTCTGGCTGGGGAAGGGAGAGGGATCTGCCCATGACCCATTGCCGGTTCGAGAGCCACCACTGCAACTGTTTTGCAGTCCCCTCCGAGATCTGGACGTGATCGGACAGGTTGCCCTGGTGCTGCGCCCACTGGAACTTCAGGTCCCACTGCAGAGCCCGCATATGCCATCTGGCATGATTGACCAGCAGGATGCAGGAGGCCATGAGGCCCAGCAGCCTCAGGGTCATCCGTACCGAAACCCAGGATAAAGGCCGAAAGATCGGAATCATAGCCTGAATATCCCGGACTCGCCGTTCGGGAGGATAGGCCCGAAACTGCGTCGTGTCCAGAACTGCTCCGATGAAAAGGAGCTGTGGAGAAGGAATTAGATGCGACTTTGGCACATTGATGGAGAACCCCAGCGAGTGCAGGAGTTCGGCCGTAGTCTGGAGGTGGGAGACGACTGCCTGGGACGAGCCCGCCTTCAGCAGCCAGTCGTCGAGGTAGGGGAAGACTGAAACCCCTGCCCGGCGCAGATGAGCTGCGACCACCGCCATCACTTTCGTGAACACCCGAGGGGTACTGGTAAGGCCAAAGGGGAGCACGGTGAACTGAAAATGCTCGGGGCCTACCGTGAACCGAAGGTAACGCCGGTGGGCCGGCAGGACGGGGATGTGGAAATACGCGTCCTGCAAGTCCAACGCTACCAACCAGTCTCCAGGGTCGAGGGCAGTCAAGACCTGAGCTAGGGTGAGCATCTTGAACTTCTCCTTCCGGAGGAAGCGATTTACGTTCCGGAGGTCCAAGATAGGACGCATGTCCTCCTTGTCCTTTTTGGGCACCAGAAAGTAGTGGGAGTAGCAACCACGCCCTACTTCTGGGGTCGGAACATGCTCGATGGCCCTCTTGGTCAAGAGGGCCGTGACTTCCTTCTGTAGAAGCACCAAGTGATCCCCTGACATGCGGTGGAATTGAGGTGGCATGGCTGGGGGGTGGTCTCGAAGGGGAGGGAGTAGCCCCTTCGGACAATGTCCAAGACCCACCTGTCCGAGGTGATGGTGCGCCAGTGGGGAAGGTGATGGCGGACCCTGCCCCTACTGGCGTGCCGTGCACCTGAAAGGAGGGACTAGGAGGGCTTGGAGGCCGCGGACGGGTTGGAGGTGGTGGCCTGACCCGCACGCTGGTTGCCCGATCCGCCACGGCGGAATCCACGTCCTCGGCCACGCGAAGACGCCTGCTGCGCGGGCCGGTGGCTGGGCTGCTGACGTGAAGGGGCGCCCTACCGTGGCCACGATAGGGGCGAAAAGCAGAAGGCAGCGGAGGGCGTGTAGCAGAAAGGCCCAGGGACTTGGCAGTAGCCCGTGAGTCCTTAAAGCGCTCCAACGCATGGTCTGCTTTGGACCCAAAAGACCGACTCCATCAAAGGGCATGTCCATGAGAGTATTCTGGACATCCCCTGAAAAACCAGTGGTTCTTAGCCAGGCGTGGCGTCGGAGCGCCACCGTCGTTGCAATCGACCTGCCCAGCGAGTCGGCGGTGTCAAGGCCACAACGGATAGTGTATTTGGCCGCATCCCTTCCTTCCGCAATGGCGCGGGAAAGCAGTGCCTGGACCTCCTCAGGGCACTGGGGCAAAACATCCGCCACCGAATCCCATAGAGAGTGGGTATATCGGCCCAAAAGACAAGCGGTGTTAACGGACCGCAAGCCAGCACTGGAGGAAGAAAAACCTTTCTTCCCAAACTGATCCAGGCGTTTGGATTCCCTATCCGGAGGAGCGGTAGGGAAGGCGGTTTGGGAAGCGGAGGCTTGGACAACCAAGCTCTCAGGAGTGGGGTGGACAGAAAGAAACAGGGGGTCGCCCGGAGCGGGGCGATGGCGTCGTGACACGTTCCGATCCACAGGAGCCCCTGTGTTGGGCTTGGACCAGGCGCCCAAAAGAACGTCAGTGAGGGCGTCGTTAAACGGCAGCACAGTCTCCGCAGAGGAGGCTGCCGGCTGAAGCACCTCTGTCAAGATGTAGTCTTGACCGTCAAAGTAGGGAGCTGGAGACGTAAGGCCCCAGCAGCCCTACGCAACACCGTACCAAAATTGGCCCCCTCCTCCGTAGCCACGGGAGGAGACAGCATGCCAGTGTTAGGAGAAGTATCCAGACCACTGGCCTCCCCTAGACTCTCTGTCCAGTCCTCATCATACTGACAGTTTCGTGTCAGAGGGTCATCAGACCCCTCCCAGTCCTCCTGGTCCTCCTCTGGTTCAAAATAAGGAGGAGGAGGGACATTTGGGACCCAAGGTCCCATCGGCGCCGGAGCCGGCGTCGAGCGACGTCGCTCCGGGTCCATGTCCGGAGCCGGAAGGAACTGGGGAACGACGCCGCCCGGAGCCCAGGGCGGCGTCGAGAACGGCACCGGAGACATCGGCGCCGGCGGAGGTGTCGTGAGGTCGACCGGCGTCGATGGGGGTTGTGGAGCCGGGATCGAGGCCGGGGCCGAAGCCGGAGCCGGGATCGAGGCTGGAGGCTCGGGCGACGCCGGGGCCGGAGCCGCCGGCGACGCCGGAGCAACCCCATCAGGGCCCGCGGGGCCCGAAGGCGCACCGGAGGGGCCTGAAGGCCCGAAGAGGCGGGCCATGGCCGACAGGAACTCCTGTAGCCTTGGCCGGATCCGCCCCCGAACCCGGGAAGGGCGGGTATGACGGGGGCGACTCCACAGGCAAGTCCGGGGCCGCGGGGGCGGGGACGGTGCCGGGAGGGGCCTCAGCCGAGTCGCGAGACCGGCGAGGCGAAGTCCGAGAGCGACGATGCTTCTTGGACTTCTTGTGTCGAGACTTACCGGACGAAGAAGACTTCGACGCCGACGACCGGTGTGCACTCCGCGAGCGACCCCTGGACCTCTCACGCGACCGGGGCTTCCGCGGAGCCGAATGCCGGGCCTCGAGGAGCTTTCGAGACCGCTCTCGCAAAGCCTTCGGGTTGAGGGCCTGGCATTCGGGACAAGACTCGGTGTCGTGGCCTCGGCCGAGGCAGAAGAGACACTCCCAATGCGGGTCGGTGACGGACATCATCCGCGCACAGGCGCCGCATCGCTTGAAGCCGGGCATCCCTACGACACCTGAAGGCTGGAAAAACACAGTGAAAAATCACCAAAAAGTATGGTCAAAAATTGACCAGGGCACTGCTCTTCCCGGATCTGCGCTTACTGGCGCGGAAAAGAAGAACTGACGTCAGCGCGCAGGGGCGGCGCCTAAGTACTGCCCGCGACGTCATCCCGGCGATCACGACGCCGACGACGGACGCGGAGCCGCACGACGCCGCCTACCGACGCGCAAGGGTACTGCTACGCAAAACTTTCCGGATCCAGCCTGACGCCTGGGGATATTCTAAGGTAAGGAATCTATCACTAACGTGTCTCTTTCAGATATAAGGAGCAGGGACATGGGGATAAAAATCCCCGAGCAACGTCAAGAACGGCATCGATCGACGCCGCGTCCGCATCGGGGCTGAAACTGAGGTCGACGTCGTCCCGAGGACCGTGCGGCGTCAGAAGTGGTGCTGGTGGAGTCGACGTCGGTGGAGGTGTGACAAGGTCAACCGGCGTCGACCGGGATCCAGGAATTGGATCCAACGGTGTCCTGCGGTGCCGAGGCCGGAGCCAACAGTGCCGCCGGGGCCGGAGCCGCCGGTGAGGAAAGGCGAGGACACCCAGTCGGGCCCGAAGGCGCACCAGCGGGACCCGACAGCCCAAAGAGGCGAGCCATGGCTGACAGGAATTCCTGTATTTGGGCAGGACTCGCCGACGACCCGGGGAAGGGCGGGTAGTCGGGCGGCGACTGTGTAGGCTCCGCCGGAGCCGCGTGGGAGGCACCACCCGCACCCTCAGCCGCGTCGCGCGACCGGCGAGGGGAAGTCGGAGAACGATGGTGTTTCTTCGACTTCTTGTGCTTCGTCTTACCTGATCCAGAGTGCTAAGACTTGGATCCCGAAGATCGATGGTGATGACTCCGCGCACGGTCCCTCGACCTCCCACGGGACCGGGACCTCGAACGGAGCCGACTGCCGGGCTTCCAGCAACTTTCGGGACCGCTCCCGCAAAGTCTTCGGCGCCATGGCCCGGCAGTCGGGGCACGACTTGGGGTCGTGGTCGCGCCCCAGGCAGAAAAGACACACACGGTGCGGGTCCGTCACCGACATCATGCGGTGACAATCCCCGCAGGACTTAAAACCGGGCATCCTAACTGCACAAGGAGTCGAAGACTCGATGAAAAGAGAGACAAAAAGCCTCAAAAAGTCAGTCAAAAATTGACTGGGGGTTCCTGCTCTTCCCGGATCTGCGCTTGCTGGCGCGGAAAAAGAAAGAACTGACGTCAGCGCGCGTGGGCGGCGTCTAAGTAGCGCCCGCGACGTCATCTCGGCGACCACGACGCCGACGGACACGGAGCCGCACGACGCCACCTACCAACGCGCAGGGGTACTGCTGATGAAAACTTTCCGGATCCAGTCTGACGCCTAGGGATATTCTAAGGTAAGGAATCTATCTCTATGTGTTTCTTTCAGATATATGCCTCTCCAATACGTCCAGTCCAGTCCCGGATTTTAACCAGTTGATGGGTCCCTTAGAGGCCCATGACCAGGCTTGTTCTGGGGATGGCCGATTGGCGCGTGCGGCTGCACTTGGAGTTTTGGCTGAATGGGATGTCTGTGAGGCTGCGCAGACCGTCCTGCAACGAAGTTTCATCGAATATCACGCAAGTTGCCCACTCATGCTTTTAGAGGCGTCTGATTACGAGGAGCATGTTTGTTCCTTCGACTTACTTAACTGGATGGCATCTCTCTATTTTACCAACGATAGAGATGATCTTTTGGAGGGAATTGCATTCCTCGGTTCACATACCTTGATGGACTTACCACCTCCTTCGTAATAACTTTGTTATCCCGGAGGCCGCTCCCCTTCACTAGGCCCTATTGACAACTTTGGAGACTTTTTTTTTTGTTTTTGAGAAATTTCGATCTTTTTTTCCATTTTTTTCTTTTTTTTTTCTCTTTCAGTCGAACGCTTTGAACTCTGCTTGACTTTTGAACTCTGTTCTGGTCTTTTGTCTATGTCCTATGACCTTACCAGGGGGAGGGTGTTATATGGATCTTAGGCACATTATCGACATTGCTAAGTTAGCATGAGCTTCGCTGCCATGATGCTGCTTTAGCGCACGCTAATACATGACTGTTTTTGCAAGACTTTGTTTGTGCCTTTCACATGAGAACGGGTTGCTTTTCGCGTTCTCTGCCTTTCCTGGAGTTTAGTCTGAACACGATGTGCAAGGTCGATAAACAATGCCACTTGTTATTCTGTTCTGGTCAGTCCCTAGCACCTAGACATAACATGCTACACAGCTGCAGTACTGAAGACTCGTGCTTTGATATTACTTTGTTGCATGTTGTTTTAACTCACTTGGAGAAAGCCGTTCCATGGAGAAGAGCTCTGCTGTTCCTATGATGTAAACCTTACATCCATGCTTTAAGGTATGGGGTCTGCTGTCAAAGCCCAGAGATTGTCCTTTTTATAAAATAAACTTCTTCTAGCCAAGGGGAGGGTGGTCAGGCCTATAGGCCCTTATTTCCACAGTCTTTATAAAATGACTTCTCCCTTTGTATTCTATGTACTTGTAACAATGATAACTGTGCTGAGTTTATGCATTTTGCTGCTAGTAGTGGCACGTATACTGTATTGTAGAGCACGATAGTTAAAATAAACATTTTGAACAATTTCAGTGACTCTGCTTATTCTCATTGTGGACAGGTACGAGTGAGTGAGCGAAAGAGTACGTCTTGCTCCCGCGATTCCTGAGAGAGTCGGGAGTGTTGTGTTCTGGGTTGTCTAATCATTTGTACCTTCGTGATATTTGGAGGAGAACGAATGAGACACTATAGCTAGTCGGTTTGGGATTTTGGGTACTGATGTGGTAGGTTGGTACACCCCTATTCACTGAGGTCCTGTTTTCCGGCGCATAGTTCAGTACTGATCAGCGGCCATTTTAGCAACTGGCAGCATGACAGATTGCGTGGGTGCTAATAAGATTATTACACACTGCCTCTTGCAGTTGGCAGGCAAAGTCAATTCAAGAGAGAGAAGTTAAAGATTTTAGAGAAAGGCTTACACAATAACATTAAATGACCAAAGAGGATGAAAATTTTAAAGTACTAACAAGTAAAACAAGCATTGGCATAGCCAATAGGTCTCGCTTTTGGGACCTTATAAGTATTTAGTTATGCAGCACAATATCCTTGGTGCAACAACATCATCAACTGTTGCATGGCTAAACACTTATAAGGTCCCAAAGGCGAGACCTATTGGCTATGCCAATGCTTGTTTTTAATTGTATTTGTCTCCCCCTCCATGTGTATTATTTTTTTAATTTGTCTCTCCCCACTCCGAGATCACTGTTTATTTTTTAATAATTAAATAATGCAGCCCACGCCGAGGCTCCAAAGTCAGCAGCTTCAGCAGTGCGCGCAGCCTGCCATCTGTTTGGGTCAGGTTACAAATGCTTTCACTTTCGCGGCTTCGCTTGTTTGGGAATAGCCTCTAATAGGTTTTTGCTGTTCTGCGCTGCAAAGGGTTGGGCGGGTGAGGGGTAAGTGAAGAGCTGGCACAGGGGGGAGGCCGGCTGCCATCGCATGCTGATTAAAACAAATGTACCAGCTGGTCAGTGAGTATTTCTATTTGAGCGGCCCAGGGCACGCCAGGCTGCTTTCCGGCTTCCAGAGAACATAGATGTATGTATAACACACTATGCCAGGGCAGCTATTTGCTGACTTCCCTGTAACCAGATGTGAATCTTTGTGCATAAAGTTTGGCGCAAAGAAAGAATCGCCTGCAACCTGTGGAAATCGTGAGAATAACCAGTGGATCAGCACATCAGAAAGGCAGGCAGAAGATTCGGCCACATATCAGACTTTGACTCTAGATTTCTAGAAACTTTGGCATGAATCTGTCGCCGGCCCAGCAACATGTTTCAGTGACTAGATTATCAGAAGCTATTTTGATTAGTGTCGCCGGTGTATAAAATGCAAAAAGCAGAAACCAGAACATGAAGTAGGCTGAATGCTCTCCGTGAATTTAGAATGCAGCTCACACGCCGCGCCTTGCACATGGCGCTACCCCGCAAAGGCGTATTGCATCCATCTGCTAATCTTGGTGGCACGCGAGTGAATTATTGCCTAAAAAGGTATTTACATTTTTAAAACAGGCAGATGGAAATTATGCTCAGCTGCTGGTCAGATTTGTCTCTCTTTATTATCCGATCAACATTTGATATGCAGAAAAATGCGTAAAAGAGGCCAGCTCGGCGCCTGATTTATTGTCCGTAATAAAGATGCAGCGGAAGTGCGCGCCTCACAAGTGTGAAGAGGAAATGGAGCCCACAATCTCAACCCCACACTCCCCCCTCCTGACAGGCATTACAACACCCTATCGCTACAGATCAGACTGTAAAAGGGTGACATTTATGTAAAAAGAAATTGTTTTTTTATTAGTTTTACCTGATTTACAGTTATTATTATTAGTAAGGTTCTTTCACTAGCAAGCCAGAAGCTGAAAGAGGTCGTGAGGCCAGGGGTCATCTAAAAAAAAAGCTGTTTTTACATTTCATTTCAGGACAGGAAGAACGTTTGCTAAGTTTTGTTCGCCCTTATGTGACAGCCCTTGCCTGCTGGTTACGATGCTAGGCTCCCATTAGTGCCTAGAAGGGCGCACTGAAGCGCTTGCCTCCTGGCCGCTTGGTTTCACTTCCCGCGCTTCGTATTGCAGCCAGCTTGCCGCGCCGATTCAACGCCGGTCACGCATGAGTCCGAGCATAATGGGCTGTACAATCTGACAAGTGTTTCTAAACTTGCTTAATAAAATACATTGAACACGTGTTTTTCTTAATTAGCACGCCATTTGGAATGGCGCAGAGAGGCTTCCTCCAGCAGCAAAAGGCAAGGCTGCAAGAGAGCACATTTGCAAAGAAAACACGTGCACAGCAGACATTTATTTATTCAGCGTGGGAACAGAGAACCGACACAGAGCATGTTGTTATGTCATGTCCATAATAATGGCTTGCATTTTGTAAAAGTCTAGAAGTTTATACGTTTTATTACACATTCAGATACACTAAATCTTTCCTCTTTCATAAAAAAAGATTTAAAATGATTAACACTTAAATAAACACACCTTTTAGTTTCCCCGAGCGTGACGCCTACATGCTCTCTAGGGTACGGATCTTACTCCAGACCCGCTCAGGCACTGCCTGTAGACTAGCAACTGCAACCCCTTAAACTAGAAAGACACACGCGAAAGTGAAAGCAACTTAAGAAAAAAAAAAGGGGGCGAGCGAGCGCGGCAGCCTGCTGAGCTGACCACACGCTCGTGCATCGTGCCTGAAACGTGCGCGTAACCGCACAGAAAAGGCCATTGTGCACGAGCGTGTGGTCAGCTTTGAAAACCCCACTACATAAAGTCTTCGCCAGAAGCAGCGCTTGCGCGCTACTCTAGGCTCGACCTAAAAACGAGCGCTATACATGGTGAGGGTTTTAAAACCTGTGAACTACAGGATGAGGAACAGAACAGGCACACGTGGAATGATGAGATGCGATTTTGGCGCAGGTTCAGATGGGAGGGTATATACAGGTCTGCTCTTTGGAAGATATGCACTGGAGTCTGGCGGGTATGTGATGAAACAGGCGGATTTACCCACAAGTTAACCTTCCTGGAGAAGCACTTCATTAACAGTAAAACTAAACATCAAGACAATAATCTGAACATTGCGGCGCAGGATCACAAGAGCGGCTGTGCAGGCCGAAGCCCGCGAACACGTGGCCGGACATGGGGCAGAAGACAGGAAAGAGCAGATATACAGAGACAGATGCAAAAACAGGCCGGAGGAAGAGGAGCAGATGCAATGTGGCAGGGCAGAGCAGGAGGCTGACAGATGCACCGGAGGCCGGGCTACAGGCGCCCATGTGCTAGAGGCAGAAACAGTTGTGCACACTGCGCTGGGGGCTACACAGATACTTAAGAGGGGGTTCGATATACGCACTAGGGAGGCACGTGCCCTAACAGTGTACAGAGGGATATAAATACGCATGGTTGTGGACGACTACGCACGCAAGAGTAGCCCATGCTGCCCACGCACACTGGGGAAGCACGCAAGATAGAAATTAGTTACATACAATGAAGCCAGAAGCAGCACATACGAGATACATTAAGAAGCAGAGCACTCTTCCTTGCATGATGGGGATACAGAGAACAAGTTCGTGTTCAGATATTTGCAGAGAGTCGGACCCAACTGAAGCACAGAGAGACAGTAGACACACAACACAGGGTATACACGTGCATACATGCAAACACAAAGAGCTGCACACTCTTCCCATGCACAGGATATACTGAGGTACATATGAAAAGGGTCAGTAAAAGCATCCGTGTATTGACACTATGCAGCTCAGAAAGAGAATGACGGTCCTGCGCATAGAATCAAAATGCCGGCAACTACTGACCTTGAGGCAACCCTCGAGACTGACACGCATTCCAATGACTACGTCCAATGTGGACATTCAAATCACCCAATGCACCAACGCCTCATCTAAAGCAGCTGCCCACAGAGACCCCTCCTCCACACACAACTAGTACAGCCCCTGCAGACCCACGAGTGTGGACGCCTCATCTAAAGCAGCTGCCCACAGAGACCCCTCCTCCACACACAACTAGTACAGCCCCTGCAGACCCACGAGTGTGCAGTACAAATGAGCCAGTTCTTTCCCGCGGTAGCCAACTCCGCTGTACAGTATTTTAGCCCACAACGTACGGCTCATATAGCATCACGCCATCTCAGATATGGCGGATACATCACCATCTACCCAATTTAATCCAAGCCTTTGTTCCCAATGACAAGGCACGCTGCTTACAAAACACGAGTCGCTTCCAGCGGGGCACTGACAGCTCGAGGGAGACAGACTCACGGCCACAGCTCGGACCGCAGCACAAGCCGGACTCTGCTGCTGAGCGCTAGTCGGAACGAAGACCAGGCTGCAGAGCAGTAGAGACGGGGGCGCCTCTGCCGCTGAGCGGTAGTAGGAACGAACAAGAGAGGAGCGGGGACGAGCGCGGCAGCCTGCAGAGCTGACCACACGCTTGTGCATCGTGCCTGAAACGTGCGCGTAACCGCACAGAAAAGGCCATTGTGCACGAGCGTGTGGTCAGCTTTGAAAACCCCACTACATAAAGTCTTCGCCAGAAGCAGCGCTTGCGCGCTACTCTAGGCTCGACCTAAAAAGGAAATCTTTCAGTGGTGAGGAACAGTTCTGTTTAGACCATGACTGCGTCCCTTCAGGAAGGATGCAGAAACATTACCAATAAGCTACAAAAGCAATATGAAACCTGGAAGATGGTAGCAAGATCCTGCCACAATCCTTAATATTCCTGCACTCAGTGCATACATAATATTGCCTGCATTACATCTATGACAAATTGTTTGACCACAAACGATGCGCATGTCTGACGGCTTCTTTTTTAGAAACACATGTTATGGAGTATAATTACTCCTATTTAACAAATGACTTGAGCAAAAAAAAAAAAAAAAGTTTTTCAAAACTTACTGTCGCAATAACTGCCTGCCTTGTTTCCAAGTCAGTTGACTATTTTGAGGCACAGTCGGAACCTCTGTTTCTTTGGTGTCTTCTGTAAAATAAATGGGCATACATTAAGTAGGTGTCGTAAAGGGAGCAGAGCCAGTGATAAATTTAATTCAAACACATAGGATAAGAAAAACATTTGATCCATTCACAAACATATAAAGTATTACCACCAGAATCTTATTCTCAGTAAGACATTCACTTTCCAATGACAGAGCTGCTATTTTTCACGTAAGCTTTTTTATTTTGCCCCCCCTCTTTTTTTTTAAACCGAAAAAAATCAGTACTGAAGAGTTATCTTAAATGACATGCTTATAAAAGCTAACTTGCATCTAAATACAAATTCTGAACATACAATGTGCTAAAAATCTGAATATTGCATTAAAAACTGATGAGAATTGTTTTGGCACATTTGAATGATACTGCTGACATTTATGGAGCTGTAAGTCTGAACAATGGATTCATTTACACACAGACATTCAACTTTGATATATAAAATGCTAAAACACAGCTTTGGCAAATAGTTTCAGGTACAAAATACTGTAAGCTTTAAGAGTCCTGCTGAAGACATAAGGCTGTAGATGGTTCAGTACCAGCTCGCTATATTTAAGAATGCAAAACTACCTGCAGAATGCCTCATTAAGAGCCTGAATAAACAATCACATCACCGCTACACTAACGGACATGCACTAGCTCCCCTTGTCAGCCTGCACCATCACAAAACCTGCAACATCATCTATCAACCAGCAAACCTGCCTACCTAGCTGATGACAGCACAATCTCTGGTCTGGCCATCGTTAGGCCAGAGAAAAAAAAAGTGGAAAAAAGGAAAACACAAGGCTGATCGGGAACCACACCCCTGTGTTCATCAGGTCAGTCCCAACACTGCTTTAATGTTTGAAATAGCTGAAGAATGATCGCTTTATAGAACACTGTATCACGATCCAGTAAGTCCACATACCAGATGCCCGCTCTCTGCTTCTTAATGGCTTGGTTCAAGCTATACAAATAGCGCATACATACATGAATCAGCCCAACTGTGCACAAACAAGCAAAGCTTCACTAAACGTAATCCATCTCTCAGAGAGCAGAGCTTTTGCTAGTGTTCATATGATCAAGTCAAAGCATAAAGCTTAACTCGTTGGGTGCTACGGTTAGGTCCTGAACCACGGTACTTGTGTGCTGAGGATGAAACTGTTACGTCCTGGCACCCACCCACAGGTAAAGTGCCGGTGCTCCCCCTGTGGGCCGCCCATCCACAGGTCCCCACCGAGGAAGGTAGCGGAAGCGCTTCCACAGCCACCCTGATCCCCTTCCAGCGATCTGACGATGTCGGCGCACTCACGGCATGCCGACGTCAAGTGCAGCCGGGGACGCTCTGGAAGCCATTTGCTTCCAGCGCGTCCAGAGATGGGACACAGAACAGGCGAGTCCTTCTCCTGGGGGATTTGGTGGGGGGAAAGGATTAGTTACTTACCTGTAATCCTAGTTCTCATCCAGGGGTATACTCATCATAGTCATAATCTATGAATAATCCCGCCCACGTGCGGGATCCCGGAGTATATAGAAAATATATATATATATATACATACACACACATATGTGAAACATATACATGCAGCCTAAAAATGTTTCCAACATGGCAGAACTGCCGAAATTACATAGGTTTGCATTGTAAGACAAATACTCTCCTAACCCATAAGGAAAAGAGTACATGCACAGAATAATTGTGATATACCAATGCTTTATTGCCACAAGGAAAAACTTGTAATTGCAGGCATTCGCCTGCAGGCTGCATTGCAGAGCAATAATGAAAACAAGACAAAAAACTGGCACCTTGCCTTTAAGGCTTCCAAGGGTTAGGGTACCGTGCCTTTAAGGCCTGCCAGAGACCCTCTGCTCCCATCATGCACCACAGGTGACAGTTAGGTCAGTTCTTTTGACGGTGTATAATGTAGAGACACCTGAGTAGAGGATGCAATAACATAGAAGAACTCCAGTGATGCTCGTCCGGGGAGGAGGGAGGGTCGCTTATGACTATGATGAGTATACCCCTGGATGAGAACTAGGATTACAGGTAAGTAACTAATCCTTCTCATCCAGGGGATACTCATCAATAGTCATAATCTATGAATAGAGTAGCAAGCCCATACCCAGTACCTTGCGGACGAGCAACGGAGTATACAGAACATTACATTCAAATTGCAATCATGCAAACAAATTCCTCAAAGAGGCCTGCCCCACCTGGGCATCGGCCTGTGCATCAGAATCTAGACAGTAATGACGTGTGAAGGTATGCACCGACCGCCATGTGGCTGCCTTACAGATTTCAGACATTGGCACATTGCGAAGGAGAGCTGTGGTAGAGGCTTTCCCTCTGGTAGAGTGCGCTTTAGGTCTGCCTGGTAAGGTCTCGTTAGCTAACTGGTAGGATAAAGCTATACAAGAGGCAATCCATCGAGGGATGGATCTTTTAGATGCAGCTAGACCGGTGTTAGTAGAACCGTAGTTAATAAAAAGCCGGTCAGACTTCCTAAGAGTGTGAGTTTTGTCAAGGTAAAACTTCAGCACTCTCCGGAGATCTAAAGAGTGTAATGATCTCTCGGGGGGAGTTGAAGGTTTAGGAAAGAAGGTGGGCAGCGTAATAACCTGATTGATGTGAAAATCCGAGACCACCTTCGGGAGGAAGCTCGGATGTGTACGTAGCACCACCCTATTGGCATGAAAAACAGTATAAGGTGCCTTACAGCACAGGGCCTGAATCTCACTCACCCTGCGTGCAGAAGTGATGGCTACCAAAAAAGCAGCCTTCCAGGTCAAATGCTGCAACGACGCCTTATGAATAGGCTCGAAAGGAGCACCCATAAGTTTCGTAAGCACAATGTTAAGTTCCCAGGGAGGAGAGGGAGCTCTCACTGGGGGGTAAACCTTCCTGAGACCCTCTAGAAAATCCTTTACCACTGGCATCTGAAAGAATTAACCCTGGGTCGGGGACTTCCTGTAAGCTGTTATAGCAGCCAGGTGAACCCTGATGGAGGGATATTGCAGGCCTGACTTTGCCAAGTATAACAAGTAGGGAAGAATCACTTGCTCCTGACCTTTAGTCGGATCAAACTGGTTGTCCTTGCACCACAGGTAGAATCTCTTCTACTTGAAAGCATAAGATTTCCTGGTGGAGGGTCTCTTTGCTTCCTTGAGAATAGACATACAATCAGCAGGACGGTCTAAGTGTCCGTACTGGATGACTTCAGGAGCCATGCAGTCAAACGCAGGGACGAGAGGTTGGGATGAAATACTCTCCCCTCGTTCTTGGTTAACAGGTCCGGGCGACAGGGAAGCCTCCGGTGTGGGACTTCGGACAGCTGCAGGAGATCCGGATACCACCACTGGCGCGGCCACTCTGGTGCTATCAGGATCATTCTGGCGTTGGTCCTGTAAAACGTCTGTATGACCGCAGGGATCAGAGGGAGTGGTGGAAAAGCGTACAGCAATGTCTGCGACCATCCTATCAAAAGTGCATTCCCCCGTGATCCTTGTTGAGGAAATCTGGACGCGAAGACGGGGCATTTCGTATTTGCCGCGTCTGCGAACAGGTCGATGTCTGGCACTCCCCATTGTCGAAAAATGTCTTGAGCGACTTCTTCGTTTAACACCCAGTCGTGTGCTTCTACGAAGTCTCTGCTGAGAACATCTGCCTGCACGTTCAAGGTTCCTGGAAGGTGAACGGCTACGATCGTGAGACTCCTCGCCAGAAGCCACTTCCATATGGTCTGTGACTCCAGAGACAGGACCCGTGACCTGGTGCCTCCCTGCTTGTTCAGATAGTACATTGTTGTTGTGTTGTCTGTCTGAATCTGAATGGAGCTGGACTGTAGGGACGGGTACAGCGACTTGAGAGCCAGATGGACTGCCCTTAGCTCCAAGAAGTTGATGTGATAACTTTTCTCTGTCTCGGACCAGAGACCTTGTACCTGAAGCTGGCCCATGTGCGCTCCCCAACCTTGCAGTGAGGCATCTGTAACTACAGTCTGTCGGAGGTACCTGGTGAAAGGGGACCCCTTGCAGAAGGTGTGAACGTTTCATCCACCATTTGATGGAGTCCCTGGCCGCCTGAGGAAGAGAGACACGATCTTCCCAACGGCCTGAGTGCTGAGTCCATTGATCTTCGAGGGACTGCTGTAGAGGCCGCATGTAAAGCCTGGCATTGGGCACAATGAAGATGCATGAGGCCATCGATCCCAGCAGTGATGACAACTGCCTTGCTGTGGGATGTATAGTGCTGAGAAGCGCACAGCACTTGATCAACATTGAGGACAACCTCTCCTCCGAAGGACACACGCTTGCCGTTGCGGTGTCTAGGGATGCGCCCAGATAATGTATTTTCTGCGTGGGGTTGAGAACTGACTTCTTGTAGTTGACTTGCAACCCCAGTGAGTGAAGCAGGTTGAGACAGTAAGTGAGATGGCTCTGGAGTAGAGAAGGTGTGGAACTCTTCAGGTAGGGGTAGACGAAGATTTTCCTCTTGCGGAGGAAAGCGGCTACCACCGCCATGCACTTGGAGAACGTCCGGGGAGCGGATTTGAGCCCGAATGGAAGTACTTGGTACTGATAGTGCTGACGAGACACCTGGAACCTGAGGAACTTGCGATGCTTCACTGAAACAGGAATGTGAAAGAAGGCGTCCTGCAAGTCGATGGCACACATCCAGTCTCCCAGATGAAGATGTGGGAAAATCTGGTGCATGGCTAGCATCCGAAATCTTTCTTTTCTTATAAACCTGTTCAGCAGGCGCAGGTCGAGGATGGGCCTGTACTCTTTGGCTACTCCTCGTTTTTGGACCAGAAAGTACCGTGAGTATACCCCTTGATTTCGCTGGTGAGATGGGACCTCTTCTATAGCCTTTTTGGAGAGGAGGGTACACACTTCGCCCTGTAACAATACATTGTGTTGAGGAAGGCACGTCAAATGAGGGGCAACTTGCGGAGGAGGGGTCTTGAACCTCAGCAAGTAACCATGCTGTACAATATTCAGCACCCATCTGTCTTTTGTTATTGTTTCCCACTCTTCCAGGTGAAAACGATACTCCCTCCTACCGGAGTGGCGAACGGGTGCGGAGGAAGCAATGCCTCACTGTTTTGGAGGCTGCTTGGAGGAGGACTGCTGTTGCTTATTGTTCCCTCTGCCCCTGCCAGGACGCTTGTTCTGGTATTGGAACTTTTGTTGGTTTTGGGAGGACCATTGAGGGTTTTGAACCCTCTGTTGGAAGGGCCGCTTGTCGTTCTGACGGAAGCGTTTTCGAAACTCCTTCCGCTTCTCCAGTCCAACTGCTTTGACTGTGTCTAGCTCGGCCTTCATCTCATCAGCATGAGAACCGAATAAGGAGGAGCCGTTAAAAGGAAGGTTTAGGATCTTCTTCTGGGCGTCCGGTTTTAGACCTGTGAGGCGCAACCACGCTGAGCGCCGCGAACAGATGCCCTGTGAATAGCCGTGTGCGGCGAGATCTGAGGCGTCAGCCGCCGCGCTGATGATTTGATTGGCTACTAAGCCGCCCTCTTGCAAGATTTCATGGAAGTCTTGTCGATCTTCTTTGGGAAGCTTGTCGGTAAACCTAGACAGGGAGTCCCAAAGAGACCTATCATAGCGCCCAAGAAGGGCTGAAGCACTTGCAATCTTCATCGATGATACCGAAGTATTGCACATCTTCCTGCCATAAGAGTCCATTTGTTTACTGTCCTTTTCTGGAGGAACAGAAGCGGATGAGGCTGCGGAGTGTGCTTTCCTGGCGGCTGCCACAATGATTGAATCCGCCGGAGGATCAGACCTAAGGAACAAGGGATCCTGGTCTGGAGCTTTGTATTTCTTTGCAATCCTCGACGGAACTGATCCCACTGTGGCTGGAGTAAGGAACGTGGTCATAGCTGGTTCTAAAAAACCTGGCACCAGAGGTAGCAGCGGTCTGGGAGCTGTACGATGGTGCAATGTCTCGAAAATGATCGATGTAGGGATCACAGGAGTACATAAGGAAAATGCTACTTACCAGTATGCATCTGTTCTTGGCATGTAGAGCTGCAGAGTTGTACACTGTGCATTAGATCGCCATCTGGTGTTGGGCTCGGATGCTTGCACTTTGTTGTTGTCTTGGAAGAGTCTTTTGTAGTCACGAGATAGGTGACTCCTCCTTTGGACGATAGTGCGCATGGGCATCGACTCCATCGTTAGATTGTTTTTCGCCATGATGGGAAAAGATGGAGTCAGTAAGAAGAAAGAGATGTCCATGTGAATGTATCTAATTAAGATAATACTGGAACAGATACAGGTTCCGGGGAGGCGGGTGGGCGTGTACAACTCTGCAGCTCTACATGCCAAGAACAGATGCATACTGGTAAGTAGCATTTTCCGTTCGAGGCATATGAGCTGCAGATTGTACACTGTGCATAGACTGTATAGCAGTGTCTCCCTTAGCGGTGGTCACCTGTATCAGTTGCAGTAGTTTGAAAAAGTGTTTTAAGAACAGCTTGGCCCACAGCAGCTTGTTGCTTTGCGTGTACATCAACACAATAGTGTTTGGTAAAGGTATGTGGTGTAGACCATGTTGCTGCTTTACATATGTCATTTAGGGGAATGTTCCCTAAAAATGCCATAGAAGCCCCTAGTTTACGTGTGGAATGTGCTCTAGGGGGAATTATTAACGTGCGTTTAGCCTTTTGGTAGCATATTTGAATGCATTTGACTATCCATCTAGCAATGCCAGCTTTGGAGATGGGATTACCTTTATGTGGTGGGGAGAAAGCTACAAATAATTGTTTTGTCTTTCTGAAAGGTTTGGTTCTGTCAATGTAATAAAGTAGAGCTCTTTTGACATCTAGTGTGTGTAGGGCTCTTTCTGCTATAGAGTGTGGGTCTTGGAAAAAGACAGGTAACTCTATTGATTGGTTAAGGTGAAAAGCAGAGATTACTTTAGGTAGGAATTTGGGGTTTGGTCTGAGAACCACTTTATTACGATGTATTTGTAAAAATGGTTCTTGTATGGTTAAAGCCTGAATCTCACTGACTCTCCTGAGAGAGGTGATTGCAATTAGGAAGGCTACTTTCCATGTTAGAAATTGTAACTCACATTTGTGTAGAGGTTCAAATGGGGGACCCATGAGCCTGGTGAGGACAATATTTAGATTCCATACTGGAGAGGGTGGCAATCTAGGGGGAATGATCCTTTTAAGGCCTTCCATAAAGGCTTTAATGGCAGGTACTCTAAACAGTGACAAGTGTTGTCTGTTTTGTAAGTATGCTGCTAAAGCAGCAAGATGTAATCTTATAGATGAGTATGCTAGGTTACATCTTTGTAAATGCAGCAAGTAGCAGATGATGTTCTGTATGGAGGCATCTAGTGGGTTGATATTGTTATTACAGTAAATAACAAATCTTTTCCATTGTGCTGCATAACAAGCCCTGGTAGTAGGACGTCTGGCTTCTTTAATAACATGCATACAGTCTGGTGGAAGGTTAAGGTAACCGAACTCTAGGACTTCAGGAGCCATATCGCCAGATTCAGTTGACTTGGATCGGGGTGTCTGATCTCTCCATGGTTCTGAGTTAAGAGGTTTGGAGAGAGGCAGAGTTTGTGGTGAGGAATCACTGAGAGTTCGAGAAGTGTTGTGAACCATGGTTGTCTTGCCCATGTGGGAGCAACTAGGATCATTGTTAGAGACTGCTGTCTGAGTTTGCGTACTACTAGGGGAATGAGTGGGAGAGGCGGAAAAGCGTACGCAAATCTGCCTGACCAATTCATCCATATTGCATTGCCCTTGGACGACGGGTGTGGGAACCTGGCGGCGAAGGTTGGGCATTTTGTGTTTTCTTGTGTGGCGAACAGGTCTATCTGTGGATGACCCCACATTTGGAAAAAGGGTTGCAGAACTTGCGGATGCAGTTCCCATTCGTGAATCTGTTGTGTCTGTCGACTTAACAGATCCGCAATGTGATTGTGAACTCCTGGAAGATGTTCTGCAAGGAGGTACATGCCTTGAGGGATGGCCCATCTCCATATGTTCTGCGCTAGCTGAGATAGCTGCAGAGAGTGTGTCCCCCCCTGTTTTTGTATATAGTACATTGCTGTCATGTTGTCTGTTTTGACTAAGACAGTCTTGTGAGTAAGATGCGGTTGGAATGACTTTAGCGCTAGAAATATTGCTAGTAATTCTAGGTGGTTGATGTGGAGCAGTTGTTGTGTATTGGTCCACTTGCCCTGCGTTGTATGGGTGAGGAGGTGAGCTCCCCACCCAGTGAGAGATGCGTCTGTTGTTAGTACTATCTGTGGAATTGGCTCTAGGAACGGCCGCCCTTTGGAAAGGTTTTGTATATTCCACCATTGCAGAGAGCGATGAGTGCGGCTGTCCACCAACACCAGATCTGTAAGCTGGCCTTGAGCTTGGTTCCACTGACGTGCTAAGCATTCTTGCAGGGGACGCATTTGAAGTCGTGCGTGAGGGACAATGAAGATACACGAGGCCATCATTCCTACTAGCTGCATAAACACTCGAGCTGGAAGGGAGTGTTGAGGTAGGAATCTTTTGATGAGGGCTTGCATACTGGTTATCCTGGAAGGATTGGGGTATGCTAGGGCTCTGGAGGTATCTATTGTGGCTCCTAGGTACTGATGTATGTAGGAGGGATGGAGATGAGATTTGGTGTGGTTTATTGTAAACCCCAAATTGTGTAGTAGCAGAACTGTTTGGAATGTGTGCTGTACACACTGTTTGTGTGACTTGGCTTTTATTAGCCAGTCGTCTAGATACGGAAACACGTGAATGTGTTGTCTTCGTAAGTGTGCAGCTACTACTGCTAGGCACTTTGTGAAAACCGTTGGTGCTGTTGCTACTCCAAATGGCAGGACTTTGAACTGATAGTGTTGTCCGTCCACTGTGAACCTTAGGTATTTCCTGTGCGCTGGGTGTATGGGAATATGGAAATAGGCGTCCTTGAGATCTAATGTGGCAAGGAAGTCGCCTTGTTGGAGTAGCGGAAGTATTTGTTGAAGGGTGATCATGTGAAAATGATCTGAGTGAATGTAATAGTTGAGGGGTCTGAGGTCCAGTATTGGCCTTAGGGAACCGTCCTTTTTGGGGATTAGAAAATACAGTGAGTAAACCCCTGTGCCCTGATGTGCTAGAGGGACTGGTTCTATTGCTTGCTTTTGGAGCATAGAGAGAACCTCTTGTTTGAGGAGCGTTAGATGTTGTGTGGACATGGGACGCTGTCTGGGTGGTATGTTGGGGGGAGTAGAAGTGAGTTCCAGGCAGTAACCATACTGGATAATTTGTCTTACCCACCTGTCGGTGGTGATGGAATTCCACGCAGGTAGGAACTGTGATAGTCTTCCCCCGACTGGAGTGGAGTGATCGGGGGGAAACGGAGGGAAGTCACTGTTTGGTGGTAGGGGAGGTGCGTGTGTTAAACCCGCGTCCTCTACCCCTGTTGTTATTACCTCTGTAATTACCTCTTGAGTAACCTCTATTGGAGGAGGTTTGGGTGGTATTTTTATAATTAGCCGAGGTGGTGTCTGTGGCAGTAGTTTTGGAGCCGCCTCTATAGGAGGAGCGACAAAAGGAACCTCTACTAGTTGTTGCTTGTAGAGCCCCCATAGCTTTGGCTGTGTCTGTGTCCTTCTTCATTTTTTCGAGAGAAGTGTCCACATTGGGCCCGAACAGGTGTTCCTGGTCTAGGGGTTGATTGAGGATGGTAGATTGCACCTCCTGCTTAAAACCTGATATGCGTAACCACGCATGTCTGCGCAGCAAAACGCTTGAATTTATTGTGCGTGATGCTGTATCTGCAGCGTCAAGGGCGCATTTTATTGAGGTGTTTGTAACTAGCTTGCCCTCCTGTATTAGATCATTTGCTTTGGTCTTATGCTGATCTGGAAGGTACTGGATGAGCTTTTCTAGCTCATCGTAATGGGCCCTGTGGTATCTTGCTAGTAAGGCTTGTGAATTGGCGATGCGCCACATGTTTGCTGCTTGAGACGCAACCCTCTTGCCAGACGCGTCGAGCAATTTAGACTCCTTGTCTGGTGGTGGTGCCTCGCCAGTAGTTTGTGAATTTGCTCTTTTACGTGCATTAGCAACTACTAAGGAGTCAAGAGGGAGCTGACCTTTAATATAAGTTGGGTCAGAGGGGGCAGGCTTATATTTTTTCTCAATTCTTGGGTTAATAACCCTAGCTCTAACTGGGTCTTTGAAGACCTCAGGGGCATGCTTAATAATGCCTTTAAGCATAGGGAGAGTATGTGTAGACTTTTGAGGCTGGGTAAAAGTCTCTAATAAAAAGTCCTCTTCCAGGGGGTCTGAGTGTAATTTGACTCCATGGAATTGTGCTGCCCTGTTTATTACCTGTGCAAACCCTATAGCATCATCTGGGGGGGATGGTTTGGATGGGTATGGCTCAGGGGCGGGTATATCTGGGAGATCATAATTGTCCCAGGGGTCCTGAGGTGGGATACTGTGAAGGTCGTCATCAGTATGTGTGTTGTGAGGTGACTGCATGTCATCATCATGATCATCCTCGTCTGTATCCCCTTGTGGTGAAGAGAAAGGTGGAGGAGAGTGAGGCGGGGAGTGTATAGGGCTGAAAGGTTGCAGAGGTGGAGAGAAAGACCTTATAGGTGATGTAGAAGAGTCTTTCTTCGTGGGAGGTGGCTCAGGTGTGGTTGGTTCATCCAGCTTCCTCTTGTGAGGTGGTATGGATTGGACTTGTCCGGTAATGGGGTCAATATGCAGAGTTTTCTGCTTCGGATCGATGGGAACAGAAAGTTCCTGAGAGTTAGTATCTTTTTTCGGCATCGAAGATTTCGGTTCCGAGCGGTGCTGTTTATGTTTGCGAGGTTGCTTGGTCTCCTTTGGAGGTGAAGTTTTCGACCCCGATGGGTTCTTTGTCGGCTCCGAAGGTTTGGTAGGCTTCGGTGTCGAGGCGTCGGAGACCCTGGGCTTCGGTGCCGAAGGTTCTGTGATTAACGGGACCTTAGTTTTGTGCTTCGGTGCCGATGGGTGTTTTTCGGCACCGGGATGTGGCTGGCTCAATCCCGAGCTGCCAGAAGGCTTTGAATGCTTCGGAGTCGAGCCGGAAGGCGGGGCTCCTGAAGCTTTGTCTTGGTGCAGACCTAGGCCCAAGGGTGAAGGTGTGACCGTAGCCTTTTGTTTCTTTGGGACAGGGGCATCGACATCAGTACTCACAGTACGTTGACCCGGCGTGATGGTGTGGTCGTCGGACCCCGAGTCTTCGGCTCCGGAGGTGTCGATCTGTAGATCTCCGGTGTCTGGGTTGTCGGAGCCTGTGTCGAAGATGTCGTCCGGTGCGGGAGCGGTTGACCTGGACATTTCGTGTCGTCGGGCCCGGCGATCACGTATAGTCTTTTTGGACCTGAAGGAGTCACAGGCCCGGCAGTGTCGACTCTCGTGTTCTGGCGAGAGGCAAAGATTACAGACCTCGTGGAGATCTGTGTGTGGGAATTTAGCCCCACACTTGCATTTTTTAAATGGAGTCCTTTCCATATGCTGGATGATGGCGCCGATCAGCCCAACGGCCCACGTCGGCGACCGGACTCGAAACTGTCAGGAGTGGATACGCGATGAGGGGATCGCGATCGAAACAATACCGGCGAACGGTGGGAGTTTTCTGCGCGTTGAAAAGGGAACCGATCGATGTGGACCCGGAGCGCAGCAAATTACATCCGAACCCGATGGCGGAAAAAAACAATCTAACGATGGAGTCGATGCCCATGCGCACTATCGTCCAAAGGAGGAGTCACCTATCTCGTGACTACAAAAGACTCTTCCAAGACAACAACAAAGTGCAAGCATCCGAGCCCAACACCAGATGGCGATCTAATGCACAGTGTACAATCTGCAGCTCATATGCCTCGAACACTGATATTTAGTTTCTTAGCTCCTCTGCCCAGTACGTCAGAGAAAGTCCCAATGTCATCAATAGGAGACACCCTTGAAGGTGGTGTAGATGAGAAAGTTGGCGAGTAGTGCCGAATGGAAGACGAAGAACAGGTAGAAGATGCTCTGCGCCTCCTCTTATGTGGATGATCGTGCGAGCTGTGACGACCTCCTGACCGAGATCGGCGTGTAGAAGGCGACCTTGGTCTTCTGGAAGGCGACTTAGAAAGTCTTGTTGCGTATGAACGCGAGTGGTCCGAGCCCGGACCTCTGCGGGCACCTGTTCCGACAGCCAGCGAGGCGACAGGCCGCAAATTTTTTTTTCGGCAACTGTAGGAGATTTCTCTGGTGAAATCTGTACAATATTCAGCCCTGGAGATGACTGGTCCCTTGACGTCGAACGGGATCTCGACGTCGACAAGGTCTGCGTCACCCTCGTCGTCGATCTGTGCCCTGATCTTGATCTCGACCGCCCACGTCGATGGGGGGACTTTGACGTCGACTGTCGGCGTCGATGGGGAGACTTAGACGTCGCCCTTGACGCTGCCGCCGATTTCCTCGACGGCGAATGATCCGTTACAGGTCTCTACGTCGACCGCCCACGTCGATGGGGGGGCCCTGATGTAGCCTGACGGCGCCGATGGGGGGATCTCGACGTCGCCCTTCTCGATGACGTCGACCTCCTCGACGTCGAATGATGGGACCTCGACGATGCTCTCGACGTCGGTACGTCCCCTTGCGGCATGGCCTTCGACGGCGACTCTCTCAACGTCGACCCCCTTGAGGGTTGCGGAGAATGCCTCGACGTCGGTATGTCCCCTCGCGGCATGGTCTTCGCCGGCGAGTCTCTCAACGCCGATCCCCTCGAGGTTGGCGGAGTGTGCCTCGACGTCGACGGAAGCCTCGACGTCGACAGAGTTTTGGACAGTCTCTCAGTACCCACAGCCTTCGAGCCTGAAGTGCTGAGCGCCGACTTACTTGGCTTGTCCCTTGACGTTGAAGAATGCCTCGACCTCTTCGACGGCGAACATTCAGGCACCTGCTTCTTCCTGGACTCAGGAGAGGTGGAGCGATGCCGTTTTCGGTGTTGTTTACTTGAAGAGGGAGCTCTATGATGGTCTCTATCCCTCTCCAGTAGGGCATGAAGCTTGATGCGTTCTCTGTCGCGCAGAGTCCTCTTCGAAAACTTCTGGCAATGATAACACTGGTCAGGATTGTGTGAAGATGGAAGGCACACAATACACACCGAGTGTGGATCTGACAGTGCCATCTTCTTGCCACAGGAAGGACATTTCCGAAATAAAGCAGGCATTCTGACTGGAAAGTTTTTGGAGAAAATGCCAAAAAACCAGTAGAATATACCTCTAGGTATCAGAAACTGTCGAAATTTCCAAGGAAATATCAAAAAATTATCTTTCAGTCAAAAAACTGAAGAGCTCAAACTCCAGGATCCTCACAGAAGGACCCGGAAAAAGAACTGACCTAACTGTCACCTGTGGTGCATGATGGGAGCAGAGGGTCTCTGGCAGGCCTTAAAGGCACGGTACCCTAACCCTTGGAAGCCTTAAAGGCAAGGTGCCAGTTTTTTTGTCTTGTTTTCATTATTGCTCTGCAATGCAGCCTACAGGCGAATGCCTGCAATTACAAGTTTTTCCTTGTGGCAATAAAGCATTGGTATATCACAATTATTCTGTGCATGTACTCTTTTCCTTATGGGTTAGGAGAGTATTTGTCTTACAATGCAAACATATGTAATTTCGGCAGTTCTGCCATGTTGGAAACATTTTTAGGCTGCATGTATATGTTTCACATATGTGTATATGTGTATATATATATATATATATATATATATATATTATATATATATATATATTTTCTATATACTCCGGGATCCCGCACGTGGGCGGGGATTATTCATAGATTATGACTATTGATGAGTATCCCCTGGATGAGAAGGAAAGTTTTCCTTTGCCCCTGTGCCTGTTTAGAGTGTATTCTTACTCCATGATCGCAGGTGGGACCGCGATCATGGAGGACTCCACAACACTGGACCACCAGGGATTTCTTTTTCTGTGTGGGGAGCAACCCCTTAGGCAAGGGTCGCTCCGCAGGGGCCATTTGATATCTGTGTTTCGGCCATTCCGGGAGCTGATTTGGCTGTTTTTTGGGCAAGGGTCACTCCCAAGTTGGGGGGTGAGTATTTTGGCTGTTTCTGATCCCCTTGGGGCCAGATCGGCCATATATTTTTAGGCCCGTCTGCCCCGAAGGCACTAGACCACCAGGGATTTTCTTACGTGTGGCGCGTAATGTTTTGGGGAACGGCCCCTTGGCAAGGGTTGTTCCCCTTTTTGAGGTGAATGTTTTGGCCATTTCTGCCCCCTTGGGGACAGATCGGCCATATATTTTTAGGCCCATCAGAAGTCACTTGACAACAGAGAAAGTGTGTGTGTGTGAATTGTAGTTCAGCTGATGGTCTGCATGTTCTGGCGTTTGGCCGGCTGTGTGTGGACTGGCACTTGGCTGGCAGTGTGTGTGGCTGGCATTTGCATGGAGATGGGCAGACTTTATGGTGTTTTACAATGTTATCTGTTTTATTTCTTGTCATCATTTGTATTTGTGATCGTAATGTTTTAGTTCTACTTTTTATTTTGGTACAAAGCTTTTGTTGTGCTTTGAGTCTCCTGCTTTCATCACTGGTTGGTCTGCAGTTTGTGTAGCTGCATCCGTTTGGTAAGAACAAGTTTTTTGTACTGTTCACTCCAAATGAGTATCATTGCCCTGCATGAATGCGTTTTTTGTAAATGGTGTAATAGAATATTTAGATTCTCTTTTACTGTGTGCAAAATTCTCCTTGTATTTGTACACGATGTGTATTGTGTTGTCTTGTGTGTAATATTCATTTGTTTTTTCTTTCTAGTGGGATATCGTAGATGCTTGCTGTGTCTGTGCAGAGTAGGTGCTGGTGAGTCTAGCTGTCTCTGGCGAGTGAGTGCTATTGTTTTTGTCAAAATATAGGTCTTTGTGTGATTTGTATTGACTTTTCCTTTCTGACTACCAGTAGTTTTACTTTCCGTTTGATAAAGCCACACTTTGTTGATTACTTATTCTACACAGCGTTGGGTAATGTTGACTTATTTGTCAAGATACTTTTCTTGGTAAGGATTAGAACTAGCTGCAGGATTACCGCTCGGCAGGTTGTTGATATGCTTTTTGAGTCTTCCTCTGACCATGATTATGAGACTGACTCTGCATCTGAGGCAGAGGAGGAAGTCCAAGATTCTGGCAGTGAATTTTCTGTACCAGAGGAATCATCTAATGATGAAGCCACACTCAGTGCAGATTATGTGCCGCTTTTAGAGGAGAACACTGATTTGCCAATAGTGCAGCAGGAGGGGCCTGGATTGCAGTCTGGGGATGAAAGGCTTCCTATTGGAAGTGGTGGACTCTGGATTGCCCTAAACATGGTGTAGCCTGTGTTGCCTGCTTTTAGTGGTGTGAGTGAATACTGAAAACGTTTTGCTTATAAATTTCTTTCAGTTGTTTATGGACGATGTAAATTTGGATGAGATTGTTGACCAGACTAATTTGTATGTTGAACACTATTTGAGGGACAACAGTGCCAGGCTTAAGCCCCACTCTAGAGCCACCCGATGGACTCCCACAAATCTGGATGAGTTGAAGAAGTTCTTGGGTTTAACTTTTTTGATGGGCTTCATAAGGAAGCCGTTGCTGTCTTCACATTGGTCTACTAGTCCCTTGATGGCAACAGCTATATTTCCTGCAAGCTGAGTATGCATAGGCATTTTCATCTTCGGATGCTGCATTTTGTTGATAATGCTTCAGCGTTGCCATGAGATCACCATGATTACGACCGTCTTTTTAAGATCCGGCCTGTCCTTGATCACTTTGAAGATCGATTTTCAGTAATCCATGTTCTAGGGAGAGAAATAGCTGTGGATGAGTCTTTGGTACTGTCAGGGGAAGTTTGGTTTTTAGGCAGTACATTCCTAGCAAGCAGGCACATTATGGAATTAAGATGCATATGCTGTCTGAGAGTAGTACTGGATATGTCTATAATTTCAGGGTGTACACCGGTAGGGATTCCAATACAAGTTAACTTCTACACTGGTGTGCAACTGTTCAGGGAATTGTTCAAAGTGGACACTGTTCCTTGTGGAACAAATCGCTCTAACGGTAAAGGTTACACAAAAGAGCTTGGTTGTAAAAAACTTGAGAAGGGACAGTACAGTATCGAACTTCTGACTGTGAAATATTCTGACAGGAGCGATGTCTACATGCTGACTACCATCCATGATGAAAGTACTTCACCAGTGACTGTTTGGGGTCAGATTGTGGAAGTGTGCGAACTTGAGCGCATTTTAGACTACAATAAGCAAATGGGAGGTGTCAATAGAGTAGATCAAAGGTTGGAACCTACTGCTGTTCGTAAGGCTTCCGCTTGGTATAAGAAGTTGGCTATCCATTTATTCCATTTAGCAACCTTCAATGCTTTTGTTGTATTCAAATATTGCTCTCTAGAGTCAAAGATGACATTTGTTCAGTTTCAGCAGTCTATGATAGGCAGCCTTGTTGTAGTAGAAACGCACAAGTTACTTACCTTCGGTAACGATATATCTGTAAGAAACATTAGTTAGTGATAGATTCCTTACCTTAGAATTACCCCCAGGCGTCAGACTGGATCCGGAAAGTTTTCGTCAGTAGTACCCCTGCGCGTCGGAAGGTGGCGTCGTCCGGCTCCGCGTCCGTCGTTGGCGTCGTGGTCGCCGAGATGACGTCGCGGCAGCTACTTAGACGCCGCCCTTGCGCGCTGACGTCAGTTCTGTACACGACTTTCCGCGCCAGGAATGCAGAGCCATGCTAGATACTGACCACTGGTGCATTGAAACTAGGGCACTGAAAGGGATGACCTTAACCCTAGAAATCAGTTCGCAGAACGGGGAGGATGGGTGGGGCGGTAAGGAATCTATCACTAACTAATGTTTCTTACAGATAAATCGGTACCGAAGGTAAGTAACTTGTGCATCTGAAAGAAACACGTTAGTGATAGATTCCATACCTTAGAATAGATACCCCAGCAATACCAACCCCAGTGGTGGGTCTGCGAATCAAGATCACACCAGAAAGTCCCGGAGAACAGAACGGCCAAAGAAGCCGTCTCTCCGGACTTGGCTGTTCAGGCAATAGTGCTTAGTAAAAGTGTGCAGCGAGGCCCACGTAGCTGCCTGACAGATGTCTTGTAAGGGGACACCACGTCCCAACGCCGTAGTGGCAGCCGTCGCTCTGGTAGAATGGGCGCGCAGCCCCAACGGAGGCTCCTTCTTTGTCAGAGAATAACCGGCTTTAATACACAAGACGACCCATCTGGAGATAGTCCGCTTGTGTACAGCCCGACCTTTCTTGGCGCCAACGTAGCCAACAAAGAGCTGGTCATCCACCCGGAACTGTTGTGTGAGACTCAGGTAAAATGAGAGTGCACGTTTTGGGTCCAGACGGTGGAGCCTCTCTTCCTCTCTGGAAGGATGCGGAAAGAAGGTGGGCAAAGTGATGGTCTGCCCGATGTGAAAGGCAGTAACAACCTTCGGCAGAAAGGATGGACGTGTCCTGAGGACAACCTTGTCCGGATGGACGGACAGAAAAGGAGGTTTACAAGAAAGAGCCTGGAGCTCACTCACTCTCCTAGCAGAGGTGATGGCAACCAGGAAAGCAGTCTTCAGAGTTAATAAACGAAGAGGACAGTTAAGAGGCTCAAAGGGAGCGCACATTAAGTATGTGAGAACCAGGTTCAAGACCCACTGTGGCATCACAAAGGGAACAGGAGGAAAAAGGTGAGTAATGCCTTTAAGGAATCTGTTAACAACAGGGGACTTGAAAGGAGAGGGCTGATCAGGAAGCCTGAGAAAGGCCGAAATAGCAGAAAGGTAGCCCTTGATAGTGCCCAGAGCAGAGCCCTGCTGGGCCAAAGAAAGAAGGAACAGTAGCACCTCAGAAAGAGGCAGAAAGGGGATCCACAGCCTTTGCTGTGCACCATGTCACAAACTTGTTCCACCTACAGGCGTATACCAACTTAGTCGAGGGACGCCTGGCTGCCAGAATGACATCACCGACTTCAGGAGGCAAGTCGAAAGGAATCCACTGCCGCCGCTCAATCTCCACGCAAAGAGGTGGAAACTGGACAGGTTCGGGTGGAGGACCGTCCCCTGCTGCTGCGACAGGAGATCCTCCCGAAGAGGCAGTCGGATCGGGGATCGATGGTCATACTGAGTAGCTCGGGATACCAAACTCTTCGAGCCCAGTCCGGGGCCACAAGAATGACTTGGGCCCGGTCGCGCCTGATCTTCTTCAGCACTCTGGGCAGAAGTGGTATAGGCGGAAAGGCGTACAACAGACCACAACTCCACTCGCGACGAAAAGCGCCGCCAAGCGAGTGCCGCCTTGGAAATTCCAACGCGCAGAACTGCTGACATTGCGCGTTCTCTTCGGTGGCGAATAGATCTAACCAAGGCTCGCCCCACTGTTGAAAGAGACCTTGCGCCACGTCCGAGTGAAGACGCCATTCGTGATCCATCATGCACCTGCGGCTGAGTTCGTCCGCCCTGGCGTTCAGTGAACCTGCCAGGTGTTGAACCACTAGGGAAATGCCCTGATGTTCCAGCCATGTCCAGAGGCGCAGAGCCTCCTGACATAGGGTCCACGACCCCACCCCGCCCCGCTTGTTGAAGTACCACATGGCGGTGGTGTTGTCTGTGAACACCTGCACTACTCTCCCCTTGACAGAGGGAAGGAATGCCTTCAGTGCAAGTCGGATCGCCCGAAGCTCCAGAAGGTTGATATGGAGCCTGGACTCCGCCGGAGACCAGAGGTCTCTGATCTCCGCCTCTCCCATGTGGCCGCCCCATCCCAGGAGGGACGTGTTGTCACCACTGTGTGCTCCGGTTGGGGAAGGGAGAGGGATCTGCCATTGACCCAATGCCGGTTTGTGAGCCACCACTGCAGCTGTTGAGCAGTGCCCTCCGAGATCTGGACGTAATCGGACAGGTTCCCCTGATGCTGCGCCCATTTGAACTTCAGGTCCCACTGCAGAGCCCGCATATGCCATCTGGCATGATCGACCAGCAGGATGCAGGAGGCCATGAGGCCCAGCAGCCTCAGGGTCATCCTGACCGAAACCCAGGATAGAGGCTGAAAGATCGGAATCATAGCCTGAATATCCTGGACTCGCCGTTCGGGAGGATAGACCCGAAAGTGCGTCGTATCCAGAACTGCTCCGATGAAGAGGAGCTTCTGAGAGGGAATCCGGTGCGACTTCGGCACGTTGATGGAGAACCCCAGCGAATGCAGGAGGTCGGCCGTAGTCTGGAGGTGGAAGACGACAGCCTGGGGCGAGCCCGCCTTCAACAGCCAGTCGTCGAGATAGGGGAAGACTGGAACCCCTGATCTGCGCAGATGAGCTGCGACCACCGCCATCACTTTCGTGAACACCCGAGGGGCGCTGGTAAGGCCAAAGGGGAGCACGGTAAACTGAAAATGCTCGTGGCCTACCGTAAACCGCAGGTAACGCCGGCAGGACGGGAATGTGGAAATATGCGTCCTGCAGGTCCAACGCTACCATCCTGTCTCCAGGGTCGAGGGCAGACAAGACCTGAGCTAGAGTTAACATCTTGAACTTCTCCATCCGGAGGAAGCGATTGAGGTCCAAGATAGGACGCAGGCCCTTGTCCTTCTTGGGCACCAGAAAGTAGTGGGAATAACAACCACGTCCTACTTCTGGCGCAGGAACGCGCTCGATGGCCAAGAGATATCTAGGAAACAGTGGTTCAGGTGTGGCCTAAATGGTCCAAAGCGAGAAAGTGACCCAGCAGGGAACACTTGGCTCTAAGATTTTGAAATTAATTCATGAGGGAGCAAAGGAAAGATCAGAGGAAGGTCATGTAGGTCAGATAAATGATAGACATTTATTTTACAATTTTTTGTATAGTATTCAGGTGCTCACATACATTTAGGTGAAAGGAAGCGTGACATGCAGGGTGATAGTGAGGTTTAAAAAGGCATCGCATTGACAACAGTATAATGAGCTCCACAGTTATTTTACAAGGAGTAATAGGAGTTCATGTTGTATGGTGGTCGACGGCGTTTCGAACCCAATAAGTGGGGTTCATCTTCAGGACAAGGGTGAGCAAGCTGAATCTAAAATAGGAGGTAGTGGAATGGGAAATATAATTAGCAAGGTAAATTCACATTAATTGTGCTTTACCTTGCTGCCTCTACCAAATGCATGGTTTATGCTGATTAGTTGCATAATAGGGAGCCCCAACCAATGCATTAAATTGATTGTTTGCATACACAGAGGGTCTTTAAATTAATTATATTTCCCATTCCACTACCTCCTATTTTAGATTCAGCTTGCTCACCCTTGTCCTGAAGATGAACCCCACTTATTGGGTTCGAAACGCCGTCGACCACCATACAACATGGACTCCTATTACTCCTTGTAAAATAACTGTGGAGCTCATTATACTGTTGTCAATGCGATGCCTTTTTAAACCTCACTATCACCCTGCATGTCACGCTTCCTTTCACCTAAATGTATGTGAGCACCTGAATACTATACAAAAATTGTAAAATAAATGTCTATCATTTATCTGACCTACATGACCTTCCTCTGATCTTTCCTTTGCTCCCTCATGAATTAATTTCAAAATCTTAGAACCAAGTGTTCCCTGCTGGGTCACTTTCTCGCTTTGGACCATTTAGGCCACACCTGAACCACTGTTTCCTAGATATCTCGCCACCCCAGGTTCACATATTGGGGTACCCTTGTCTTCTCAAAAAACCGATGGCCAAGAGGGCCGCGAATTCCAGTTGAAGAAGTGCCAAGTGATCCCCCGACATACGGTGGTACTGGGGTGGCATGGCTGGAGGGGTAGTCTCGAAGGGGAGGGAGTGGCCCCTTCTGACTATTTGTAAAACCCACCTGTCCGAAGTGATGGTGCGCCAGTGGGGGAGGTGATGGCGAAACCTGCCGCCCACTGGCGTTTGATGGGCCTGAAAGACCGGACTAGGAAGATTTGGAGGCAGTGGTGGCCGGGGTGGAGGTGGACTGACCCGCCCGCTGGCCCCCTGACCCGCATCGGCGGGTCCCACGTTGGCGGCCGCGCTGAGACTGTTGCTGCGCAGGCCTGTGGCTCTGAAGCGAATGTGTCGGGCGCCCCTTCCGTGGCCACGAAAGGAGCGAAAAGCAGAAGGCGGAGGAGGGCGCGTGGCGGAAAGGCCCAGGGATTTGGCCGTAGCCCGCGAGTCCTTAAAGCGCTCCAATGCACTATCTGCCTTGTTGCCAAAAAGGCGAATGCCATCAAAGGGCATGTCCATCAGGGTGTTCTGGACATCCCCCGAGAAACCAGTAGTCCTCAGCCAGGCGTGGCGACGGAGCGCCACTGTCGTGGAAATCGCCCTGCCCAGCGGTGTCAAGGCCACATCGAATTGTGAACTTTGCCGCATCTCTCCCTTCAGCAATAGCCTGAGAGAGCACTGTCCAGGCCTCCTCCAGACACTGAGGCAGCACTTGCGCCACCGTATCCCACAGAGAGTGGGAATAACGGCCCAAGAGGCATGCAGTGTTCACAGACCGCAGCCCTGAACTGGCGGAAGAGAAAATCTTCTTCCCAAATTGTTCCAGTTTCTTGGATTCCCTATCCGGAGGTGCGGTAGGGAATGCGCTCGGGGACGCAGAGGCTTGGACAACCAAGCTCTCAGGGGTGGGGTGTTGGGAGAGGAAAAGGGGGTCGCCCGGGGCCGGGCGATGGCGTCGGGCCACGTTCCTATCCACAGGAGCCCCTGTGGTGTGCCTGGACCAGGTGTCCAAAAGAATGTCAGAAAGTGCATCATTAAAAGGCAGCAGTGGCTCCGCAGAGGTAGCTGCCGGCTGAAGCACTTCTGTCAGGAGGTTAGTCCTGACGGCCACTGTAGGGAGCTCGAGGTAGAGTGCCTCAGCGGCCCTATGCAACACCACGGAGTAACTTGCACCCTCCTCCGTAGCCACGGTAGGAGGAGTGAGCATGCCAAGGTCAGGAGAGGTGTCAAGACCACTGGCATCCCCCAGTTCCTCTGCCCAGTCCGGGTCTAACTCACACTGTGCGGTGAGAGGGTCCTCAGACCCCTCCCAGTCCTCCCCTTCCTCCGAAGGCTGATGAACAGGCCTAAAATAAGGAGGATGGACATAGTGATAGAAGGGTCCCATCGGCGTCGGAATCGGCGTCGAGCAATGCCGTTCCGGCGCCGTGTCCACTTCGGGGCTGAAACCGGGGACGACGTCGTCCGGCGGGACGGGCGACGTCGGAAGTGGTGCCAGAGGGGTCGACGTCGGTGGAGGTGTTACAAGGTCTACCGGCGTCGGCCTGGATCCATGGGGGCCCTGCAGCGCCGGGGCCGGAGCCGACAACGATGCCGGAGCCGTCGGCAGTGGAAGGCAAGGACCCCCAGTCGGGCCCGCGGGGCCCGAAGGCGCACTTGCGGGACCCGACGGCCCAAAGAGGCGAGCCATGGCTGACAGAGTCCTGCAGCTGGGCCGGAGTCGCCGACGGACCCGGGAAGGGCGGGTAGGTCGACGGCGACTGCGTAGGCTCCGCCGGAGCCACAAGGGTGGCACCACCCGCACCCTCAGCCGCGACGGGAAGTCTGAGAGCGACAGCAGTTCTTCTACTTCTTAGAGTGCTTCGTCTTACCTGACCCCTAGTGCGAAGACTTCGATCCCGACGAACGATGGTGGTGGCTCCGCGACCGGTCCCTCGACCTCCCACAGGACCGGGACCTTGAGCGGCGCGGAGCCGACTGCCGGACTTTAAGTAACTTTCGGGACCGCTCCCGCAAAGTCTTAGGCGCCATGGCGCGGCAGTCGGGGCACGACTTGGGGTCGTGGTCGCGCCCCAGGCAGTAGAGACACATGCGGTGCGGGTCCGTCACCGACATCATCCGATGACATTCCTCGCAGGACTTGAAGCCAGGCATCCCTACGGCACCAGAAGTCGATCGACTCGAAAAAATAGAGACAAAAAGCCTCAAAAACTCAGTCAAAAAATGACTGGGGGTACCGCTCTCTCCGGATCTGCGCTTGCTGGCGCGGAAAAAGAAAGAACTGACGTCAGCGCGCGAGGGCGGCGTCTAAGTAGCTGCCGCGACGTCATCTCGGCGACCACGACGCCATTGACGGACGCGGAGCGGCACGACGCCACCTTCCGACGCGCAGGGGTACTGCTGACGAAAACTTTCCGGATCCAGTCTGACGCCTGGGGGTAATTCTAAGGTAAGGAATCTATCACTAACGTGTTTCTTTCAGATAGGCAATTATTTCTAGAGGTGCAGCGGTGGAGAATGTGGTTAGATTGAAAGTTCGACACTTTCCTCATCACATTCCTCCCACGGCCAAAAATGACTTTCCTGCTAAGAAATGCAGAGTCTGTGGCTGAAGAGGTATGCATAAGGAGAGTCGTATGTACTGCCCCGATTGTCCTTATAATCCTGGGCTATGTGTGCCCACATGTTTTAAATTGTGCCACACGCAACAGAGTTTTTGGTTGCAACCGTGAGGGTAAACTTTAACTGACTGGTCTGTATCTGTTAAAAGGTTTTGTTCAGATTTCACGATTGGCATTTGTGTGATGTATTTAGTTAGAGCTCTTGTGTTTGTAGTTATAGTTTTGCATCTACTTCCAACTGGTTGGTGTTTTTTTTTTTTTGGTTCAAAAAGTTTTTTGATGACGGTGTGCGTGGACTGGCTCTTGGCTGGTGCTGTGCTTGAACTTGCTCTTGGCTGCCGGTGTGCTTGGACTGACGCTTGGCTGGCAGTGTGCTTGGACTGACGCTTGGCTGGTGGTATGCAAGTAGTGACTTGCTGCTGCTCACTACACACACTGCTAGACAAATGCTAGTGCACACACTCAGTCAGCCACCAGCTGATGTGATTGTTGTGTCAGTGGGCGTATGAAAGTGATGGGCACTTGAATGGTGCTGTCTGCTGATCTGAGTGTTGAAGTGTGCTGGGCCCGCCCTCTGGCAGTGTGAATGGTCTTGTGTGTCACGTATGAAAGGTGTGTGAATGGCCTATAAAGCTGTTGGTGCCTTGTTGCAGCGTTACAGCTTCACGAGCTGTGAGTCATTGGTTCAATTTTTTGACCGTTCAATTATTAAAAGTGCATTTAATTTTTGTGAAATCTCTTGTTAATTACATTTTACATTCTGAACCTTCACTCACCCTTGTGCAAAATCCAACCAGTATGTGTACTTGAGGAACAGATGGCTGTGCACTAATATTTGTATTTTCTGTCTTTCTCTGCCATGGTGTACATTTTCTCCAGGGAATATCTACCAACTCTAGATATTTTCATAAACTTAACACCCAGGGGAGTACAGGGTGGTGTGCCTCTCGTGGATCCCAACAAGGTTTCTTACCCAAAATGCCCTGCAAACTTCAAAATGTGACAAAAGTCACATTTTCCTTGCATTACTGTGCCATATTCTTTGATAATCAGAAAGAAGAAATGCGTTACTTACCTGTAACTGCAGTTATCCAGTATTGGTATCTTTCATAGATTCACATGCCTGAATCATTCCCCGTCGTCGAGATGGGAGTCCCCGGTAAATTAGAAAAGTAATGTCTTATTAGACATAGAAAATAATAGGCCTAAGGCCTCTCATTAGTAACATATCCAGGTCCTTTTGTGAAAAGGACCAAACTCTAAAACCACAGCCAATCAGCTGTCACCACCCTTTGGAACCTTCCTGGCAGGAGCTCTGGTCCCTCAGATTTTCGTAAGCGGAGTGCTATATATCAGTACTACTGAGAGAACCAAGAGAGCCTTTCCAAGGGAGGTGGGTGGGTTGCATGTGAATCTATGAAAGATACCAATACTGGATAACTGCAGTTACACGTAAGTAACGCATTTCTTATCCAGTATTAGGGTATCTTTCATAGATTCACATGCCTGAATCAGAGTAGCAAGCAATAGTGAGCACATTTCTTTTCCCCATAAAGGGTATACATGCATCAGTTGAGAAAAACCACATCTGTACATACTCTGTACAAGTTAATATACCAATGATATAGTGCAGATTAATAACCAGTCATGATGGTAATATAAAGGTTGGTGGGAAGGAAGAAAGGCTCACCTCTATTGAAATAGATGACGTAGCACCGCCTGTCCAACTGCTGCGTCCTTCGTCAGTTCTGAATCCAAGCAGTAATGCTTGGTAAATGTGTGCGGCGTCTTCCATGTTGCTGCTCTGCAAATGTCCACAATAGGGACGCCCGCAAACAATGCCATAGACGTAGAGACTGCCCTGGTGGAATGGGCACGAATCGTCGTTTGTAAGGGCTGACCAGCCTGCTGGTGGCATAGAGTGATAGCGCTAGAGATCCACCTAGAGATACTTTGCTTCGAAAGGGGGAAACCTTTCCTAGGTACACTGTGAGGCCACGAAAAGTTGGTTGGACTTTCGGAATGGTTTTGTCCTGTGAAGGTAGAATTTAAGGCATCGCTTTAGATCCAAGGAATGAAGAGCCTTCTCCGCTGGTGTCTGAGGATTTGGAAAGAAGGTCTTCAAAACAATGGGTTCATTAAGATGGAAGTGCGATGGCACTTTAGGTATAAACTTCGGGTTAGTTCGAAGAATTACCCTATCATCCTTAAATTGCATAAATGGATGCTGTATTGCAAAAGCGTGAAGCTCACCGACTCGTCTCGCTGAAGCAAGGGCTAGCAGAAGTGCAGTTTTCCAGGAGAGGAACTTGAGGTCCACCTTGTGTATTGGCTCAAAAGGGTGCCTCATAAGCTGGGCTAGAACCGTATTAAGCTGCCATGTTGGCGGAGGAAGCTTTACTGGAGGGAAAGTCCGGAAAAGACCCTTGAGGAATTGTTTTATGAGTCTATTGGACCAAAGAGAAGGGCCTGTGGAGGATCTTCTGAAACGGGATATCGCTGCCAGATGAACTCTGATGGAAGCGTGAGCGAGGCCCGAATTTGCTAGATGGAGGTATGGTAAAATCTCCTCGGGCGAGGACTTGAAAGGATGCACTTCAGCAGATGCACACCATATCCATAACCTTTTCCATTTGAGAGAATAAGTTCTGCTTGTACTGTCCGCTACTGCTCGAGACAGAATCGCCCTACAGTCCGGAGGAATATTCATAGTTTGGAACTCGTTGTATTCAGGAGCCAGGCCGATAATCTGAGCAAGGCCAGGTCCGGATGCTGTATTTGCCCGCGATCCATTGTGAGAAGAGACGGAAATGGCTTCAATGGAATTGGAGGCTGTTGGGATAGGAGATGTAGTAATGTAAACCAATGTTGGCGAGGCCTTGCTGGTGCTATTAAAATCAGTGTGCAGGGCTCTGCCTTCATCTTCTTCAGGACTCTAGGAAGCAGTGGAATCGGCGGAAAGGCGTAAGCAAAGACGTCGAACCTCGCTATTGAAAATGCATTCCCCAGAGATCCCTGTTGGGGATGCCAGCTTGCGAAGCGTTGGCATTTGGCGTTGAGTCGTGAAGCGAACAGGTCGAGATTTGGTTCGCCCCATTGACAGAAAATGCGGTCGAGAATACCCTGGTGTAATTCCCACTCGTGGCAGGAGGTTTGTAGTCTGCTCAGCGAATCTGCCAATGTATTTTCCTTTCCCGGAACATATTCGGCCTTCAGAGAGATTTTGTGCTGAAGCGCCCAGTTCCAAATTTTTGCGATTCTCGAGATAACGAGAGAGAACGAGTCCCTCCCTGCTTGTTCACGTAGTGCATCGTTGTGGTGTTGTCCGTTTTGACGAGCACTAGAGAACCTGCTATTCTGGGAAGAAAAGCCCGAAGGGCTAGATAAACAGCTCTGAGCTCTAGGAGGTTTATGTGCAAAGTCCTTTCCATTATTGACCACTTCCCACTGATTTGAAGCTCCTGGAGAAAGGCTCCCCAACCTTCCAGGGATGCGTCCGTAGTTATGACCTGAGGAGACGCTTGAGGTAGGAAAGACAGGCCTTGTGACAGGTTCTGTGGACGAGTCCACCAGTGTAAAGCTGTGATTATCTGAGGAGTGACTTGTATGATGTCGTCGAAAGACCCCTCCACTTGAATCCACTGAGTGGCAAGAGCCTCCTGGAGAGGACGCATATGGAGGCGACAATGTGGAATGAGTAGGATGCAAGAGGACATCATTCCCAGGAGGGACTTGAATAGCCGAACAGAAAGACTTTCTTTGTTTTATTCGGTCTGCCAATTGTGAGAGCTTGCGCTGTTGTTCTTGTGTTGGGTAAGCATGCTTGCGGACAGTATCCAAAACGGCTCCCAAAAATGTGATCCTTTGAGAAGGTTGAAGCATTGACTTTTCTGCATTGAGGGTGAGACCCAATTGCTCGAAAAGTTTCAGACAAGCGCTGGAAGATTGCCTCGCGCCTTGAAGAGATGGTGCTTTGACGAGCCAGTCGTCGAGATATGGAAACACTGGATGATGCTGCTGTCTGAGGTACGCAGCGACTGGTGACAGACATTTTGTGAATATGCGTGGAGCTGACCTGAGCCCAAACGGCAGAACTCGAAATTGGTAATGCCTGCCAGCGACGGCAAATCTCAGAAATTGTTTGTGTTTTCTGTGGATTGGGACATGGAAATAGGCATCCTGGAGGTCTAAAGATACCATGTAGTCGTTTGGATTGAGAAGTTGCAGGACTTCCTGGATGGTAATCATGCGCAACAATTGCTTCCTTAGGAATTTGTTCAAATTTCTTACATCTAGTACCGGTCTCCACTTGTCGTCTCTCTTGCGCACCAAAAAGAATCTGGAATAAAAGCCTTTTCCCCGTTGATGAACAGGAACTCGCTCTATAGCTCCTTTGCAAATCATGGATGATATTTCGTTCTGCAAAAGGTTCAAATGTTTGTGAACCATAGGTTGAGGTGGAGTTGGTGGAGGGGTTTGAAGAAATTCCAAGGAATGTCCGAACTTCACTATTTGGAGGACCCACCGATCTGTAGTTATTTGTTCCCAATTGTGCAAATAGTGGGATATTTTTCCTCCTATTCTGGATTGTGGGGGGAAGATCGCAGTTGGTGGCAGGGAAAAGTCATTGACGCTGGGCAGACTCTTTTTGCCAACCAGTTTTTCCTCGAAAAAGACGACTCCTGGTGGCCGACATCACTGGGAACAGCCCCGACACCCACCGACCACGCACGCAACCTAGGGGTCATCCTCGACCCCACCCTCTCCATGACTAAGCAGGTCAATGCCGTTTCCTCATCCTGCTTCAACACCCTCCGAATGCTCCGCAGGATCTTCAAGTGGATCCCCACCGAAACAAGAAAAACAGTCACCCAGGCCCTCGTCACCAGCAGGCTGGACTACGGAAACGCCCTCTACGCAGGAACGACGGCTAAGCTCCTGAGACGGCTGCAACGCATCCAGAACACCTCTGCACGTCTTATCCTCGACATCCCCCGACGCAGCCACATCACACCCCACCTGAGAGACCTGCACTGGCTCCCTGTCAACAAGAGGATAACCTTCAAGCTCCTCACCCACGCACACAAAGCACTCCACAACTCCGGACCAGCCTACCTCAACAGACGACTCAGCTTCTACACCCCCACCCGCCAGCTCCGCTCCACCAGCCTCGCCCTCGCCACAGTCCCCCGCATCCGGAAAACGACCGCCGGCGGCAGATCCTTCTCCCACCTCGCCGCCAAGACCTGGAACACCCTCCCCACCAACCTTCGGCAGACCCAAGACCTACTGGCCTTCAGAAGACTCCTCAAGACCTGGCTCTTCGATCAGTAGCAGCACCACCCCCCTCTTCCCCCAGCGCCTTGAGACCCTCGCGGGTATGTAGTGCGCTTTATAAGTGACATGATTGATTGATTGATTTGTGGTAGGCAGCTTGTTGTTGCTGCCTCTGCTGAAATTGCGGCATGTATTGCTGGCCCGCGGAGGAGTAACCAGGATATCTATTTTGTTGATAGCCTCCTCTATAGGACGATTGACCTCTACCTCGTGAGCCACGAAAGGAGGTAGTTCTATATTGGAGGGTCCCCAAAGCTTTGGCGGTGTCCGTATCTTTTTTAATCCCCTGAAGGGCCTCATCGATATGTGACCCAAACAGGTACTGTCCGTCATAGGGCAGATCCAGGATTTTGGTCTGGACCTCAGGCCGGAAAGTCGTCGCTTTAAGCCAGCCTTGGCGTCTTAGAACCGCCGCCCCCGCCAACTGACGGAACCCAGTAGATGCGATGTCCATCGCACAATCTATAATTTCAGAAGCTGACCTCTCGCCCTCTTGCAGCAGCTTCTTCGCTTCCTCTTTAGAGTCCTGTGGTAAGTTGTCCAAATAAGGTGCAACATCAGACCACATCTGTCTATTGTATCTTCCCAACAAAGCCAGTGAGTTAGCAGCCCTCACCGTTAGTGCAGACATGGAAGAGAAACGCTTTCCGATATTGTCCAACCGCCTACCTTCTTTATCCGGTGGTGCTGAAAGCGGAGTAGAAGGGTTTTTGAGCGGCGTTGAGCTGCTTGTGTAATAACGGAATCTGGCTTGGGATGGCCAGTAAGACAAGCCGGGGCATCATCCGGTGCCCTATACTTTTTATCCAGCCTTGGCAGGACTGGAGGAATTGACAAAGGATTTTTCATTCTCTTGACCCCTTGTTCCCAGATATAATTTATTATTGGCATGGATCGCACTGACTTTTGAAAGGCTCCTTAAAGTCATACAAGAAACAATCTTGTTGTTGGGAAGGCATTGGTAACTGAAAGCGCTTCGCTGCTCTTTCTAGGAGATTGTGAAAGCCTCCTATGTCCTCCGGAGGCGAGTCTACTGGAGGAGGGGATGGAGACGCTGGAAGTGGTATAACGTAGTCGTCACATTCATCTTGATGGGATTCATCATCCGGGATTTCTCCCTTTTCCTGAGGAACATCCTCCTCATCATCAGTAGAGTGGGGAGATGGTCTAGGCATTGCCGAGGAGGCGGGTTGAGATGGAAGTTGCACTACTGGAGGTGGAGAATGTTCTGGAGCTGAAGATGGAGTAGCAGCAGGGAGAACCTCTTTTTATAATCTGTAATCAAGAATTGCAGATCCGATACTAAAGTTACTGGAAGGCACACCATCTGAGGTTGCTGAGGAGGTATTTGTTCTTCTTGATAATATGGCTGATCATCAATGTCCTGATCATCATAATCTGAAACCTCCCGATACTTTACATTGAGTTCCGAAGGACTTCTTGCAGCCCTAAAAGAACTCTCGTCGTCCGAATCATCATCCACATCCAATAGATGAGAGGGTAATAAGGCCTGGACCCTGCTGGGTGATGTTAAAGAAGGTGTTAACCTCTGTTTGCTGAGATTTTGTTGGTAAAAAGTCATTTTTGCCTTCCTTTTTGGTGTCGACATCAGGGTCGTCGACGGGACACTCGTCGTCGACGGCGGAGCGTCGACGGGTAAAACCTTCAACTTTGGTGACATTTTCGTCGACATCGCCGTCGATGGAAAGGTCGTCGGCGGTGAAATGATAGTCGACGGTGGCGCCGTCGTCGATGTGGCTGTGACTGTCGACGGAAGGCTCGTCATCAGGGTCGTCGATTGATCCGTCGACGGTATCTTCGACGACGACTTCTTGATTTTTATCGTTGACGACAAGCCCACGTGTGCCATCGACGAAGATGTTGTCGTCGACGATGAACGAGATGCGGACGAGACAGACATAGTAGAGACTGTCGACGTTGTAACTCTGGCAGTGACAGGAGACGTCGTCGTTGAGATCGTCGACGATGTCGTCGTCGACGAGCCTGAGGAGGGCTTTTTGAAGGAATGCTGGACTCTAATTGAAGGAGTCGCAGGGTCTGCAGACAGCAATGTTTTGCTTTTGGAAACCTCTGAAGACTTTTTGTGCGTCTTCTTTGCAGGTTGCTGCGACGAAGGGCTTGGAGAAATATCTCTAGACCTTTTTTGAGGAGTTTTTGAGGAGGCCCTTGACGAAGTCTCACTCTCCTCAGAGGACAAGGGGTTTTGTTTGTCCTTTAGCCTCTGCACCCAAATTAAAAGCCGTCCCTCCCGGTCTTTTAGGGTCTTTGAAGAAAAGGTACGACATACCTTGCAGTCCTTAGATGAATGGTCCGGGTAAAGACAATACAGGCAGTCCTTGTGGGGATCGTCCATGTGCAGCCTCTTCTTCCTGCAGGTTGCACAGGGCCTAAAAAGGCCTTTTTTCTGAGTGTCTGACATGAAGTCAATCTGGGACTTCACTGAGACAAAGGGAAGGATGAAGAAATACCTTATTTTAGATATTAAAAGCTGTAAAGTAGGAAACCTGAGCAGAGCTCAGTTGGAGACTCCCTCAGCACGACGTGCGGTAGAAAATCTGAGGGACCAGAGCTCCTGCCAGGAAGGTTCCAAAGGGTGGTGACAGCTGATTGGCTGTGGTTTTAGAGTTTGGTCCTTTTCACAAAAGGACCTGGATATGTTACTAATGAGAGGCCTTAGGCCTATTATTTTCTATGTCTAATAAGACATTACTTTTCTAATTTCCCGGGGACTCCCATCTCGACGACGGGGAATGATTCAGGCATGTGAATCTATGAAAGATACCCTAATACTGGCTAAACCACAAATTTCCTACCACCCAGTATTCCCCCAGGTCTACTGATAAAAATGCTACCTCACTTGTGACGGTGGGGCAAGTGTCCACAACAGGACAGGGCCCAAAACATATTGTGGAGACATCAAAATTATCAATCACAAAACGACCTGGTTCTGCAAAGAGGTCACCTGCGCTTTTAGTTCCCGGGCACGGCGGCCATCTAGGGAAACCTACCAAGCCCAGACAGTTCTGAAAACTAGACACCCAGGGTAGTTCAGAGAGGTGTGGCTTGCGAGGATCCCCCAACGTTTTCTTACCCAGAATCCCCTGCAAACCTTGGCCCACCCACAATAGTGAGGTAGCATTTTCATCAGGAGACCTGGGGGAACGCTGGGTGGTAGGAAATTTGTGCTGGCGCTGTGCCCTACAACTTTCAGACACAGAAATGTGAGGAAAGGATTATGTTAATTACCCTGTAAGCATCTGTTCTTGGCATGTAGCGCTGTAGATTCACATGCTTTGCATACTCATGCCATCTAGTGTTAGGTCAGGAAACTTGCAAGTCATTTTTTTCCGAAGAAGTCTTTTGAGTCACGAGGTAAGGAGACTCCTCCTCTTGGCAATAGTGCGCATGGGCATCGACTCCATTGTTAGATTGTTTTCTCAAAAGAGGGCGAGTCTAGAGTATAAGTGAGTGTAATTACAGAGATGTCCATGCAAGTGAAATAAAGAATAGAACCTCAACAACCATAGGTGCACGAGGAGGGTGGGCGCATTTGAATCTACAGCACTACATGCCAAGAACAGATGCTTACAGGGTAAGTAACAATCCGTTCGAGGCATGTGTGGCTGTAGATGCACATGCCTTGCACAGACTGTATAGCAGTGCCCTCCAAAAAGCAGTGGATAACCAGCGGAAGCTGCAGTTGTTTGAAAGAGTGTACGTAGCATTGCCTACTCTAGATTAGCTTGTTGGAGTGCTAAAACATCCACACAATAGTTTGGTAATTATGTGTGGTGTAGACCATGTAGCCGCTTTACAAATGTCAGCTATGGGAATATTTCCTAGAAAAGCCATAGATGCCCCTATTTTACGAGTAGGGTGTACTCTAGGGGGTATAGACAAAGTTCTTTTGGCTTTGGCATAAAATGTCTGGATACATTTAACGATCCATCTAGAGATGCTTGATTTTGAAATGGGTTTCCCTTTATGAGGGAGCAAACGCAACAAAATGTTGATTTGTTTTAGGAAAATCTTTGGTCCTGCCAATATAATACACTAATGCTCTTTTAACATCTAATGTATGAAGCGCTCTTTCCGCTACAGAATCTGGTTGAGGAAAGAAAACCAGTAGCTCAACCGATTAATGTGAAAAGAGGATACTACCTTTGGTAGAAATTTTGGGTAGGTTCGAAGAACCTGCCCTATCTTTATGTAGCTGGAAAAGTGGTTCTTCTGAAGTTCACCAATACGTCTTAGTGAGGTAATAGCAATTAAAAAGCCTTCCAAGAAAAATTGGAGGAAGCAATTATGTAATGGTTTAAAGGGTTGACTGATAAGTCCTGTTAGAACAATATTGAGATTCCATGTAGGTGCCGGTGGGACCCTTGGTGGTATTCTTTAAGGCCTTCCATGAAAGCCTTAATTGCTGGAATTTTGAACAGAGATAAGTGTTGCCAGTTTTGAAGATAGGCAGCCGCTGCTGCAAGGTGCAGAAGTATGGAGTGTAAGCAAGGTCTTAACGTTGCAAATGCAAAGGATAACAAGGAAAATGCTACTTATCAGTATGCATCTGTTCTTGGCATGTAGAGCTGCAGAATGACATACTTGTGAATAGATCGCCATCTGGTGGTGGGCTCGGATGTTTGCAGTTTGTTGTTGTCTTGGAAGAAGTCTTTGTAGTCACGAGATAGGCGACTCCTCCCTTGGACGATAGTGCGCATGGGCATCGACTCCATCCTCAGATTGTTTTTCGCCATGAAGGGAAATGATGGAGTTTGTAAGAAACAGAAAAGATGTCCATGTGTAAGTATCTAAGTAAGATAACGCTGGAACAGATAGAGGTACCGGGGAGGCGGGTGGGCGTATGTGATTCTGCAGCTCTACATGCCAAGAACAGATGCATACTGGTAAGTAGCATTTTCCGTTCGAGGCATATGAGCTGCAGAATATATACTTGTGCATAGACTGTATAGCAGTGCTCTCCCTTAGCAGTGGTTACCTGTATCTGTTGCAGTGGTTTGAAAAAGTGTTTTAAGAACAGCCTGGCCCACAGAAGCTTGTTGTTTTGCCTGCACATCTACACAATAGTGTTTGGTGAAGGTGTGTGGCGTAGACCATGTTGTTGTTTTACAAATGTCATCTAAGGGAATGTTTCCTAAGAATGCCATGGAAGCCCCTAGTTTGCGTGTTGAAGGCGCTCTAGGGGGAAATGTTAATGTGCGTTTTGTTTTGTGGTAGCATATTTGAATACATTTGACTATCCACCTGGCAATTCCAGCTTTGGAAATTGGGTTTCCTTTATGAG